>CM039091.1:33572177-34822177 GCA_022113865.1 Chimonanthus praecox
GGACTTATTCGTTGCCCAACAATCCTCCCCTCGAACGAGGCTCTCTGGTGGAAAAAATATCGCTGGCCATCCCATCCGAATAGGAGATCCCCTGAGTCCACATGCGGTGACCTGAGGACATGGCCCTGATACTGCTTGTTAAGACTAGGTATCCAGCCCAAAAGACTAGTCTAATATAAATTCCTAGATATCCCCCTTGACAACTGATGATGTTGTCCAACAAAATTTAATCATCTTAGGCTCGGTAGTTCATTGTATTGGAAGTTGGATTGCTGGTGAAGTAATTTTTTATGCTATTGTTATCGCGTCTATTTGCATTCTCGCATCTACAATATTTGTTTGATGCACTTCTTTAGATAAAGTTGAGGAAAGTTGAGCCTTTGATGGAGACTAGTGTTTGGCCTAATCATTCCATGATCTATCTCAAACTTATGGCCCACCTGGTCACTTTACAATTTGGATCGGAAAGACCAATGTAAATCACCACTGTCAAAACACCAATCACTCACCTCAATATAGCCTACCCTACGAACCCACATAATTTTGATGACCTACCACAGTTTTAGCTTCTTATTTTTTTTTTTTTCTTTCAAACACTTGATTTTAAACTTGAACCCATTTTCTTTTCTTTACTTAGACCATGGCCATACGCTTGATCTTGACTTTCACATGAAAAAACCAACGGAGCCAATGCTCTTACATGAACTTCACTCTCGAAGATCCATTTTAAACCCATTGGCATGTCCACATTCATTGAATTATTTATCATGAGGTGACACTCCACTCTTGCCTGTATCTTTTGCATTTGATTTTAGCTGAATCCGGGAGCTTTTTAGAGGCTGCATGGAAGTATTTTGGTTCTATAGAAGGCTGCATGCTGTAGTACAGTATTTTCCGAGAGGGTACCTTCCACACTGTGCGTCAGGCACAGTTACATTTCTTGACACATCCTGCAGACATTTAAGGCTGCATTGGTGCTTCTTAGTTATTTGTATGCCCCACTCAATGGCATTGTCATGCTTCGATGTTTTATGGATGCGACCATGTTTATTTAAATTGGACTTATTTGGGATAGAGTTGAAGTTGAAGTTCGGGTAAAGGTTTTGCATTCGTATGTTTTGAGGTTAGTGTAAACCGAAAATAACCCACATACATGAGGTTTACTCGAACTTGAATTCGAGTGGGGCCCACATGCAAATACACTACACGTTTTTGGGAGAGATCTTTTAGGATATGTCCACCTACTTTGATGGAAAGTAGTATTTAAGGAAAAAAATAGCCCTAGAGTCCTCACCCTGCCCATAGGATCTTTCTACATAATGAATGTCAGATTTATTAGAAAACATTATTTAATTCAAGATTCTGACACTTGATGATTATTGGATTGTATTATGAAGATTGGGTACGTTATTTAACCATTTCTTGATGCCCAAGTTTCAATCCAAATATTAAAATTATGCTAACAATTGGTATAAAGAAGATATGATTTTCACTGAATCACTTAATGTTTTCATTAAGACAGTATGATGAAGAAAATATTTTAATAATAATAACTTTTATGAAGAAAAATATTTTCAGATCTGTAAACTAGGTTGTGTCCGTCGGACTGACACCGCTCAGACACGTATTCAAATCACCAGATTTTAAATCTGGGTACTGTCAGTCGGACCGATATTAAGTGTAGGTCGGACCGACAAATATCAGAAGCACAGCTAATCTACTGCATGTTGTTAGTCGAACCGACAACTTTCATCGGTCGATCTAACACATAACTGAGAACTGTATCTATCACTGTGCTTTGTCGGTCGAACCGACAGTGGGTTTCGTCGGTCGAACCGACACCTGACAGTAAATTTCATATTAAAGATGTTATGAACTGGATGTGTATCATGTATGATTCAATTATAGAGTGAAGTCATTATTTTTTACTTGAATTCAAATTTTGATACGGTTTGTTGGTCACCAAAGTGGCCTGAGTGGAATGTGTTGAACATCGAATCATAGAACCCTGTTTAATAATATTCCCAAGTGTTAATTAATAATGGCTTTGCAAATCACAATCCCTAACTCACAGATATATTAGGTTGGACCAAAGGTGCACCGTTCTAAGTGGTTAACGGATTGGGATGGGACAATTGACGGGTGCTTGTGGTTAATATTAATACGGACACCCAAAAGTGACTATGGTATTGAGTCACTTGTACTTAGTTGGTTAGTCCTATCGGTGATTGGGAATCACCATATCGTTTGAACAGTGTGTCATAAGATTACCCAAAGGTAGATCTGATAACACTATTCACTAAAGTCAAATAAATTATTTATGTGTTTCAAATTGTGTTTTAAAGTTCATAGTATTATATGGTAATCATGAAATTATGAATATTTTCTAGCTTCCTTACATGTTTCATTGCATGCGCAACCTTTTTCAGTTCCCATGCTTAATGGGTTAAACTTCTCTTATTGGAAAGAACAAGTTGAGTATCACTTAGGTGTTCTCAATCTTGATAAGGCATTGACAGATGACAAGCCTACCATTACGAAGGAAAGTACGGATGCAGAGAAGTCATCTCATGAAGCGTAGGTTAGATCAAACAAGCTTAGTCTTAAGTTCATGTGCATGAGAATGACCAGCAACATTAGATCCTCTCTGCCCGCTACTGAGAATGCTAAAGAATTCCTCAAAAGCATAGAAGACAAGTTCAAATCTGCTGACAAGTCCTTAATTAGGACATTTATGGCCAGGCTCACCACCATGAAGTTCGATGGGAGTCGTGGCATGTATGACCATGTGACTAAGATGACCAACATCACTACTCAACTAAGAAACCTGGGGATGACTATGGATAACACTTTTCTAGTCCAGTTCATTTTGAACTCATTACCTCAACACTATGGGTCATTTCAAATAAATTATAACACCATGAAAGTTAAATGGCAAGTTAGTGAGCTGACCAACATGTTGATCCAAGAAGAGACTAGACTTAAGCAAATGGGTCACCACACAATCCATTTCACGAGTCAAGTGCCTGTGAAGAACAAGGGATTCAAGCCTAAAAAGTTCAAGAAAGCCAAATCCAAAACTTATGAGGCTGGTTCAAGTTCTCAAACTAATGATAAGGGGAAGGCTGGCAGTGTGAGGTGTCGCTTCGGCAAGAAGCAAGGGCACTTCTAGAAAGATTGTCATAAGAGAAAGGCCTAGTTCGAAAAGAAAGGTACTCATTGTATTTTTGTATGTTTCGAATCTAATTTAATTGAAGTTTCCTCTAACACTTGGTGGCTTGATTCTGGGGCAACAAATCACGTTTCTAATACGTAGGGATATCTTACAATTCAAACCATCGACCCAGCTGAAGTCGCCGTTCATTTGGACAACCTGGAAAAAGTACTTGTTCAACCTATTGAAACCTATCGTATTTTCCTTGATATTGATTGTCATTTTGATTTATTAAATTGTTTATTTGTTCCTTCAGTTACTAGAAACTTCATTTCAGTTTCTAAATTAGAACTTGATGGATATTATTACAAATTTGGAAATAATTCTTTTAGTTTATTCAAATCTTATTCTTTCATTGGATCTGGATGTCTTGTTGATGGCCTTTATCGTTTAAAACTCGATGATTATTTTGTTAATTTTGCCTTAACTCTGTATCATAACATTGACAGTAAACATTGATTAATAAATGAAAATTCCTCAATCTTGTGACATAAAAGATTGGAACATATATCCCGTGAAAGAATAGTATGGTTGGTAAAGGAAGGGATTCTACCGAGTCTCGACTTTTACTGACTTATATGTGTGTATAGAATTTATTAAGGGTAAGAAAACCAAACACACCAAGAAAGGCGCTACAAGAAGTAAAAGGTTACTTGAACTAATTCTTACTGATATATGCGGTCCTTTTGATATTCCATCGTTTGGTGGAGAAACCTATTTTATCACTTTTATAGAGGACTATTCACGTTATGGTTACATATATCTCTTGAATGAAAATTTTCAAGCGATTAATTCCGTAGAGATAATTGTCACTAAGATAGAAAGGAAATTAGATAGGAAGTGTAATGCCCCGCCCTTTTTCACTTGCCAAAAATCAGAGTATATTTTTTTTTTAAATAAGTGAGAGATGACGGGTCGTCACGACGCGAGTAAAGTCTGAGTTTCCAAAACCCGACCCTTAACTAGCCACTATTACGTGTGCATGGACTAAGTCCACTAAAACATTTTCACACGCTTTTCTTATACATTCGGAATAATTCATATGAATAAGATGTTATTCATATTCTTCTCATCATTAAGCAAGGAGAACCAATCACCATAAAATTCATGTATACTTAAAAATTAATCAAACAATGGCAAATAAGTTCTAAGTTACTACAGTCCAAAATATAAGTCTTCCCAATACATCATTGAAATCAACATAAGCAATTTAAACATTAAATCTTCCCAAGCTCCTATGCTTGGCTCCCTTCCGGTCCTACGTCATTTACCTTCTCATTCCATGTTCCATCATCTATATGGTAGAAGTAGGGCATTAGTCAACATGCCCAGTAGGTATTCCAATTAGGGTTAAGGTACACATAGGAGTAATATTAGTTTAACATAATCAAGGGTATATACATTATTAACATCATATTTGTAAAACATCTTGTGAGTATTAAAACAATGCAGGATGTCCACATCATAATCATGCTTACATAAGTGTCATGTCATGGCTGTCAATGCCACATGAGATCCCACCCAATGTTAATACTCAATCACATCATAAATCATATCAATGGTTTCCTTGGCAAATTATATCCACAGTGTTTGAGGCGGCAACCACCAGGGCATTGTATACCCATCCACAAATTAATTGAGATTACCGATGGAGTGTGGACTCCTCCCTCTGCTCAGGGTTTCGGGACCTTCCCAAGAGCTCTTTGGTCCAATAACGCCGTACCTTTTCTATCAATTGGACGAGGTCAAATCTCAACAGTTCATAAAGCTTCATATAAGCTAGTCTCAAGCCCAAGTTATGTCCGGACCTCTCAGAACTTGGCTTCCTGGTCATATGCGTTCCCTCTCATGCCATGCATGAGGCAATGTATGCAAAAATGCCATATCATTTAAAATACATCAGATCATTTGAAAATCAGTTCATAAACATATACAATTTGTTTAACCAAAGTAATCATCATATTTGGAATAACAACAAGTATCATATTATACTCCATAGTGTTTGTAATAAGGTAGGAATCCTACCAATGTTCGAATCACTAATGATCGCGTGAGATGAATCATAGTCCCTTTGCGAACCTTTTTACCTTATCAAATTCAACCATATATATAATAATTTGATTTTCCATTTTAATTTCATCACCCCTTCCATCCTACTAGCTAGACAGAGGCATTTGGAAAATAATCCAAAATAAAATATTCTAATTCAGTCAACTGAAACACAACCAGATACCATCTGTGTTTTACCCGCAAATTTTTAGTTGACTGAATCATAAGATTCAGTCGGCTGAAGTACAACCAGATACTATACAAACTTGACCTGTACACTTTTCAGTCGACTGAATCATAGATTTAATTAGCTGAAATACAACCAGATATCATACATGTTTTGGCCAGTACAATTTCAGTCGACTGAATCACAGATTTAGTCGGCTGACTTTGGGTCAGATCCTTTGTGTGTTCGGCCAGTATACGTTCAGTCGACTGAAACATAAGATTCAGTTGGCTGAAATACCAGCGATCGTTTACATGTTTGGCAAGTATTCTTTCAGTCGACTACCAATAGATCCCATATGTGCTTAGCCAGTATACTTTCAGTCGACTGAATCATAAGATTCAGTCGACTGACTTTGGGTCAGTTCTTTTTTACGCCTGGCCAGTCCACTTTCAGTCGACTGACTTTTTGTCAGTTCTCTGTGTTTGTTTGCATGGTAAGGTCCTTCTCCTTGAAATCGATTCTTAATCATATTAAATCATGGATTTCCTCTTACATACTTTACTTAACAAACTTATCCTACCCACTAGCCAAGGTTAGAGTTTTCCATAATCCATCCAATCCTAGTATCCTCATAACATGAGTTCGGATTAATCCTATGGTTGTTTTGTTTCAACCCATAACCATCCTTTGGATAGATTTCCAACTCCATGGTCTTACAACAATTTTGTCATTCTTTCCAACCAATCATGGAACCCATGGGTTTGGTCACACCATGACCAAACCTATGGTTTCCTTGGATTCATTCCTATGTTATTGAGCCTTACACATACCTTCCTTTAGTCTCCTTCTTTTCTTTTGATTTGTATTTTCGTCCTTATTTCTTCTTCTCCTTTCCTTGTTCTTCAAAGTCTCCAATGTATGGGAGTAGAGGTGAGAGAGAGAGGAGAGGAGAGGAGGGAAAATCCTTGCTCAAGGAGGAGGAGTCGGCCAAAGGGTTTGGAGTGCCCCTTGGTTTGTGTCTTTTTGTATAACACTTAGTCTCTTCACTTCCTCTCATAATGCCTTGGTTTAACCAATGAGACCCTTGGTTAAACCAAAGAGTCCCTTGGCTTTTGAGGTGAAAACTCTTGGGTTCATGGCTCTTGAGATGAAAACCCTTCATCTTCTCAACTCAAACCAAAAACTTAACTCAAGACTTGAACTCACAAGTGGTTAACCAAGTCAACCCATGTCATGGCTGGCCATGCATGTGGTGGCTTGGTCACCACATGGCACTTGGGTCCCACTTTGGCCATGCCACTTGATGATGTGGCATCCTTGCTAGTTGGCTTCCATGTGATGACATGTATCCCACGTAGCAATGCCACATCACTCACATACTCACATACCACCTCACTTGATGAGGTGGACTTTAATGCATTGGGTCTTAATTGGTTAATTGGCCAATTTACTTTAAACTTACCCAATTACTTTAAAATCAAGCTCACCCATGATCCATTGGGCCTTAATTGGGTAATTGACCCATTTCCTTGCCCATTTAGTATCCATTTCAACTTTTAATTTCAAATTCCATTCAATTGCAATCGAAGTGGGTCAATCCAATAATTTATAAGCTAAGGAAATTCCAGGGTGTTACAATATTACCCTCTTTTTAAAATTTTCGTCTCAAAAATTGAGTGAAGTAGGATTTCAAACAAATTATACAAATACCTCAGGATGAGATGCTCTCATTTCTGACTTCAGCTCCCAAGTGGCTTTCTCATTACCGTGTTGGTCACATACCACTTTGACGAATGGAATCGCTCTGTTCCGTAACACCCTTTGTTCCGTCTCAATAACTCGGACAGGCCTCTCAACGTAAGATATGTCGCTTTGCACTTCTATGTCTTGCACATTCAGCATATGTGATGGGTCAGGGTTGTACTTCCTCAGCATAGAAACATGGAATACATTGTGCTGTACTGACAACTATGGAAGGAGTATCAAACAATAGGCCACTTGCCCCACCTTCTCATGGACTGGAAAGGGTCCCACAAATCTAGGTGACAATTTCCCTTTCTTTCCAAACCTCATGTGTCCCTTTCGTGGCGAGACCTTCAAGAATACTAGGTCTCCCACTTCAAAGTCAAGAGGTCATCTTCTTTTGTCAGCGTAGCTTTTCTGATGACTATGTTGTCGTATCACCTTGATCTATTCCGTGGTCTCTACAACCAGATCGGTCCAATAAGAGCAGGCTCACAGGCTTTTGTCCAACACACTGGAGACCTGCAGGGTCTACTATACAATGTCTCAAATGGAGTCATCTTGAGGCTTGTCTGATAACTATTGTTGAATGAGAACTCGACCAGTTGTAGGTGATCTTCCCAACTACCCTTGAAGTCTAGCATGCAAGCTCTCAACATATCCTCCAATGTTTGTATTGTTTGCTCTGACTGACTGTCGGTCTGTAGATGGAAAGTTGTATTGTATAACAAGTTTGTCCCCATAGCCGACTACATGCTCTGCCACACCCTACCAGTGAATCTACCATCTCGGTCGGACGCAATAGTCCTGGGTATACCATGTAGCTTGATGATGTCCTTTATATACCGCCGTCCCAAAGTCTCAGACGAGTCTGTCATCTTGATAAGGAAAAAATGTGCAGACTTGGTCAGATGGTCCACTATAACCCAGATTGCATCATTACCCTTTGCAGACCTTGGTGGCCCTGTCACAAAGTCCATGGCAATGTGTTACCACTTCCATTCAGGCACGGGTAGGGATTTGAGCAGTCCTGGCAGCTTCTGATGTTCTGTCTTGACTTGCTGACAAGTATAGCAATGAGAGACAAAGCCAGCCACGTCTCTTTTGAGTCCATGCCACCAATAAATGGAGAGCTTTGATTGATGAGCTTCTGTCAACAGCTCTCTTTGCAGCCTTGAGGTACATATGTCCTGCCTCGGAATAAGAGACCTTGTCCAGGTCGTAATTCCCATTCTGGTATGACCTCTACAGTCGACATCTTGGCACATATTTCTGCCACTTCAGGATTTGTCCGCTGTTCTTGTTCAATCTTGGAAACCATACTGGATTGTACCATCAGATTATACATGTTCCCAAGATTTTTGATGTGCAAATTGAACTCTCGGAGGGTCATCAGCATTTCCCATTCTTTCATAATCAGACTGGCCACAGTTGCATGTGAAATGTGACTGAGGGCATTCGCCACTTTGTTTGCCTTGCCAGGGTGATATTGTAGTGTGAATTCATAGTCTTGCAGGTATTCCATCCATCTGCGCTGTCTCAAATTGAGCTCATTTTGATCGAACAGATTTTTTAAGCTATCATGGTCTGAAAACACTTCAAATTTCTCACCATATAGATAGTGTCTCCAGCTTTTGAGTGCGGAGACTACTGCAGCTAGTTCCAAATCATGAGTGGGATAGTTGTGTTCATGGATTTTTAGTTTCCTTGAACCATATGCCACCACATGATGACTTTAAGTGAGAAAGCACCCAAGTCCTTCTCCTGAAGCATCACAGTATACTTCATATCCCTTGCCTCTCTTCGACAAAATCAGAATGGGAGCGGTGGTAAGTTTCTGTTTCAGATCCTTAAACCTTCGGTTGCACACGTCAGACCATTCAAATTTGACTCCATTCTAAGTTAGTCGGGTGAGTGGAGCCGCAATTTTGGAGAAGTCCATAATAAATTTCCGATAATAGCCAGCCAGTCCCAGAAAACTACGGATTTTGATCACATTCTACGGAGCTTTCCAGTCTCTAACCGCTGCCACTTTAGCCGGGTCCACGACTATTCCTTCTGTTGATATGAGGTGTCCCAAGAAGTTGACCTCGGATAGCCAGAACTCGCACTTGCTTGCTTTGGCATATAACTGATTCTTCTTCAGTGTGTCCAGGACTATCCTTAGATGTTCAGTATGCTCCTCCCAACTGGTGGAATAAATCAAAATATCGTCAATGAAGACAATTACGAACTTATCTAGATAAGGACAGAATATTCTGTTCATCAGATCCATGAAAACGGCATGTGCATTTGTGAGTCCAAAAGGCATGACCGCATATTTATACAGTCCATACCGAGTTCTGAAAGCCGTCTTTTCTATGTCCTCATCTCTTACACGGATTTGACGGTAGCTTGACATAAGATCAATCTTGGAGAAATGGTTGGAGCCTCTGAGTTGATCGAACAGATCATCAATTCTGGGCAGAGCGTACTTATTCCTGACAGTCAGCTGATTCAACTTCCTGTAATCCACACACATCCGAAGAGTACTATCTTTCTTCTTTACGAATAATACCGGTGCTCCCCAGGATGAGGTACTATGCCAGATGCGTCCTAGTCTGAGTAACTCATCAATTTGTTTCTTCAGCTCAGACATTTCTGCAGGGGTCATCCGGTAATGAGGCAATTATACATGAGTAGTGCCAAGATAGAGTTTAATCTCAAATTCCATCTCCCTTTTTGCAGGCAAATGAGGGAGTTCGGTCAGAAATACCCCTGCGTAGTCTTTCACTACAACAGGTAGTTCTTTCATCTGCGCGTTGTCTAGTCTGATGTTGTTCAGCACAAGATGGTTCATTTCTTCATGTAATCTCCTGGTCATATGAATGCTCTTTCTATTGGTATGTACCGTAAACCGTTTTCCCTTGGGTGAGCAGAATATCACTCTGCAAAGGCGACAGTCAATGCTGGCTTGAAAGGTAGTCAACCAGTCCATGCCAAATATGATATCGTATTCTGTCATCTCGAGTACCAGATAGTTGAATTTAAATCCGAACTTAGCAAGTTCAATGTCTACGGAGGTGCAGATTAGACCCAGTAATGTGTCTCCAACAGGGGATACAATAGTAAGTGCAGTGGATGGTTGTTGTACTAAGATACCAGTAGCAGATATGAAGGTAGCAGATATAAAGGAGTGGAATGATCCCAAATCAAATAATACAATAGCATAAGAACTACCAACTACTATCATGCCTTGAATTAACGAGTGATCCACCATCTCTAGAGGAGGAACTAATGTATATAGCCATCTAGATCCTGTCGGAATGGGTTCCCCTCCAGTCTGGTTATGTGCCATGGATGCTTGTGACTAAGCTGGCTGGGCTGGAGGACCGAAAAAAGCTTTGGAGTAAGAAGGTATGTTGTTCTGTAACACCCCGCCCTTTTTCACCCGTTTTAGGAAAATCAGAGTCTATTTTTTTTTTTTGAAATAGAAGAGTGAGAGAGGGCGCGGACGCCACGACGCGAGTTAAGTCCGAGCTTCTAAAGCCCGACCCTTAACTGGCCAACCCCACGCGTGCGCGGAGCTAAGTCCACGAGAACGGTTCACTCGTAAGAAGTAAGTTCGCGGATTATAATTATTGCGGAACATGATAATAGAGTCTATTGTACCGGTTTTTAGATAGAAGGGAAGATACAACATTGAATTTACCAAAATGCCCCTATGTTCATGATTATATCACAAAATGTATCGTCCATAAGTAACGTCTAAAACCATCGCAAGAAATGTAAATTTATACAACCCGACAAGCTAAGTTACTTTAAAATTACATCTCCAAAATGTAAACATAATATAAACTAGGACTGAGCTTTCCAAGCTCCTAAGCTTGGCCTCCGGTATGTCCACTGCTTCCTGCCTCTCCTGCGTCATCAACTAGGGTAGAAGTAGGGCGTTAGTCAACGCACCCAGTAGGACTCCGAGTAGGGCTAGCACATGGATTAGTGATACACACATACCGATAACATAAAATACAACAAAATAAGTATGTGATGAATGCTATGTCATGGGTTCTTATGTCATGTGTCCCACCCATTATCCGTATGATCATACAATATCCTGTTCCCCATGTTTGCTTCTCGGTCGCCCCGACGGAGCATGGACTCCGGTTATAACCCTCAGGCTATCCCCATGTCTGATTCTCGGTCGCCCCGACGGAGCATGGACTCCGGTTATAGCCCTCAGGCAATCCCCATGTCTGATTCTCGGTCGCCCCGACGGAGCATGGACTCCGGTTTGTTTAATTTTTTCTGCCCATGCCATGCATGAGATGTAGGTGCATTATGCTATGTAGTATATAGATAGACCATATTCGATATACCATACATAGTCATACGATGCATAATATTAAAATATAATCCATGATACTATCATGTAATTCATATGTTAAAACCCATCATAGTGCAAGTCCCATAAATCATAAATTATAATCATGAATCCATAATAAGCCAAGTCAAAATAATTTAAAACACCATCACATATCCATCGCTTACAAAAAGGTAGGAATCCTATCGAATACCGTGTCGCGTTCCGTTACGCTTCCCGCTCAATAATCCGGTCGCCGATCGCGTACCGTTTGCGGCGTCCGATACCTTATTACATTTACCGAATTAGTCCATACGTCATCCATGATTAAGTCCCTAACTTAGCCCATTATCCATTGGTTTTAGACTTCATACATAAATCCGATTTTGGCCAATTTTAATATCCAAATGAGCGAGCCTAAAACGCAGAATCTATACGTTTCTTTTCATCATTCATATTGCATCGAATTTTACTTCTAATCCGCATAGGGTTCGGCCATGTACCATGGCCGAACCCATGGTTCTTCAATGGGGCACTTATTTACCGTTTTGCCACTCTCTCTTCCATGGTAAATCATTCACCCACTTATGTCTATTTTAAGTCTAGATTTCATCCATATCTTAGACCTATTTATGATTCCATATCGTATCCAAAATCAGCCACCTATTATTTAATTTTTGAAAAACATTTAACCCCATATAACCTTTCACATTTGGCCCTAAAGGTGGCCCACAATCATGACCTCCAAATGGGTCATGGGTTCGGCCATACACCATGGCCGAACCCATGGTGCCTATTTCCATTCCCTTGGGTCCATTTTACCTTCACCAAATGAGATTAATCATTTATTTAAAATCCCATTTTTTTTCTCTTATTTAAAACATTACATACCTACTCATAAATCCATTTAGATTTATCATCTCTTTCCATCATTTTTCATTCCTTTTAACTTCATTAAAAATCACTAATCACCACCCTAAGGTTCACCTTTATGGATGCCATTTTCAAAGACTCATATTTTGTCCTAAAATAATCCATTTCAATATCCCTAACCTTCATTCATTTTGGCCCTTTAGAAACTTATATCATACACTTTGTAATCCATTTAAATTTTACTATTAACTTAACCTAATTTCCATTCTTTTAATCCATGTATAACTCATGACTTAGTCCACAAATGACCTAAAACATTGGTCATGGGTTCGGCCATACACCATGGCCGAACCCATGATGCATTTCCCTCATTTTTAACTTGGGTCCTTTAATCACATTTAAAGTCCATTAAAACCACCAACATTTCCTCATGATTTTCTCATTTTAACAATCCTTTAAAAACACCCATTTTTAATCATTTGAAAACTAATTTTCATTAACCATTCTCCATACTTCTAATCTTATAAGAATTCTAAAATATCATCCATGGATTCGATCATAAAACTTTTTTTTCCAAAAATTGCCTACATTTAACCCTTTAAATCCTTGGAACCCTAAACCATTCTCCAACTTTTTATTCTTATAAAGATCCTAATTAAAATGCATAATATTAAAATATAATCCAAATTAAAATCATCCTCATTTACCATGGGGTTCGGCCATGCTACATGGCCGAACCCTATGGTCCATCCATTCATTAAAAATTCTATATTCTCCATGCTTTAATACAACCTTAGAATTCCAAAAATTTGAAATCATAAATCACTAATGTTTACTCATTTAAAAACCTAAACCTCATTAGCCATTCTCCAAAATTTTAAACCTTAACATCTTAATAAATTCATCCCACATTGGCCATGGGGTTCGGCCATGCTACATGGCCGAACCCTAAGGCCCATTCAATCCATTAAAACTTCCATCTTTTCCATACTTAATTCATTCATTTCATTTTTTTCTTAGACCATCTCTTCCATTTCTTTGCCTTCCATTTGATGGATTTTAGATCCATTCCATAGCCTAAAATAATTTGGCCACCATCATATGGCAAGGATGGATTTTAAAATTAAAAACCCTAAATAATAAATTTCTTGTTTAGAACATACTTACTATCCGACGACTCCTCCGGTCTTTGTCGCTCCCGTCAACTTCCTTGGCCTCTTTTCTCCTTCTTCTTGATCTTTGATCGGCTAGATGTGCTTGATCAATGGTGGGACATGCTTGGATTGGCTAAGATAGTGTTAGGTTTAGAGAGAGGGGAAGAGGGGAAGATGATGAAGAATGGTAACTCTTGATCTTCAAGAGGTGAATCCAAGGTTCCACCTCTTTTCTTCTCTTCTTCTCTTCTTTTTTCTTCTAAGTTTTCTTCTAAGTTTTCTTCACTTTCTCCTTGCAAGGTGAGGAACGAATTTCCTTGTGTGTGTGGAGGGCTAGAGTCAAATGGGTAGTTTGAAATGAGATGGAGGTGGTTGGAGTGACTTAGACTCCTCATTAATTTTCCCCACCCCCAAGCATGGGCTAGCTTGACTTGGGTGGTGGTGGTTGAGACCCAACCACCAAGCATGGCTCCCATGTCCTCTTTGACTTGTTTATGTTGACCCTAACTAATCAACTTAATTAAGTTAAGCCCTCACTTAGGTTAATTAATTTCATCTAATTTAATTCCCTTAAATTATCTATCTAATAAATCCACCCATGATTGACCAAGTCAACCATGGTGGACGGCCCCCACATATACCTACCCCACCCGCCACCTCACTTGATGAGGTGGAGGTGGGCCCCACTTGGCCATGTTATTTTAATTCCCTTGATTTTAACTTAGGTAATTTTACAATAATTATAATCAATTTAATTTACCTTAATCCACCTTAGTCTTCTTAATTTTATCCATGGTTGACCAAGTCAACCATGATGGTTGGTCCCACTTTCTCCTTGGTCCACACGCCACCTCAATGGGTGAGGTGGAGGTGGGCCCCATTGGCCATGTTGCCTTGGTCCATTTATCACCTAACTTAGGTGATCTAAATTTTATTAATTGTATCCCTTTTATTGGATCATCATTGGGCCCATGGCCCAATTTGATTCTTGTCTTACCCATTTAGTTACCTTGGCCCATTGGGTCCCACATGGCTCTTTGACCCAAATTGACCATCTTTGACCCGATTACTTACCATTGACCAATTACATGTATCAATTCCAATTCAAGGTTTATTGGGTAACCATTGGGCCCGTGGCCCAATTAGATTCCCTCCTTTTCCACTTACCTTAGGATTTGAACCGATTTTGATCCATTGGGCCCCACATGGCTATCGGGCCCACTTGACCATCGTTGACCCGATTAATCCTCATTGACCCATTAAATGGGTTTCATCCAATCCATGGCCCAATTGGGCTATCCTTGGGCCATTGTCCCAAAATTTGGTCCATTTGGCATTTTATTATATCAAACTTCAAATTAAAATGAATAAATGCCAATATATATATATATATATATATATATATATATATATATATATATATATATATTATCAAAAATTCGGGTTATTACATGTTCTGTGGACACTCCCTCTTGATATGGCCCTACTGGCCACAATGATAACAGGTGATAACACCTCGAGGAGTTTGAGAGACTGGTCCTGATGTGGACCACTGATTGGGATGAAAGCCACCAGTGGAAGCAGTGGAGGCTGAGGGTCTCCCAAAGTTGGGCCTGAAATTCTTGCGAGGGCGGAAAGAATTTCCCCCTATCTGACTTCGTCTGTTCTCCACAAATTTGACTGTCTCCATCAGCTCTTGTTCGGCTATACTAGCTCGATTGACCACTTCTGCCAAAGTAGCTGATTTGAAAATAGTAACTTTGGCTCTAATGTTTGGTCGCAGGCCTCGCTCAAATTTTCAGGCCTTCTTATATTCCGTGTCTATCATGTATAGGGCATTGCATGATAGACGGAGGAATTCTTGATAATATTTTGCGACGGTCATGGTGCCCTGGACCAAAGTTATGAATGCTTGTGTCTTGTGCTCCTTTTCCTCTTCTCTAAAGTAATGGTCCAAAAACATCCCAGCAAATTGGTCCCAAGTTATCTCTGTTCTATCCTCCCCTGGAATTTGCGCTTGTTGATGTTCTATGACCTTCCACCATTTGTCGGCATCATTTACCAGTTGTGAGGCAGCCAACAGTATTCGGTCCTGGTCATCGGTGATCTTGAGCAGCTTCAAGATCTTTGTGATATTCTCAGTCCAGTTCTCCGCACCTACGGGTCCCTCCTTCCCTTTGAAATAAGGGGGACGTTGTTGTTGGAAATCTCTAACCATTGTTCGGTCCTGAGATTCATTGGAGGTTGTGCCTCCATTGCCGTTCTGGTGTTGCTGTAGAACGGAGGTGACCACTGCATGTTCTAGGCTCTGCAGCTCGGGAGGTACCTCAAGAATATTCACACTGTCATGTCCCTCTTCCTGATGTGGGTTCTGTCGGGTATTTCTTCTTCTTGGAGGCATTTTCCTAACTCATTGAAACATTGGTTGACTTAGTTTGCTAATAAGAACTTGTGTTCACATACCTTGAAGTTATAATTGTTCATATAATCATAGGGAGGGGAAAGTTTTGTTTAGTTCTCCTACATATCACTTGTGTTTCTTACTTGGGGAAATTGCCTAAGTGATATCTTGTATTTCTTGTTTTGGGGAGATTTTCTATGTATCACATGATGGTTCTTGTTCGGGGGAAGAACTACCTATTTCGCTATGTTTGATAAATCTATAATTTATAGTGATTGTCCTTCCCTTGCTGTTGTTTTTCTCATCAAATGTTGTTCTCAGATTGAATGCTTAGTCTGATTCTCATCAAAGTAAATTAATCTGGCCCCCGTGCAGCAGACGCCGAAGAGTCGATCAATTAGGATTCTTATCTGTCAGTGAGACATGATACAATATTAATCTTACTTTGCGAGATTCAACACTTCCAATTTCACTCTGATACCAAGTGTAACGCCCCGCCCTTTTTCACTTGCCAAAAATCAGAGTATATTTTTTTAAAAAATAAGTGAGAGAGGACCCACGACGCGAGTTAAGTCCGACTTTCCAAAACCCGACCCTTAACTGGCCACTATTATGTGTGCATGGACCAAGTCCACTAAAACATTTTCACACGCTTTTCTTATACATGCGGAATAATTCTTATGAATAAGATATTATTCATATTCTTCTCATCATTAAGCAAGAAGAACCAATCACTATAAAATTCATATATACTTAAGGATTAATCAAACCATATCAAATAAGTTCTAAGTTATTACAGTCCAAAATATAAGTCTTCCCAATACATCATTGAAATCAAAAGAAACAATTTAAACATTAAATCTTCCCAAGCTCCTATGCTTGACTCCTTTCCGGTCCTACGTCGTTTTCCTTCTCATTCCCTGTTCCATCATCTATAGGGTAGAAGTAGGGCATTAGTCAACATGCCCAGTAGGTATTCCAATTAGGGTTAAGGTACACATAAGAGTAATATTAGTTTAACATGATCAATGGTATATACATCACTAACATCATATCTGTAAAACATCTTCTGAGTATTAAAACAATGCATGATGTCCATATCATAATCATACTTACATAAGTTTCATGTCATGGGTGTCAATGCCAAATGAGATGTAACGTCCAGCCCTTTTTCCCTCACCGAAAATCAGAGTATATTTTTTTTTAAAAAAAATAAAGAGTGAGAGAGAGCGGGAAGTTCATGACGCGAGCTAAGTACGGGTTTCCAAACTCGACCCTTAACTGGCCAACGATACGTGTGCGTGGACCAAGTCCACTAAAACAGTTCACACGCTTTATAAATTAACTGCAGAATTAATATATGAATAGAATACTATATCCATGATATAAATAAACAAGGAGGCCAATCACTATTGATTTAACTAAAACTTAAATATCCAAAACAACATCCAACCATAGCAAAATAAACTAAGTTATTACAAACCCCAAATGCTAATTATCTCAAATACATTGTTCCAAAAATCAATTAAGTAAAGTAGACATAAACTGTCGAAGCTCCTAAGCTTGTCTTCTTTCACATCCATTGTCCTTTCCAGTCCCTGTTCCATCCTCTAAAGGGGTAAAAGTAGGGCGTTAGTCAACGTGCTAGTAAGAATTTCAAATAGAGTTATACACATAGGATCAATATAAAAACCAGAATAAGAACATCATATTAAAACTGTAAACATATCATAGTACAAAAAGCATCGCATGATAATTATATTCAAGTCATGCAAATGTATGTGTCATGCCATGGGTGTCATATGCCAATGATCCCTCACCCAATCTCCATATCAAACACCATACAAATCATAACAACATTTTCCTTGATATAATGAAACCATATCAAGGTGTTCCGTTGGCCATTTACGTCCGCAGTATTTTGTGACGGCATTACAAGGTCACTGTTATACCTCCCCATGTGTGTTAATCGGAATTACCGATGGAGCGTGGACTGCTCCCTCTGCGCAGGGTTTTTCGACTGGTTACCGCGGAGCTCTTTGGCCCATACTACGCCGTACCCCTATCTAGCAATCTCGGACAAGGCCAATATATCAATCGTTCACATAGCTTATTCCAAACTAGGTTTCAAGCCCCAAGTCATGTCCGGACAGCTCATAACTTGGCTTGCTGCCCATATACTCCCTCCCATTCCATGCATGAGATCATGAATGAAAATAATGCCTTTTCATTTCCAAATTACATATTGCCCTCGAAAACAGTTCATACACATACATTTCATAAATCAAAGTAAGTCATCTTGTTGGGAAATACAAAATCAGTAACACAATTATATATAAGATCCACATGTATTTCAATAAGGCAGGAATCCTACCAATCGCAGTAATATCCTTGTTGTTTTGTGAAGATTCCGTACGATGATACGTCACAACAAATCGCTAACCCTTTTTGTGAAATCTCTTTACCTTAATAAATTTAATCACATACTTATGTCAATTTGATTATCCATATAATTTAAATCATCCCTTACATCCTTCCAGATAGACTAAGGTTTCTGGAAACATCAAATAAAAATCAACTTTTCATTTCAGTCAACTGAATCACTCTCAGCTACAGTGTTCTGCCATACAGTAGACTTTCAGTCTACTGAAATACATTTTCAGTAGGTTGAACCCCAACTCAGTACTGTTATTCCTTGACTCAATAACATTTCAGTTGACTGAATCACAGATTCAGTCAGCTGACTCTGAGTCAAACCCTTTGTATTCTCGGTCAATCCTCTTTCAGTCGACTTAATCATAGATTCAGTCGGCTTACTTTGGATCAAATTAACTGTGTGTTCGGCCAGTACAAATTCAGTCGACTGAATCCATGATTCAGTCAGCTTAATCCTAAACCAATGATTTTCGTGTTTGACAAGTAATCATTCAGTCGACTGAATCATAGATTCAGTAGGCCGAAACACGTCAGATCATTTTACTTCTTCGATGCATCTATGTTCACACAGCTGAATCCTCTATTCAGTTGGTTGAACACCATTAAATCCCTTATATTTTATTCCTGACCCGTTTCAGTCGATTGAAACTCCCAGAAATGGCTTTTCTGTCTTCAACCACACCAGTTCAATCGACTGACTGTTTGTCAGTCTCTTTTGTTTGATTCCTTTGTACATCTTTTCTTCATGGAATCCAGTCTTTATTAATTTAAAACATAAATAATATCAAACGTGTGACTCTTAGTGTGTTTATCCTACCCTCTAGTCAAAGCTAGAGTCCTTTTCATTATTATTTCAATCCTTTGGTTTAACACTTGTATTCGAACATGAACTTGTTTCCAACACATATCCATTCTTTGAATGTACATCCAATTCCATGACCCTACAACAGTTTGGTAATCCCGCCAAACCAGATATGGAACCCATAGGTTCGACCATACCCTGGTCAAATCTATGATTCACCCTTAATCTTAATACTACATTATCATCATACTTGAAACATACATTTTCCCCGTCTTCTTCTTTCTTTTGGTTTGTATTCCTTTCTTTTCTTCTTCCTTCCTTTCTTTTTTCTTCAACAAATCCTCTGGGTATCGACGGTGTAAGTGGTGTACAGAGATAGAGGAAAAGATGAGGGATTTCTTTGTTTGAAAAGATGAAAATCGGCCAAGAGGTGGAGTGTGCCTATTTGTATACCAGCCTAACCCCTCACACTTCCCTTCATTACTATTTGTCCAACCAAGGTGTCCCTTGGTTTAACCAAGAGGACACTTGGCTTAAGCTTAAAAAGTCTCTTTGACTTCCATCGAGTCATAGGTTTTCATTCCCATGAGATGGAAACTTTCCATCTTCCCTCTCAACTCACATTGAGATAAAGGTCTCTTCAACTTCTCATCTTAACTCACCTTAATTCATTTGAACTCAATTCCCACTCAACTCAAGTAATTTAATTTCCAACTCAAAACAATTCAACTCAACACTTGAACTCCTCCGTGGTTGACCAGGTCAACCATGGCAAGGCCGACCATGCACCATGCACCATATAGCACTCGGGTCCCACCTTGGCCATATCACTAGATGAAGTGGCCCCTTGCCTAGTTGACTTCAGTGCATATCACATGGCGATACCACCTCTTATACATGCCACCTCACTTGATAAGGTGGATTTATGCATGGGGTCTCAATTGAGTAGCTGATCCAATTAAATTATTCCTACCCATTTACCTTCAAATTAGTTCATCTATGACCCATTGGGTCCCAATTGGGTAATTGACCCATTTAATTACATTTACTCAATTACTTTCAAATCAAATTCTATTCCATGATCCATTGGATCTAAACTGGGTTATTGTCCCAACTCCTTTACCCATCTAAGGTCCATTCCAATTTCCAATTTTAAATTCGACCAATTTATCTATTGTATTTGTCTATTTAAACTGCTAAATTGGTTGAATTTAAAATTGGAAATTGGAATGGACCTTAGATGGGTAAAGGACTTGGGTCAATAACCCAATTAATATCTAATGGATCATGGATAGAATTTGATTTGAAAGTAATTGGGTAAATGTGATTAAATGGGCCAATTGCCTAATTGGGACCCAATGGGTCATAGATGAGCTGATTTTAAGTAAATGGGTAGGGTTTAATTAATTGGGTCAGCTACCCAATTAAGACCCGAATCCACCTCATCAAGTGAGGTGGCAAGTGGGTGAGGTGGCATGTAAGTAATATGGTCTAAGTGGGACCTCAAGTGCTATGTGTCACGATCGACCTTGTCATGGTTGACTTGGTCAACCACAAAGGAGTCCAATCGAATTAAGGTGTGGTTGAATTGGAAAGTGAGTTCAAGTTTTGAGTTAAGATTAAAATATTAGAAGTGAGCTGGGAAATGAGTTCAATTGGATTTAATAAATGTTTGAATTGAGTTTAGTTGAATGGGAAGTGGAGGAGTCTTCCATCTCAAGGTGAGTTGAGATGGGAAGATGGAGGGTTTCCATCTCAATGGAGGAAACCCAAGGTGAACTCGATGGAAGATCAAGGGTCTTCATGGTTAAGCCAAGGGACTCATTGGTTAAACAAATCTTAATGAAGAGAAAGGAAAGGACTTAGACTAGATTACAAAGAGACACAAACCAAGGGGCTATTCACACCCCTTGGCCGAATTCTCAAGTTTGAACAAAAAGATTTCATCTCCTCTTCTCATCTCTCTCTCTCTCATTTCGATCTCTGTACTTGATAAACAAATTGAAGTACAAGGATTAAAGAAGGAAAAGGACTGAGGAATAAAGAAAACAGACAAAAAGAAAAAGGAGATGGGAAAGAAGGTAAGGTTCTATGTTTCATAGTATTAGATTAAGATTAAGGGAAACTGTAGTTTTGGTCTCGGTATGGCCAAACCTATGGGTTCTCTATTTTGTTAGAATGGATGGCCAAGCTTTGTTAAGGCCATGGAATTGGAAAATCATCCAGAGGATGGTGAAGAAATGAAGCAAACAACCAAAGGGTTGAATTTAAAACCATACTTTGATGGTACAATGAATTGAATGGATTAAGGACAAAACCCAAACCTTGGCTAGTGGATAGAATAAAATTCACTAAGAGATGTAGGACTGATTAATCCATGTTTAGAAATGATAAGGAATGGCTTCTATGCGGAAGGGTCAAGCCAAATATACAAATAAATGAGACTGACAAACAGTCAGTCGATTGAATCTGGGATTCAGCCGACTTAACTGGTATTGGACGAATCAGAAATGAGTTTCTGGGAGTTTCAGCTGACTGAATATGGGATTCAGTCTACTGAACTAATTGTGGTTGAAACAGAAAACTGTTTCTGGGAGTTTCAGCCAACTGATTCTGGCCATTCAGTCGACTGAACGCAGACGTGACGGATAAGAAAAGGATTATGGCGTGTTTCACCCGATTGAATCTATGATTCAGTTGACTGAAAGATTACTTATCAAACGCGAAAGTTGTTGGTTGAGGATTCAGCCGACTGAATCATGGATTCAACCGACTAAATTTATACTGGTCGAACACACACAGTTAATCTGATCCAAAGCCAACCGACTGACTTTGTGATTCAGTCGACTAAAAGGGGGATTGACCGAGAATACAAAGGGTTTGACTCAGATTCAGCCGACTAAATCTGTGATTCACTCGACTAAAATGTTTGTGAGTCAAAGAATAACAGCATTGAGTTGGAGTTCAGTCGACTGAAAGTCTGCGGTAAGGTAGAACAATGTAGCAGAGCGTGATTCAGTCGACTAAGTCCCTGATTTAGTCGACTGAAATGAAAAGTTTAAATTTTAAATAATATTCCAGAGGTTTCAGTATATCTGGAAGGATGTAAGGGATGATGGGAATTGAATGGATAATCATATTGACATATGTGTATGATTGAATTCATGAAGGTAACGAGTTTTCGCAAAAGGGTTTGCTTTTCGGTTTCGACGTGATCGTCATACGGAATCTTCACAAAACAGCAAGGATATTACTGGGATTAGTAGGATTCCTACCTGATTGAAATGTATAAGGATATCTCTATATATATGTTCTTTGTTTTGATTTACAAACATAATGATTTATTTTGGTTAAATAAATGGCATATGTTTTATGAATTTTTTCAATGTTATTATGTATTTTGATACGAAATGACATTTGTGCATCCATAGTCTCATGCATGGCATGGGAGGGAATATATGGAGCAGCAAGCCAAGTTATGAGTTGTCCGGACATGACTTGGGGCTTGAGACTAGCTTATGTAAAGCTATGTGAACCATTGATTTGTTGGCCTTGTCCGGGATTGCTAGATAGGGGTACGATGTAATTTGGGCCAAAGGGCTCTGAGGTAACCAGTCCAAAAATCCTGATCAAAGGGAGGAGTCCACGCTCCATCGGTAATTTCGATTAGCATACGTAGGGAGGTATAATAGTGACCTGGTGGTGCCGTCACAAAATACTGCGGACGTAAATGCCCAAGGGAACACCTTGATATGGTTTCATTATATCAAGGAAAATGTTGTTATGATTTGTATGGTGTTTGATGCGGAGATTGGGTGGGGGATCATTGGCATATGACACCCATGGCATGACACATACATTTGCATGGTTTGGATAGGATTATCATGCGTTGTTTTTGGTACTATGATATGTGTACAGTTTTAATATGATATTCTTATTCTGATTTGTATATTGATCCTATAAGTATAACCCTACTTGGAATTCTTACTGGGCGCATTGACTAATGCCCTACTTCTACCCTTTAGATGTTGGAACAGGAAATGGAAAGGACATGGGATGCGAAGAAAGCCAAGCTTAGGGGCTTGGGCAGCTTATGCATTACTTTACATATTTGATTTCGAAACAATGTATTTGAGATATCTTAGCATTATGGGATTGTAATAACTTAGGTTATTTTGCTATGGTTTGTTGATGATTTTGGTACTTAAACTTAAGTTAATCTAATAGTGATTTGTTTCCTTGCTTATTTAATATCATGTTATAGATGGTAAACTATTCATGTAATATTCCGCAGTTAATATATAAGCGTGTGAACTATTTTAGTGGACTTGGTCCACGTACACGTATCGTTGGCCAGTTAAGGGTCGGATTTGGAACCCGGACTTAGCTCGCGTCGTGACGTTCCAGCTCTCTCTCACTCTTTCATTTAAAAAAGAAAAAATACTCTGATTTTCGGCGAGTGAAAAAGGACGGGGCGTTACATGTACTTCTTCTAGATCCACCCAATGTGTGTCGATGCCGACGCTCCTCCTTGTAGCTGTCATGAAGCAATCACAATCTAAGATGATAAGGAAACTGGTTTTACCAAGCTTTCCTATTTTATGGTCCTTCTATTTTCTTCCCTTGCAAACTCAATCAATAGATTGGTTGTTTATGGTTTTTCTTTCTTTCTCACTTACAAACTCGATCAACATATTGGTTGTTTATGATTTTAGTTTCCTCATCTCTCTCTCACAAACTCAATCCCTAAGATTGGTTGTATATCATTCCCCAAGTGTAAACATGAGAGAGAGAGAGAGAGAGAGAGAGAGAGAGAGAGAGAGGATCCTTCTGTTGGCCCTTGTTTAAGCTCACTGTTAAAGATGAGGGTCCAACTGATATTGCCAAAGGATACCAACTGGTTGCCTAAAGGTTAGTTTATGTAGTGAAGGCAACCAGTTGAAGTAACGGTAATGTACCGATAGGTCGATCGCACTGAGGGGTCGGTGAAATTCCAACCGCTGTGCATTAAGTGCACTCCCAACGATAATATTCTTTCTCGGTCGACATGTCATTGTCGCCAATGGGTCGAAACTTATGGTACAGAGAGGTCGGTCCATACGAGAGGCTCGTTCTGGTTCAAAACATGCTTGACAGTACTTTCCAGTTTGGAAACCTGTTACCCATAATGACCTGTCGCCCATTACCGAGGGGTCGGTCCTGGTCCTCTTGATCGGTCTTTAATTGCCGATATGTCTGTTTCTTCGAGAGTCAACATGAACTCAAGCTTACAGAACTCAAGATCTTGATCGATGAGTCGTTGACCACGAGGGGTTGTTTCAGTTTTTCACCGAGGGGTCGGTGCATACGAGACTTTCGATCAGCAGCAAACCCAAAATGATAGTTTAATGTTCCAGAACCTAATGTCATTCGGGTCGACCAGTCTTTGACCACAATGGGATGATCCTGAATACACTGAGAAGTCGGTTAGATAAGACTAGTCGAGTTCACATTGAAGCCAAATACATATTTCCAAGTTGGGTTCCAATTCACTGTCAATCTTCCTCACTATGCTTCATATGTTTTAACCATTTGTTTTTCTAAGCCTAAGGATAGTCCTCTCTAAGGTGTGGGTATCACCTGTAGTCATCTATGGCCATTTTACCTATTTTGTGATTGCCATAATGATGAGCTTCAATCCGGTGGAGCATGAGTTTTTCTTTTAATCATCTTGGGTCTTCAAGCTTCCAACAAGTGCTTCTTTCTAAGTCATGGAATTGACAAATATAGGGTTTTGGCCAAGCCGAAGCACTAACAATCTCCTCCTTTTTCAATTTCATGACAAAACCTAGAAGCTAACCCATTTACAAACCCACCCTTATTACAACACATTTGAATACAAAAATATTACATTGATTACATGTACATATTCAAATGGAAAACAAGACTATGGTCTTCGTATATTCTTGTTCAACTTACTTCATTTCATTTCCTGCTCAAGTACATAAACAAGCAATACTAGAAAAGTATTAGAGGGTTTAGTCCCAAAATATAAACGTTCATTCATGGATTAAATAAGATTTGTAATCAAGCTCCCCATACTCCTTGATTTCGTAGTGACTAACACTACCCATAGTTTATCCAAGCTATTAGCGTTGAGAAGATTTCTCCCCCAATCTTCTTTAAGTTGATCTCCCAAACTTCCAAGCATAGACAGTGTCCCTATGTCCATTGGCTTTGATGTCTTCTAGCTTCTACTAATTTCTCCCCCATGTTGTCATTCAATTGACAAATATTAGTAGGTATACATCGAGATTTAAGCACTCTCCCATGCTTCTTCGCATTTAGTGCTTGACTAGGTTCTGCTCTAACTCATGGTTTTCCCTTATGGTTCAATGTACACTTCTCATGTATCAAGATTAGTTTGTCCCTGCACAAACTAAGATTTTAGCATTGTTGCTATCATCCATGAGTGGAGCAATTGTCCCAACATTCCTAGAGTCTTCTCCCCATTCTCCAAGTTGTTTCCCTCAGCTTTCTCGACCCAGTTCCCCCATAAACTTAGATGCCTTTAAGTTTATTTCTCTCCAAGCTTTCTAGCACGCTTGCATCATCTTCCTCCTTAAGTTGTCATGACTAGTGACAGATGCTAATTAGCACGTATTTTGAGCTCCCCCATTCTCCAAGGTGTGTGTAATTTCACAGCCCGATCCTAAGCTCCTTAACAACCTGCATGTTAGTTTATTTTACAAAATCTATGTGATCAAATAGACATGTGATAAAGCTAAAGCGCATCAAGTTTGCACATACAATAAACTGAACCATATCATTTCATTAATAAACCAGTCAGTACATATGGTTAGAAAAAAGTTGGGGGGGGGGGGGGGGGGGGGGGGGGGGGAGGGGAGGGAGGGTGGGTGTAAGATTATCTTAAGCAGATTCATATGAGGAAGATGTTCAATAAAATTTACAAACAATCTCCTTTCCGTGGAGTTTCTCGACAACCACCTTGATCTTATGTATCCATTCTTCAAGATCATTTATCCTCCTTTCAAGCGAGAAGACTCTTTCATCAAAAGTGATATTCCTTTGTAGAGGAGATTGAAACTCTCTCAAATATACCTCAGACATACGTTCTGCTTCCTCCTTAGGATCCTCGATTATTATCACTTCTTCTTCAGCTTTATGGTCTGGTACGGTATATTGTAACACCCCAATTGCTCAATGAAATGGATAATTACAAAAATGCCCCTGATGTGTTAAATTAATTATTTGGTGATGTTAAGTAAGGAAATAGTGGGGCCCATTGCTCAAATTAAGATCATATGAGCACATTATGAATGTTAAGTTTGATTGGATAGGTAATTTACATAAATTGGGTCAAAAATAGCTAAATGGGTCAAAGGGCCCAAATGGGACCCATCGGGTCTTACTGGATTATTTGACCATTTTGTGAATTTAAATTAAATGGGGTTAGGCTGATTTGATTGGAAATCAAGTGGAGGAAAAATGGGTAGGCCTGATCCACATGTAAAAAACCAATTACAAATGACCAAAATACCCATAATTGGGTCATGGAGTCAAAAACGGGTCAAGGGGCTAAAGGTGGACCCAACGGGTCGTGTTGACTATGGTTGACCGTGTGGACCCTCAAGGGAGCTAAAATATGAGTTAAATCAGTTTGAGTGGGACTGAAGTGAGTTAGAATTAAATCAAGTGGTGAGTTAACTCATGTGCATTAAATGAAATGCATTAAGTATGGTGAGTTTGGTGAGTTGAGATGGAAATCAAAAGGACTCTGAATTCAAGTGAGTCAAAATGGAAATCAAAGGGGCTGTAAATCAGTGAGTTGAAGGGAATATGAAGAGGTGGCTTGGTTTCAAACCAACCAAAACAAGTCCCACACGTTGGGGACTTGTTTTGGTGATTTCCATGCTAAGTTAAATGCAAATGGATAGGATTGAGATGAGATACATGGAGAGCTGAATGGCTGAATTGGTAGGTGCCAAGGGGTGCCTTGGATAGCACCCAAGACCCATCGTTTTTAGGCAAGAATTGATGAGGGAGTGGAGGGGTTTTGGGGGCTGAAATATTAAAGGAAACAATCACCAAGGTTAGCCGATTTTTGTCATTGCAAACCCAAGTTTTTCCCATCTCTCTCTCCCTCTCTCCAATTCGTTTTCTTGGTTGGAACAGCAGAGGTTTTGGCACCAGTTATTCAAGCTTAAACCAGCAAGGAATTAAGGAAGAAAGGAAGAAATAAAAGGGAGGAAGCAAGGAGCAAAGGCAATAAGAAAAGCTTGGAATTTGGTAAGTATTTCCATGGACTTTTTATTAATAACATGGGTGTGTATTGGGCCATGGTTATGGCCGAATACACCAAGGTTTTAACCCTAATTTATAGAAGTTTTAAAATGGTAAAGATGACCATTGGGTTCGACCACCATGAAGGGTCGAACCCCATGTAAAAGATTGCTTGGTTTTCATGTTTTGAAACATGAAAACCATGGGTTTTATGAACTGTTTTTGGGTTTGATTTAAGATTCAAATACATGTTTTAGAAAGGTTTAAATGGATTCGGATGTCATGAATGGCTGAATGTATCATGGGTCTAAAACCTTGGGTATCAAATGATGAAAGGGTTCATTGGGTTCTGCCATCTTGGATGGCCGAACCCCATGAATTGATGTTGGAATTTTGATGGTTTTTGTAAGTTAAAACCATGCAAATGTCTTACTGTTTTGGATGATTAGATTAGACATAAGATGACATGTTTAAGAGGTTCAAACCAAAGCCCATAGGGTTCAGCCAATGAGCATGGCCGAACCCCATGAAATGGTGTGGTAATTTTTATGGTTAATGGTGATGGTTTTGAGAGATAAAAACCATACATTACCATGGGGTTTTTATGTGATTTATATGCAGATTATTTACTGATTTTGGTTGGCCAATATATGGCTGAACCATGGTAATGTTATGGCTAAGTTACTGATTTAAAACAGTGGATTAAAAACTGGAAAAATGGACTATGGGGATCGGCCATCTTGGATGGCCGAATCCCATTAGGTGTTATGGTTATTTGGACAAAGTAATGAATTTATTAGATGGTTTTGAGAGGTTAAAGTGCAGCAATGATGTGCTGATTTTTATGTGAATAAGTGACACCAAAAATATGTTTGAAAGACCAAAACATGGACATAGGGTTCGGCCACCTTGGATGGCCGAACCCCATGTAAGTTTTTCATGTTTTTGGTGAGTTAAAAACCATATGAAGATATGGTGTTCTTATGGCAATAAATGGATTAACATGTTACTGTTTTGGTGGATTATTATGCGGCTGAACCATGTTTAATTCATGGTTGAGTTAGCATGATTAAACCATGAGTGATCATGGTGATGATTATTTCAAGTGAACCCTAGGGTTCGGCTATGAGTATGGCCGAACCCCATGGGGCTGTTTTGAAATAAATGGGCTGTTTTGGATGGGAGTTTATGATTGTTTTAATTAAGGAAACATACATGATAAATTATGGACTATGCGTAAGAAAATAATCAACCATTGATGATGATGGAAAGTGGGATAAAAACCCATAGGATGTGGTTCGGCCAAGTAGTATGGCCGAACCCCATCAATGATTATTTGATAGGATTGGGTTAAGTAATAAATGGGGTTAAAGGTGATGAATGAAGAACCCCACTAAATTGGTTTAGATATGGTAAAATTAAAGGTTAGCCTAAATGGCATAAATGTAATTATTGATAGAATGATCAATGATGGAAATGATCATAGGGTTGGATGTACGGACACGAACCCAACAAGATGGTATATGAGACCTAAACTTGATTAGGAATCAAGTAGTTTAAGTATTGATTTGTTGTTACATAATAAGGTACCGGAAGTTGAACGACGAGCGAGTCGTGATCAGGTGACGCTAAAGAAAGATCAAGTACTGAAGTGAATTTTCGGTAGGTTTCCTACCTACTTGTAACCACAGTTTTACCCTAATTTTCTTTATGAAATTCTTGACTATTTTATTTGGTTTCGAATGATATATTATGCATTAACAAATGGCATACAAAGCATTGGCATCTCATGCATTGACATGGGATGATGACTGAGGTTCTACAGTGTTGCAATTTATGAGTTACGTCCTCCTTAGGCGATGAGAGTCCCCCAGGAGGAGTAACATGATGGTCATAGTCACATTGGTCTCCTTAGGGGATGAGAGTCCCGCCAGGAGGACTGATACGTGATATGAATCAAGTCAATGATGAGGAGATGGATGTGTATTGTAATTTACCTTGTCGGTGCGAGGCACGTCAAGTGATCGCTATGAATGTACATGATGGGAGGGTCTCATTGCATGTGCATACTTCATAGCATTGTTTTACCTGTTTTTACTAATCAAGTACTATAGTATATATGCATGTTTTATATGCTAATCATGTGGTAGCCCTGATAGGGAACCTACTGGGCGCGTTGATCTAACGCCCTAATTCTATCCACAAAGGATAATGCAGGTACAAGGAAAAGGAAAGAAAAGGTCATTGACCGAGAGGGGAGCCAAGCCTAAGCGCTTGAATGTTGGACTGGACTTCTTTTTATTACTGTCATTTGAACTATATTTTGTTGGACATGTAATAAGTCATTACTTGCTATGGTCCGATTAGGTTAATAACTTTGGATGGTTGATATATGTTAATTAATGTTTGACACTGTTACTTGCTATCTAGTCTTTCTATTCCGCAGTTAATCTAGTTTATTCCGCATGTTGTTGTTAGTTCCATGTGTGGTTCATTATCATAGTCTAGTCCATGTACACATGGGTGGCCAGTTAAGGTTCAGACTTGAGTAGTCTGAACTTAACTCTCGTCGTGACGCCGCCCGCTCTCTTCCGATGTTTTATTATTATTTTTAAAAAAAAAATAGACTTTGATATTTCTCGGAAAGGACGGGGCGTTACAATTTGAGGCAAGGTTCTTTCTGCGAGGAGTACTCTTCTGAGTAGAGCAGGCAACACTCGATTCGGGAACATCCTATGCGAACCTAGGTTATCTCTTAAGAAAATGGGGGCGGGACTCAAGGATTTTTCCGGTGGTCGCAGACTGAGATTTAGCTGTCTCCTTTTTGAGCATGGTTGCTAGGGATGAGTTGACCAAGGCTTTTCCGAACACTAAATCTCACAGTCACCATGACACCTTCGTTTCTGGAGGTGAAGGAAACAAAAACCCTAAGGTTTTCCGGCGAGATTTCATTCCTGGAGGTCCTAACGGCTAATCTAGGGCATGGGAGGAGAGAGGGAAATCGGGAGAGCTCAGCGGGAGAAGAAACGATGATTTTGCAATGATCCATCGTTTTCATAGAAAGAGACCTTTTAACTTACTCTTTCTGATTCACCGGCCGGTCATGATCAACTACCTGTCTGTGTTGACATATTGATATGTATCGGCCTATCTCCATTTACGATTTTTCCCCCTTTCGGACAATGTTCTGAAATCTAACAGTACCGACCTGTCTATTCCTCTGACTAGTCTATCCTTCGACCTAGGTTTTACAAAATGAAGGAAGACTGGGCATGCGTGTGTGTGTGCATGCTTGTGATGTTCATAGTTCTTCAAGATTTGCTTATACACCTTTTAATGCCAGTGATGGTACATACATTCACACCGTATCTGTGTCATTTGAAAATTCGATTCACCCTTCTGAAAGTAGGCACAAACCATGGATTATGGATCTCTTTTCTATATCCAAATCAATCCAAGATTCTTGAACACATTTAATTCAACAAGTTAAGTATATTGTCCAAGTGTGTGATGTCATAAGATGCGGCATTTCCAGGCTTTAGGAAGACAAGACATTTATGAACATAATTCATTCCACATAATTTACAAATTGATGTGCATTTGAATGAAACTCAAAGCACATTAGTCATATATTCATTTCCTGATTTGAGTACTGATCAAGCATACATGAAAGAGGTATGACCCTTCACACATAACTCTTATGCCTATTATCATGTTATTACCCAAAACATGATAAGCAGCTCTACCATTCTTTCAAGACAGTTCTAATTTCTTGAAAGGAGTAGGTACTTAAATGGATTATTCGATCATTATTTCTTGTAGGTCACACCAAAACAAAATATCCATTCAATCGACATAGAGCATGTTTCATTCCACATGGGATTCACAAGTTTTAGGACCTTAGAATGAAACGACACTGTGTATGTGTCTTAAACCAGTTTTAAGCACATACAATCCATATACATGAGGTAATGCACAAACTACATTCATTTCCTAGAGATGTACAAATCACATGGCATATGAAATGACATAAGTATATTCCAATACAAGAGTGAATACCAACATGTACAACACATATCTTAAAATGGATCAACCCAACAATCAAACAAAAACATGGATTGAATGTAAGATGTTGATTCCAAAACATGTTTCAAATGTGGTACCAACAGTGGTATCCCTTCACATATTTGACCCTAACATTGTAAGACTTGGAATCTAAGTTCACAATTCTGTGATGGCCTTTTGTCAAATCTGGTTTTAGCCTTGGGTGCCTTCCCATTTGATCTTATAGTTTCACATTCCAAATTTTGTACCATGATGTTAGTCTCTAATCATCTCGATACATGGCCTTATAGGACACTTGGAGGATACTTCCTTCATCAAGTTCCTTTATTCCATCCTCTTATTCTCTTAGAGGATATAGCTTGGTCTTTTTCAATGGATGAATTTAATCAATTGCCTGTATTTTTCAACACACAATTTATTGATAGGTGATGTTGTTCATTGGGCTGAAAGGGGCGATTTTTCAGTGGATTCTTTCAACCTCTTTTGTTGTTTCATGTCTTTTAAATATTTTGACAGCATATCATGAAACAACACTGATGAATGCTACATATGTTTGGTGTACGTGCATAGCTAAGTCATCACAAGTCCAAACAGTTTTGGTCTTTGGGTTGAGTGATCATGGAAGTTGAAGGTTTATCCAATACCTCTTCCATAGGCATAGACCACTTTTTATTCACCTATTTCCAACTATGTTTTTTTGATGAAAGCATTTTATAGTTCTTTATTCCATTTTTCATCAAAAACAGAGTCTTGGAAATATCATGGTTTTCTCTTATACCAATTGTTCTAGCACGGATCAACTCGAATGGTTAGATCCTTTCTCAAGAGCACCTCGCTCTGATACCAATTGAAATTTCTCAATTACAATGTGCTAGAACATCACATTGACCCTAGAGGGGAGGTGAATAGGTCAATCCCATTTTTAATGGTGTTAACAAATTTCTTGATTATTTAAGGTGCAGCAGAATGTTTATCAAAGGATTTGTTTAGTGTGATAATTTCTTTAAGCAATCACACTAAGATTATGACCCTTTACATAAACTTTTATTATTGATGCTTGTGCGCAATGTGTATAATGAGATAATCAATATGCAAAGTGATGTGTGTTAAGAAGAGTAAATACATACTAAATACAAACACACATAGATCAAAAACCATAAGACCAATTTAAAGTGGTTCAGTTAGCCAACCTACATCCACTGTTGGGACTCGCTCAACCTTGAGCTATCCCCAAAATCCACTAAGTGGGGACTTACACCCTCACAATTAGAGTAGGAATTCCACCTCACTCAATCGGATGGGAATTTCACCCACCACTGTTGAATAGGAATTCCAATCTATCCATTTGGCCCAGAGTTCCACCCACCTCTGTGCCAGAAACCATGCTCTAGAATTTTTTATAGTGGTTTCGGGGTACCTCCCCTTAATCCACTTTCAGAACAAAGGTTTTAAAGAAAATTAAAACAAAGAAACAATTGCCTTCGAAGCTCTTTCTCCTGATGTGTGCTTCTTCAAGATCCACCCATTGTGTGTCGGTTCCGACGCTCCTCCATGTAGCTGTCATGAGGCAATCACAATCCTGGGTGACAACGAAACTAGTTTTACCAAGCTTTCCTAGTTTATGGTCCTTCTATTTTCTTCCCTTGCAAACTCAATCAATAGATTTGTTGTTTATGGTTTTTTTTCTTTCACACTTACAAACTCAATCAATAGATTGGTTGTTTATGATTTTACTTTCCTCATCTCTCTCTCACAAACTCAGTCCCTAAGATGGGTTGTATATGAATTTCCAATTGTAAGCACGAGAGAGAGAGTGATCCTTCTGTTAGCCCTTATTTAAGCTCATTGTTAAAGGTGAGGGTCCAACTGATCTTGCCAAAGGATACCAACTAGTTGAATAAAGGTTGGTTCATGCCGTCACTTATCGACAAGTCGAGCCTTTCGACAACTTCCCCCCTTTTTAACAGTGCTCAATTTAATACAGTACCGACATGTCTGTCATACAGACTAGTCGATTCATCGATATATCGTGTCCATCGAGGGGTATAAATGAAGTGGGGTACAAATGATTGAGCAGTTATACCCGATTTATGCATCTTGATGAATTTCTTTGTTAAGATAGTTAGTGCATGATCAAGCACATACATCCCACAAAAACATCTTTCAATTGATCAAATTGAAGTTTATATACCAAGTTAAACATACTTTGATCAATTCTACGTACGAATAAGCTACCAGGACATACCTCTATGCAAACAACCAAACATGTTTTAGTAGATTTAGACTGACATTTTGCACTTTGAAACTGCATTTCCACAGCAAGTGTGGTTTTCCAAGAAAGACTAGTGGAATAGCCAAGAAATACATAATCCAAGATTGTAATCACCAAAATTTCTCTTTCATGTCATAGCACTTGACTATTTTGATCTCTTCATATTACTAGAGTTCAGTGTGCTAAGGTTTTAAAATATGAAGTTGAGTCATAGCCACACACGATTAGATGGTGATCAATCTCTTAGGACCCCAAATGGTGAAGTTTGGTCTCTCATACACATTCATTTGGGCATACCTTGGAGGTCCAAGTATTGGATATCTCAATTCCTTCAATACTTGGTCGAGTTGTCTTAACAAGGAGTCCTGCTTTAGGTTTAGCTTCATTGGGAGTATCCTACTATTAGGCCTTGGTGGGTATTTTTTAGGCTTTACCTTAGGATTTTGTGGGTGTCTTTTAACATTAAGATTTGGGGCTCGGTTTTGGGTTTTATCCTTCATGTGCCTCTTTCTAAGGTTGCATTCCATCTGTAATGTCCAACCTTATGGCAATAAAAGCACTTACCCTTTGAGGTTTTAGGCACATCTCCCTTAACAAACATCCATTGGCGAATAGCTCCATTGATTTCCAATGTGGAACCAAGATCCGACCTATCGCCAAACCTTTTACCCATTTTTAAGAGTTTCTCCAATATTTCTTTGCCTTGGATAAACTTATCTTGAAACTTCTCTTTATGGTTTCTTAAGTCTTGTAATCTTAGAGTCAATTTAACAACATGACCTTCAAGATTTTCTTTGGCATTACTCGGCATCTTGATGTCATCCCTTTGTCTTTTTAATGCTTCTTAAAGATATACTTCGATGTCTTTGATTTTCAAAACTTCTTCATTTGAAGATTTCAACTCTAGAGCGAGAGACTTATAGTTTTTCAGATTAGACTTTCAATTGGTTTGCAAGGTTTAATTTTTCAGATTTATACATGTCTATCTACCTTCTCATCCAACTTCTCACTTTCTATATATAGAGCATTGTAAGAGTCTTGGAGGTCAACATCTTTATCAAGATCCTCTTTACTATCCTCATTGTCACTTGAGGATCCCTCTTGAACATCACCCACGGAGGTTACGAAACACTTCAAATTCTCACCTCTCTCTTGATTCTTTAATATGTTAAGAGAGGTGGAGCCTTCCAAAGATGTACAATATTTTTTAATAAACTCATCTTGGATACATGTCCATTCTTCTTCATCATGCGATGCAAGTTTATTTTCTATTTTTGTTTTCAAGTAAGAATAAACAAACAATAGATAATAGTGAGCAAATTTTGGAGTACTCATGAAGGTGTTCTAGCACGGATCAACTCGGATGGTTAAATCCTTTATGAGGAGCACAAGTCTCTGATACCAAATGAAAGTTCCCTTGGGTGCTAGAACAAGATTGACACGATAGGGTAAGGGGGGGTGGGGGGTGTGGGGGGCAAGTTGATCTAAAATCGTTGGTCCTTTTAAGATTTACTTGATTGATTAATTATGTGCTTTGGATACAATCAAGTGTATGTGTGTAAACGAATGTGATATGCAATCAACACAAGAATTAAGCTCTAACACCACAAGCACAAGGACTCAAGATTTATAGTGGTTCGGTTAACCAACCGACATCCAAAGTTAGGACTACCTCAACCTTGAGCTATCCTCAAATTCACTAAGTGGGGACTTACACCCTCACAATTAGAGCTGGAATTCCACCTCACTCAATCGGTTGGGAATTCCACCTACCACTGTGCCAAAGACGACGCTCTAGAATTTGTTTATAGTGGCTCCGGAGCCAATTATTCTTAATCCACTTTCCGAACAAAGGTTTTAAATAAAAATTAAAATCAAGAAGCACTTTCTTATGAAGCTCTTTCTATAAGATGTGTGCTTCTCAAGATCCACCCAATGCGTGCCGACTCTCCTCCTTTTAGCCGTCGTAAAGCAATCACAATTCTAGGGTGACTAGAAAATTGGTTATACCAAATGTTTCCTAGGTTGTATCTTTTATTTCCTCATCTTTTTCTCTCTTTTACTAACTCAATCAATAGATTGGTTGTATTTGATTCTCAGTTGTAGGCATAAGAGAGTTGATGGTTCCTTAGAGTGTGTGGTACTTCTCAGTTCAAGTAAGATAATTAAATGTTCACACAATACGCATATATATAGAGGTGTCTTCATAGTTTTTTTTTTAAATTGTCCAGTACCGATAGATCGGTGGCACCGATGGATCGGTGATCATATTTATTACCGTTCAACCACCAGACCGTTGCTCATTAAATGCACTCCCAACTGTATAATTAAATCTCAGTCGATAGGTCGGTGTCGCCGATGGGTCGACAATCATGTCACCGATAGGTCGGTGAATACGAAGGCTCGGTCAGGGCAACACCATGCTGACAGAGTTTCAAGTCCAGAAACTAGTATTACCCAGACCGACCTGTCGCCCTTTACCGAGGGGTCGGTCCTGGTACTCTCGATCAGTCTTGAATTATCGAGATGTCTGTTTCTTCGAGAGTCCACTTGAATTCTATGTTCCATAAGTTATCATCGACGAGTCACTGACCACAAGGGGTTGTTAAGTTTATCACCGAGGGGTCGGTGCATACGAGACTCTCGATTAGAGACATACCCAGAATGATAGTTCTATGTTCCAGAACCTTGGTCAATCTGGCCGACCAGTCTTTGACCACGATGGGTTGATCCTTTCTCCACCGAGGAGTAGGTGAGAACGACTGGTCGAGCTGATAGTGAACTTAATTCATATTTCCAAGTTCGCTTCCAGTTCACTGTCCAGCTTCCTCTCTTAGGTTTCTTATGGTTTTACCTTTGGTTTAACTAAGCCTAGAGATAGTCCTCATAAGGTGTGGGTACCACCTAAAGTCATCTATGGCCAAATAATTGTTGTGATTGCCATACACGATGAGCTTCAATCCGGTGGAGCATGATCTTCACTCTTGATCACCTTGAGTCTTCAAGCTTCTTACTAAGTGCTTCTTCCCGAGTCATGGAATTGTCAAACATAGGGACTCGGCAAGCCGGGACACTAACAAGTCTCAAAGTCCAAGGTTTGCTGCGAATAGTGTTTTAAAGATTCCAAGTATTATTAATATTACTTCTTGCAAATATCTCTAAACAACCTAGACGAAATAAACATAGGAGATGTCTTTAAGGTCTAGGACTGTTATACACTGACAAGAAGGTTGGTCTATAACCCCAGACGGGTATCTTTAGACTTCTTACAGGTATTTGGAACTATCAAACGTAGGTAGTAGGTTATTATCCCGAGACTACTATGTAAATCAATAGACATGTAGTTTCAAATCAATAAATAAATAACTTGAAACCAATTTGTAGCCAAAATAGTAAATTCCTGCATATTTTTTTGAGTAAAATCAAGTAATATGACTGGTCATCCAAAAATTTTCAATAAGGTGTAAGATACTTGGAAAAGACCAACATCTTGAGATCTATATTCAAAACCCTCTTTTACAAATCTATTTTAATGTAAGCAGGAAATAAAATATAAGAGAAAGGAAATATATATGGTTTTCTTCTATGTAAAACATGGGTTTAAAATCAAATCAAGGTTTCATGGAAAATCACATTTGAATGGTATTGGTTGCTGTCTAAAGAATTTACATAAGGTCCTTGTACGTTTACAATAAAAGCTTCAAATCAATTAGACTGGAATAGTAAATCATTACAGAATAAAAATCTATTAGTACATATTTTATTTTACTCTTGAAAGTAAAATAAGAACTTCTACACTTTTATAAACACATTCTTTTGCTCAAAACATAAGATAAATCAATATCTAACTTTATACTTTCAAAACACTAAATAATTAACTTAGACAAATTTGAAAGTATATAAGAAGAAAATACCCAGTAAAATAATAAGCTTGTATTCAAACAATAAATCCCAACTTAACCCAAACAAGTACAATTTTTCTTTAAGAAGAATTGTAATAAAAATAGAAAAATAAGATAATAATAATAATAATATCAACCACGGTTAATGAATACAAAAACATTGTCTTTAAATCAAATCATGAATATGCATTTTAATCGTTGCATGGGCAGCAAAGCATCATGCCTTCAGTGCCCTAAGGGGAAAACGAATCACGCCTATGGTTCTTAAATCAGTCCTCTAACACTATTTTACAGGTCAAAATTTCTTCTATCCATGGTTGAATTAAATTTACAAAAGAAAAATATCAACACCCTTTCTAAGGTTTAATCATAGTCTTTTTCTTCCTCTTTTCCTTCCTCGTTCTTTCTCTCTCTTTTTTTTTTCTTTCTTTTCCTTTCTTTCTTTTTCTTTCTTTTCCTCTCCATTCGAATTTATCTTATGAATTTTCAAGCAATGGTTGATTTGGATTTATCAAGAAGTAGATAGAAAAGGGGAAGAAAAGCATGGAATTAAACTAGAAGAAGAGGAAGTAGAACCATACCTTTGAGGTGGTGAGAGGAGAAGACTTGAAAAACCTTTGAAAAGGATCGGCCATGGCTTGCAAACTGCAGCCAAAATCCAAAGAAGATAGGAGAGGGTTTTCGCTCAATGAAGAAGAAAAGGAATGAAAGTTTCGTTGGTATGGGAGAGGGGTTATGCGCTTAAACTCCTTAAGTGAATTAAGGAGTAGTCGGCCAAGGAGAGTTCTAGTCCATTTAGGACTTGCCTCCACGTGTATTGCAACTAAGTTTTAGGATTTTCTTTAATTAAATGTTTTTTTTTTTGAAAAACAAAACCTTTCTATTCCAATTTCAAAATTTGATAATTAAATCTTTATTCATTTTAATAACACATGTAGGATTAAACTCTAATTTAATTATAACTCCTAAATTTTAGTTATTTGAATAGTTTAATTTATCTCTCACAATAATTTATTTAATTAAATTATGTTTCTAAAATTAATGACTTTCTAACCACCGAAAGGTTTGAACACTTGAATTAATATTTTATTTTCTAAGTCAAGTGTATTTTTCCCAAATATTTGTAATAAAATAAAATAATATACTAAAACAAACAATATCAATTTCTAACTAACTCAACCCCCTTCTATTGACCCGCTACTACGGGTCAGGTCACTACAGATAATTATGGTGTTACTTTGGTTTTCTAAATTAAAACTGTAATTTCATGTATTAGATTTCTTAAGATTACATCTTTTTAAAAGGTACCAATTTAATTTAAGCATATATTTTGTGGATTTCCTTTGGGTTCGATGTCGCACTCAATCACTTACTATTAAATGTTTCGTGCACTTGCGAGATTATAAATGTAAAATTTGCACATCAACAAGTTTTTGGCACTGTTGCCGGGGAAATCAAAATTAAATTTTGTGCCATTAAAATTATGTGATTTTAGGAAAGATTGTTATTTTTAGAATGTTCTATTTTTGGCAACTTTTTAAAATTGGAAACTTTTTTTGGAAAGTTCTAATTTTAGAAATTTTCCCTAAATAAGAAATTTTTGAAAATCTCAATATTCATGGAATTATGTTTTAATTTATTTTTGGAAGGTCTATTTTTAGAAAAATCTATTTTTGGTAATTAATCTATTTTTGGTAACCATCCAATTTTAGAAAAATTTACAAACTTAGAAGTTTTCTAAATCTAGAAATCTTATCTAACTTATGAAAGTTTCAAAATAATCAAATCTTGGAGACTATGGAATCATACATTAATTTGGTGAAACTCAATTTTAATTTTTTATGGACTTGTCTTATTTAAATTTTTTGTTTAGGATTGTAAATATTGTATCTCCTTCACTAGTTGTAGCTTAGGAAAACTTGCATCTAGATTAGGTTTCAAACATTTTTTTATGAGAGTCAGAATCTTCATTTTGTTTTGTGGTATTTCATTGTACAGGGATTTTGAATAGCACTCTAAAAATTTCTATCAGGAAAGCACTACAGACCAAGGTAAGTGCCTAACCTCATTTTCTTTAATTTTTATTTTCCATGCATTCATATAGAACTTTTATTAGGGTGCTTGCATATATTTTGCATAAAAAAAAAATATTGCATATTTACTTTGCTCATGCATATTAGGTTGTTAGTCTCCATGCATTAGATTAGATTGTTTGCTTATTATTTACATATTTGTTTTGAGTATTGCATTGTTAGATTTAGGATTGCATTCACAAAAATAAATAAAAAAAAAAAGATTAGTAATTAAAAATGGTTCATGCACTTCCCAAGTAAAATCAATTAAGGAACCATTAGGCTAAATTTTAGGGTTTCATGCTCATTAGGAACCTTTTTAATTCAAATTAATTTTTGTAATCAATGAATAGTTTTCCTTCAAGAATGGTGTCTAAGGATAATTCTGTCACCAAGGCATAAGGTCGAGCATGCCTAAGGATAAGTTGGGATGAGATACCGTCTGTACTCCCCCACTTACCTGTGAACCTACCTGGCCATCTTGTGGTTAAACTCTCATTGGAGACTTAGATTATTTGGAGAAAAAAGTAAGAGCAAGCCTAGAGACAAATTTTAGGGTCATGTTAGCAGTCAATAAAAATTCAATTTTTCTTAAAAAATTTGAATCTAGATTTAGGCATTTCTTGTGTGATTTTTGTTTGAACGTGTGTGATCGTATCTGTATATCTTCATTGATCTCGTTACTTCACCAATCGTTTGGTTCGAGTTACACTTCCCATCAGTACATCGATCATTGCGTCCGAAGCTCAATCAGGCCCAATCATAGATATAGATAGTCCACCCTTATTACCATCCAAATCACCATCACCACCACCCAACCAGTCATTTAACCCACACCAGAACCATCACAGGATCAGCCATATTAGCCCATCCCTAACTTGATATCGAACCTATAGGTCCAACATCTGACCAAAACGGATAAGGAAAACCCATTTACCCATTCATCCATTTACCCACCCGCCCATTTATCCATTTACCCATTTACTCTACTACTCATTTACCCATCCACCCACTCACCCATATTCTCCCATCCATCACCCAGACCCACCTACCCATCTATCTATGTCAAAGTCAGTCTGGGTCCTTAGTGTCTAGTTTAGGTTTGCATCGAGTCAGTTTAGCATTTTAGTTAATTGTAAGAGTCAATCTAGCGTAGGATTTTTTTTGAGTCAGTTTAATAATTTTGTTTTTGGGTCTGTTTTTAGGTTTCACGTTGTGAGCCCTTTTATGTACATCTAAACCCAGTTAGCACCGTTCCAATATTTTCTGATTTGCACCTGATCACTGTATATTAGGGAATATTGAGGACAATATTCAATTCGAGTTTGGGGGTACTGAGGGGTTACACTTGAGCTCAAAAAAAAATTGTTTTCTTACGTAGACTTAACCTTTTTAAGCAAAGGTTGAGACTCCTTGGGATTGATAAGTCTATCAATCTTAACTTACGAAAAGCATGCGTCTTGACAATCTGACATAAAAAGAGACAGATTTTTAGCATTAACACTTAGATAGAGATCTTTACATCATACTTTTCCGCAAAGCTTTTATAGGATTTATACTTGGAAACCCTTGTACACAGCCATATTAAGTTTAGTCTGAGAAAGAGAAATATTCACGAGACAAGTAATCACTAGAGGAATACCAGTGGAGACTTAATGCAGTGAGCTTTAGAGTCATTCTTTTTTTCTGAGGGTTATAAGTCAATTCAATTTTCTTTGGTAGTGCAAATCAGTCGTTGTTGATCTCATCACTCTTCATTTTGGTCATATTACTGAGAACGCCATCAAATTTGAGTTATTATGTGAGAAATTTTTCTGGATTTATTTGAAACAACGAAATCATCTTATGAAAGCTTAGGATAGGATGTAGGACATTTTTGGATCGATTGAGCCTTCAAGCCTACCTATTTTTTGTCATCTTATCTTGATAGTTCCCCGGTTGAGCCTTATAAATCCTATTTTACTGACTAGCCATGTTTACCATACCCAACTTCGGACATGGAATTTAAGCCTCATAGAAATATTTGTCACCTAACCTAGGGCCCAACAGAGGTTGGAGTTGAAAAATTGGGATGGTACTCTATAAAAAATGGCACTTGAAAAGAAAAAGAAAAATGATTGACGAAGAGAAGAAAAAAAAAACATGATGCATCAGAAAAGAAAAAAATGGGAACATCCAGACATCAAAGAAGGGTTGGGAAAAAAATGCTTTGACAGTGCTAAAAAAAGAGGCAGACTTAACCTTTTTAAAGGAAGTGTAAGCGAAGGCTGAGACTCCTTGGGACTGATAAGTCTATCAATCTTAATTTAAGAAAAGCATGAGTCTTGATGATTTGACGTAAAAGTAGTCACATTTTTAGCATTAATACTTAGATAGAGATCTTTATATCATACTTTTTCGAAAATATTTTTATAGGATTTATACCTGAAAACCCTTGTATACAACCATATTAAGTTTAGTCTGAAAAAAAAAATATTCACAAGACGAGTAATCACTAAAGAAATACCAGTGGAGACTTAACACAGTGAGCTTTAGAGCCATCATTTTCTTCTGAGGATTATAAGTCAATTCCATTTTCTTTGGTAGTGCAAATCAGTCGTTGTTGATCTCATCATTCTTCATTTTGGTCATATTACTGAGAACGCAATCAAATTTGAGTTATTATGCCAGAATTTTTCTTAATTTATTCGGAACAACGAAATCATCTTATGAAAGCTTAGGATATGATGTAGGCCATTTTTGGGTCGATTGAGCCTTCAAGTCTACCTATTTTTGGTCATCTTATCTTCATAGTTCCCCAGTTGAGCCTTATAAATCCTATTTTATTGACTAGCCATATTTACCATACTCAACTTCGGACATGGAATTTGAGCCTCATTGAAATATCTGTGACCTAACTGCCCATGAAAGGTTGGAGATGAAAAATTAGGATGGTACTCTAAAAAAAATGGCAATTAAAAAGAAAAAGAAAAATGGTTGATGAAGAGTAGAAAAAAGACATGATGCATCCGAAAAGAAAAAAAAAAAGGGAACATCCAGACATCAAAGAAGGGTATGAAAACAAAAAAAAAATGCTTTGAAAGTGCTGAAAATAAAAATAGAGGAAAAATATCTCATTCAAAATTTTGAAGACCTCTAATATTTCTATTCAAAGTATTATTTTTAGAACCTTCTAACCTTCTTTGATATTGACCTGATCCTCAGCCACGTTTCATCCTATTAGGATGCCATATTGATCTTAAGTCGAAATATAGTATTTTATGTGGAGAATAGAGGAGGGAAAATGATGGTGTTTGACTCAACGTTCTCAGGAAAGTGGCATCTATTCATGAGATCACTCATTTTCTTTGAATTGAGTCGTCTTTGATAATACATATGTGAGATATTTTGATTCGAATACATAAATTCTGCTCACATATACTTTGAGAGGAAATGGAAACAAACCTATGAGTGTTAATTTTTCTGAGAGATATATCCATTGAGGTTTGCAGTCAAAGTGCATTTTCCAATGGTATGATCAAAACTTGTGTCTACTTGGAAAAAGAAGTCTATCTTAATATTGACTAAGCACACACCACACTCTGGGTATAAGCCTTATAAAATGAAATTTAGAGTTGTACGATGTTTAGACCCCTTATCTATGTGTTCTTGTTAAAGATGTTTATGTGGATACCATCACTGAAAGCCCTCACAAGACTATAACTCGTCCACTAGAGGTAACCTATATGTTTAAAGGCTTGTTGCATACGCTAAATGCAATCGAGAGTACCAACGAAAGTGGTGCAGTTTTTAGATTTAGCTTAGGTGAAGTAACTGAAACATTACATTTTTACCCTTGATTATTGGACCAGTTAGCTCTCAATTCTATGTAAATTGGTGTATTTAATACAATTTCTTAGTTTTGTAGATTAAAAATGGAGAATATAGGAAATCAAGCTAAGTCAGTGGATAATTGCAAGTTTGGTGCTTAATTCAAAAGACCTAGATTTTTTATGATTAATTTCACTCAACTTTTATAGTTTTCATGTAAATTGGTTGGTCTAGATCCATTCTATGAGAGTCTAGATTAAATCAATATTCTAGATTTTAAAGTGGTGAACTTAATTATTAAATTCTGGAAGAGAAAACTTGTAATTCAAGAGGCAAAGGCTGAAATTCAAGATTAATGGGCCAAATATCCACTTCAATTGGGCCAAGCTAAGCTCCACAGGCTATCTTTGGGCCAGTCCCCAGGCAGTCCATGCACATATCATAGATGGGCCAGGCCAATGTGCACTCCCAAGTCCAGCAAAGCCCCAGGTCCTCAAGCTCAAGTCCAAGATCCACTGGAGGCCCATGTGATCATTTATAGGTCCAAAACCCAAGTCCATAATCCATTTACATGGCCAAACCTTATCCATCTCCTTATCAATCCACACCATCCAATCTCCTCTCCAATGCAATCTTAACAACTCATCTTCATCTTAAATCCTAACCATCCATTTCATGCATTAAAATTAGATAAAACCCTAGATCCATCTATCAAATCCAACTCATACATTCATAACATTAGATCTAGGCCATCCAACCTATCCATCATCTAGATTAACCTTAGGATCATGACCATCCATGCATCACCTAATCATCCATCCAATTAGATCATTCATCTGTTAGTTAAGCCATTAGATCTTAGGACATTTCATCACAACCATTCATTTCATGCATAAACTTAGGAAAACCCTAGAGTCACCTTACTTATCCATTGCATACATTCATCATCTTAGATTTTAGCTATCATTTCATCATCCATCTTGATCAACCTTTCAATCTCACCCTCCATTAGAAAACCTACCATTTATACAATATATTTTAATCAACTTACCTTAGAGCCATTAGATCTAGGTCCCATTCAATCATACCCATTCATTCATAAAAACCCTAGATATAGAACAACTTAGAACTCAAGCAACTAAAATCTCTACATGCACTTGACCCAAAATCCCATCTAGATTCATGCTACATCACGTACACCTCATCACCCCTTCTCCAAGCAATCCAAATTCTTCTAAGGAAAGGAGTACACTTGTCAATTTTGTGTGAAGCCTTGTGGATGAATAAATGGAGAAAAAAATGGGATTTGGAAGATAAGTTTTGACACATCTTTTATATTTTGACCATAACTTTCCCCTCAAATATCCGATTGCGTTGGAAAGAAGACTTTAAGGGATACAACTTTATAGTTTACAACATTTCATGATTCGGAATTTGCTAGGTCAAAATGGAGCTGCAAGATGATACATGTGTAGAAAAACGAGATTTGCACTCTACTTTCCAAACTAATCCTAAATCTCAATCTTTTCTCCACCATTGCTTAGCCACCAAGCCAAGCCACCCAAATTCACGTATGCGTTGTAACCTAGCATTTTCAACTTAAAATCTCCTCCATCCACTTCTAATGAGATCCAATCCAAGCCATCAATTCACAACTTAACCCAAATTAAATCTCATCCGTCCATTCCAATCCTGAGCCTATAAATAAATGACTAAGCACACCATAGAATTCGAATTTGGACTAAGGACATTGAGGCTAGGGGTGGACCAGAGGAGAGAAAGAAAGAAAAGCAAGGAGAAGACTTGGAGAAATCAAGTACACCCAGAAGGATCCACTAGTTTGATTTAATTTCTAATTTCCAATTGTTTAATTCTTGTATTATTTTATTTCAAATCCAAGCACTGTAAATTTGAATCCAATTTATTCAATAAATTCTAAGTGCAATGAAATATTAGTCTCTGGTTTTCCAATTGAATAATATGTGTTATGATTGTTTGTTATTTAAAAATTATTTTTGAATCTAATACTATGATGGGTCTTTATTATCTATACTCTAAAATTAGATGGAATGAAATATTTAGGCTTGGACAGTCGTTCCGTTTTGGGGATCTACAGCTTTTGTCTGACAAACAAAAGTGCAATGAAATATTTAGGACCCAAATTCGATCAGTTGTCCAGACTAAGGTCAATTTTTTGGGTATTTGTTTGAAATTCATAGATTGGCTTCCAAATAATTATAAATAATTTTCATGAATGCATTATTTGTATTATGATTGTTTAGCTATTTAATTTAATTTTTAAATTATATCTCACATTTGGATTTTATTGTGTGCTTAAGAGTTAGATGCAATTAAATATTTAGATATGAGAAAAAGGCCTTTACTTTGGTTTCTAATGCTCTTGATTTCAAGAGTGCAATGAAATGATGAGTTTAATTTTTAAAAAATTTTAAATGGATAACTTGAATATGATATTATTCAGATTACATAAGCTCTAGAGTCTAGACTTAGATTTTTATTGTCAATATTTGAAACATGATGCCTTCTTAATTTCTTAGATCCAATTCCATTGTATCATATGTATTTCGTATTGTTTGTTTAATCTTTTGAATTTTTAATTCCTTTATTCATTGCATCAAATCAATCCCTCTCCAAAAGATTCTTTAACTAGGGTTGTCGTTATGATATTTTGATTTTAAAACATGTAACTTTTAAGTAAGATGAGACTACCATTATTCAGATTTCACCATTTTAATAAAAAGAAGATGGATTTGATTCTCGACTTTTTAAATTCATAAGTTAGATAATTATGGTGTTACTTTGGTTTTCTAAATTAAAATTGGAATTCCATGTATTAGATTTCTTAAGATTGCATCTTTTTAAAAGGTCCCAATTTAATTTAAGCATATATTTTGTGGATTTCCTTTGGGTTCGACCTCGTACTCAATCGCTATACTATTAAATGGTTCGTGCGCTTGCAAGATTATAAATGTAAATTTTGCACATCAACATATGTAAAGATCTTTAAAGAACATGCCAATAGAATAGGCTTAGACGTAACTCAAATTGATGTATTTTATATTATTAATGTATTTTGGACTGCTTTATGAATTTATATATGATCTTGACACTTGAGTACTCATGCATGAGTTTCTGAATTTATATTTCTGTTTCTTATGTTTTTGTGTGTACACATTATATATGTTTATTACTAATAGAAATAGTCTTTGAATTAAAACTCTTATGTTGGACCATTATAAAAAAGATTTCTCGCTTAAGAGCTGTGTTGAGTGGGTCATTTATGTGGTGGCTAATGGAATGGACCATGTAGGATAAAATGATGTGCAACCACCATGCTCACATTTGTGTATCATGTAATATTAACATTATGATGATGACCGTATTATGATTATTTGAATGTGAATTATGTGCGCGCCTTATGTTATCCTTACTTGAATTCAATGTTGATGTAATGTGGGTTAAGTGGGAGAATGTAAACTGAAAATAACCCACATACAAGTGGTTTACTCGAACTTGAATTCGAGTGGGGCCCACATGCGAATACACTACACGGTTTTGGGAGAGATCTTTTAGGATTTGTCCACCTACTTTGATGGAAAGTAGTATTTAAGGAAAAACACAGCCCTAGAGTCCTCACCCTGCCCATAATCGATTCTCTCTCTTTTCTACCCATCACATACAAAACCTAGAGGAGAAATCAAGAGGGAAAGGAGTAGAAACTCTAGTACACGCGTGGTTTGCAAGAGCAAGACGAAAACGAAGCAAGGAAAGCGACACACGACTTTGGAACTCATGGATTCAGGTACGCCTTATGTGAATGATGATTTTTCCGCATAATGAATGTCAGATTTATTAGAAAACATTATTTGATTCAAAATCCTAACACTTAATAATTATTGGATTGTATTATGAAGATTGTGTACATTATTTAACCGTTTCTTGACGCCCAAGTTTCAATCCAAATATTAAAACTATGCTAACAGTTAGACAGATTGAGATTGTCATATGGTAGGATTTTGGAGTTGATTTCGTATTCTTTAATTAGTCATGATGGTTGACTCTAAAATTATTGGTTACTTTGTGTCATTGGCTAGATTGAGTTTTTGTTGGACGTGTGCAACATTTTCCCTTCTTACTTCTTTTAGTGATATGGGTCATCTCGCTTTATTCTACTTTTCAACTTCTCAACAATCAACATGTTGCTATTATCATGATTGATGAGCATCTTGATTATTCTCAACATTCATTCATGATAGCGATAGCATCATATGTGACTCTGAGATCAAGTTACTTCATTCATGATTCGTCCTTCTAACTTACTCATGATTTTGTTACTCCACTCACTGCTCCGTTTTGCAAAGTCTAGCTTCTCATTCGTCTTTATAACCATACTTTAGTGGGGTAAGGTTTTTTGGGTGAGTTAGTGGGCTCCGATCATGTGGGCCAATTAGAGGCAATTTTGTAATTGATCACTTGAGGGACATTCTTGAAAGTTATCTCAGAGATATTTGGGTAATTTGGTGTGAGGCATTACTATATGTGAGAGTAAGGAGAGTGAAAGAAACGGACTCTCATTTTCTATCTTTCTATGTTAAACACATAGAGAGTGTAGTAGAGAAAGGGTTCTTTTACCTCTACCGTTGGGTGGAGATAGGATTAGTTTTCATTTTATATTAATCTTTTTTTTCATGATTGAATTTCATTTCAATTGTTTGTCGATGATTTTAAATCCAACTTACTGCCGAAGCCTTATTCGAGTTTTTGAATTTCTTTGATGATTTCATCATTTGGTGACTAGTGTCGTGCCTTTAGTGGCAGCGCACTTGCTAGACAATGAATCAACACACATACAACAAGGATTCTCTAAGAACAATTTCATAAGGCTTTCATGAGAACAACCAATAGGTGTTACCTAAGCCCACATATATGGGTGAATTTGAAAGGCTTTGGATTTTATATGATGCATATATAATTTCATCTTGATTGGAAATTCGAAGTCATGTTTTTTAAGGTTCTCAATATTTCATGTTGATCAAACGAGGAAAATTCATCAAGTTAGATCAATGAACTTTAAAAGTCAAACTAGCATCAAACTGGATTCGGGCCCAATTCACGGGGTTAGGTATGTGTTAGGGAGAAATTGGATAATGGGGTTTACTATGGGGTCCACTAACCAAAGTTTTTATAAAAGTCTTATAAGAACTGTTTTTTGGATTAGAACTTTTGTTTGTTGGCCCAAAGTAGACCTAATAGATTCAATTCTCCCATCACCCATACCTACCTCTCATGAATTCCAACCGTACCCAATTTGATACCAATTCGACTTATAAAGCTCATTGATCTAAACCTATGAATTTCCCTTGATAGATTACAATGTAATTTTGAGTGCATTAAAAAACATGGCCCTCTTTTTCAATCAAGATGAAATTTTAAATGCAGCATACAGAAGGCAAGGCCTTTCAAAGACACCCATCCATGAAGGCCCCCGTTTGCACTAAATTTATTGCAAAACTCGTTCTTTAGCGAAAGGTCATATCTATATAACAATTCTTCACTAAGAACACTTCTGATAAGACTTCCATACAAACATTGGCTTGTGGACTTCATAGTAGATGTTGTGCAAAGCATTGGAAAAATTGCATCAAAGTATCAAAATAAATTTACAATATGAGAGGCTCACTTGTAAAATTCGTGTATGCCTCCTTGTCTCTTGAGTATTCTCCAATCTTCAATCTTTTTTGGCTCCTAATCAAATTCGAGTTTGGCTATGGTGTATTGTTCTATTTATATGCTTGGGTTTGAAATGAAAGGTAGAGATTTAATCTAATTTTAGGTGATGAATGGATGGCTTGGATTAAATCTAACTAAGCATGAATGGATGGGATTTAAAATGAAAGAGATTAGGGATACAAGGGTACACACGAATTTAGTGACATGGGGATTAAGTTGGCTTAGGACTTAAGCAAAGGAATTCGAAAATCATGTGATTGGGTTGCTATGGTCGAATTTGACACATAGTATTAGGGTTTGATGTGTGCATGATATGGATGGTTGGGATCTAAAATTAAAATGCATGGATGATTGGATATGCATGAATGACATGGAGGGTTGACATAGTGTGAAATTCAAATGGGATCTAGAAGATATGGGAAAATCGTGTGGGGTGGAGATGGATAGGTGATGAGGTGTTGGTGATGTGTAAAATTCGATCGGATTGGTGGAGGTGGCTTGGGTTCCTAGAGTTAATCTAGGTCTATGTGAATGACTATGATTAAATGGGTTAAAATCTAATGGCTTTTTAATGGATGGATGAGATGAATTTGATAAATGACATGATAATGCATGGAGGATTAAGATTCTATGGTTAATTTAGATGGATGATGAGATGGATGGCCTAGATCTAAGATGATTATTGAATGCAATGGATTTGGAAATGTGGCTCTAGGGTTTACCTAATTTTATGCATGAGATGGAGGATTTGGATTAAAGGATGGCAAATGGATGGTGTGGATGATATGGAGAGGGACAAGACGTTGGGCGTGTGGACTTATGGTTTACGCAGCAAAATTCGAATATGCCTTTGGAGCAATTGGATTTGAAATTGGACTTCAACTTTGGACTTCTTGGACTTTGAGCACATGGACTTGAACTTGGGCTTGCTAGTCTTGGACTTGCACATTGGCCTGGCCCAACTTATGAAATGCGCATGGACTACTTGAGCTTGGCCCAATGTTTGACATGTGGAGCATAGCTTGGCCCATTTGAAGTGGATTTCTGGCCAATGGATCTTGAATTTCAGACATTTGCCCTTGAATTGCATCTTCCTCCAGAATTTAAATAATTAACTTACCACTTAAAATCTAAAAATATTGAATTAATATAGACTCTTATAATTGGATCCAGATTATTTAATTTACATTAAAAATCCTAAAAGTAGTCAGAAATTAATTATTAAAACTCTAGGTCTTCCAATTAAGCACAAAACTTGCAATTTTCCACTAAATTTGATTGATTTCCTGTGTGCTTTTCAATTTTTATCTACAAAACTAACAAAAAATATTAATTGTATCTAATATCTATAAAATTGAAGGCTAACTAGTCCAAATAACATGGGTAAAAATATCATTTTTCATGTCTCAACAAATACCCCCAAACTTAGAATTTGCTAGTCCTTGAGCAAAACTACCTAAAAAACTCTAAAAACAAAATAAAAATCCTAGTCTAATCCTAAACGAAACCTAATCTAATCCTAATCTAAACCTAGATTACACCTAAACTACACTACTTTTGGTGGTTCTCTTGATTGCATTTAGCGTATGCAAGAATCCTTTAAACCCCTAGGTTACCCCTAGTGGACGAGTTATTGTCTCGTGAGGGCTTGCAGTAATGATACCCACAAGCATTAAATTTTTTTTTTTTTTAGTCACAGTTTCAGTTTCAGCAAAAACATGTACATAAAAATCTAAACATCATACGATTCCAAAGTTTATTTTACAAAACTTATACCTAGAATGTAGTATGTGCTTGGCCAAGATTAAGATTGTTTTCTTTTTCCAAATAGACACAAGTTTTTGTAACGAGCAGCTGAAAATGCGCCTTGATTTCAAACCTCACCAGATATATCTCTCAGAAAGACTAAGGCTCAGAGGTTTGGATTTATTTTCTCTCAAGGTATATGTGAGCGGAGTTTATGTATTCAAATCAAAACTTCTCATATATATATTTAGAAAAAAAGGGCAGAGTTCAAAGAAAATAAAAGATCTCATGAATGGATGACACTTTTCTGAGAACATTGAGTCAAACACCATTATTTTCCCTCATTTATTCTCTACATGAAATATCATATTTCAAAGGAGGATATAAGACTCTAAAAATAATACTTGAATCAGAAAAGTTAGAAGTCTTCAAATGTGAACGGGATATATTTCCTCTATTTTTATTTCAGCACTTTTTCAAAGTACTTCTTTTCCTTTTCCTATTTTTTTTTCACATCCTTCTTTGATGTCTGGATATTCCCTTTCTTTCTTTTCTCTTTCTTTTTCATTTATTTTAAGTGCCTATTTTTTTAGAGTACCATCCCAATTTTTCATCTCTAACCTTTTTTGAGCTCTTAGAATAGGTCACAGATATTTCAATGATGCTCAAACTCTACAACCGGAGTTGGGTACGGTAAACGTGGGTAAATAATAAAATAGGCTAATTTTTTCATTAAGGCTCAACTAGGAACTACTATGATAAAATGACCAAAAATAGGTAGGCATGAAGGCGCAAACGATCTAAAAATAGCCTATATCCTATTCTAAGCTTCAATAGGTGATTTCCTTGCTTCAAATAAATTCAGAAAAATTCAAGTGTAATAACCCAATTTTAATGGCGTTCTCGGTAATATGACTAAGATGAAGGATAATGAGATCAACAAGGACTTAATGTGCTTAACAAAAAATTGGAATTTACTTATAACCCTCAGAAAAATCGAAAGGCACTAAAGCTTACTAGGTATAAATCTCCACTAGTATTCCTCTGGTGATTACTAGACTCAATGAATATTTTTCCTTTTCCAACTAATATTAACATGGCTATGTAAAAATTTGTTCCGAGTATAAATCCTATAAAATGTTTCCCGAAAAAATATGATATAAATTTTTTTATTTACCTATTAATACTAAAAAATTAACTTTGACTCTCTTTTTTTTTTTGTTTTTATTTTTACGCAAGGGGTAGTCTCAGTCTTCACTTACTTTTCCCTTGGTAATTTTTTTTTTTGAACCAAGAACGTAAAACACAATTTTTTTGGCAAGGGTAGTCTTAATTTTTGTTTGTAAACTTACTCTTCCCTTGAATTTTCAGACACACAAAACTTTTATTGGACTCAACAAGTGTAACCCCTTAAATACTACCAAACTTAAATCAGACATTATCCTCAATGTTCTCTAATCTAAAGTGATCGAGTGCAAATAAAAAAAAAAAAAAATTTGGAACAGTGCTTATTCGGGCTTAGATGTACCTAAAACACACATCCTAAAATTCTAAACTAGACTGACTCATAAAAATCCTAGACTGACTACTCCTTTCTTTTCTTCTTTTAATCATTGATTGCCACATTTCATAGATGTGTCCATATGTGGGCTTGATTCCCTACTGATGATATGATAGCATGGCATTTTGCATAGCATTGTTTATTCCATTTCATACATCATTATGTGGGTGCGTAGGTGTGTAACATGCATTGATTTCCTCACTGAGTTTGTAGATGCTAACCTCCTTACAATTTCAGGTAATGTTGCACCGGTGGGTCCAAGGGACCTAGAGGACGGGCTTAGGCTGCCCCATGCTATTTTCCACACACTGACATTCATGGATGATGTTTATTTTGATACTTTGACACATGGTTAAGATTGCTTTGTTTTTCTATTATGTTAAACCATGTTTATTTATGTTAAGACTATGAAGCATGTATTTGAGACCTTATTGAAGACCTTTGAGATAATGTTGTAGTTTGAAGACATTTTGTTAATTATTATGTTGGAAATGAAAATGGATATAATGTGATGGACATGTGTACTTTTTCTAGAGGCCAAGAATGTCCCAACTATCCAACTTTTAGGGGAGACTCTGTCGAAATTTCGATAGGGGTCCCACTTCCCTAATTTGCTCTAAGGTCTTAGACATGTGATCGCACGTGTGCTTCTCACGTGTGGTATAGATCAATTATCGCGAATTATGTGACCAAAAAAAAAATTATCACTATCATTTATCCTTTTTGAGGTTGGGGCGTGACACCCGGTGAATTTCACCTTTAGCTAAATGTGAAATTTTGAGATTTTTTAAATCACGACTTCTCTTATCTAATCTAGATAAGATTTCATAGGCATCATATACAGCCCAAGGCCTTTTAGACTCATCCATCCATGTGGGCCCAAGTGGTGCCCGTATGAATTCTTTACAAACTAGTTCTCATGAGACTTTCGTGAAAACGGTCAAACCACCTAGGCTCACATGACTGGGTTGGTTTAAAAGGTCTTGATTTATATATGGTGTGTATAAAATTTTATTCTGATTGGATAAAAGACACCATATTTTTTATGGCCCTCGAACTTTCATATTTATTTAATGATATTAATTGGGTTTAAAAATCAAATTGAGTAAGTGTGTAATTCAGGCGGGTGTGAGGGAGGGATGGGATCCATTAGGTTTAGTGTAAGCTACACTAGTCAAAGTTTTTATGAAGTTCTAATGAGAGTTATTCTTAGGGGATCATTGATATATAGATATCACAAAAATCACTCGCAAACGAGTTTACATGAAGTTTGGTTCAAACTGTGGATTGTTAGGCCCACATTGAATCAAATGGATCCATTCCCCTCTCATACCCTACCTACCCTCGTAAATTATACCTTGTCCAATTTGACGTTTATTATTCTAACTCAATGAATTTCTATAATTAGGTAAATGTGGAATTTTTTAGAACCTTAAAAAAATGTGACATTCTCTTATTCAATAGAAATTTTATGAACATCATATATAAACCAAGACCTTTCAAACCTACCCATCCATGTGGACCTGAGTGGGCCCATCAAGGAATTTGTTTCCGGAGGAATGCTTCTAACAGTGATCCCTACACCCTTTCTTACGTTGCACTGTTCGTGAACTCAAATATGAAAGACTCACGTATGGCTTGAACATGTGACTTACAAAAACTCATCTTGATTAAATCAATCAAACAATGGTTTTCAAGCCTTTAAAAATTGTTACCACTTTTGAACACTAAACAATGGCTTCAGGTATCCAATCAAGATGATTTTTTATGAGCCACAAGTACATGAGTAGACCTTCTTAATGGACGCCATGAACATAAGTGGACCCCATGAGGTGGACTCACAAATAGTGCAACATAAGGAGGGTGCAAGTGGTTATACATATATAACCAGGATCTCTTGGGTGACGTGGCCTAGTGGGTACTAATTTTCACGTAAGGAATATCCCTCATGAGAGACAAAATTTTATCGTGTCCAAATGGAGCACACCTACGCTCCACTAACACCCCCTTCTCTCTCTCATACCCATCTACTTCCCTCAATTGGATTAACTCAATTTGAGCTCATTTAGAGTTAATCTCAATGTTGAAATGAAGTTCTGTCAAAATTGAACCTAATTTTAATATTGGCTTTTAGACTTTAAAAATTATGCCTTTTTTTTTTGTGAAATGGTTCACATATTAATAATAAAGACACCAAAGGTGCAATACATAAAAGGAAGAAACCAAAAAGCTAAAGGAAAAAGGAAAAAAGACCACGAAAAGCTTAAAAAAGATCAGCACATTCTTTCCAAGCACGCAAGATGTTGGACATGGAAATATTCCGGAACTCAAGGAGAGAGGTAGCCCAAGACGCACACTTGGTGAGGCAACGTCTTGTAACTAGGGCTGCAACTCGGGACGGGCGGGTCGGGTTCCTTAAACCCAACTCAACCTGAGTTGATATATATGGAACCCGACCCGAATTTTCAACCCGAACTTCACAACCCGACCCGACCCAAATTCTAACCTGAATTCTGACCCGACCCGCATTCTAAACCCATTTTAGCCGGATCAGGTCGGATTAACTTATAAAATCCTCAACCGAAGTCAACCCGAATTTCATACGGGTTTTTATCTTCTCAACCCGACCTGACCTTACCCGACCCGCTGACTCGAAATTCTCAACTCGACTCGCATGATTTCTCAGGTCGGGTCATGCAAGTCGGGCCAAAACCCAACCCGAGTTGCAGCCCTACTTATAACTGACCTACAGGATTCGGTAATACCATTGAAAATTATACCTTTTAATATTCAATAATTTTAAATAGGATTAGGATCAATTCATAAATGATAAATGACTATGAGAGAGGAAAGCTAAATCGGGGCACATGTCTATAACTCTACATTAGTTATTCTTTAATATATTCGTATTGTTATGAAAAAATTCAAACATTAGCAAAATATCCTTATTCAAACGCCCGATAAACCCAATCCTATCTGCAGAGAGCAGAGGGAGAGCGCAACAGCCATGGCACCAGCGGCGGCGGCGGCAGCAGCAGCAGCAGCAGCGACCTCTTCAAATCCCCGAATCACATCACCCAACCTTCCAAATCCTATCTTTTCAAGAAGCACCCATCTTCTCTTCCCATCTACTCTCAAGCCATCCACCTCCTTCTCTAAATTCACCATCATTGTCTGCAACTCCACCACGGAAACTCCACCCAACCCACCGACAAACCCATCTCTCTCCGACCAGCTCAAACCCCTCTCCCTTACACATATCCTCCCCAACACTCAACCCACCCCGACCAAGCCCAAGTCCACCTGGTCCAACCCTTCCAAATCCAAGCCCTCTGTTCTCTCCCTCCACCGCCACAAGCGCTCCCCTTACTCTCTCAATCCCCACCTCCAAGACCTCAAGATCTTCTCCCACAAGCTCAACACCTGCGACGCCTCTCAACCTGCCTTCGACGCCGCCTTACAGGACCTCCCCCACCCACCCACCAGAGAAAATGCACTCCTCATCCTCAATTCCCTCCGCCCATGGCAGCGGACCCATCTCTTCTTCAATTGGCTCAAGGCCCACAACCATTTCCCCCTCGATACCATCTTCTACAATGTTGTCATGAAGTCTCTTCGCCATGGCAAGCAGTTTGAACTCGTCGAAGACTTCGCCCGGGAAATGATTCAGCAGGGCATTGAGCTCGACAATGTCACCTATTCCACCATCATCACCTGCGCCAAGCGCTGCAATCTCCCACACAAGGCCATGGAATGGTTTGAGAGGATGTACAAAACTGGGGTTCTGCCCGACGAAGTCACCTACTCCGCAATTCTTGACGTGTATGCCAGGCTGGGCAAGGTGGGAGAGGTGGTCAGCTTGTACGAGAGAGGCCGGGCATCTGGGTGGCTGCCTGACCCCGTTGCATTCTCTGTCCTTGCAAAGATGTTCGGGGAGGCAGGTGATTACGATGGGATCCAATACGTTCTGCAGGAGATGAAAACTGTTGGGGTTCAGCCCAATTTGGTAGTGTACAACACACTATTAGAAGCACTGGGCAAGGCAGGGAAACCGGGGCTAGCACGGAGCTTGTTTGAGGAAATGATCCAATCGGGGCTTACTCCAAATGAGAAGACTCTCACTGCTTTGGTGAAGATTTATGGCAAGGCAAGATGGTGTAGGGATGCTTTGGAGCTGTGGGAGCGAATGAAATCAAACCGATGGCCAATGGATTTCATCCTGTACAACACTCTACTAAGTATGTGCGCTGATCTTGCATTGGAGGAGGAGGCTGAGAGGCTGTTTGAGGATATGAAAGGATCCCCTCGTTGTAGACCAGATAGCTGGAGCTATACAGCAATGCTGAATATATATGGGAGCGGAGGGAAGGTGGACAGGGCAATGGAGCTTTTTGATGAAATGACTAAGGCTGGAGTTAAGCTCAATGTGATGGGATGTACCTGTTTGATTCAGTGTTTGGGGAGAGCGAAGCGCATTGATGATGTTGCAATGGTGTTTGGTATTTCAATTGACAGAGGGATTGAGTCTGATGATCGTCTGTGCGGCTGTTTGTTGTCGGTTTTGACTTTCTGTGAGGGAGAAGATGAGGTGGATAAGGTTCTCGGTTGCTTGGAGAAGGCCAATCCTAGATTGGTTGAGTTTGTGAAACAGATAGGGAAAGAAGAAGTGAGCTTTGATGTGATGAGGGAGTTGTTCCGAGGAATACTCAATGATGCTGTGGTAGAAGTGCGGCGGCCCTTCTGCAATTGCTTGATTGATATTTGCAGAAGCCAGAATCTTCATGAGAGAGCTCATGAGTTACTCTACTTAGGGACCCTTTACGGCTTATATCCCGGTCTGCACAACAAGAACGCCGATGAATGGTCATTGAATGTTAGATCACTTTCAGTCGGTGCAGCTCAAACAGCATTCCTTGAGTGGATGAGAACTCTTTCAAAAGCTGTCCAGCGAGAGGAGGCATTGCCCAAGCTGTTCTCAGTTCATGCTGGAGCTGGAACACATAAGTTTTCTCAAGGATTGGCTGCTGCGGTGGCTTCACAGTTGAAGAAACTAGCTGCACCATTTCGGCCAAATCAAGAGAGACCGGGTTGCTTCATCGCTACTCAGGAAGATATAATATCATGGATGCAATCCAGAGTTCCATCCACTCAAGCAACTGCATAGCAGGCAATCAGTTCCATTTCCAGAAATAGATGTTTGAATTTGTATGTTTTTCCTACATACCAGTGCTAATTTTGAGTAAATCACAACTTATATGCCTGTTTTTGTGCAGCTCCTTGCAAGAAGTGAGATTGGTTGAGCCATAAACAAAAAAACGAATGAGTTTGTATAGTAATATTTGATGTTCTGCAAATGAACTGCGTCTCACTCAACGCAGTAATGTTTATTTGGATGCCCTTTTGTGGCACTCGAAGTGTCACTTAAATTCTCAAAATGATACAAGATGCTAAATGTAACCAGAAATTGTACTCTTGTTTATACCCAGGCAATTCTTTGGATCAAATATGTTTGCTTACTAATGGCCAATCAAGAGTAACCTGCCATATTAGCAACAGGGTATGAAAGATTTCAATTTCAAATTGGTTCATGCATTTGCCTTAGATAAACTTTAGGCAGTCGCTCAGGTGGTTGTTTTTGAAGTGTGGCTCAATTGCACTCTTGGATCCAAATCTTATGGTATGGTTTGAGCTTAAATATATTAGACATTCACATTTGTGTATCACTTCTGTCATCAATTTCATCTGGCCTATCATCTATTTTGACAGAAGAGAGGAAAATGATGAGTTTTTTAAGTGAAACCAGGGATTTAAATCTCGGATATCGGTCGATATCTCGGTCGAGAAATTTCCTTTCTATTTTTTTTTTAAAAACCACCTTTATTAAAGGCCAAGATTTGTTTCACTGGATGAAATCATACAAATATGCAACAGAAATGGGAGAAAGATTTCTTTAAGGAGAGTATAAGAGAGAGAAGAGGTGGGAGAACGATTAATTTCTAGGTTGAGGGTTCATTAAGAAATGGGTAAGGGTTTTGAAAGTGGAAATGAAGGAGGAATAAATTGAAATTTTAAAATTTAAACGACCATTTAATTAGGGGATTCACTAATTAAATTTCTAATTTTCCAGTGTGTTTTCAAAATTTAATTTCATAAATTAAACACACAGAAAATTAATTTCTACCCGATTAAATTGAACTACCCATTCTATGATCCACTAAATTTTGGGTAAGGTCGTTACAAATTTAATATGTAGAAATTAAATGAAATTTGGAAATCTCTTTTTAATACTCAGAATTTCAATAACATTTTATGGACATGGAAATAAATTCACACAAATTTTGTGTAATTTAATCCAACAAGAATTCATAATATAAAAAATAAATTTCACTAACCTTGAGGAGTTGAAATTAAATTACCGACCAACGTGTGGACCTATGGTCTACCCATGCCAGTTATTTAGTGTTTTGAGTAAAAAAAATATCCCAAATCCTACAAGCTAGCATTGTCACAAATGTTGTTCTCGAGATATTAACGGCGATTGATAATATTAAGATATTTTCAAATTCTCGGTTTTTTACCGAAAAATTAATGGAAAAATCTCGCAAAAAATATAATCTTTAAAATTTATTAACAAATAATTACAAAAATAACGTAGAAACAAACCCAAACATTAAGCTAATCTTCATAGATGCTTCCGCATACTACTTTGGATTTTATTGTAATCCTTAAGCTTCCTTTTTAAAAAAAAAAATCTCCATATATGTGCCTTCTTGAGGAGGTAGCATGAAAATTTCGTTGCTCCTCCTTTCTTACAGAATATGGCCACATAATTGGGCTTTTGCAAGTTCTTTTATGGGAAAAAAAGGGCTTGACCAATATTCTAACCCATTGGACGTTTCATTTGATCATTTTGGAGCCCAAATGGCTTTTTAAAACCCCTCTTGTTGCCGCATCAAACATGGAATAAAGTTCCATTGTTCGATTGAAAATTTTCTCTCGAGATGCCCTATAACATGTCAACAAATCTTTCACCCATAGATATAAAAATCGCCGATGCACATAGTATCAACCATATTGTATATGTATAGTCCAATACGAGCTATTAAATGGTTGATACGTATTCATTTATTTATTACTTTTTTATGGAAAAAATTGTCATTTCGACAATTTTTCAGTTTGAATCTTGCACAAGGTTTAGAAGCATGTTTCTCAATTTTGAAAGGTGTTTGTCCATTATAACCCTTTTTTCCATTTAAATTTGTCTATTTCAAGTTATTTTCATCATTTTTTTGAATTTTCTTTAAATAATTTCGATTTGGGATTTTTGCAAAAATAATTTAATGAAATTATATTGAGCATTTGGAATTAAATAGAGATACCTTAGTGTGATGATATCATTTTAAGGTGTCTGAGATTTTTCAAGTTTTTTTCTAAAAATTCATAAATTCGAATTTTCTAAGATAATTTCTATTTTTGAAATTTATTGTGAAAAAAATTTGAAGGAATGTTATACAAATGTTTATGAAATTTATTGAAGAGCTCTTCATATGATTGAACCATTTTTAGGATGTTTGTGTGATTTCTCTAATATTCCAACATTTTCATAAAATTCATTTTTTTAAAGAAAGAAATTATTATAAAATATGTCATTATGAGATACTAGAGAACATGAATTTCATATTAGGTATTTCTTAATATTAATCCTTTAATTTTAATTTTTGGACATTTTAAAATTTTTTAAGATGTATTTTAATCATATCAAAAGTTTGGCTCTTAAACGTCTAATAATCCATGAAATAAATATTTTTTTAACAAAAATGAACTCAAACTATTTTTTTTTTCATTTTTCTCATTTTCTATAATTTTTCTAAGAAAATTCAAAAAAAGAGTTGACCTTCTACATAACTATTGCGGATAATAGTAGTAGTAGTTCTGTGGAATATATGAGTAGTTTGTATTTGTTGACTCTATATTAGTAGTTTTGTTTTACAAATTTAAGTAAAACCTAATCAATGTGCAAAAAAATTCATTAAAAAAGGGTGCCCATCTTCACAAGGGCATTTTCTTTTATTTGAGACGGGTTTTCAAAAATTTTTGGCAGAATTTCCACTTTACCCGTCACCTCTTCCGGTACAAACTATTTAAAAAACGAACGAAATCAGCGAGCCGCTTATCAGAAACCGGCGAACCGATTTGACCTGATAAGCGGTAAAAGGAAGGGAGCAGCTCTTGCCTTCTGTGCCTGTACAAGTGAAACCGTCTTTATAACTATTATCATTACCCATATTCAAAAGTTAGTAATTTTTGCACCCAGAGTGAGCAGGAAGGGATTGAACGGGTTCTGGCGGTGATGGAGAGGGCACTGGGAAAGTGTGGCTGAACGCGTGGAAGGAGAAGGTAAAGGGTAAAGTAAGAAGAAGAGGGTGAAGGAGATAGGTGGTGAAGGAGCGACGACGATGTACCTGGGTGGTGTCTGCGAATCAGCACCAGGCAGCAATGGCCTCTCTGTGTGCTGGAACCATGGAAACAACAGTGGTGGCTGCTGATCGGTCGGCAGCTCTGCTGGTCCGAGCTGTTTCGTCCTTCACGGGGTAAAACTCCAGCAGATGTCTCAATCGCCATTGAAGACAAGAACTTCTGAGAAAACAAACAGATGGAGGGAAAAACGGGAAGGATACTTGCAGAAAACACAAACAGTATATTCAATAATCAGTTAGCTTCATCTATGCTTCCTAGTTTCGTCGGTGAGAAATCAGGAAGGAAATCTTCTTTTACTGGCTTTGCTTCTTTGGATAATGGAAAGCCTTATCTCACATGCCGGAGGTCAATTCTTTAATATGCTCTAATGCAAATTCTTTAACCGCTTATCAGGTCACATCGGTTCACCACCTATCTCCTTCACCCTCTTCTTCTTCCTTCCCCCCTTACCTTCTCCTTCCAACCGTTCAGCCACACCTTCTCCGTGCCCTCTCCATCACCACCAGAACCCATTCAATCCCTTCCTGCTCACTCTCGGTGCAAAAGTCACTAACTTTTGAATATGGGTAATGATGATAGTTATAAAGACGGTTTTCACTTGCACAGGCACAGAAGGCAAGAGCGGTTCCCTTCATTTAACCGCTTATCCAGGTCAAATCGGTTTGTTGGTCCCTTGTAAGCGGCTCGCCGATTTTTTTCGTTCGTTTTTTAAGTGTTCGTACAGAAGGGGTGAAGGGTAAAGTGGAAATTCCGTCAAAAAATTTGAAAACCCGTGTTAGATAAAAGAAAACGCCCGTGTAAGGATGGGCACCCTTAAAAAATTGTAACTAGATTCACATCAGTGCTCTCAGGAAGAGAGAAAATTCTACATTAATTCTATACACCATAAGGATTTAATGGTGTCTAATTATTTTTTTCTCAATGGCAAGTATAATAGAAATGAGGAACTGAAGTTCCACCATAAATGCATAGGAAAATGGATTTCACCTTATGCATTTATCTACTGATCCCGTAATGCAAATGAATGAAATACAAAATGTCTCCAAAGCAAACCTGATCAGGCCGAGGATGCAAATTTAGTGAGGTCCAACCCAAGCTCACTTGAAAAAAAGATAAAACATTGGACTCACGATGGCCTGAGCCCATTTTAGGCTCAACCTTGAAATTGAGTTGAGCCAAGCCTAATCCAATGGAAGCCCTAACTTGAACGAAAAGCTGAAATTTGAGTATAAATTTATAAAATTCCAACTATATATAGTTAATATTATGTATAATATAGATTTTTATTTAATATATAATGAAATTTTATACTACTATTAGTATAATCCACACAGCCTGACTTGGGGGAAAAGAAATCCCATACCCAAACAAAAACCACATATGCAAACCTGGGCGCAGGTTGGGCGGGCCCTTCAATTACAAATCAAGCCTAAGCTTGAGCACCCCTAAAACCAGTGCAACACCATTCAGTGGTTCGTCCATGAGAGTAACATTTTTTCCCTCATTTATCTGGTATGGCAAATCATAGATCATTATGATTTACCTTGAGAAACTGGAAGGTTTATTTCCCTCTTTCATAACCCCTTTGTTGCACTCGAGAAGTATTGAAATGTAGATGGGTCATGGTAAAAATTTCATCCACCGTAAAAGTTTCATTGGTGAAAGACCATATTTTGATTGCAGATGCTCAATTACAACAAAAAGGGTATACTGAAGATAAATTAGTTTTCCGTCCCACACTTGATGGGCATTTTCCTCAAAAGATGAAAAAAATAAGGAAAAAGGGAGAAAAAACAGAGAGAAATAAGAGCAAAAACAAATGATATCTCCACTTCTGTCAACTCCAACAAAATAAATCTTCTTCCTCCAAGAGCTTCCCAGTAAATCATCTGCCCAATCATTCTATTTTCTATGGATACTGATTGTCATCTGGTTGATGTAAATGCAAAACTCAGCTTCAATTAATTAGGCGATCAGTTCCTTGAAACATTTGTATGCAAGGCCACTACTCTGTTAATTTGTACACCTGATCAGAGAACGATAAATCAATCTCCTCAGATATCTGCTGTTGTTATTGAAACTTGACAAGAAGCTACAAACAGCCTGCCTGCAATGTGTCCTTCAGCAATGGACTGTAACCACTCGTATGTATGAAAACAGCAGCCAATAAAAATGCAGTCAGCTGTCCAAAAAGTTGTTTCTATAAGTACTTCCCTGAAGACTTCCATATTCTTCCTTCAAGTGATATGACCATAACAGTCACATCGTCATGGTACTTTCTTCGGTCTCCTTGAGGTATGTCCAATAATTCATGGAAATCCATTCCTGCACACAAGGAACTTGTATTTAGTAAAAATTAACAGGCAAACATCGTTGGAAGAATCTTCTATGCAATCAAGAAGCTTAAATTTCACTGCTTGGGACAAATTGATGGTTAATGTAGAGCGGTGATTTGAGAGTTTCTTAACTGAGGAGATGAAGTAAATCGAAAATTTTCTTGAAATACCGAAGAACACAAGGACGACAAATGCACATCAGTAGTAGACGGATGGACAAATAGAAAAGGTAGAAATTAACATAAATGGATGCCAGTTGTCCCATCTATCTAGGGTTGGCACTATCTAATGCCCATAAGACTCAAACTTTGAAATTTTGCGGTTGCAAAAATGAGTACTAACTTATTGTGTATGCTTGATACCTATAATTTTTCTCAAACTTTGAAACTTTGCGGTTGCAAAAATGAGTACTAACTTATTGTGTATGCTTGATACCTATAATTTTTCAATGGAATTTATGATCAATGTCAATATCCAATTTCAATCCTTCTTTCTTGATCTTCATTATAAAAATGTTAATGTTTCCCTTTAAGTTCTACCATATCCTTCTTAGACAATGCATAATTTTCTTAAATTATCCAAAATTTGCCCTAAGATACTCTTGGCCGATTTTACAATCCATGCAAATTGACCATTCTCTATGTCCCAATAGAAAGTAGTCTATTTATATCAAATCAAACTCATGTTAAATGTTACAAGGTATTTTTCTATCTTTAAATATTAACTTCTGTGATGTAGGACAACTAATAGGGTAACCCTAAATTCATAAATTGGTTCCCTAAAAGTTAAAAAGGATGAAAATAATGCACCTAAAACTAATATAGACTGAAATTAAAATCTAAATTAATATATGCAATTAATTAATATAAACTAGCCATAAATAATCATGCAAATATAGAGAATTTAATGTGTGAATGGAAAGGATGGCCTCAAAGTATTAAGTGAATCAAATGGGCAAGGGGTTAATAACTTAAGTTAGGCACGTGTGAGAGTAAAAAGAAGTTTAAGTCACGTGGGGAACTTAAATTAGGGCAACCATGCGAAGGAAAGGAAGTGAGAAAAGGGGACTTACGGTGAAAAGGGGAGGGGCTGCAAGGTAAAGGCTACGGCAGCATGTAGTGGATATCAGGAAGGTAGGGGCAAGGCTGGACAGGGAGATTTGGGAAGGGCGACACCGCTGGGAGGGGATTTGGAAGTCACGGCAAGGCTGGATGGGTAGATTTGGGTAGATCTTGGTTTAGGGAAAAATCTGACAGCAAAAAGGGAGGAGAAAGAGAGGAGAAGAGAAGAAAAAGAAGACAAGGAAGTACCTAAATCAGAAGTAGGGCCTCTCACCAAGCCTCACGCTCTTTGGAATCACTCCAGCAATCAATCGCACCTTACAAAGGTATCGTGCAAAAAATCTCAATCTTTATTCATCAAATCATGTTCTATAATGCTTAGAAGAGAGGACTTTTATAAGAGATACCCTCTTAAATAAAGAAACTCCTAAAAATAGCTTAAAACAAAAATAAACTCACTAAAAATAGAAAATCCTAATTTCTAATTACTAAAAACCCCATCTAAAAATAAAACACGAAAATAGCAACAATCTGAAAATGGAAGGTGCTGAGATGCACCGCATCATTGTGCCAATATCAAAATTAGTTGTAAACTCAGACAGTTTACACCATTGTAGGATTATTGTACAAATTTGGATATTTTGAATATATGGAAATGTGGTATATGAATCTATATATTCCAGCGGATCATCTCAGGTTCTAGGGTTGACTTTCCTTTTCTTTTAATATGTTTAGTCTATAAATTCGTTCTCTCTATAATCTTTTAGAAATGGAAGTGAGATACATTTTCTTCTCATTCAATACTGCTCTACATCTTATTGTATTTTTTTTTTTTTTAACAGTAACCAAGAGAAATATATTAATAACGTAAGAGAATAAATACAAAAGAAAAGGGTCTAACATGATTAGACCCAAACAAAAGAGAGGAAAAAAAAAAACAATGAGAACAAAGAAAAAGAACTCCTCTAAGCAGAAAGTAGGAAAACTCCTGAATAAAGGTCTGTGACTCCAAGCTTAGCAAAATAATTTGCCACTCCATTCGCTGCCCGGCTGATCTTGACAACGGATACGTCCATCCCCAAAGCCAACATCCTAATCTCCCTAACCACAATGATCAATTTCCAGGGCGATCGTCTTTGACCCTTTGCCTACTTTATTGCATTTGCTGAATCCCCTTCACATGGCCGGCCCTGGGCATAGGGCCCCTAGACAGAAAGGGCCCCCACACACTTAACTCCTTAATATACCAGTCACAAAGGGCCCATAAAATCTCACTCCGCCAAGGGCCCCTAAGATTTTAGGGGATCTCAGGGCCGGCCCTACTCCTTCAATAATAAGTTTTCCTTAACCATACAACTTCTAGATATGCAAAGTTCTCCTAATGCTAAGGATTTCCACCTCATTGGAATCTCTAATTCCTAACGATTCGTTGAAGTCAAGAGATGTGGTTCCCTCATGATTTCTAAGAACCCTCCTAATCCCAGCTGGCCCCGGTTTGCCTCTTACTGCTCCATCTACATTGAACTTCAAAACATTCTATTCAGGAGGATTTCATTTATCTTTGGACTTCTCCTTCCTTCGAAGTCCATTCATACAATCGTCCCAGGATGAAATGAGGTCCGTGAGTCTAAGACCACTAAACTCGGTGCTCGAAAGAAGCCAAACACAAAGCCTCCAATTTACTAATTGAATAAGTTTATTAATATCTGTTGTTTTTCCTTCAAAGACTTTGGAATTTCTTTCTTTCCAAATGGTCCATAAAATGGTTGTTAGGAGAGTATTCCATACAAGTTTCAACCTTAGAGTAAGCCTTGAAATAAACCATGCTCCTAATGACCCAACACAGGACAAATGGGGTCCTCCTCTTGGCAGAATAAGCCTCTCCTCATCTCACATTACAAAATAGGGTTATGTCCCTTTACCCACAATAAGTCTAGTGTTGTCCCTAAATAACCTTCCGACCTCCTATACCCCTTGTCCTAACTTCCACTAAGACCTAATCATCAAAGACCCATTCTTTTCTACATTATCAATAAGAAACCAACCTGTTGTCTTCTCCAAACCATATCTAGCCGACAAGACTCGAACCCATAAAGCACCTTGTTCTTTACCGAATCCCCATGCCCATTTGCATAACAAAGCTTGGATCCTCAACCTTAAGGTCTACCCAAAGATTTAGGTTTGATAATATCTAACCAAGCAACCAAGTGGACCTTCTTTTTTGACTCTTTGTCTCTCTACAAAAAGTTTCTAAAGAGTCGTTCTACTGTCCTTACAATCCCTTTTGGCATTTCAAAAAGAGACAAATAATATATTGGAACATTCATCAACACAGATTTGATAAGGGAAACCCAAAAGAAAGATACTTTCACCCCAACCCCGCCAGTCTTCTTTCCACTTTTTCTATGACCGGAGACCAAAAAATTTTGTTTCTTGGATTTACCCCCACTTGTAATCCTAGGTAAATGAAGGGAAGTTTACCTATACTACAGCTCGATCCTTCTGCAAGGTCCTTGATTAAGTCCTCAGCCAAATCTATCCCTATGATAGTACTTTTTCCCAAGTTGATTCTAAGACCCGAGGCTAATTCAAAACATCTGAGAATGGCCTTATATCCCAGCAACTCTTGTCGCTCCGGTTCATAGAAAAATAATGTATCATCCACAAACTGTAAGTGGATAATTAGGGGACCATCCGGTGCCACTTTGAAACCTTTGACTACTTCCATCTCTCTAGCTTTTTCCACCAATTTGTTCAAGCTCTCCCCAACAAAAGTGAAAATGAAAGGAGAATGGATCTCCTTGCCTCAAACCTCTATTAGCTTGAATTTGTTGTGATGGGAACCATTAACAAGGATAGAGTAAGAGGTATCCTCAATGCATGCTTTCATCCACTTACACCACTTACTCCCCAAACCCATCCTAGCAAAGAGATAACCTACAAAGGACCAATCTACAAAATCACAGGTCTTTTCCATATCGACTTTAAATAGGATATCCGATTTCTTCTCTTTACGTCTCATATGAACTAGCTCATTGGCTATTAAGACCCCATCCAAGATTTGTCTATCCTCTACAAATGCCCCTTAAGACTCACCTATGATTTCTGAAAACACTTTCTTTAGTCTTTCAGCTAACACCTTTGCTAAGAGTTTATACACACTCAGTAGGAGACTGATAGGCCGATAGTGAGAGAGTTCCCTGGACCTTCCCTTTTTCGAATTAGAGTGATAAATGCATTCTTCAAACTCCTATTGATAATTCCATTGCGATGAAATTCCGTAACACCCTTACAAAATCCGGACCGACAGTACCCCAACACGCTTTGAAAAAATTATAATTAAATCTATCTGGTCCCGAAGCCTTATCCCCACCTAAGTCTTCCAAAGCAGCTTTGATCACTTCAACTATGAAATCCTTTTCCAAACTAATGGAACTCGCTCGGATGATCTTCCTAAACTGAATTCCATCCAACGTAGGTCTAGGGGAAACACTACCAAACAAAGAGGCGGAAAAAAGCTCAGAAAAGGGGGATCTAGGACAGCTAGGTGTATGGTCAAGTAGAAACCTAGAATCGGGGGAAGGCAAATGCAATAACAAAGGGAAAGGGGGGAGGACACACCCAAGGAGAGGATCATCAAGGGAAGAAAGAGAAGGAGAGTTAAGGAAAGAAAGTACCCGAAATGTGGAGAGAAAAAACTGGGCCTCAAAAACCACCTCTGAAGCATGATGAGAAGAGTGAAAGTAAGAGCTGTCGGGAGACCATGGGATGAAGAAGATCCGAAGCTGATGGTCCCCAAAAAATTTCAGGCTTGGTGAGACCAAGAAATGAGATATGAGCTCGCCAAAGTGAATGTGATCGCCGTAATCCTCTCCGAAGTGGTGGATAGTAGAGAAAGATAACTGGCCGCTAAAGAGCTGAGAAGTCTACGAAGCCATGCCGCCGAAGAGATGTGATTCGGAAAAGTACAACAAGAAAGGTTTATTGTCCTGATGTCGAAGATGGAAGAAGAAACCTCAGAAAATGAATCAAAATTCATCCAAGCCAATGTGTCCAAAGCTTCAAGACCTGCAGTCTGGAAGACAAGTCTAGAAAAAACACCAAAACGTTTGTGTAACAGGAGATCATAAAAAGGAATAAAAGGAAAGGAAAGAAAGTACCCGGATCCGAGGACAAAGAAGAGGAGCCTACATGAAGGCAATTGGGAGGAATGACGGAGAGGGGGTGGACAGGAGGCAGAAGCTCGGGAGAAGACCGAAAAATAGATGAGAAATGAAGTCTAACTGCATCCCTAATCCCAACCTTATCTACCACTCGACGGCCATCTACCACTAATGATCTTATACAATTCACTGCTTTCCGGACATTGGCGCAACGATGAAAGAACTTGGTATTCTTATTGTTGTGGGACCCGACTTAACTCGGGACCCTTCTCTAGACAATGTCTAAGTTCAATATATTTACATCTCTGGACAGTGTCCAAGTTCAATGTATTTACATAGTCAACTTCTAATTAATGTTTTTCTTTTTTGCCAACATGATTGGCTCACTTTTTTATATTTTATCATTTATAAAGCTACAGGGTAAAATACATTAAGTGAAGAGAAGAATTTTTCTCCTTCAATCTTTTCTCCATCAATTCTCTTCCTTTTCCTTATTTTTATTCTATTATTCAATATGGTATCACACCAGAAAGATTTCTGCAGTTTTTTCTTCTTGTCCATTGTACTACTGTAGCGGATCCTCTCTACCATCGATTTTTCCGGCGAAGCATCTGACGGCGGGACCCCATCTCTCTTGCCGTCTTTGACAGAGCTCTCCTTTCCTCAAGATTGGATCTCTGCTTTGCTGCCTTTTTTCCCTGGTTTCCGCTGCCCTCTGTCCCAGTGATTTTGTCGTTTTTAGAAAACCCAGTCTCGATTTTCTACTTCGATCTGCTGCCTCGCAGCATATTTTGGAGTCGATCTTCCCTCCCTGCCATCGCCTCTGAGTCTACTCTCCATCCCTCCGGCTTGTCCCACCTTTGCATCACGATTCTTGCTACCTCTACTGCAGCTACAGTGATTTTTTCTCCTTTTTCGGCCAGATCTGCTTGTTTTTTCTTGGGAACAGCAGTATCGTGTTCGCCCTAGCCTTGTGCTCTCATAGAACTGCCCTTTATCAACTACGGTCATCGGTGGGACCCACTACATAGCACTTTGTTACATCTAGGCCAGTTTTCTTCCTCTTTTCTTGCTGGTTTTTCATTAGAGAAGACTCCATTGTCCTCTTTCTCTGTGGATATTGCTGCTGCTTGGCTTTTTTTTCCTTTGTGGGACCTACGACTGTGTTCTCGATTTCTGCTCCGCTTGCATCTGACAGATCTACTTCTGAATCATGACTTCCTCTTCCGATCAAAATCAGAATGGGTCTTCTAGGAGCTCATCCAATACTTCTCTCACTGCTATGGCTGTTTCTAGGCCCACACATATTGGAAAGATCACCACTGTCTTATTGAATGAGACAAATTACTTCCAATGGTCTCATTCTATGAAAATGTTTCTCAATGCCAAACAATTGTCTGATTATATTGATGGCACTGCCCCTGAACCAGCCAAGACAAACTTTTCTTATCGCACATGGATAGCTAACAACTTCTTGGTGCAGTCCTGACGCCTCCACTCCATGGAGGATCACGTCTGTGGGACTGTCAATGCTCTTCCCTTCCCACGACCAAAGATGTATGGGACACCATTCAAGCCTTGTATTCCGATGGTGATAATTCTGCCCGCCTTTATGAGTTATATCATACTGCATTTCATCTCCAACAGGGGGAACTCTCACGGATTCAATACTATTCCAAGATGCGGGCGTGTTGGCTCGAGTTGGATCAACTTGAGTCTGTTCAGTTTAAGTTATCTGATAATATCGTTCTCTATCAGCAACTCATTAATCGCAGACGAGCTCTTGAATTATTGGCTGGCCTCAACCAGGACTTTGAACTTATTTGAGCTCAACTGCTGGGACAACGCCATCTTCCTTCTCTGGAAGCGGTGTATTTTGCTTTACTCCACGATGATTGGCTTCGCTCAGTCATGACCCCTGTGCTTGTTGAACGCTCTGCCTTAGTACCCTCTCATCCTTCAGTGACTTCTCCCGCTCGGGGGACTTCTGGTCCTCCTGCCAAAGGAACAAGGAAGAAGGGGTCTCGGTTCTGCACTTATTGTAAAATAACAAATCATTATGTGGATTCGTACTATAAACTGCATGGGCGTCCCAAGCAAGCTAATATCTCTGTTGCTGCTCCTGTCCCCCCCTCGTCTGATGTGGTTAGTGATGATGCTCCAGTGACTTGTCAGGACTTCAATATGTTGTTGCAACGCATGGATCGTCTTCAGCATTCCGAGGTCTCCAATGTTGTCTCCTCCTCTTTAGGTATTGGGCCCATGGCCAATCATGCCTCCTCGCATTCTTGGATCATCGATTCCGGTGCCACAAATCATAGGGCTGGTATGTCCTCTATTTTCTCATCCCTTTCTCCTGTCTCATTTGGTACTGTTCGATTAGCTAATGGCTCTTCTACTACCATTACTGGTAAATGATCTATTCCTCTCTTCCATCATGCACCTTCCATCTGTGTTACATGTTCCCCATTTATCTCGTAATTTGCTTTTTGTTAGTGCCCTTACTCAACAATTCAATTGCTCAGTGACCTTTTTTCGCTCTCATTGTGTTTTTCATGATCTGAACACGAGGTAGGTGATTGGTGGTGGGAGTGAAGTTGGGAGCTTATACCTTTTTGATCCTCCTGCTGCTACTTTTGAAGCTTGCTCGACCTCGTCCTCGTCCGATTTGTGGCTGTGGCATTGCCGGCTTGGCCATCCTAATGATTCTGTTTTGCGAAAGCTTGTTCCCTCTTTATCTTTTAGGCATTTTACATGTGAACCTTACCAATTTGGCAAACATATTAGAACTTTTTTTCCTCCCTCTATGAATAAATGAGCATCTTCCTTATTTTCTGTTGTTCATTCTGATGTTTGGCAATTTCCTTCTCTCTCTCGTACTGGTTTTCGATATTTTGTGTCATTTATTGATGATTTTTCGCGAATGACATGGATTTATCTCATGAAAAATAAGTCTGAAGTATTTGATCATTTTCGCACGTTTTATACTTGGGTTGCTACTCATTTTGATTTAAAAATTAAAACTCTGCACAATGATAATTGGGGGGAATATTTATCTCATTCCTTTCTTACTTTTTTACACGAGCATGGTATTGACTCACATTTGTCATGTCCATCCACCCCCCAACAGAATGGTATCGCGGAAAGGAAAAAACAGATACCTACTTGAGGTACCCCGCACCCTTCTCTTTACCATGCATGTTCCACAGTTTTACTGGCCTGAGGCAATTTTAACTTCTTGTTATCTTATTAACAACATGTCATCCCGTGTATTGTCTGATCAATCCCCCATTCAACTTCTCTCCCTCCATAAACAGATTCTCATTCTGCCATTACATGTTTTTGGTTGTGCATGCTTTATTCACCTGTTCTCTGGAGATAAATTTTCCCCTCGTGCTGTACGCTGCATCTTTTTAGGTTACTCACCCTTTCACAAAGTTTACAAGTATCTTGATCCTACCAATGGCAAAACTTATGTGTCTATGGATGTCACCTTCTTTGAGACAGTCCCATACTTTTCTACATCCTCTGGTCCAGCTTTAGTCCCTGTTTTACCTCTTCTTCCTACCGGCACTCCTCCCTCTCGGTCCCCTCCAGCCAACACTTCCAAGCCTACCTTGGTATATCAATGCCGGCCACCCCAACATCGGCCGCCAATACACGCTCTTATCACCTTTGCCTCTTGTCCAGATCCACCCATCTGTGCTGAGTCCGACCTTCCTATTGCCATTCGGAAAGGTAAGCGTACCTATACTCTTCATCCTCTTGCACAATTTGTTTCCTATCATGCTGTTACTCCTTCCTATTACAGTTTCCTCACAACACTGGACAATGTTAAGATTCCTAAGAGAGTTGACATTGCACTTCGGGACCCCTCTTGGAAGGCAACCATGGCTGAAGAATTAGAGGCACTAGAACAAAATTATACTTGGGATATGGTGCCTCTTCCTCCAGGAAAGATCTCAGTTGGTTGCAAATGGGTCTTTGCCTTGAAGCATAATCCTGCCGGATCCATTGCTCGCTATAAGGCTCGGTTGGTTGCCAAACGATTCACACAGACTTATGGCGTGGACTATCAGGAGACCTTCTCCCCTGTAGCCAAGATTACTTTTGTTCGCATTTTGATCTCTCTTGCCACCACCAATGCATAGCCTCTTCATCAGCTGGATGTGAAGAATGCCTTCCTTCATGGTGATTTACAGGATGAAGTTTATATGCTCCCTCCTCCGGAGTTTGTCCGACAGGGGGAGCCTCATTCAGTATGTCGACTCCGCAAAGCACTTTATGGCCTTAAGCAATCCCCACGGGCTTGGTTTGAGAAGTTCAGCGGTGCCCTATTGCCTTGTGATTTCTCTCGCTGCCAGATGGATCACTCTGCTTTTATCTATCGTTGTCCTGCTGTGGTCATGATTTTAGTTGTTTATGTAGATGATAGTGTTCTCACTGGTAATGATGCCACCGCCATCTCTACATTCAAATAATATCTTCACCGCGCCTTTGCAATTTACGATCTCGGGCCATTGCGTTACATTCTTGGTATTGAGGTTGCCCGCTCTTTTCAGGGACTTACACTATCGCAGCGCAAGTATGCTCTTGACCTCCTCCATGATGCTGGTTACTCTGGTTGCAAACCTTCTGACACTCCACTTGATACAAACACCAAGCTCTCTGCTTCTAATGGAACTCTTCTAGATTCTCCTACTTTTTATCAAAAGTTGGTTGGAAAATTGATTTTCCTCACTATCACCCGGCCTGATTTATCATATGTTGGTGTGGTCAGCCAATTCATGCAGGCTCCCCGAGATACCCATCTTCATGCTGTCTTCCGGATCCTCCGTTATATTAAATCTCATCCAGGACGGGGACTATTCTTTGCTAGACAAACTTCACTACCAGTTCGTGGTTACTTTGATGCTGATTGGGTTGGTTCTCCAGATGACAGACGTTCTATCACGGGTTATTGCGTCTTCTTGGACTCCCATTTGGTCAGCTGTAGTAGCAAGAAGCAGTCTGTCGTTGCTTGTTCTAGTGCTGAAGCTGAGTATCGTACCATGGCCAACACTACGGCTACACTCCTTTGGATCCGACAGTTTCTTACAGAAATGGTTTTCGCTCTTGATGATCCCCTTATTATGTTTTGTCATAATCAAGCGGCCATCAACATTGCTTCCAATCCGGTCTTCCATGAACGGACCAAACACATTGAGGTTGATTGCCACTTTCTTCGCCAACATATTTCTGAAGGCCGGCTTGTCACTCCTCATCTGAAGTCCTCTGATCAACTTGCCAACATTTTCACTAAGCCTGTTCCTCGAACTCAACTTGATTCCGTTATTAGCAAGCTGGGATTACTGGATATCTTCGAACCAACTTGAGGGGGAGTGTTGTGAGACCCAACTTAACTCGAGACCCATCTCTGAACAGTGTCCAAGTTCAATGTATTTACTTAGTCAACTTGTAATTAATGTTTTCATTTTTTGCCAACATGATTGACTCCCTTTTTTCTATTTAATCATGTACAAAGCTACAGAGTAAAATACATTAAGTGAAGAGAAGAATTCTTCTCCTTCAATCTTTTCTCCATCAATTCTCTTCCTTTTCCTTATTTTTATTCTATTATTCAACACTTATCTCCTTCCTTCAACCAAAGAGCTCTAGATATTTGTCGCCATTCCATTTCTTCTAAGCGAAGGTAATCCCAAAGAGTGGCTTTGTTATTTCTTCATGAGTCAAGTTCTGTAACGCCCCGTCCCTCTCTACAGCCTAAACGGGTCGTGGCCCGCTTAACTACAAATTGAACGGGCGTCACTCAACGTAACAACGCATCTAACGGGCCTTACATCACAGATTTGTAGCTGGGGGAAAAATAAGTATATATATTTTTTTTTAAGATTGTGAATGAAATAACAAAACCATCAAATCCTTCAAGCCCAATCATACTGTCATCGACAATATAAAATATATAACATCTATCATCGACATCATATTTAATCTCACTACTCACATCCCATTCCATAAAATAAAATAAAATCAATATCCTCGAGGTTCTCAATTTATCCAAATCAACTAATCAAGTCTCAAAAATAAATATTACCAAATAAATAAATTCAACCGCATGAATCCACAACTATGCTAAGAAATTAAATATCCATCCTTGACTCAGTACTACGTCACCGCCTCCGAGAGTTGAATCGTCACTTCTCCGCTATCACCTGAAAAACTGTTAGGGAGTGACCCTCACTTGCCCATTGATCATCAGCTCAGTAGGGGTACAAATAAACAATAGGAAACCCACATACAATAATATTCAATGAAAAGGCGGAATATCCAACACAATTCAACATCACATAAACAACACACACATGAACACCGCAACATGACTCACCTAAACGTATCTATCTTGATATCATACTCAATACGCTCATATCCATCAATACATCCTAATTCTAAGCACTAGATCATCAATTTAACCAACTAAAGAGTGTAACTTATCACACTATCAAACTCCACAATGACTCAATTCACCTGGTACAGTGATGCTCTCAATCCATTTTATAAACAACGCGTTCACTCATTTGCTCTCGATATGGGATTAGTGAAAACCTCACCCCTCACCCGCAGCCTGTCAATGAGGTAGCCTGCCAGTGTGGTAGCCTATGCTCATCCATCACCAGCCCACTCATCATCTGTCCACTAGGACTTTTGGGTCTTTTGGCCTCACACCTCCCCATCAAGAAGACAAATAAGTATCACGTTCTTAATCAAATCTCACACATGGGATCTTTCCTGACAAGCCACTTATCACAATCAATAATTTGATACACAATGTCATCTATAAACATACGTCACACGTGAATCCATTGTGCGGCCCATCACACTCACACATAAGGCCCATGCACTGCAATCCAACACGTGGAATCCAAATCCAACGAACACATCAATCGACATTTTAGTAATCAGATATATCCTTCATAGATGGCTAACACATCTCACAATTTCATGTGGGATACACCACTCGATCATATCACAATCCCTCATATCAATTTATGAGTCTAAAGGACATTCACAACTATCAAATCAATCCATAAGTCTCACTCATATACACTTATCGTAATCAAACCCAACACAACACACTCATGCGTAACATGTCAATTATTCACATGTGATGGGATCTCAATTAAATTGACGGGTCCAACCAGGTTCTTCCGGGCATATAAAACCTATCTTAAAATCCAGAACCAGTATTATTCGTTGGCCATGCATGCGTCATTACCATAATATCCCAATCACATAGATATACCAAATATATTAAATAAATCATCATCACATCATAGCAATAATAAAACATAACCATATGCCTTTAAAAATAAAAGCAAAGCATAAATAAAATCAAGATATAAAAATACTGATAAAACCCAAATAAACTAATTATGAAAGAACAACAAAGTACTCCCTACCTCCAAGTTGAGATTTTCACTGTCTCCTAGCATCCAATCAGTAGACACCAACTCAAATTCCAAGTACTGCAAATAGATTATTTCGAGTTTTCCAACATCATTAATATGGTGATTATTAAGTCTCTTTCGCAATTTACACTAAAAGCATATGAGGAATATTGCTGCCCCAACTTTGATCCACGGCTATCCTTAAGTCCAAGGTTAAAGGTGATGGTGGAGTTCAAATAGTATACTACCTCATTGACATAATAAAAATAAAACTATGGTTTGAATCTGAAAACAGTCCCAACTTGGGACGATTTAGGGTTGGTTGCCTTTAACATTCATCTATAAAATAGGTCCTCTTTGTAAATCAGGTTGGATGAAAACCTTGTAAAATCAGTAAGGGGTTTTTAAATAAGGGATGGCTAGAAAACCTCATAAAATACTAAACGTGGACTAAGTAAACAATAAATCCCAATTTAAGTCATTTGAATAAATAAAATGAAGGCCAGAACTGGATCTTACCAGAATGTGTGGATGGTGTAAAACAGAGAGGGAGAAGAGAGGCTTACAGGAATGCTTGCTGCTGAAAGAGATTGAGGTTTGGGGCAACAAATCTTGGTTTCAATCAGAAGTGGTACGGATCTAGTGTTGCACAGGTTGGCTTTGGGTGACAAGTGGGTAGAAGGAGATGAGCCTCATGTGTTGTTGCTGAAGATGATGAGACATGGAGTGCCAAGGTTTCATGGACAGAAACAATAGAAATAACCCAATGGCCACGTTTCGTTTGGGGTTATATTTTTTTTTAGGAAACGGGGTGGGTCGTGAATAGTAAGGGAACTAGAATTAAAATATAAGTCCGAAAATGGGTGTGGGTTACTCGACCAAGTATAGGAGGTTAAATTCTAAAAATATTAGGATTTAGTTTTCTAAAAATAAAAGGATTTATCTACCCTGGCTCTATAAAAAAATTACTGATACTAGTTTCCAACATTGAATTTGGGATTCAAGAAAATTTAGAGAAATAATAGGAGAAGATTAATTTGACTCGGGCATCTAAAATTTTTAAGTTTATAAAATCATAGTTAGATTTTCGAGAGTTGCTAAGCATCTTTCTAAATTTTTATTTATTTGCTTAATTTAATTTCTCTTTAATAATAATTTATTTAATTAAATTCTATTTCTAAAATTTATAACTTTATAAACACCAAAAGAATATTAAATTCGACTAAGACATGGGTACACTTGTACTTTTAAAGTTAATCAATTTTATTTGAAATACAAACACTAAATTCGACCAAAGCATTTGATTTAATATTTTATAAAATCGCCCATGGCATGGGCAAATTGGTATTTTCACAATTTGATATTTCATTTAATGCAACCATAATTTCAATTTTGATCCACTAGTAATTTATTTTAATTGGGTATTTTAAATTAGAAACTAGTCATTGAATTTTATTTTCTCACCAATTAGTTATTTGCTTCAAATGGAGAATTAAAACAAACAAACAAACATACACAACATCATCTTAATCCACTACCACTCTAATTCTACCCAATACCACTGACCCGCTACTCCGGGTCGGGTCATTACAAGTTCTTCCTCTTCCAGTTCTCTTTCCTCCTCCAATCTATTCCATCCTTCCAACTCTAAAATGATTGTCTCTTTTCTTCCTTTAACTGGTCCACCTGCCGATTTGACCCAATCTTTGATTTTAGATTGCAATAAGATAAGTTTCTTCGAGATGACATATCCTCCCCATCCTTGGATATCAAAACCGTCCCACTATTCATGCACTAGTTTAGTGAAATTTGGGGTCCTCCAACCAAGTATTACTGAAGAGAAAAGGCTTGGGGCCCCAGTCTATCTCCTCCGTATCAAGCAACACCGGACAATGGTCTGAGATCGGACTGAAGAGCTTTATATGAATAGAATTTGAAAAAAATTGAATCCCAATCCGAAGAGGTGAGGAATCTATCCAATCTACTCATAGCACTCCTAGCTTGTCCATTACTCCAAGTAAAACGGCTGCCAATGAGTGGAAAGTCGAAAAGTTCATTTCTAGAAATGAAATCGGAGAAGTATTCCATTCCTCTAGTATAGCCCCTTCCACCTTTCTTTTCTGATGGGTATCTAACCACATTGAAGTCTCCTCCTAGACACCAAATGGAAGAGCTCCAACAATGTCCATCATCCAGTTCAGTCCACAAAGCCTCCCTCTCTCCTTCCGTGTTAGGACCATAAACATTAGTGAAACAAACCTCCACGTCTTCACTGAAAAGCATTTCTTTAATGAGATCCTCTCTTCTTGTTGAAACTTGAAAAAGTGAAGGATTCCACAAAATGAGCAGCCCCCCCCCGCGCGACGAGCCTCATGCTGGTTTACTGAAGAAGTCTATGAAAGTTCCCTTGTGCTAGAACCCGATTATCCCTAGAGGGGAGAAAAGGAGGGAGAAGTTTCCCACTGTAGATGCGCTTCCGTGTAGCCTTTCCAATGTGATTTCGTTCTTTGACGTAGATGCGCCGTGTAAGAGCAATCACATTGCTTGGGATGGTATCTAGGAAATTGGAGGTCCAATATCTATCCTAGAAAATGGTTTTTCCTTCTCTTTTAATCTGAATAAAAAAGATTGGATACTTGAATGATTTGCATGTGTAATGCCAAGACAGAATAACCACTGATTTTGCCTTTGGTGTTTGAGAGTTTAAAACTGGTAGAAGAGGCTCATTAATGCTCTCCAAGGGATACTTAAACTCTCCAAACAATTGAGTATTTATAGAGGCAAAAAGAATTTTCAAAACACAGTAACACACGATTGATCGTGTACTTCCGATCAATCGTCCGTGTTTAAAACTGCTTTCCACCAACCCGACCGTTGGGCATTGAATAGGATAATCTCCAGATTAGAGGCCTTTTCAAATTTTCTTGATTAATTTCTATGAATAGTGCGGAATTAACAATATTAATCAAGTGATGTGTGTGCGAACAAGATATAGCTCAAATAACAAATTTCACACAACAAGCTCTAACACCATGAACACACGATGTATAGTGGTTTGATTTAAACAAACCTACATCCACAGATGGACTCACTCAACCTTGGGCTATCCCAAATTCACTAAGTGGGGAATTACACCTTCACAAATAGAATAGGACTTCCACCTATCCAATTGACTGGGAATTTCACCCAATCCCTAAATTTTGAAAGGGTCGGACCTCCCCGATCTAATCCTTATCCCTCTATTTTTTAGAGTGGTTCGATCCAACGATCTAGTCCACTATACAAGATGATTTTAAAATAAAATCAAGCTAGAAGCACTTGCCTTAGAAGCTTTCCCATTGTAGATGCACTTCCGTGTAGCCTTCCCAATGTGATTTCGTTCGTCGACGTAGATGCGCCGTGTAAGAGCAATCACAATGCTTGGGATGGTATCTAGGAAATTGGAGGTCCAATATCTATCCTAGAAAATGGTTTTTCCTTCTCTCTTAATCTCAATAAAAAAGATTGGATACTTGAATGATTTGCATGTGTAATCCCAAGAGAGAATAACCATTGATTTTGCCTTCGGTGTTTGAGAGTTTACTACTGGTAGAAGAGGCTCATTAATGCTCTACAAACAATTGAGTATTTAGAGAGGCAAAAAGAATTTTCAAAACACAGTAACACATGATTGATCGTGTACTGCCGATCAATCGTCCGTGTTTAAAACTGCTTTCCACCAACCCGACCTTTGGACATTAAATGCACAGTAACAACACAAAAACGGTCACGCATGAATGATCGTGCCACACAAATTGGAAGAAGAATTTAAATTGGCATTGCAATATTATATAAATAAGAAAGGAAATAATAAGATTGTGCATGGCCGTGTGGAAGATGTTTCAATCTATATTTCATGCGCATAGATCTTTTAAAGGGGGTAGTTTCCTTGATTAAGGTAATGGCTAAGTTGAAGGGAGAGGGGCGCATGGCACTATCTAAGTATAGATTGGACTAATTGGAAGATAGATACAAGAGAGGCAACCCCAAGGGCTCACGGCAATTATATTCTTAGCATTGGCCGAATGAGAGATTATTAAAAGAGAAAGGAAGGTCGGCTATGGCTATCTTAAGCACCTTCCAAAGTTGGGACCAAGGAAAGGCTTTATATAGAGAGGCATAGGAAGGGCACACGGTTTTACAACCCCTTAGCCGAATTTTATTTCCTCTCTCTCAATTGTCATTCTCGCCAAGATCAAGAGCAAGGAGAAGAAGAAGGCAGCCAGCAAGAGGTGTCTTGGTTTGAAAGAAATTAAGAAGAAAAGAGAAGGATTTGAAAGAACAAGAAATCGGAGAAATCGGAAAAAAGTTAGTACTTTGTTTGATAAATTTATCTTGAAATAAAAGAACCATAGGGTTCGACCATGGTGTTTGGCCGAACCCCATGGAAGAAGATTGGAGATGGGTTTGATGATTTGAATGGAAGAAAGAACCATAGGGTCCGGCCATAGTGCATGGCCGAACCCCATGGAAAGATTTGATTTATGTTGTTGGCTTATGCAAAATAAAAACCATGGGAGTTGGGTAATAGACTCATATGGTTTTGATAGATGTAGTTGGTGATTTTTAATGGAAGATCATTGATAAGGTAAAATGATGTTTGGAGGGGTGAGGTTCGGCCATGGTGTATGGCCGAACCCCACCAAATAAATTTATGAATTTTGGGGTTTTCTTAGGCATTGAATTATATGGACCTAAGGTTAATGATTTTAATGGAAGTTTAAATGATGGATTCTTGGTTTAGCATAACATGAACCATAGGGTTCGGCTATGGGTATCGAACCCCATGGGAAGGATATTGATAAAAAGTATTGGATTTAAATAAATGGTCAAGATCATGAACCATAGGGTTCGGCCATGGTGTATGGCCGAACCCCATGGGATTGTTTTTGGAATGGAGATAGATTTTGGTTGCTATATTTGGAAACTATCTAATTTTGGATTTGGATTGCTAAATTTGGAAAGCATCTAATTATAGAAAGATGGTTTCTAAATTAGGAAACTATCTAATTTTGGAAAGATGGTTTCTAATCTAGGAAACTATCTAAGAATGGAAAATGGTTACTAATTTGGGAAGTTTCTATTTTTGGAAGGAGTTGGCTAAATTAGAAAGCTTCTAATTTTGGATGGTAATTATGGAAACCTTCCAATTATGGAAAGTTGTAGTTTATTATGGAAACTATCTAATTATGGAAGGAGTTTACTTAATTTGGAAACCTTCTATTTATGGAAGGAGGTTGATAAATTTAGTAAGTTTAATTATGGAAGGTTATTGGATAAATGTGGAATTTCTAATTAAAGATATGGGTCGGCCATTGCATGGCCGAACCATAGTGGCTAAGATGATAGATCAAGGTTAAATAATTGTTTGAAAGAGGGTTCATAATTTGGAAAGGATGTTATGTTTGATTATTGGATTGAAAGAATGGAAAAGAAGGGTGAGGTTCGGCCATGGTGTATGCCTGAACCCCACCAACTATATTAGGACTTTAATTGATTAAAATGGAAGGTTAGCCATGAATGGCATTATTGTAAATATATGGAAGTATTGGACATAGGGTTCGGCCATGATGCATGACCGAACCACATGAATTAATTCTATGGGTTAGGTTTATGTGCTAATGAATCAAGGGAAATGGATGGTATGAATTTAATATGACGATTGAATTAATGGGAAGACATGAACCTAAGCTAGTGGCAAAATGGTAAATATTGCCAAAATTGAAAGTTCATGGGTTTGGCCATGATGTATGGCCGAACCCCATGAGATGTTTTGTGGATCAAACATTAACTTAGGCAATTGTTTTAATGATTGAAAAGATGGGATTATGGAATGATAGCCATGGATGACATTTTCATAAATAGGTGTGAAAATGGTAAGCCATGGGTTCGGCCATGGTGTATGGCCGAACCCCATGGGGTTTTGTTTATGGACTTAGAACCTTGTAAATCAAGTGGGACTTGGTGTTGATTTATTATTATATTATAAGGTAACGGGATCTCGCAAGGGGTGCGCGATCGGTGATCGGTTCTTGGACGAAAGACGCAAGCACACGTTAGCGGTCTTTGGTAGGATTCCACATCTTTGAAACCATGGATTTATGTACACTTGTTTTATCTTATGTTTGGTGAAATCTATGTTTCAAAGGATATGCTTTATATGAATTTTAAATGCTATGTTTATTTGTTTAAATAACATGTATTGGTTATGTTACAAAAGATGATTTTAAATGCTATGTTTATGTTATAAAATAGCATGTGTTTCATTGGCATCTCATGCATGGCATGAGGTGGAGGATTTATAACCGGAGGGGTTACACTCCGTCGGGGCGTCCGAAAAACCTATGTGCGGTACCTTGATGTGATTTCCATCAAGAAGATTCCGAAGGATCCACACTCCGCCGGGGCGTCCTGAAGACCTATGTGGTGGGTACATTTATGTATATGTGATGGGTGGGACTCATTGCATATTTGTCATCATTGCATGGCATGGATTTTATATGGTTTTGACATCACTATATTATTATATATGTTTTGTACTAACCATGTGTTAGCCGTAACTGGAATACCTACTGGGCACTTTGTTCTAACGCCCTACTTCTACCCTAGTTGATGATACAGGTAATCAGGGGAACGGTGAACGTAAGACGGACCAGGCATGGGAGCTTGGAATACTTATTTTACATGTTTTGAATAAAGTTACTCATGAACTTGTATTTGAGTATTTAGATTACGGAATGTAATAACTTAGATGGTTGGATGATTTATTTGATAATTATGATGTTTTAATTATGGACAAGGACTTGACGTACTTTGCTATCTGAATGGAATAGAACTTGGTTCTATTATGATTCTGCATTTTGATGTTGTGATTCCGCAGGTTATGATTTTATTCCGCATATTGATATTGCTATGTGTGAACAATTTTCGTAGAATTAGTCCATGCACACATAGGATTGGCCAGTTAAGGGTCGGGCTTTGGAAGTTCGGACTTAGCTTGCGTCGTGACATCCCGCGCTCTATCACTCTACTCTGTTATAAAAAAAAATAGACTCTGAATTTACGGGAAGAAGCGAGTGAAAAAGGGCGGGGTGTTCTGACAACAAATTCAATGTTTTGAGCATTTAAGTCCATTGGTTCTGATTTGGTGTCAAACACTCACTAGGCTTTGTTAATTATCCATATGTGATTACTAGACCTAGGCATGGTCAACCTAAGGTATGGAGTCACCCTAAAGTCATCTATCGCCAATTACCTTCCGTGATTGCCAAACACATGTTGATCCGTTGAATCTTCAATCTTCAACCAACACTTGAGTCTTGACTCTTGAGCTTCAACCTTCAAGGCAATGCTTCACCTAAGTCACAGAATTGACAAATAGGTGACTCGGCAAGCCGGGGCACTAACAGTCTACATCAGAAGGGCCCCAAATTTCTCTGATGAAGGAGGCACTCAATTCCTCTCTCTTAGATTCTTGAATGTACAATACATTAATTTTCTTCTTCCTGATCATCCGACGGATTGCCCCCTCTTCTCCCGGAATCCTAGACCCCTCACATTCCATTCTTTCAATTTTGCACTTGTTATTTCCTTGCCTTCTCTGCTCAACCATCTTCTCTGTATTTTCTATAGTAGGGTTTGATAGCTGGATTCCTGCCATACTGTTTCTTGGCAGTTCTTTTTGCCATAGATGATGATCGATCCCGCTCCTCAGCATCTTCGATGTCTTTTACAGCCTGAGAAATATCGCTGAAACTCATCCCCATTCCTTTACCAATTTTGATAATTTTTATTGTATCCTCTACTGCATATCCCTTTTTTTTTTTTTTTTTGAGTTCCTGAATGATTTTTCCATATTTTTTCTCATTTTTTCTTTTTTTTTTTTCTCCTGGAGGAGTTTCAGCGGCACATCCCTTTCTGCTTTGTCTACCCCCCTCATTCCGCCAAATCTCCTAGTTGTCCAATTTCAAAGTCGCATTTCCACATCCTATTGAGCCAGCGTCCTTTGCAAGTAGCGAATCTGCAAGTGTGTTTGGAAATACAATCGTTTTGGGCTCATCTGGGCAAACAAACTCATTGGAACTAGGCTTTGTAGCTGAGTCCATAGGTTTGCCCGAGGTCCAGACTTTAAGCAGCTCATCACTTATTTCGTTCGCACGCGTGGCGTGTGCGAGCTTCTCTGTTGCTTCCGCTAAAAGGGGTTGCGTGTGTTGTGCCTCTTCCGTTCCTTCATTGATGACTCCAATTGCCCTTTCCTTTCTCAATGTCTTTTCATTGATTTGCCGTAGCCGCCCATTTGCTTTCCTTCTTTCCCCTACTGCCTTGGCTTTCGTGGAGCCAGCATGATGTAAACGTATCCCATCGTTTCTCGAGATTTGGACCGAGCACAGTGGCCAATGCTTCGATTGCAGTGGTAAGCCGGAAACCTGCACCGGCAACGAAACTTGCGGTGGAGACTCAGAGGATTCGGCAATAGCTACATTGAAGGAAGTTCCATTTAGGTTCAACTTCACCATTTGAGGGACTCGATCTGTAACCTTCAATTCAAGCAGCAGGTTGAGAATAGAGCAATCTACCCTGTTCAAATTGCGGGAATCCACTTCCAAGACTCTCCCAAAGCTTCTGCCCAAAGCACGCATCAACTCCTCTGTCCATCCTTCCAAAGGATAGCCAAAAGCACCAAATCCATGTTTTTCTTGTCAACTGAAAAACATTTGGAATCCAAGGCCCTAAGATTTTGAAGTGCCCAAAATCTGAAGAACTCAGAATTGATTCCTTCTCTACTTCTCGAGACTCGTCCAAACGGCTGATTATAGGGCTGAGGAATCCCTTTTGGAGAAGGAATTGGAGCACGTTGGGATGATTCAAATCCACCGAAGATGAAAGGATAACCGCCTTGGACAACCACACTTCAGATCTTGTTCCTCAGCAGGTGGGATCATCAGATCAATTTCTTCGAAGTCCGGCAAGATCTTTGACTGTCTCTGCCCAGTGTTCACCACTTCTGACCACTTCCTCCCTATTTTGGGGAGATCCATGGGAGCAAAAGAGCTTACACCGAATAATGGTTTACGATTAACCGTTGCTAACGCCTGTACCCCTGGTTTATCTGTTCTTTGGAAGTGCGCCAGATTCACCTACAATCGACGACCTTCCACAAGATGTCCGTTGAGTTCTCGAATGGCTATTCCTGTCACTTCCCCATTGTTCAACCGCATGAAGGCAAAAGTGTGACCAGCAACATCCTTTTTCCTAGGGACAAAAGTATCTTGAATTGCCCCCCAGCGACAGAAAAGCCATCGAAGCCAACTGTTGGAGGTGAAATCCGGGAGATTCGCAACAAATAACGAAACTGGCTCTCCTCCGGTGTTCTTGTGTCTTCGTCTCCTCTATTGCTGCCACCCATCCTCGTCCGCTTCCTCCTTACTGCCCTTCAGATCCTTTCAATGGCCATCGGATAGCTAGTGAGGATCCTCTCCTTCCTCGGAAAACTCTAACTCTCTATTGTTCTCTCGTTCTTTCTCTCGCTCTGTATTTCTTTTTTCCTCTTGCTCGCGCTCTTTCTCTCGCTCTCGTTCACTCATGCTTAAGCAGCTGGTGTTGACAAAAGACTTCTTTTTGTATCTTTTATTCAACATCTATCATCTCATTATTGTTTCTTAGAACCATGTCAGCATATGTCCTCTCATACCCATTGTTTACATGTCCATAAATATCATATGAATTATCATGCTTTCTTCAGTACATATATTGTGTACTAGCTGAACCATTAAACACAAAATTATCTTTTTTTATCAATTTCTATTAATCTCAAGGTGCACATGCAACATTTAAGATTTAGTTATCTGTGCAATCTTAACCATTATAGCCCAATCATTTTTTACCTCTTAACCTCTACAATATTTTTCTTTAAATCCATGTTCCATGAGAGGAAGTAGAAGTGTTGGAATCCAACATAACTACAAGGTATTCAATTCAAAAAATCTCAAAATATAGGTATCATAGATTTGGCAAATTATTAGAAAAAATTTGAACTAGATAAATATTTTAGATAAAACTAACATCAATAATAACTAACATAAAACTTCTATACAAAAACAATCTAGCAATAAACATTGACTAGTTTGTCTAGACTTCAAATGAAGAAAGGTATGACATTATCAAATCATCTTGGAAAGAGTGCTAGACATTAGAGTTATGGTGCAGCTGGATGTAAACCAGGTACGGCAGGGGTGGGAAAGTATTACATGACGAGGAGGGAGTGATGAAGATGGCCGTTTTGGCTCCAATTGAGATCAAGGATTCAAACGAAGTGAAGCTGACAGAAATCAGAAGGATGTAGGTAATGGAAGGTTAATAATTGAAGAAGACTGTGTGAATGATATAGCTTGGGTTAAAGGTAAAAGGAAACCACCCTTGAAAGATTATCTCATCTTTAAGGAAATCAAAAAGCTACAATTGGGGAAAGGCCTCACATTCAAGCATGTCAAGAGATCAGCTAATGGTGTTGTAGGTTTTTAAGTTGAAGGAGTTGAAAGAATTGATCCTTTAGTGGGCTTCTATCGACTTTATTTATTTATTTTTGCAACAGTAACAAATGAATTCATTAAGTGATGAACAGGTACAAGAGAGATCGACCGCATATACATGGCTATCAAAAGAAATACAAAGAGAAACATCTAAGAACTATATGTAAAATACACAGTATACAACATAGATACAATGTGGAGTTCCCCATCTCCCCATACACCCAAAGAGAAGTGACAAACATACCAATATTTTAATAAGGTTTCAAGAGGAGCATAGTGTTTAAATAATTTTGTCATCTTCAAAATATTTTAATCCCTTTTATCACAAAGATACCAATATTTTAATTAGGTTTCTAGAGGAAAAACTGTTGGTAACTGCTCATTTTTGGATCCACAAAGCTTGCAGGCTCAAGTCATGTGGCATCAGATTGGCAATCAGCCATTGAAAACAATTTAGCATCCTAGTTTTGAATTCCAAACTATATAGACAAGACAAATGGCTTTGAAACAATAATTATGACTCAGTTTTCTCTGGGAAGGATGTAAATGTAAGGCATGCCCTTCCGTGTTTGTTGATGTTTCAAATGAAATTTGGAATGATCTTCTCAAATAAATGGACCAGGGAGAGAAGAAGTCGAAGAAGAAGCAAAGAAGAAAAGAAATTTAGGGTCAATTTGAATCAATTAAGTTCCCATTTTTTTATATTTAGCATTTATTGTCTAACAAAATTTGAAAACTATGAAATGGAAGATTAGATGAAATAAAGCACCACTAGTCCAATCAAAATAAATAGTTGTATTCTCAAACAAACTAATGGTCAACATTACAAAGTCAATCTTACCAGCTTTCTTAGCTGCACGGGAAAGAAGTTCTTCAATCAAGTGTTGTGCTGGATCCCCATCTGGAGACTTCTCCATGAAGCCCTCCACATACAAAACCACTTCCTGATTGCTTAGGTATTGATACAAACCATCGGATGAGAGAACTAAAAACTGGTCATTTGGACCAAGTTTATGGTGGCAAAGGGATGGAGAACAAGTTATATATGGTTCTGTACCAATATACTCATTCCGAAACATTTCCAACAATGAATTATTCCACTTGGGCTGCACCAACACCAGCATGCATCAAGTCAAGCAAATCTTCATTGAAAAATATGGTCATAAATCATTTTAGGCATGCTTTTCGAAACCACATAGCATAGTTCTTTTTTTTTGACAGATGATTCATATAGTACACAGTTTTATCATTGAATAAAGCAACTGTATCATGTTACCCATAAGTAGGATAAATGTTTGAATGTTGACAGACGCACCTGTTTGAGGAATCCAGCCCCAAACGCCCGGGTGACCTTCAAACGCCCTTTCACCCTATCATTAACAATACATTGACTATCATCTGGATGTTCCTCCTTGATTCTCAGAACTTCCTACAGACGTTGACATCAAACAGAGGAAAAATATTCTGCTCAGCATAAAATATGACAGAAGAACTGAGACCTATGAAAAAGGTACTATCAAATTATTATTAGAGAAAGTCACTCAAACAAGAACAAATGGAAACATAAGAAAATAATGCAATACCTGTTTTCAATGCTATAGACATCACATAAACAATGTTAAGCATGTATAGGTAATAGCGAAGGAACTGATGAACTGGCAAATTTAACAGGTGAGGTTATTATCAGAAGAGAAGCCACTTCTCCAAGATAATAAGCTGCATCCATGCTGCTTAAGTGGAGTTGTAATGAACTTTGAAACAACACTTGGATGATTTTGCTCCAAGAACTTGCAATTTAAGGCACCAAATATTGATTACTTTACGCAAAGTTTTTGTCCAATTCAAAGGTCACGATAAATAATGGTTGGGCCATCCTTGACACAATTTACTTTTTAGGACCAAGTGTGTATTTGGTGGTCTCCAGTCTCTCAAGATTTCCAGGGATTGGAGTTGGCAATCTGGATCCAAGAATCTTGGCATTTTGGAGAACTCAGATTAGCATGGGATCTCTTTAAAAACACCAGTTTTCTCACTTGAGATCTACACCCCATGTTTGTCAAGGTTGAACATTTCCATCAAGATCCCAGACCTCATTCAGACAATTCCTAAGAGATCATTGATCGCCTTCTCGTCTTCTCTCTGCACACTATCCTACAGGTGATCCTCCCTCTAATGAATCAACTCTGTCTCTCCACGATGCTCAGGCCATCTCTCTCTCTCTCTCTCTCTCTTAAAGAAAACAACAGATTTCCAGGTGCCAGAAAATTCTGCTTCACCAACAGTGAATTTAGATTCAACTAGCCCAAGATTCACAACCAAAATTAAAGAAGAACAAGAGTAAAATCTGTATGGTACTTCAATGGAAATGTATTTGACATTCATTCATGGAAAAGAGATTACAGAGTTTTTTTTTTTTTTTGATTGGTACATTGTAGAGTTAAATTACATCTACCATCATCTTAAAATTACATCTTCCATAGTTGTAGGAAATAATTACCAAGTGCAGATAATAACTACCAATAACCAATTACGTAGAACTTCTTAATACAAATACTACAGTAACTTCCAAAATCAAATACATTTTTAAATTTAAACAAATATTTAATTAATATAATGTAATAATAATATAAAGAAAATTATTTTAATTCCAACCCAAGTCTTTCTAATAAAACTCAGATATGTACTTTTTAAAAAAAAAAAAAAATTTGTGATCTCTGTTCCTTAAGATTTGTTTCCACATCATTAAATTTAAAATAACATTAAAAAGACAATCAGTCTTTAAAATACAAGACATTTGCAACTATTTTACAAAGTGTAAGGTAAGGTCTAAGTATTTGGTGTTTCAAATGCTAGATTGTTGGATTCATCAGTTCATTACCATAGTATCCTGAGGTCTCAACATTGAATTTTGAATTTGGGCTCCATGCCTCCTTGTTCCTTGCTATAGAGTAGCAAAGTTCCACCCATGTTTTTCAAGGGCTATAGTGACAGATAAAATATCAGTCAGATACAATTTGAGGAATGGGAGAGTAATAGCTGAATCAGCTTCACTTTCTTGTGTCTTGTGAGTTCACACGGAGTCTATGAGACTACTTTATAGACCTAATGGGATGTAGTTGGGTCTTGAATGAGAGAATAGGTAAGGTAATGGAAGAATGGATGAGGGCCCTTTAGGGGGAAAAGGAGAGTGGTGTGGCTTCTCGTTCCAGTATTGGTTCTTTGTTCTATTTAGAAAGAAAGGAACCAATGAGTTTTTGAGGGGAAGATAGGAGAGGTAAGAGTGGTGAGAGAACAGGCTAAGTGGAAATTGGTGTCTTGACTGATGTGTAATGAATTTTAGGATTGTTCAATCTTAGACTTCTTTACGTCATGAGAAGGTCGCATGAGGGGTGGGAGAAGTAAAAGGGAGATTAAGGAGGTCTGGGCCAAACCTAAACTTGGTTATCATAAGGTCAATGTAGATGGGGTGGCTAGGGGTAAATTAGGTTCGACAAGTATAGGTGGTGTGGTTCATAACAGTATGGACCAAAAAAATTCAACTTTTCTTTTTTCTTTTTCCTTTTTTTTCTAAATTAGCGGGGGTTAGAGGAATACCTATGAGGTTGAATTATTAAGGATTAGGAGGGCACTTCAACTTTGGCAAGGGTATTGGTGCGGAAGTTTGATTGTCGAAGTGGATTCCATTAATCCTTTAGCTTGGACAAATGGTAGGAAGAGGCCTCCTTGGAGACACATGCATAATGCAAATATAGAGTTGTTCACTTCAATCATGTTAGATGTGTTGTAGGATATGGTGTATCTCATTTTACACATGTTGGTTGACTTTTAGATTTTGTTAGATATCATTGATGGTAAATAATTGTAACTAATTTTTCTTTCCTTTTTCCTCGCCTTAATTGGTTCCCTCTATTCTTTATACACATGCATCCTCCTTTGTTAGAAAGAACAAGAAATAAAAACTCAAGAGAATGATTTCTCTCAATCTTCCTTCATTGTTTTCTCTTCTTTTCTCTTTGTTTTCATTCTAGCATGGTATCAGTCAGAAATTGGTCCTGCTAATCTTCTCAGGCAACGATTTCATCTAATCTCTGGATTTTCTTCTCGTCCCTGAATATGCCCTCTCGTGTTAGATTTCATCTTGGACTCCACCTTGTTGAAGTCTCCCTTTCATCCATCAAGATTGATCTTGGGTCTGACTATAGGTGGGTCCCACTTTTCCTGGTTTTTCCAAGAATATTCCAAGGACGACTCCAATACCCTGATTTTGGGTTTCTCTCTCTCGATCCAGACCATAGTAAGGTTTCTACCACCAGATCTCACACTCACACAGTCGTCCCTACCCCTTAGAACATATCCCTTTGGTTCATCTAGGGTTTCGATTAAAAGTGGAGCCCCCTTTACTGCTTTTTCGTATCTGCAGCAAGGATGCCTGAAACCCCATTTTCTGCATGTTTTCTGCTAGATCTAGTTTTATAGCCCCTAGATTTCACCGATACTCTACCTTTAGTCTCGCCCCTGATCCTACAGTGATTTCGTACGGTTGGCCTAGGGTTTTGGTCAACAGTGGGCCCCGCTTGGTCTATTCTTCAGACCTGCTGCAGTGGCGTCCAACGGCCTTTTTTCAAAGATTTGGCTCGATCTACTCCTGTACACCTCATCTCAAGCTACTAAAGTAGCCCCTAGTGGTTTTTTCAATTCCATTTGATTACTCTTGGTTTTGTGATTCGTGGGGCTCACCTTTTTCAGATTTTGCAAACATTGTGCAATTACTGACCAATTACTATAGAAGAACCTTTTCTTTTTCTTTTTTTCGCTTTACATATGACATTCTCTAACCCAAGTTCTCCTAGAGACGATGTTATTCAAGTGCCTCGGCAACAATTTGATTTCTTGCAGCAAGACAGGATGCAACTTAAGATCCTTCAATCCTGTGTTTATTCCCAAACAATGTTGCTCAATCAGATACTATTTCATATGCTTTTCAGACCACATCCGGCAATCCCTGGATTATTAATTCTGGGGCTACCGATCACATGTCAAGTATGTCTCATCTTTTTTCTCTCTCTTAATTCTCTTTCTCTTAGACATGCTAAACTTGCTGATGGGACCCTTATCTCCACCAATGGTAAAGGGATTATTCCTATATCTTCTACTCTTGATGGATCTTTTATTCTTCAAGTTCCCCGATTGTCTAATATTCTTGTATCTATTAGTTCACTTACTAAGGCCTTCAATTATTCTGTGACTTTTTTTACCTTCTCATTGTATTATTCGGGATTTGGTCACAAAAAAAATGATTAGGGGTGGTTGTGAAAAAAATGGTATGTACTTCTTTGATCAACAGATTGGCTCAGAACATGTTGCTTCTTCTACTAGTCATCAGGATACTTGGCTTTAGCAACGTTGACTTAGTCATCCATCCAATACAATGTTACAACAATTGCAAATTGATAATTTTGTCTGTGAAAGTTGCAAGTATGGAAAGCAACATTGACCCACCTTCTTTCGGTCTTCTAATCATTCATCTTCCCCTTTTCTCTCCTTAATACATTCTGATGTTTGGATGTCACCCGTTGTTTCTTCAACGGGATTTCATTATTTTATTATATTCATAGATGATTACTCTCGAATTACTTGGGTTCATTTGATGAAACATAAATTTGAAGTCTTTGATCATTTTCGCACTTTTCATAAATGGATACTACTCAATTTGATTATCGCCTTAAAACCTTGCGAAGTGATAATGAGGGAGAATATATGTCTTGCACCTTTTTACATTATCTTAAAGGAACATGGGATTGAATCTCAAACATCTTGCCCCCATACACCTCAGTGGAATGGGGTTGCTAAAATTGTCATCTTCTTGAGGTAGTCTGATCTTTGTTATTTGCAATGAATGTTTCTAAATCTTATTGGCCTAATTATATTCTCACTCCTTGTTATTTAATAAATCACATGTCCACAAGAGTCTTAAATAACAAAGGACCTATTGATGTTATTTCTTGTGATGCGATGTGGGACCTATTGATGTTATTTCTTGTGATGCCCCACCCTCCTGAGCATGTGGGACAAGTGCCACATCACCCAGGCTGGGTAAGGAGAGACGAGTTATTAGAGAAGAGGAGCCCCTCCTCAAGCAAGAAGGCCTTTTGAGAGTAAACCTTGGGTTGGCTCGCCAAAGCAAAGCCGTGCAGGCCCCTATGGACACAAAGCGGACAATATGGAGGGATGGGGCATTACAAATGGTATCAGAGCACGGTTCAACTCTCAAGCTATGGTTGAGGCAGAGCCAAAGACGGATTTGGTCTTAAGGGGGATAGGTTGTAATACCCCAGTATAGTGCAGGTGTTAATGGAGTTCTAAAAAGTAGCCAGATTGGGCGAAATTAGTCCCACATCGCCTGGAAAGTGGGTCTGGCACTGGTATATAAGTAGTAGCCTCCGTCCTTCTAACAATGTGGGACTTTTTCCACTGAGAAGCCACCATGCTCTCTCTCTATGTATTACACGCCACACACACACCCCCACCGGGGTGTGGGCTATCACAATATAAAATTTGGGCCATTTCTCGATTTGTGTGTCATCCTTGCACAGGGGCTTTGCCAATCTTCTCTGTATCTGTAATGACCCGACCCGGGGTAACGGGTCAGATGTGTTGGGTAAAATTGATTTAGAAAATTATCATAGTTTAAATTGATTGTTAGTTTAATTTGATAATTTTATTTAGAGAAAACACAATTGAATTTAGGGATTGAATAATAGACCCCGATTTCACACACTTTCTCCTCAATAAGAATTTACAAATTTATCCCCTTCGAATTAAATTAAGGGAATGGAAAATAAATTATCAACTTAGATTTTAATTCCCCTAAGTTAAAATCTCAATTGGAAATATTCAATTAAGAATGTGAAATCAATAAATAAGTTCCAATTTTAAGTGTCTAGAATTTAATCGATGATTGACAAAATTAATAAAAGAGAAATAAAGGACAATTTATTAATATCAATAATTTAAAGGGACCCACCTTCCCTGGTCGAATTTAATTGTCCAAAATCCTTTCACCGATGGGATTCGTTGTTCAGATTGGATTCTTGTTCTTCCTTATTCGTTTGGGACTCAAATCCCTACTTAAATGGAAACGGTCCAAAATCCTTTCACCGATGGGATTCCTTTTTCAGATTGGATATTCTTCTTCTTCCTTATTCGTTTGGGACTCAAATCCCTACCTAAATGGAAACTGTCCAAAATCCTTTCACCAATGGGATTCCTTTACCAATAGGACTCTTCTCCTTTTAAGAGACCTGCGAACCCTTCCCTTCTTTTACCCTTTTCGAAACAGCAACCAAATCTCAACGGAAATCGCAGCGGAAACCTCAGCGGAAGAAGGGAAAGAAAAACCCCAAATCTCTCTTGAGTTCTTGCTCCTCTCCTCTTCAAAGACCATTCAGGACCACCGTGTGACCAGCTTTTGTCATCTTTGTTCCCAAATTACAGCAAGTAACAGGTATGTCCCTCTAATTTCCTCTATGCTCTTCTTCTCCCATGGGTTTCTTCCTCCTCTTCTCTCCCCTTTGTAAATTTCGAGCCAGCCAACCAGCCAATCCTTGTTGGATGGTGATGATTTTTCCCTTCTTCATTCAGCTGTAGGATCAAATCAATTGGTGACTCAAATCTGCCCCAATCCCTTATCCGTGAACAGTAACCACTCAGTTTTTCCTTAAACATCCTAAGTTGGGGACTGATTTCTAACCCCAGATCAGCCAGATAGTGGGACTGATCCAAGTCCCCTTGCTGCCAGCACTATGCGTTAACCCCTTTCTTTGTTTTACACGTGGCTTACTTACAAGTTAAAACCCAGAACCTTATTACCTTGCCCTCTTACAGTGGTAATTTCAAGATAATACCCACTGTATTAAATTGGTCTGATTTAATATGCTTTGCTACAATTAATTACTTATTAAATTAAAAATACTTAGAGTTATTGTTATCTTCCCTCAAGGCAGCCAACCTCTAAACTGCTCTAAGTTAGGACAGTTTTCATAAATAAATAAAATAATACAGTCCTAAGTAATTATTGTGTTATGTTGGCAGCAAATCTGGAAACCTTCACTCCTAATCTTGGACCCTAGTGTAACCTATAAGGCTAGAGTTGGGACAGTAATCCACCTTACTTGTAATTAAAAGTACTTTCCCAAAGAGACTTAATAATCCTCATATTATTAATACTTGGAACTTTAAAATCGTATTCGCAGCAAACTTGGGTTCTCAAGGCTAGTTATCTCTTGAAAAGCGTTTGAGTACATTATTTGCACTTCACAAACTCCTAGGTGAGGGAAACAATTCACTACATACCATGTATTCATATAATCTTCTATTTGGTGTTGTGCAATGAAAATTATGCATTGTTTTGTATGTTATGAATATAATTGTTAGATCTAGAAAAGACTGAATGCATGTTAATGATGGTTATAATCCGGTGCTCACTCACAGTAATGTAAGGGAGATTTTGGCTAAATATTCTATTGGCCGTGAGGAGATCCAGTCCGCCCGGATTGTGAAATCTAACCATTAATGTATTGGAAGATCCAATGATTTTATATTCGTAGATTAATGATTAATTGTATGGTATTGTTAAATTTCAATCTTGATGGCACATGTTTGAATGTTAGTCTATATGATTCAAATCATTATGATGCTTGAATTATTGCTATATTTATTTCAAGGTATATGCATTCTATAGTAAATGAGATATCAATTATAATGCAATAATCTGCTTAGAATGGAAATCATAATTCTATAAGTATGTCATGATTAATTAAGCATGTTGAAATGGCATTGAGCATAGCATTCTCATATTCATAGCATTGGGTATGAGGGTGCGATCCATGATTGTCACGAAGACCACGACAGTAGTAGTATTGTTAGCCTCACTTTAAGTGGGAAGACCATTATGGTAGATGAGATGTGATATCCGTGACAAATCATGAGAGTTGTTATTTGGTGGTAGGTGAAATTTCCGTTACTAAAAGTATGCACGACCTGGAGGGAGGTGAATAGGTCGGTTTTCAATTTTAGTTCCCTTTTAAAAATAAATCAGATTTAACAATATGTGCAGCGGAATAAACGTGTGTGCTAAGTGATAAACAAATGAATCAAACCATTAATACAAACAACACATGCACAACGATATATAGTGGTTCGGTTCACCTGAACCTACATCCACTGTTGGACTTACCCTCTCTAGGGCTATCCCAAATATACTATGTATGGGTCTCACACCCAAATAGTACAACCTAGTTTTTTATAGAGGTTCAACCCAATCGGTCTAATCCTCTACACCTATTTTTTAGAGTGGTTCGAACACACTGTTCTAATCCAATTTATAATGTTTGAAATAAAACATAGAAGAAATACTTGCCTTGGGCCCTTACCGTTTTCCTTTAAACTCTTTCTTCTTTATTGAATCTGTGTGCTCCTTTCCATTAGTTTAGCTCCATCAAAATGACTATCGGCACAGCAGTATAGGACAAGGGTATGACTGGTTTTATAGTCCTATATGAACACCTTACTCTTCATTAAGATTGGGGTATTGATTACCCAAACATTTACTAAGGAAGATGATGAAGAATGGTGTCTAGAGGAAAGGCCGAATGATCACTCACTGGTATTCTTGTTCCTGAGTTTTTTCTGTGTGTATTCGGTCGTTCTAACACTAGGCTTACTGTTATTTTATAAGCAGTTTTAAGGAGTGCAGTAAGTCACGCCAGCGAGGCCTCGCTGCTTCTGATGAGGCCTCGCTGCTTCTGATGCGGCCTCGCCAGAGGTAATTCTGGAAAGACAGCTTACAATTTTGCTGTAAGTCACGCTTGCGAGGCCTCGCTGATTCTGACGAGGCCTCGCCAGCAGTAATTGCTGGAAAGACAGCACACATGTGCTGTGTCAATGATTCAGCCAGATCAGCCAGATATCAATCAGATATCAGCCACCTCATCTCCACCGTGCATGACTTGCAAATCATTTATCTTAGCCACTAATCAAGGACTTGATGAGAATATTGCACGGTGGATTACACATCATGGAGGAGCCTTTCCATAATTGTTATGAACAGCTCCCCAAGGATATTCAAATTCAAACTTAAGAGAGGTGGCAACATCTCACCATGGATAAATTTGTTTACCATAATAAGCTTCCAATCAATTTACCATAATTACCCATCTCACCATGTGGATAATTTTATTTACCATAATAAGCTTCCAATAAATTTACCATAATTACCTCTCAATTAAACAGTCACAGATTTTAACTTTCTAAAACTGTAAGAGACTGAGTCAGCTCGACACAGGGTCAGCTAGACTCAGCTCAGCTCATCATAACTGGCTGCGAGGCCTTGGCAGATTGCATGAGGCCTCGAGGCTGAAAGTCACGTATTTAATTTATTTTCCAATTGACTTCTAGGTATATGACTTAGCCTAAGGTCTCCTATGGTTCACTTACCTGTGTGCCAATACCGTATTCGGTGTAGACGCTTCAACTTCATAGTAGATCTTCTTAAACATCCAAAGCAAGTCCAACTGAGTCACGTAATTGACAATAAAGGTGACTCGGAGAAACTGGGGCACTTACAGTAGGTTGTGTTATCCTCACTTTATGTGAAAAGGCCGTTAAGGCGATGTTGTGTTATCCTCGAGTTGTCGGGAAGGCCACCAAATATCAGTAAGTGAAATAATGGATTGGAATATGGCATTTGGCATTGAACATTACATTTTGCAAAGGCATGAGCATGTAATAAATTGTTATTCTTGCTTATTTGAAATATCATTGAGGAAGTAGGAATATCATATGCTATGCTTGTGTTATTGTTTTCTTCACTGGGCATGGAGCTCATCCCTTACATTGCAAGTAATCCCTTGGACTTGGGTCTGAACGATAATCACAACTGAGCCTAGAAGGCGAGGAGTCGATGAAGAATTCGTAAAAACGCTTACTTAGTGCAGAATTTATTATTTAGATTATAAGTTGGTTGTTTATTTGTTTTGAGACTTTGAGAAAGTTGTTTATTCGTTTTATTTTTATTTGTAAAAACTTGGATAATAAATTCAAGTATGGATTAAATTTTTAGAACGCTTTAATTTGATTGCTATGGGAATGTGAGTAAGTGATGCTTTTAAAAATCCTTATGTGAGTGTTATTTATCCCTTTAAGTTATTTGGTAGCTCAAATGAGATGTTATGTCTTCAAGCAGGTTGTGGACTTGAGAAATCTTGGTGACTTGTGAATGTAATTATGTTTATTTTGAATTTAGCCACAGATTTTTATGTAAGACCCGTTTAGGGCAGCAGATGATTTATTTTTGTACAGTCAGATCACGCCCGTTCAAGTGTTGGAAGGCGGGGCGTGACAGTATCGTTCCAATCTGTTTTAGGTCCACAGAGGCCCGCACGACTTTACTTTGGCGAGTCAACCCAAGATTTGCTCCCAAAAGGCCTTTTGCTAGAAGAAGGAAGGCTACCACTTATATACCAGTGCCAAACCTACTCTCAAGGCAATGTGGGACTAATTTTGCCCAACCTAGCTACTTTTTAGGACTCCATCAACGCCTGCACTATACTAGGGTATTACAATCTACGTCCTTAAGACCAAAGTCGTCCTCGGCTCTACCTCAACCACAGTCTGAGAGTTGAAACGTGCTCTGATACCATTTGTAATGCCCCATCCCTCCAGAACAATATTTATATTTTGGATCCAAAGGGCCCGCACGGCTTTGCTTTGGTGAGCCAACTCAAGGTTTGCTCCCAAAAGGTCTTCTGCTTGAGGAGGGGCTCCCCCTCTCTAATAACTCTTCTCTCCTTACCCAGCCTAGGCGACGTGGGACTTTTCCCACATGCCCAGGTGGGTGGGGGGCTTCACATTTCTAACTATCGGTTTGTTTATATTTTTCTGTTGCGTATTTTTTGATGTACCTTTTTGTTCATGATTTTTTTGCTTTACAAGTTTGCAAAAAAATCTGTGATGTGTATTCTTGGGCTACTCTTCCACTCAAAAGGGATATAAATATTCGATATCTGGTAAAAGATCTGTTTCCATAGATTTTTTTTTAAAATAAAAAAAATACTCTATATTTCATCCTTCTCTTGTACTCTCTTCTCGTTTTAATGAAATTAAGTCGTTAATGTTTCAAAAAAAAATACTCCATATTTCAACCAACCAGTTATAAGTCTTTCTTATTCTCCTCATATTCTTCTACTCTTACAGATACAATTAACACTTCTTCTGACCTGTCTATCTCTAAGCCTCTCATTGTTTATCACAGGAAGAAAGACAGGCCTCATGTTTCACCTACTACCACCCAATCATCCTTGGACTGTCCAAATCCATCACCTTAGAATTTTGATCTTCCATCGCTTTGAAGAAAGGTAAACATGCATGTATTGAACACCCAATAAATCACTTTATTTCCTATAATATTGTTTCTCCATCATATTGCAGCTTCCTCTCCAAAATAGACATCCCTTCCATTCCTAAGAGGATTGACAGTGCTCTTCGAGATTCTTCCTAGAAGGCTGCTGTGGAAGAAGAATTGGCTGCGCTTGAAAAAAATCAAACTTAGGAGATGGAACCTATGCCACAGAGGAAGACTCCGGTAGGGTGTAAGTGGGTCTTTGCTCTCAAACACAACCCACACGGATCCATTGCTCGATATAAAGCTTGTCTAGTGGCTAAAGGCTTCACTCAAACCTATGAAATTGATTATCAAAATATTTTCTCTCCTATTGCAAAGATCACCTCTATACGAGTTGTTATCTCTATTGCTACTATTCAGCAGTGGATTCTTCATCAGTTAGATGTCAAGAATGTATTTCTCCATGTTGACCAGAAAGAAGAAGTTTACATGCTACCACTTCCGGGCTTTATTAGACAAGGGGAGCAATGGAAGGTATGTCGGCTTAAAAAAGCAATATATGGTCTCAAACAGTTTACTCAGGTGTGGTTTAATAAATTTAACACAACCTTGTTAAATTATGGTTTTACACGATGTCAATCAGATCATTCCATTTTTCTATATCGTGCTAAAGATGTTGTCATACATCTTTTGGTTTATGTGGATGATATAGTCTTAATAGGGAATAATGATTCTTCTATCAATGTTTTGAAAGCCTATCAGCACCAGTCTTTTGATATTAAGGATCTTGGCTTACTTCATTATTTATTGGGAATTGAAGTTGCTCGCTCATCTAAAGGATTTGTTCTTTCACAATGGAAACATGTTTTAGATCTTCTTCATGATGCTGGATATTTTGGATACAAGCCTGCAGATACACCACTTGATGTTAATTCAAACATTTCTGCATCCGATGGGACTATTCTTCCAAACTCTTGTTTTTTTCAGTAGTTGGTAGGCAAGCTCATTTATCATACTATTACCCAGCCTGACTTGGCTTATATTGTTAATGTGATCAATCAATTTATCCATGCTCCTACGGATGCTCACATTCATGCCGTCTTTTGCATTTTACATTATTTTAAGGCCTACCCTGGTTGTGGACTCTTTTACAAGAATTTGTCTACGTTTAATATTCGCGGATACTCCGGTGATGACTGGGATAGTTTTCATGAAGATTCGATGATCTACCTCGCGCTATTGTATTCTTTTAAGATCTCATTTGATTTCTTGGGAAAGCAAAAAACAAATTGTTATCACTCGTTCCAGTGTAGAAACATAATATAGGCCATGGCCAACACAACATGTGAATTACTGTGGTTCAAACAGTTTCTTGATGAGTTGGGCTTTCTTTCATCGGAGGTACTTATCATGTTCTGTGATAATCAAGTTGCAATCAATTTTGTTTCTAATCCAGATTTCCATGAGCTATAAAGCAGATAGAAATTGATTGTCATTTTCTTCAAAATCATGTATCCTCTGGAAATATTGCCACTCCATATTTGAAGTCCAAGGTCAATTAGTTGACATAATAACAAAAGTCATCTCTCGCTCTGAACTAGATGATGCTTTCAGCAGGCTGAGCTTGATTGACATCTTTATGCCAACTTAAGGGGGAATATTGTAGGATATATATATATATACTCACGAGAATGATTTCTCTCAATCTTCCTTCATTGTTTCTCTGCTTTTCTCCTTGTTTTCATTCTAACAAGGTGATCCATAGCTCATCTCAAATTTTCAGATGATATCCTATTGTTTTGTGAAGCGTCAAAGGAGGAACTGATTGGGCTGAAAGCAACATTAAGATGTTTTAGGTCGGTCTTGGGCCTACAAATTAACTTAGGAAAAGCAACATAATGGATTTAGGCTTGGAGGATGAAGCGATGGAGTCACTGGCAAGAGAGATAGGGTGTGGCATTGCCAAAATCCCCTTCTCTAACCAAGGCTTACCCATTGGGGGAAACCCAACGTCTAAATCTTTTTGGAACCCAGTGATAGAAAGGGTTGAGAGGAAACTGAATCTGTGGAGTAAGAACTACCTTTTCCTAGGAGGTAGATTGACACTAATCAAATCCGTCTTGGTGAATTTCCCCGCTTATTTCATGTCCTTATTTAAGATACCTAACGGAGTATCAAAGAATTTGGAGAAAATTCAAAGAGACTTCCTTTGGGCTGGTAATGGGGAGAAGAGGAGAGGATAATTCATTTGGTGAAATGGGAGGAAGTTACCAACGTCAAGGAAGAGGGGGACTGGGGATAGTTGGCATCGGGGATAGGAACCATGCTTTGCATTGTAAATGGGTATGGAGGCTCGCGTCGGAAAAGGGTGCTTTATCAAAAGAAATAATTTATCTTTGCAGACCAAATCATATCTATTTAAACTTGTTTAGCCAATCTCCTACATTATATGTCTTTGAAACGCCAGTGCCTATGGTTATAAAGCTTGGAAGGTTGAAAGAGATTTTTTGTGGGATAGGAATAATAAGGGGAAAAATGGAACTGCATTTGGTAAACTTGGATGGAGTTATGAAGCCTAACAAACTCAGTGCCTTGGTATTCCTAGATTTAAATATAGAAATGGTTTTACAAATGACCTTGGAACCATTGTGGAGGAAATTCCTTTGTAATCCTTTTTTTTTTTTTTTGAGTGGTAACAAATAGAATAAATTATATTAAAAAAGAAATACAGTATATGAGGCGGCATCATTGAGTCTAAAAGGTATAAAAGGTATAGACCCACGGGATGCCAATTGGAAAGATTCCTTTGTACTCTATATGGGGAGAGTCCAAAAGGATGGGAGTTGAGTGAATCCAAATTAAGAAAAGGGTCTGTTGTGGTTACAGGTGTTTTAAAATGGGGAGTCGTTTATTGTTAAGAGGGTATTTATAAAAGGTTTGTGTTTTATTATGGGTAAACGAGAAAATGTTCCTTCTCGAAAAGATATTTGGGTGGGGAGTTCAGTTTTAAAGAGTCTTTTCCTCTGTAATTTCGAGATTGTCATGCCAAGAATGCTTTGGTCAATGAGTGTATCCAGTGTCTAGGGAGGAAAGTGGTTTAGTTCTTATGTTCAAGCATCTTCTTTTTGCGAAAGAGCCCAGGGAATTTGTCGGGCTGTTGTCTTTATTAACAACTTTTTTTTTGCAAGGACAAAGAGGTTCAGACAAGTGATCCTTCTGGGGACCATTTTGTTAAATCTCTGGTTATTAACCTTTCCTTGCCCCCATGTTCAAATCTTTAGTGTCTTTCAGCTTGGCAAAGCCCGCTCCACCTAAGGTGAAGATTTTATACGTGGCCTCTATCCTTTTCTTGTTTTTTTTTTGGCGAATAGAGACAATGAAATTTATTAATCAAAGTACAATAATACAAGATCCATATAAAAGACTTAAATCAATACTCACCTCCACCCACAACCTCTAAACCCATACATAGGAACAATGACATACAAGAACAAGAAACAAAGAGGTACAAGCAAAAACCTCACCCCGTACACCCCCACACTCCACATAATAAATCCAAACCACTCAACAACATATGAGTAAACTATATCCACTCCAACCTTTGCCAAAAACTCCGCTACACAATTCACCAACCTCCTAACATGTCTAAACAAAATCGATCTCCCACTAGAAAACCGCTGATGGGAACCTCAATTTAATCATTGAAGATGAAGACATCAAGGACCTACAAAATGCAGACTAATTGGAGGATGAATTGGTAGAAACTGCACTCCTAGCACATAAACAATTTGAGGGTGCAAAGCAGCGAATATTGAGAGCTCCATATGAGCCCAAAACCATAAAAAAAAATTTACATGGGATTAGGTATCGGGTCAGGCCTCCAAATCCACAAAATTTGACCCAACCTACTCAAATAAATAGTCCATTTGCAGCCCACAAAGTGGAGTGACGAATAGTCCATTTGCAGCCCACAAAGTGGAGTGACGAAAATCCACATGGCATTCCATGTCATTGCCATGTCACTTACCTAGCCAACATTTTCTCCTAACTTTTTGTTGCAAGAATCCTCGCCAAAGGGGCAAGTCTATGGGCACATGGAACAAGCTAAAAATTAGCTACCAACGAATTTTGTAAAAAATGAGAATGGAGGAGGCAAAGCAAGAGAGGATTTTGGAGTCCTCGAAATTTGGTTTTCCATTCTAAGCAAAGCCGTGAACAATCAAGCATGGAAGATGGAGTTTTTTTTTATTTTCTTACAAAATTCATATAATAAGGACACTTGGCACCATTTAGACGGTGTAGAGTTAGAGAAAATAGGATCTCCAATTGCAAATGGCGTGGAAGCTAGGTTTTAGGCGTGTGAACAAGGTGTAAAATACTATTTTGGTGGATCTTAGCAAATTCTTAGGAAGATTGGCGTGTATTCCATTGCATGGACGATTTTCACGTTTTTTTTTCCTTACTTGTAAGGTCCATACTCTAGTATAAATAAGAGTGGGCACCAATGCTTGTAGACACAATTTTGGGATGCAATAAAAATTACCTTATGTGCTTGGTTTCTCTCCAACCTTGGTGAGTTTATTTTTAATTTAATTTCAGCAAATTAATTTTGTCTTTAATTAATTCTTGCTTTCAATATTTGATTATGTTATTTGAATTCTAATATATGTTGGCATTTCGATTAATTAAAGCACAATTAAATTTGTGTGAATTAAATTAAAGTGAAGCTTTTGTCAAAATTTATTCCGTAGTGAATTGTTGACCTAGGTGAGATTAGAGCCTATGTTATTTTCATGTGAGTAAAATTACATCTGTTCCTCTAATCGATTTTTGGGGATCCATTGACGCAAGACAAGGGGATAGGGTGACCCTAAATAACTAATCCAATTATTAAGGGACTAAAAAGATGACCTAAATCTAAAATAGGGCTGAAATTTAAGAATTAAATTAATAATCACAACTAAATTATATAAATAAGCCACAAATAATCAAAACAAATTGTTGGAAATCAAATATAAACAATTATGCAATTTACCAAGACCAATTGATTCTCAAAATAGAGATCCCTCAAAGTCACGGGCTTGTCGGGACCCACAAAAGTGTAGGCCTATCACTAAATTAGGACTGAAATTGGATTTAAATGGGTTTTAAAATGACTAATGGCAGTTTGGTAAATAAGAAGAAGAAGGGATAAGTTAGAAAAAGGGCTTACGGTGGTGTGGGAAAAGGTTTTATGGGTTACGGCTGATTAAGGACGGGGAATTAAGTGGTTCAGCGAAGGGATATGGGGGTCTGTAACACAAAACGAAAAGAGAGGTGTGGCCTAGGGGTGTAGGCGATGGCTTAGGAGGATGTATGGTTGGCCGCGAAGAGGAGGGAAGGGACTAGGACAAGAGGCGACATGAAGGGGAGGAGTTTAGAGGACTGGCGATGGCTATCTGGGCCTCGGAAGGGCCAGAAGATGGCTGTTTAGACGTTGGGAGGGACTGACAGTGACTATTTGGGTTCAAGGAAGGCTTGGCGACACGGTTTGAAAGCCCAGGGAAGGGCGGAAAGTAGGACAGCGAAGGGAGATGGCAACAGCAGCAGATAAGGAACTGGAGAGGGTATGCAGAAGTTGTATGGGCTTTGGGAAGGTGACGGTGGGGAGGGAAAAGGGTAGCAGGTGGTGGCAGCAGTAAGGGATAGACAAAGGAGAGCAGCGATAAAGGGATTGGGCTTTGCTTTGGTTTGGGTAACCAAAAGAAAAGAAAAAGAGGGGAGAGAAAGAGGAGATCAGAGAAAGAGGTAGATAAATACCTGGATTTGGAAGAGGCTTCTCACCTATTCCGGTGGCTTCTTGCCGTCCTCAGCTTCTCACCAAGGTTCCATGGGCTTCTCACTGACACTAGATGCGCAGGAGACAATTTTTCTCAAGCAGCAATCGTTCTTTTCATTCATCATAATCGATTTTTCCGTAAAGGGCTTACAACCTATATATAATAAACTCACAAGAGAATGATCAAAATACCCCTTTACATTAAAATATCCGAAATACCCATAAACAAACCCAAAATTACAACTCTACCATGAAATGGAATAAAGAAATAAATAAAAGTTCAACTAATGACAAATAAAATTAATAACGAAATAAAATAAGAGAATTAATGCTAAACTACTCCGCATCACCCATATAAAATTGGGCTGATTTGAGATTAGTAATTGGGTGATCGAATTCGATTTCCTTCTCTCTCTACCTTTGATTTCTTAGGGAGGCAAAATTGCATTTTATTTTTCCGTTTCGGATCATTGGTCTTAACTTTCACTTTTATAAATTGGAGCCTTTGACTGAACCATTACCTGTGGTCGAACCTTCATTGTCTTTTGCTTTGAAGGTAGGCCACGTCAGCCTCTTCATGTCTCTTACAATATGAGCATTTTTCTCACAAGCCCAAGCAAACATAGTGTAAGTGCCCTTTTGGATCCCAAGCAATTCTGCCTCATTTGATTCCTTACAACCTACAGTCTCTCAGAAGAAGTAGACCATCTCACCCCTATAGTCATGAATTACCCCTCTAATGACAGTCGGACCTGACTTACCTCTAGCAGCTCCATCCACATTAAATTTGAAGAACCCATCTTTTGTCTTAATCCAAATCTCTCTCAGCATACACCTTTTACTGCTAGTCCTACCAGATAAACACCCCTTCCAAGAGAAAAGAAGATCTGATATAGAGAAATTCTTGAATTCTTTACATAATGACAACCACGATGCCCATTTCCACTTCCACCAATTTATTTTCAAACACCTTTTGATTCATTTCCTTCTAGACAAACCATAAAGTTACTGCTGGAACCATGTTCTAAGCTACACCCCTTTTTCCTTTAAATGGACCCCTGCCCCATTCCACCAAAACCTTCAAAATCATTACCAAAGGCCCAATCACATCCCACCATCCCTACACAATTGTGCAAAATCCTCCATCCTAGGAAAATTTCTTACAAGATGTAATCTTCTTCAGTGGTAGATCATTCCTACTGAAGCTGATACCTTTGGTGCTCTTTCAGATTGTACACCCAAATCTTTTAATCTTCTTTTTCTCATTTGGCCCTTCCCCTTTTTCATCCAAAACTCCTTCCTATCTCTTTGTGGTGTCTTTTAGGTGTCGCGTTGCTCACTCCCCTTAGCAACCACATAAGCGGTAAGAAGAGGTCAATTTAGGGCAAAGGGAGGAATTTGTGGAGGATTATCCCAACAAATATTTGTTGGTCAGTTTGGAAGGAAAGGAACAACAGTCTCCAAGGGCCATGGATCATTAGCTTATAACATCTTTGGTTTGGCGAATGCTAGGTGATTTTCTGTGCTAAGGATAGAGTTGAATTCTTTGGAATCATTTACTCAGACATCAACAGTAACTAGATAGCAGTTGTAGAAGATCATAAGGGAAACAAGAAGATTATTGATAGGTGGAACAAACTGGAGTCTAACATAGTGAAACTTACAATAAAGGAGCAGCTAGGGTTAAACCAAGGCCAACCAGTAGCGGAGGTATTCTTCATGATTTGGATAGCTTGATTTGTGTTTCCGTAATTGGGTATAATGATTCCAATGAAGCTGAGGCACTTGCTATCAAGGAAGCCTTAAAAATTTCCAATAAACACTTTTAGGGCAGGCTACTTGCAGAAGGTGACTCTCTAATCTATTAAGTGGGCCCTTGAGAAGAAAGTTCCACCTTGGAAGCTCATCTTAATCCTAAGAGAGATTTGACAGTTCTGTCTTGTGTTGGACATGTCCTTCATGCATGTTCCTAGATTCACAAATAGTATTGCAGACTTTCTTGCCAAAACAAGAATTTTGAGATTAGATGTATTGTTGGATTTCTCATTAGATTATATCCTTTGCCTTGATGTCGTTTTCCCCTTTTTGTGTTGTGCCCATCTCGATCACTGCCTTTCCTATCTATTGTATCTCCCTTGGTTTTTAATGCAATCCAATTATTGTTTAAAAAAAAAAAATCCATAGGAGTTGCCAAAAATTTGGCCCTTGCCTCAACCTTGTTTGCTCTGCTCTCCTAATCCAATCCAAATTATTTTATTGAAATTGTCTTCAACCACTTACTGGGAATAAAGGTTCTTGATGAGCTTTCCAGTAGATGGAGGCTTCCACCTTAGTCTTGGCGGTCCCCCTACAACTTTATTGCCATTTTTCTCCCTGGTCAACATTCCATTGAACAAATGCTTCCGTCAAAAACTGGGAACCCACTCATTAACAGGTGAAAGGCTTCAGTATTGAGACTTCTATCATAAATGGATCAAAATAGTGGAAATAACCCATACAAGTAAAATAAGAATATTCACTGGGTCCATATCTAATTGTAAAAATCCACATGCAGCATTGACCAACTCCACTCGAGATAAAGAAACACAATAGCTCTTTCCATTTCTAAGGCATTCACTTCTTGATGCATTGTTTTTGGCAACAGTGGAGATTTAAGGTCTCAAACATAATGGCTCACAAATACTACAGCACCAAAAGGAATAAATAACTTGTTCTCAATTTGTATCGACATGAAATTGAATCCTTATGTTCATTCTATTTGACTTCAGGCCCCAACAATATAGTCAATAAGTTGAATAACAATGCTCACAGATTTTGCAAAAGTAGGAAAAATGGCACCAGAGAGAACATTGTTTCCAACAAGTAGAGACACAAAAACAGATTCACAAATAACACCAATATCTGCTGGAGGAGCAGCAATTAAGATAATAAAAAATACAAAAGTTGCAGTCAATAAGGTACGGACCATCAAAACACTGGTGGTCCATCCAATATAAAAATCTCAGTGCTGATTATTCTGTTGAAATTCCTAGAACTTCAAAAATGTCCCTTTGCTCAAACTGAATCCTCCTTATTTGAGTAGGCAAATAATGTTGGAATTAGATGAATCTATCTATTCGATAAGCAATTTAGATAGCAAAGGTATCATTATTACTAGTATTTAAAATTTATTCCTCCTTTCCAATGTTGTAAAAGTCATCCTGAACGTTATTAATCATTCACTATTCCAACCGAAGCCTACTGTTCACCATCAATTGAACATCAGTAATCCATCTTAACCTCCCATTACAATCTTGTTGACAAGTGTAGAGACCGTAGATACAACCTTACACTTCTAAATCCTGTGTCTCGTCTATAAAAGATCCAAGATACTTCTTGTCAATTATCTGTACTTGGCAATGTCTAGCAACCATGAGGAACAAACATAAGTTCATATTTGAAATAAATGTTGATACTCAACCAACAGTCAAATTGTCAGAAGGACATTTAACACTTGCACGGGTTACTGAGTTCAGCCACTGCCAGGTTAGTCTTCAAGTCCATGTGGTTATTTGGATGACGAGGAGCATCTGAGGCAACTGAAAGAGCCAAAGAGAGATGGATACCAACATTAAAAAGAAAAATATTACTTACAGGATGAAAGATATAGATTTTTAGAGTTATAGGACAGTAAACTACCTCACTGCCTTGCTTTAGAGTGATTCTAGACTTATTTGCCATTTAAGAAACTCATGCTATGAGAGCAAGAGGCCCAACTTAAAGAATACTTTCACCTGCTTGGTCTGTTGACTTCACATAGACGATATTAAGAAAACATCACTTGTACCATTGAAAAAGAAATAGCTATTATCAGCTACTTGAGCAGCATGAAGATAGAAACATTGTGAAAGATATGGATGCACATAGATCTAAATTATTATTCCCACACGTCATTGTACTAAATCAAAAGAATAACTTCATCACTCTTCCCACATATTGTGGTAACGTAAATATACATCCACTTTTATTTTTCCCATTTCATTTTTTCTTTACCCATTTTCTCTGTTCTGTGAATATGTAATGTTTACATCTTGAATAATAAATGTATTAGAAGGCTGTTAAAAATCCTTTCCCTGATAAATTTACTGAAAAGATAGAGGGCACCAGATTGAATGTCAATATCAACATTAGTATGTGCAAATTGAGAAAACAGCAAGTTCAAATCAAGAAATTTCTAGGATGACCTGCCCTTGACAAGGATACAAATTGTATGCAGGACAAAAGATTAGAACTTCCCATTCACAATTCACAATCTACCACTAATGAACAGGGGAAAAGGTGGAAAAATATCCCAATCCATTTCCCTATTTAAAAAATGAATGGAACATACCTGTTAACATAAAATGCATGGGAAGTAATAAATAATTAAATATATCACAAGACGGCAAAAGCTTCTGCCGGCAATCAGGAGTGACGCTATCTCAAGTAATCATCATGCACAAAAGTAAATAAAAACATAAATAAATATATAAACAAATGCAGTTGGAATGACGAGAATTAAGTAATAACTTTTGAATTTTATCATACTTCTTTGATGCTCGTGCTGTGATCAGTGGACAACTGCAATGCAGTCAGCTTCATAATTTGATCAGCTTCATCAATCAGCAATTGCTGTGCCCTCGCACCAGCTTCACTGGATTCTTCAACAATACCTTTTGCCTGGTTCCCATCACTACTTTGTTGATTCACATCTGAACTAGAACCTATATCTTGTGGCTGATACTGTGCAACAATAGCACGACTATCCCCTACATTCATCACATACACATCTTCGCCCTTCATCAGCACAACCAGCAAGCAAGAACCCATGAGTGCCAGCTCTGGATTCTGATCATGAAATTTGTCTGTCATCTCCAAGTAGCCAGCCTCAGTAATTTCAAGCGCCCGCGAGAGAGCTCCCAAAACCAAGCCATGATCAATTGGACCTGCCTTACTTCTCCTAAAACTCCTCCGTAATCTCTCTTCAACTCTGTTATGGGCTTCAATTTTCTCTTTATTCTCCCAATCGTTTTTCCATTGAAACAGTTTCCTATTTCTCTCTCTCTGCCTATTAAATCCATACTTAAGCTTTGAAAGAAGAAGTGATTTTCTCCGCACTATTGAAGAAGCAATATCTACTCTAAATGCATTATCCACTGAGAATGAAAAACGATCCGAACCTGAAAGATCCAATCCACTGTCAATGTCGTCGTCATCATCTGCTTCTGCAAGAAATTCCCAAAGAGTCTTCCCCCTTCCCAAACGAGCTGAACCCATCTCATGCTCTGACTGAAATGTGACTCTCTTAACAGACCCAAAATTCGATGGAAGTGAAGAATTCTCAACACATTCCGATTGTTCCTCGCCACATTGCCGTCCTTGAGTGATTTCCAAAGGCAGGTCTGCTCCTTCTGCCACAACTATATCATTTTCCAGAGCCCCATCCCGCCCATCTTCCTCTGCTTCAACTTTCTCCCAAAAGAGCCCTTCAAGCTCATCAAAGATGGCACGGTAGAGATGGCCCATGAGGAACTCAGGGGCATCAGGTCCGTTGAATCCATCATAGATGCCAACAAACAGCCAGTCTTGGTCCTCCGACACGACAACATGGACTCGGTCCTCACCAGCCTTCCCATGAGCCCAATGAACATTCTTGGAGGACTCTCCATGCAGGGAGTGATCAGAATTTGGAGCGGCAGGATCTCTGCGGCCAACGAAATTGAGCACCGGGACAACCCAGGGGCGCTTCTTCTCGGAGAAGCTGCGGGAAAGGGCCCCACGAACTCCGTTGCCAGAGAAGCTCTTCTTACGGCGCCGACTGGTCCTTGGGTAGGCCCCGCCAAGGGGGCCTGAGAAGTGGAGTTGGGCGTCAAGGGGACCAGAGAGCGCACTTCGCTCGATGGGGCCGGACATGAAGAATCCCGTGGCACCAGAAGGGCGGTCGAGGGGGCCTGACGAGGCAGTTGCGTCAAGGCGAAGAGGGACGGCGGAGAAAGAGGCGCTGCTTTCGAAGCCGGTAGAATTGAGCTGATCTGTTTCAGTAGCATTGTGGTAAATGAGGTCGGGTTGGAGAACGGATCTTGGAGCCGAGGTGTTGGCCCCAACGGAGGCTCCAGATATCGTCTTGAAGGGAGCGGTTTCCGGTAGTCGAAGTGAGGAGGATGGGGAGAGGAAGCGGGCCGAGTTGGACGGAGACCGGATGTAGCAAAAGGAGTGGCCCAGCGTCTCATCCAACGGCCCTGAGAATACCACGTCAGGCTGTTCGTTTTGCGACGCGGTTTTCAGGCACGATGGCACCAGCAGGCTCGATAAACCGCTTCCCATTACATTTGTCTGGCGGTTGTTGGGCTGTAAGACTGACTGACTCACCGACTGAACAATCGGAAAAGAAAGTGGTTTGCCGGTTTCTCTCGATTGTGAAAGAGCGCGCATTACCTGGCGTTTTATTCGCGAGATTTTATACGCGACGCCATGTAATTGCCACGTCTGCTTAGAGATGACGTGGCACTGAAGTCCAGCAGCGGGTTACTCAGAGATTTGACGAGCATCTCCCTCACATTTTCCACATTTGACGGATGTGTCCTAAAATAAAACCCTCCTCTGTTGTCTTGACTTAACTCTTGAATTTTGATTGATTGATTACCTACCCCTTTGACCGCTATTGTTCTACACTCACTTATATGTAGAGAAAGTCGTCTCCATTAGATTCTTACTTCACTTTATTTTTAGAGCCAGTCATTTGACTTTTGAAGGCGGGGACTACAAAAGTTAGTAATTTGTAGATGATCGATCATGAATAGATTCGTCAATTTTACTATTAATTTTTTTTTTTATAGAGATGATTCCTTCTTTAATTATTTTCACCATTTCTATTTAAAATAATAATGTGAAGTCCTTCCGCGTAAGTTTACATAAAATTTTGATTATTCGGCTACCATATTTACGATCCTAGTCCATCATCCAATGGAAATATTGTAGCTTCACTGTACACCCCTTCAAGTCGAAGATTATATGAACGAACTCATGAAAATGTTTCTTAACGAAAATTGGTATGTACTGGATCGTCATTCATGTTCCACATGTCATTTTGCAAGCATATTTGTTAATATTGAAGTCTTTCAAAATTTAAATGGTATACAATTTGTTTTCTTATTTTTTAAGTAAAAATGACCATGCAACTTATAAATCTTATACTTCCTGGAAAAAAAATCATGCTATAAGATTATAGATTTGAAACATTAATTTAAAACATTACTATTTTCATCTAGGATTATTTTTCAACCCAAACTCATCATGGGTTTGAATATATATACCAAGTCATTGAGTCAAACTTGAACTTAATTCTTGATCTCGTTTATATAAATATTTGTATTCAAACTTTTGGAAGAAAGATGTGAAACCCTATCAAACTTTTTGACCAATTTAACCATTATATGTCTATCTAATTCAATTTCTCATTTTCAAAATTGTTTTGAAGTTGATTAAAATATATATTATTCATATTGAATAGCAGAAATGATGAGTTATAAGATGATCAAATTTGAGCTCAAAACTCAATTTCTAACGACTTAATCTTAATTGTCGAAGTTGCTAGGTATCCTTGAAAATTGTCAATACAATTATATCTAACTAAGGTTAAATGGTTAAAAATTGAGTTTTGATTTCAAATTTTATTCATTTTTAGACAATTATGTTTGCTTTTTATTTTGAATGATTGGATTTTTAATGGTCTCAAATGCAGGCTTTTGTACACATAAGCATGCTCGAGCTACCATGAAGCATAACCTAGGCCATGACTCCTATTTACACCTAAGCACAAAAATATTTAAAATAAGAAAAAAAATAAGAAAGAAAAAAAAAAATATAAGAATGCGTTGAAGAAAATAAAAAAGGTAAAGAAATGGTGAAAATGGTTTAGAGAAAAGTAAAAAAAATAAAAATGAAAGAGACATTCAATCAAACAAATTATCTATGCCATTCAACTTATTATTTTCCTTTCATTTTTCATTTGTCTTATTAAAAAGGCATCCATACAGGGTACAAGTAGATTTGACGATATACAAGTAAGTTAAATTTTAACTCAAAAATCAAATTTTAACCACTTGATCTTAATGATTGAAATTATCAAGCATCCTTAAACTTTAAGGATACCTTATGATTTTGATTATTATGATCAAGTAACTAAAAATTGAGTTTAAGGGTGAAACTTGATTCAACTATTTATTATAAAACCTACTATCGATCTTTATAATTAGTTTTATATGATGTTGACAAAAAAGTATAGAAAATTGACCAATTCCAACCCATTATTTCTTACATATATATATATATATATATATATATATATATGATCTCTAAAGAACTAGTTCTCATGAGACTTTCGTAAGAACTGTCAAGGGCATCACCTAGGCTCACATTGATGTGTGAATTTGAAAGGTAGTATTTATAAAATTTCAGCGTAATTAGATTAGGAAAGTCATATTTTTAAAGCTGTCAAATTTTCATATTTATCTAACAGTGAGAATTTATTGTATTAGATCAATTGATTTTATTACTCAAATTGAGTACTAGTGTAATTCACGTGGGCTAGGTGAGTATGAAGGGAGAATTGGATCAATTAGATAAAATGTAAACCCCACAAACCAAAATTGCCATGAAGTTTTGATGAAAACTATTCTTACAAAAATATTTTTATTATATTATATGTATACACCATCTTAAATAGAGAGTGCCACAAAATTTGAAATATAAAAATAGAGTATTTATTAAAAAAAATTACCATTTTTATATTATTGAAATGACAAAAATATTATCAATTTTATTAGGAAAACAAATTTTGAGAGAATTCATCAAAGATTTTCCAATACTTAATCCATCAATTGCATCATAGAAGAAGCATAATGCTTTTTATCATTTTTCGTACTTTAAAAGATATTTGACTATTCTTCATGTTGACTAGAATTTATTGAATTTCGGCACAATTAAACTAAATTGTAAGTGGCCACTCAAATTATCACAATGAAACCTAAATTTTAGCTGACATTTTAGGATACGGCCGTAATTATCAATAAAAATATATTGGAAGGGGAATTTTGGACACGTGTATGCTGTAGTGCATGTGTTTGGGCCCTTATGAGTGGAAAAGCGGAGTCAAATGGCCCACTCTTGTTGAGTAGGTTAACAAATGAGCCTTTATTCAACAAGGGTTGGGAAATTCGCTGCACGTTTCTTCATAGAGACAGGAGTAGGTTAACAAATTCAAGTTGATTTGCATCGAATTAGTCACTCGTAGAAGCTGTTAACTCTCTCATTTAAGAATATTAACACGCACACATTTTTAATAAAATATACAGAAAATAATATAAATAAAGACTAAATAAAAATTATCTTTCCTTATAATTTTGAATTTTAATTTTTTTTCATTATTCATCTTACAGACTATAATTTTTAGATATGAGTATTTTTTAAAAGATCTTCTATCTAATATTGTTATCATAATTGTAATACCCTGGATTTTTTAATTCTTTATTTATATGAAAATTATCCATTTTTAATTATGAATTTTAGATTGGATCTTATATGGATAAAGAATTGGGCCATGACCTAATTAGGACCCAATTGATTGTTTAATTGGTTTTATTAAAATTTAAATAGGTTGAATTATTTTAGTAATGCATTATGTCCAAAAATTAATTAAAAGATTTAATGGCCGTGTATGGGGTAAGTTTGGCCGAATTTTAGATAATAAAATCTATCATAAGCGTATGGGATCTTTTAAAAATGGTGTGCATATTTTCTTAAAATGAATAAAAAGAAGTATCTAAATTAAAAGAAGGGGAGCACGACATAGGGGATTTGCGTAGCTATAGTACACTCCAAATTAAGCAAGAGAGGTCGGCAAGGGCTAAAAATAATACATGGGGCGTACGGCTAAAGGGGGGGAGTAGCTATCTTAAGCACTTCCTAAATATGGACCAAGGGAAAATTATAAAAGGGAGAGAGGGATAAGGGCACAAGGTTACACTCCATTTGAATTCTCTCTCTCTATCTCTCTCAATCTCTCATTCTCTTTCACGGCAAAGAGTAAAGAGAAGAAAAGGCAGCAACAAGAAGGTGTTTTTGGTTGAAAGAAATTAAGAAGAAATGAGAAGGATTGGAAGAGTAAGGAATCGGAAAACGGTTAGTATTTTATTTGATAAAATTGTTTTGAAATAAAAATAACCATAGGGTTCGGCCATGGTGTTTGGTCGAACCCCATGGAAGAAGTTTGGATGATGATTTGATAATTTTTAAATGGAAAGAAAAGAACCATACCATGGCCGAACCCCATGATTGATTAAAGGAAGATATGGTTTATTTCATTGGGTTATTAAGAATGAAAACTGTGGAAGTTATTAATAAGTTCATGGGGTTTTCAAACATGAAGATCATGGATTTATGCTTATGTCTTAAAAGGATTTTAAATGGAGATATGGTAGGGATGTGGATCGGCCATGGCATGGCCGAACCATGATTGCTTTATGGCTAAGTTGATTGGATCAAAAGAATGGGAAAGAAAGGGGTGAGGTTCGGCCATGGTGTATGGCCGAACCCCATCAATTATATTTATGTTTTTAATTGATTATAATGGATGGTAATCGGTTAAATTTAATAAGAGGTTAATGTTATTGATATGTAGCTTTTCAAGGGATTAAATAATCAAGATCATGAACCATAGGGTTCGACCATGGTGTATGGCCGAACCCCATGGGGTTGTTTTGGATTGGTAAATGTGTAACGCCCCGCCCTTTTCACTCCAAAATCAAAGTTTATTTATTTTTTAATAATAAACAAGTGATCGGAGTGGAGTGTCACGACGCGAACTAAGTTTGGATTTCCAAAGCCCGACCCTTAACTGGTCACCAATGTGTGCATGGACTAAGTCCATGAAAACCGATCCAAATATGGTACTAATTAAATCTTGTGGAATAATACTTAAACTAACAGCGGGTTATAATTGAACCTAAGACTACTCAATTTAGATAGCAAAGTACAAGTCAGTTCCAAAATAATTTAAATTATCTAACCATCTCAAAACCAATCACAAACCATAGCAAATCTCTAATTATTACATATCCTTGCAAACATAAACAAAATATCCATATATAAATTCCATTCAGATATCCAAGCTCCTATGTTGCGTTTCCTTCGCGATCCTCAGTCTTTCCCTTTCCTGTGTTATCCACTAAGGATATATATAGGGCATTAGAACAACGCACCCAGTAGGTATTCCGCTTAGGGCTACCACAAGGTTAGTATAAAACATGCATATATCATAATAATACACGATCATTTACAAAATAATGCTATGTATGTATGTAAATGTAATAGTCCCACCCATCACAAATATACATAGCCACCACCAAGGTACCCCACAGTGGTCTTTCGCACGCCCTTACGGAGTGTGGCTTCCGGTTTCCTCTTGATAGGATTCTCATCATCAAGGCACCCCACAGTGGTCTTTCGGACGCTCCGACGGAGTATGACATCCGGTTTCCTCTTGATGGGATTCTCATCACCAAGGCACCCCACAGTGGTCTTTCGGGCGCCCCGACGGAGTGTGGCCTCCGGTTATATAACCACCACCCCATGCCATGCATGAGATGTCAATGAGTACTTGTTATATGTAATAGAATCTTAGCATTCAAAACCTCTTTGAAACATAATACTTTAACACAAATAAATCATCAAAATCAACATAAAAACAGCAAGTATAATATGTGGTTACAAAGAGGTAGGAAACCTACACAAAAGTCACTTAGAAATATCTGCTCTTCTTAAACCGTCACCCGTTCACGATTTGCGCACCATTCAAGAAGTCTCGTTACCTTGTTTATATAACAATAAGTCAAACACATAACCATTTGATTTCCAATTAAGTCTAAGTCCCAAAAACCACCTTGTGGCGTTCGACCATACACCATGGCCGAACCTCACCGACTTGAATTTGATCTTTTTATTTAATAAACACCATCCAAATAACTTATTTAAACACCTCATATTATCAAATATACCTTGGTAGAGTTCGGCCATACAACATGGCCGAACCTTACCACTTTGGTTTTGACCCCTCTTTCAAGTCCTTTGATCATTTCATTCCATACTTACAATTTAATTTGTATTTACGGTTTTGCCATTGGTTTAACCTTTGCTTTATATTGCTAACACCTAAGGTCCATAAAATCCCACCTTAGTGGGGTTCGGCCATACAACATGGCCGAACCTCACCATCTTGAATTTGGTCCTTTTAATCCTTCACACATGAGACTAATCACCAACCCATTCATCTAATTATCTAGCCCTTAATCCTCCATCATAGTCACTCTATGGGGTTCGGCCATACACATGGCCGAACCTCACCTCTTTGGTTTTGGTGCTCCTTTTTGCCATTCTTTTTGATAAATAATAAACATCCAAGTCCATCATTTTTCCATCTATGCTAAACCCTTTAAAAAAAAAATCATAGAACCATTAATAATTTCTAACCATATTCTTACTCCCATTAACCCCTAAAAATAGTCCATGGGGTTCGGCCATACACATAGCCGAACCCTATGATTTTCTTGTTTCAAACCTTCCAATAATTATACCTGGTTTATACATAGCAACTTAGCCATAATAACAATATGGTTCAGCCATGCAATAGCCGACCCAACCATCAACCTTGTCTCCATTTAAAACCCTTTAAAATCTTCATAACATGGTATGGTTTTTATCTCTCAAAAACTATAAAAATTACCAAGTCCTTTCAAGGGGTTCGGCCATCCAAAGTGGCCGAACCCTATGATCCATTTTCTACCATTTTTAAACATCAATATCCACGGTTTAAATCCTTGATAGATTCGGCCATACCATGGCCGGATCATGCTTCCTTATCCATTTTATTTAACAAATGGTTATGATGCACTTACCAATCTTCTTATCCTCTCTTCTTTCCTTTGATCCTTCCTTCCTCCCTTCTTACTCCTTTGATCCTTTGGCTGATTGTGAGCTTGCTCAAAAGGAGATCACCAAGGGTTGGTCGGCCAAGATGGAGGTAGGTTTTGAGAGAGGGAGAGAGATGAAAATCTCTATCTTTCTTGAGATGGAAATTCGGCCAAAGGGGTGTAGTGTGCCCCTTTTGTGAATCAGCCCCCAAAACCCTTCATTTACCCTCATCAGTATTGGTCTAACCAAGGAGTCCCTTGGCATAACTATGGGACACTTGGCTTAAGCTCAAGCAACCCCTTCCATCTCCCAACGTTGGTGCATGGGTTTCCATCCCATGAGATGGAAACCCTCCATCTCCCACTTGACTCACTTTAGATGGGAGTCTCCCCAACTTCCATCTTGACTCATTAAAAGTCTCCTACACTTCCATGCAACTCGGCTCAGCTCACTTAATTAATTTAATTCCTTTGAACTCAATTTCCACTTAACTCACTTCCCACTTGACTCAAGTAAACTTATGAATCAACTCAACATAATTCAATTCAACCTTTGAGCTCACTTGATGGTCAACATGGTCAAGCTCGACCCATTGGGTCCCCATTGAACTTCTTGACCAAAATAGGTGCCATGACCCATTTAAATGTCACTTACCCATTTAAATGTAGCTTACCCATTTAAATGTGGTTTACCCATTTACATATAGCTTACCCATTTACCCTACATTGATCCACATTTACCATCTGTTGGGCAATTGACCCAACATTTACCCATCTAAGGTTCATATCTTTTTAATTCACCATTTCAATGGCAATTTCGTAAATATTAATATATAGCAAAAACTGGGGTATTACAAAATGCATTTTGTTGCTAAGTTTGGAAAGCTTCCAATTAAGGACGGAGGTTGCCAAATTAAGAAGTGGTATTTATGGAAAGTTTCTATTCTTGGAAGGTGGACATTGAAATTAGAAAGTATCTAATTATAGACCATGGAAGATTAATTTGGAAACCCTCCAATTATAGAAAGGTGGAGTTTAATTATGGAAAGAAGGTTGCTAAATTTGGGAAGTTTCTATTTTTGGAATGAGTTGGCTAAATTAGAAAGCTTCTAATTTTGGATGGTAATTATGGAAACCTTCTAATTAGGGAAGGGTGGTTGATTAATTAAGAAACTTTCTAAATATGGGCCTTTTAAATTGTGGACTTGTTAATTATGGAAGTTTCTATAATTGGGAAGTTGTACACCATAGGATTCGGCCAAGGTGTATGGCCGAACCCCATGGACCAAACTAAGGGATCATATGGCATTTTAAGTCATGGTTAATGGCTGATTTATGGACCGAATTATGAACCTATTTTATGAGTTTAGATTGATGTATTAATGAACAAAAGGTTGGAAATAATTAGGCCAATGGCAAAGTTGTAATTACATGCCAAAGTGGAGAATCATGGGTTCGGCCATGATGTATGGCCGAACCCCATGAGGAGTATTGATGGACTTGTTTTGGTTAAGGAAAGTTTATAGGGTCTAGTTATGGTAGATTTAAATGAACGAGGGAAGTAATGACATTATGGTAATTAATTGAATTAATGGACCATGGGTTCGGCCATGGTGTATGGCCGAACCCCATGGGGTTTTGTTTATGTACTTAGAACCTTGAAAATCAAGTGGGACTTGATTATGATTAATTACATTGTTATAAGGTAATGGGATCTCACACGGCGTTTACGATCGTGAGCGGTTACCGGACGAAAGACGAAAAGACACGTAACGGTCTTTGGTAGGATTTCACCTCTTTGAAACCATGGGTTTATGTACACTTGTTTTATCTTATGTTTGGTGAAATCTATGTTTCAAATGATATGCTTTATATGAATTTTAACTGCTATGTTTATTTGTTTAAATAACATGTATTTGATATGTTTCAAAAGGTGATTTTCAATGCTATGTTTATTTGTTTAAATAGCATGTATTGGATATGTTTCAAAAGGTGATTTTCAATGCTATGTTTATGTTATAAAATAACATGTGTTTCATTGGCATCTCATGCATGGCATGGGGTTGAGGATTTATAACCGGAGGGGTCACACTCCGTCGGGGCGTCCGAAAAACCTATGTACGGTACCTTGATGTGATTTCCATCAAGAAGATTCTGGAGGGTCCACACTCCGCCGGGGCGTCTGGAAGACTATGTGGTGGGTACATTTATGTACATGTGATGGGTGGGACTCATTGCATATTTGTCATCATTGCATGGCATGGATTTTATATGGTTTTGACATTACTATGTTATTATATATGTTTTGTACTAACCATGTGTTAGCCGTAACTGGAATACCTATTGGGCGCGTTGTTCTAACGCCCTACTTCTACCCTAGTTGATGATACAGGTAATCAGGGGAACGACGAACGTAAGACGGACCAGGCATAGGAGCTTGGAAGACTTATTTTACATGTTTTGAATAAAGTTACTCATGAACTTGTATTTGAGTATTTAGATTTCGGAATATAATAACTTAGATGGTTGGATGATTTATTGGATAATTATGATGTTTTAATTATGGATAAGGACTTGACGTACTTTGCTATCTGAATGGAATAAAACTTGGTTCTATTATGATTCCGCATTTTGATGTTATGATTCCGCAGGTTATGATTTTATTCTGCATATTGATATTGCTATGTGTGAACTATTTTCGTGGACTTAGTCCATGCATACATAGGGTTGGCCAGTTAAGAGTAGGACTTTGGAAGTTCGGACTTAGCTCGCGTCGTGACGTCCCGCGCTCTATCACTCTACTCTGTTATTAAAAAAATAGACTCTGAATTTACGGGAAAAAATGACTGAAAAAGGGCGGGGTGTTATAATAATAATATGTTATTTATTATAAATATTATCTATAAATCTCACGTTTTAAAAAAATTAAATAAATACCACCCACCTATTTTAAGATTTAAAACTTGAAATTCAATATGTCAAGAACTTTATGCGAACATTTTAATGTTTTCATTCTTTTTAATATTTGTAAATACTGGATTTGGTTTTCAATTGAATATAATAAATTAGTCAAGTTTTTAAAATTTGCAAGTTTTGTTTTAAACATTGGTGACTTAAAATATTTGATTTCAAAGTTAGACACATAATCTTTGATTAAATTTATGGATTTTTATTCTTCAATTATATAACGAAAGCAATTTGATAGTCTCCTTTTTGGGAGCTAGAACAATCTGATTGACCCTAGGGGGGGTGGGGTTGAATAGGTTAATCCAAATTCTTGGGTCCTTTTTGAAATTAATTTTATTGACTAGTTAAGTGCAACGGATATAACAATTAAGTAAGTGTGTGTCAGCAAATGTGATTAAACAATCAACACAAGAAAATAACAGTAACACCACAAACACAAGGATACAAATGTATAGGTTAATCCAAATTCTTTGGTCCTTTTTAAAATTAACTTTATTGACTAGTTGAGTGCAACAGATATAACAATTAAATAAGTGTATGTCAGCAAATGTGATTAAACAATCAACACAAGAAAATAACAGTAACACCACAAATACAAGGATACAAATGTATAGTGGTTCAGTTCGCCAACCTACATCTACTGTTAGGACTCACTCAACCTTGAGATATCCCCAAATTCACTATGTGGGGATTTACACCCTCACAATTAGAGTAGAAATTCCACCTCACTCAATTGGTTGGGAATTCCACCCACCACTTGTAACACCTCGGATTTTCAAGTTATAAATATTTACGGAATTTGCCATTTAAGTTGTGAATTATTGGATATGGACCTTAGATGGGTAAGGTGTTGGATCAATGGCCCAATTAAGACCCAACGAATGGTGAATGTGGTCCAATTGAAATAAATGGGTAAGGTGTATTTAATTGGGTTAAAATTGGTAATTGGGTCAAAATGCCCAATTGGGACCCAATGGGTTGTGGTTGACTTGGTTGACCACCAAGTGAGTTCAAGCTTACTCAATTGGAGCTGATTTAAGTTGGAAATGGAATCAAGTAATTGGGTTGATTTTAAGTGAGTTAAATGAGTTGATTTTAAGTGAGTTCAATTAAAGAGGTGAGTTGAGTTAAATGAGTTGAATGGAAATTAATGGGACTTTGATCTCAAGTGAGTGGAGTGGGAAGGTGGAGAGATGCACCTCATGAGACCAAGTCAAGGTCACATGTTGGAGGGGGGAGTTTCATCTCATGCATAAAACTCCAAATGAATCATTAATGGGGAGATGAAAGGTTTTGGAGGTTACACAAGGCTTAACCCTAGCACACATTGGGAAGCTTGAAGGGTTTCCATCTCAAGATGGAAACCCAAGAGCCACACTTTGGGAGTGTTTCATCTCAAAGATGAAACCTCCAAATGGATCATAAAGGAGGAAGGTGAAAGGGCATGAGAGTTACCAAGGGGTGTCACCAAAGGACACCACCCTTGGCCGACCATCATGGATTAAGAGGAGGAAGTTGAAGAGTTTTTGGTTGTTACATAAAGACATACAAGGCATACACGTTGGGAGGGTTTCCATCTCATGATGGAAACCCAAGAGGCACAAAGTTGGTGAGTTTCATCTCATGGGATGAAACCCCCAAAGCAAATGATAATGAGGGAGATGAAAGGTCATGGAAGTTACAAAGGGGACACCACCTTTGGCCGACCCTCATGGATCAAGATGAGGAAGTTGGAGAGTTGTGTTGTTACACAAAGTACATGCAAGGCTACACGTTGGACAAGGTGGGAGTTTCATCTCATGAGATGAAACTCCATATAGATCATTATGAGGAAGTTGAAAGGTCATGGGAGTTACACAAAGGGGTATCAACCAAAGGACACCACCCTTGGCTGATTTACATTGGGAAGCACGGAGAAATTCTTGTTTTATCTCACTCTCTCCCTCTCTCACTCAAGGCCGACCCTCTCAAGGACAAAAGACAAAGGACTTAGAGAATTTTCTATCCCAGGCTTTTCTCTCTTTCAAACCTACACCCTCTTGGCCGAATCCTCTCTTTGGATTTTCATCTCAAGACCTCTCAAGTTCACACACTCGGCCAAGGATCAAGGAGGAAGAAAAGGCTAAGGAAGAGGAAGATCAAAGGAACAAGAAGGAGAGAAGAAAACCGGAGGAGTAGCGGAACCGGTAAGTACTTAATAGAATTTTGATTAAGTAAGTTGGTCAAGGAAAGTGGTCTGGCCATTTCATGGCCGAACCCTAGTCTTATTATGACAAAGGACCTCTTGCATGGATCCTATAAGGATTATGATTATGGATCATGGGCTGGCCTTGCATGGCCAAATCCAAAATGGTATACACAAGAACCACCAAAGACCAAAAAAGGGTTGGATGAGGTTCGGCCATGATGTATGGCCGAACCCCATCAAAAGACCAATCTTGGATTTATGTTTTTAAAATGGAAGGCCAATTGGTATTATAGCTTGATTGGATGAACCATACTATGGGTCATTTAGGGTTATATGCATATGTAAATGAATGGTTATCAAGTTATGGAATGGAGACATTTGTTAGGGATTTATTAAGGTGGTATGTCATGATTAGTGGACCATCTATGGATTTATGTTTATGGGTCAATTATGTACCTACATATGTAAAAATGATAGGAGAGTTTAGTCATGGAAAGAATAATGGCAAAAAGGTAAATATAGTTAAAATTGAAGGACCATGGGTTCGGCCATGGTGTATGGCCGAACCCCATGGGTGGTGATATTAGATATGAATATGTACAAGTGGCTTAGATGTATGAATGAATCATGGACATGAAAGACCATGGGTTCGGCCATATACCATGGCCGAACCCCATGGGGAATAATTTTATGGACTTAGGTTATTATCAAGGTTAAATAATTGTTGTATAGGTGATTAGATGTGTGAATCAAGGATGAAGGATCTTGGACTTATTTAATTTATAACGATTAAAGGATTACAAAGAGGGACCAAACTCAAGTGAGTGAGGTTCGGCCATGTGGTATGGCCGAACCCCACTAAGGTGGATTTTGGTGGATTAAGGGTTAAGTAATTAGTTAAGTGATGATTAAGTAATAAATAAAGGAAGGGCTAAAATCAAAGTAAGTGAGGTTCGGCCATGGTGTATGGCTGATGTAACGCCCGCCCCTTTTCACCGAAATCAGAGTCTATTTTTTTTTTTGTTTGAAATAAAAGTGACAAAGGGCGCGAGACGTCACGACCCGAGTTAAGTCCGAGCTTCTAAAGCCCGGCCCTTAACTGGCCAACCCTACATGTGCGTGGAACTAAGTCCACAAGTACGGTTCACACGTAGAAGTAAGCTCGAGGAATATTAAACTAAAATGCGGAATTATAATAGAGACTATCCTACCAATTTTTAGATAGCAGGGAAGATACATCATTTAAATTACTAAAATACCCCTAAATTCATAATTATGTCTCAAAATGATAATGTCCAAAGTAAAGACCAAACCATGGTAAGAAATCTACATTATTACAGTCCGACGACCTACATTACACAAATTATATTTCCAAAATAAATCTTAAATAAACTAAGTAGTCCATTTTCCCAAACTCCTAAGCTTGGCTTCCGTCTCTTCCTTCGTGTCCGCCATCTCCTGTGTCATCAACTAGGGTAGAAGTAGGGCGTTTGACAACGCGCCCAGTAGGACTCCGAGTAGGGCTAACACATGGATTAGTGATAACAAGCACATAGGTAATAATATAATGAAAACCATAAAATGAATGTAATGCCATGGGTGTCTTATGTCATGTGTCCCACCCATCATCCATACTATCATGATATCCCCATGTTTGCTTCTCGGTCGCCCCGACGGAGCATGGACTCCGGTTATATCTCAACACATCAAGATATCCCCATGTTTGCTCTCTGTCGCCCCGACAGAGCATGGACTCCGGTTCCTTTATTTTCCCGTCGATGCCATGCATGAGATGTAGGTGCATTATGCTATGTAATATATATAATAATTTGTAGCCTTCATATATAATTCATAGCCTAATCATATAAATCATAGCCTGGCAATATGCCATATAATATATATATAAATCATAATCTTAAAACCCATCATAAAACAAATCATATAAATTACCAAAAATAAATCACGGGAACCATCATATAACACGTAAATCCATGGTTTACAAAAAGGTAGGAATCCTACCAAATATCGACTAACGTTCCTTTGCGTTTCTCCGTCCACAAACCCGCTCGCCGATCGCGCACCGCTTGCGACGTCCGATACCTTATTACATATTAATAATCAGTCCATGTTTTATCATATCTAAGTCCATTATCCAAGCCTTAGTGGGGTTCGGCCATATACCATGGCCGAACCTCACTATGTAGTTCTGTGGGTCCCATTTAATCTATCAAATATTTAAATCCCATGAGTCTAAAAAACCAGCCACCCTAGGCCTTATTAATCACACATAAGGTTATTACTTAGAGTCCCTAAGTCCACGATCATCTCCCATGGTGTTCGGCCATGTACTATGGCCGAACCCATGGTTCTTGAATTTGGCCAATATTTACGGTTTTGCCACTCTTCTTCCATGGTTAAATCCTTACTTCATTCTTTTCCATTCTTAGGTCCATAATTGATCCATAATCTTGGATCCATTAATGACCCACCAGTCATGAGATACAACCATTTAAAATCAGCCACCAACTTAACCTAATCCCCATTGATTAAAGCATATACACAACTCCAACTTAACCCATCAAATGGCTTGTAAAATAGGTCATGGGTTCGGCCATACACCATGGCCAAACCCATGATGCCTTTTTCCAATTTTTTTTTCTTAGGTCTAATTACCACATTTAGATTCAAAATAAGTCCCTCCATGAGGGAGTTTACATCATGCATTTAAATCATCAACTTTGATCATTACTTGGTACATTTTTTAGTCCATTAATGACCCATTTAATCATGGCCTATTCCCCATTCTTTTTCCATCTTTTACACCCATCATCATTACACATACATCACTATAGGGTTCAAAAACATTCCCTCCATAAAATCTCTCCATGGTTTAATTTTTAAGACCTCATTTACAATGCTTAAAGTCCATTTAAAAATTGTCAATCTTCTCCATTAATTTCCATAACTTCACACCCAAAAATCATTACAATACCTCACCATAGGGTTCATTATCCATTCATGCCTTTTGACCCCATAAACATCATTCACATATCCCATGATTTTTTCTTATTTAAAACTCCTTTAAAAATCACAAACTTTTAATCATTTAAAACCTTAAAATCATTAACCACCCTCCATGTCTTCCATTCTTTAAAACCCTAAAAATCATAAATCACTTACCATGGGGTTCGGCCATACTACATGGCCGAACCCTATGGTCCATGATTTCTTCTAACATCACACACATCCATGCTTAAATAAATTTTAACACATAATGTCCTTAATGCATCTTCTCCTTTTCTTACCCTAATTTACCCATTTAGGGTTTGTCCACTTTTTCATCATTTCATTGGATGGATTTGAGATCCAAGGCCCATGACAATTTGGCCACCATTAAATCCAAGAAGAATGGACCCCAAATCTTAAACCTTAACAAAATCCAACCTCTTGTTTAGAAATACTTACGGATTCGACGGCTCCTCCGACTTTTCTTTCTCTTCTTGGACTCCTTGGCCTTCTTTCTTCTTCTTCTCCTTTGTTGGTCGGTCAAGATGTTTGATCAAGATGAAAGCATCAAAGCTTGGGTTCGGCCAACATGGAGTGTGTTTGAGAGAGGGAGAGGAGGAGATGGTGAGGAAGAAGATATTAAGCTTTGATCTTGGAGTGATGGACAAGCTTGAGCTTCTTTCTTCTCTTTTTCTTCCAAGTTTTTCTTCTTCTGTCTCTTGTTGGTGTGGGACGGTTTTGAGAGAGAAAGAGAGGGAGAGAGTGAAATGAGAGTGAGTGGAGAGATGAGAGGAAAAACCCATCTCATCCCAAGGCTTGCTTAAGTTACACTTCACCATTAATTTTCCCAATCACCAAGCATGGGCTTCACATGCTTAGTGGTGGTGGTTGGGACCAACCACCACTAGCCAACGTTTTTGGTGTCTTAGAGATAAGATGGTTTGGGTCTTCCATCTTTTGACCCCTTTTGACCACCTTTTTAGATAGTTTAATTATTTAATTAATTAGATAATAAACTTAGGTTAATTAATTCCCACTTAACCTATATACATTCTCTTAAATTCCCTCCATGTATCCACCCATGGTTGACCAATTCAACCATGGGGGCAGGCCCTGCCAATCCTTGGTCCACACGCCACCTCACTTGGTGAGGTGGAGGTGGGTCCCAATCGGCCATGTCACCTTGGTCTAATTAAAATTAACTTAGGTGATTTAATTAAATCCCTTTCAATTACTTGGATCACCATTGGGCCCATGGCCCAATTACATTCACCTCTTACCCATTTACCTTAAAGCTTACACCATCTTGATCCATTGGGTCCCAAATGGGTATTGGACCCAATTTGACCATCCTTGGCCCAATTGACCATTTAAATGAACTTAGATCCAATCCATAGTCCATTGGGCCATACTTGAGCCCTTGTCCAAACTTTGATCTATTTACCATCTATTCCATCAAATTTCCCAATTTCCATCATTAAAATAAATAATATCCACATTTATACTAATTTAAAAAGTCCGGGCTATTACAGCTGAACCCCACAACGGTGTGTTTATGGACTTAAGACCAAATGGTAAATCAAATGGAATATGGATTGACTTGTTGATGTGTAACAAGGTGACGGGACCACACAAACGGGGCACGATCGTGAACGGTTGCAGGTTTAAAGTTCAAGGACACCTTAGTTGTCTTGGGTAGGATTCTACCTCATTGGAACATGGTTATGTAATATGTTTTATCTTTATTTTGCTGATTTATGTTGCAAATATATTATGTTTCAAAAGTGTGGAGTTTTTAATGCTATGGTTACTTATATTACATAGCATATGGACATGTACATTCCATGCATGGCATGGGAGGGTAGTTTGTAACCTGAGGCCACTTTCCGTCGGGGCTTCCGTAAGGCAATCGTGGGAAGACCTTGATGTGTATAATCCCATCAAGAAGAATCCGGAGGCCACACTCCGTCGGGGCGTCCGAAAGACCACTGTGGGGATACCTTGATGAGGAGAATTCCATCAAGAGGTTACTTGTATTGTGATGGGTGGGACTCATTGCATAAGACATATGGCATGGCATGATTTCATATGTTTTTTGATGATATGATATTATATATGATTTTGTTACTATCCCATGTATTAGCCTTATTTGGAATACCTACTGGGCGCGTTGTTCTAAAGCCCTACTTCTACCTCAGTGAATGAGACAGGAAGGGAACGAAACGAGGACGTGATTGGAGCCAAGCTTAGGAGCTTGGATGATTAAGTTATATTTTGCTTAAGTTATTCATGAACTATGTATTTGAATAGCTAGCATTAGAAATTGTAATAACATAGGTATATTTGCTATGGATTGGATGGTTAATGTTTGGATATTTAAGTTATGATAATTATGGTTAAGTGTTGGACTACTTTGCTATCTAAAATGGAATAGGATTGTTATCCCATTGTAATTCCGCATTCATGTTTTATTCCACAAGTTAACTTGAGTACGTGTGAACCATTTTAGTGGACTTGGTCCATGCACACGTATGGTTGGCCAGTTAAGGGTCGGGTTTTGGAAGTTCGGGCTTAGTTCGCGTGGTGATGTCCCGCTCTCTATCACTTTTTTTTTTTAAAAAAATAGACTCTGATTTTCGGAAAATGAGTGAAAAAGGGCGGGGCGTTACACCATTGTGCCAGAGACGACGCTCTAGAGTTTTTTATAGTGGTTCCGGAGCAAATCTCCCTTAATCCACTTTTGGGTAATAAGTTTTAAGATAAAAATTAAAACCAAGAAGCACTTACCTTAAAGCTCTTTCTCGTTGATGTGTGCTTCTTGAAGATCTCACCCAATGTAGTTGACGCTCCTTCTTACAGCCGTCATATAGCAATCACAAGCTCAGGGTGACAAGGAAACTTGGTTCAACCAAAGCTTTCCTAGATTATAGCTGTCTCACATACAAACTCAATCCTAAGATTGTTTATGATCTTCTCTCCTCCTCTCTTTCTCACTTGCATACGCAATCAATAGATTGATTGTTGATGATCTTTCCCATAAGAGTGTTGATCATTCCTTAGAGTGTAGAATTTCCAATGCAACTAGTAATGTGAGACTTGTTTCTTCATAAACACGCTCTACATTATAGACACCCTCTAGGGCGGGGTATTACAAAAACTTTCATTTGTTGCTATCCAACGACCATAAATTTGATATACGTATAAATGCAAGCCTTAATGAACAGTAATAACTGTTCACCTGCTTGAGAATTAAGAGCAATCAATTCAAAGCACAGTCTAGCTCAAAAACCTCTTTTCACTTGTAAATCTTCTCTGAGTCATTACTGTTCATATTTTGAGTAACACTTTGTGAGATTCATTTGTATACCTTAGAAAGTTATTCCTGAGCTACAACTTGTAATCTTTTATTTTTGAGAGAGATCAAATTTGTAAAGGGTTGGTGTAACCCTAGTGAAGATAGGATAAGGTTTTCTACTTCAAATTCAGAGTGGTGTACTCAAAGCATTGTAATAGGTTTCTTCTCCACCTGTGAGGGAGAAGTTTGGTGTATTCAATCTTCAAGTGGTGTACTTGAGGCAAGGACGTAGGCAAGGAAGTTGAACCTCGTAAAAATCCCGGGTTCACACTGTCTTTCTCTTCTCATATCCTTTATTTATTTGTGTTTTTATTTATTACGAATTTACTTTATATTTTTCTATTTGTGAGAGTTAAGAAATCCCAAAAATTTGCATTGTCCCACTTCACCCCCTTCTGGGGTCAGTTTTTTGTCAACAATTGGTAACAGAGCTTGGATTCTCTGAACAGAAATCGGTTGAATAACAAACTTTGCGGGATCATCAAGTAGACCTCTATTGTTCAATGGAAATGATTACACTTTTTGGAAAACTAGGATGATAGTCTATTTGCAATCATTGGACCATCATATGTGGGAAGTCATTGAAAATGGGCTATTTGATCCTAAGAAAACAGTTGAAAGAGTGGAAATTCCTAAATCTAGAGCTGAATGGGATGGGAATGATCACAAGCTCAACCAAGTAAATGCCTAGGCCATGAACATTTTATATTGTGCTCTTGACCGCAATGAATTCAATAGAATATCATTGTGTGAATCGACCAAGAAAATTTGGGACAAACTTGAGGTAACCTATGGAGGGACAAATCAAGTAAAGAAATCCAAAATCAATAGGCTTGTCCATTCATATGAATTGTTCAATATGCAACCCAATGAACCCTTCAGTACTATGTTTACTAGATTTACAAAAATTATAAATGAACTCAAATCTCTTGGCAATACTTGTACTAATGAGGAAAATGTAGCCAAAATTATTAAATCTTTGCCGAGTCTTGGGATACAAAAGAAAAGCAAAGGACCTCACCAAATTGGGTTTTGATGAGCTCTTGAGATCACTCACGACCCATGAAATTGCCATGAATGCTCGTAAAGACGCTGCCAAAGAAAAGAAGTCCTTGGCGATCAAATCATCATCAAAAGAAAGAAACAATGATCAAGAAAAAGATGAAAAGGATAGTGATGATGATGATGAAGATTTGGTTTTGATCACCTGAAAATTTAAAAGCTTCATGAAAAGAAATACATTTTTTCGAAAGATGCCATTCAAGAAAGAAAGCTTCAAATGAAACTCAAGCAAAAAAAAGCCTCTCACTTGCTTTGGATGAGGTAAGGCTGGGCACACCAAGGCGGAGTGACCCCAACTAAAGAAAGATGACAAGAAATTTAAGAAGAAAGCTTTTAAAGCTGCGTGGAATGACTCGGATAGTGAATCAGATGAAGAAATAACCAAACACAAAACGACCAATATTGCCTCATGGAAAATGAGAATGAGGTAATCTCTACACTTGATACTTTATTTGATGATACTGTCACGACCCGCCCCCAGGGCCTCTTAAGATGTGAATTATTTGTTTTTTTTTTTTTTCTAAAATTGAGCCTCTAACAATTGTGGAATTTATAACTTATCATGGACTTAATATTGCACGTGACCTAAAGTTTGGACATTGCATTAGGAAACCTTGGATCCAACCATAACTGGGCCGGTAAAGTTCCCAGGAAGATGGAGGGGTTACAATGATCCCTCTTAAAACCCAAAACCTCGGCAGAACCCACCAGTCGCCACAGTATGTGGACACATTACTAACCAACATGTAGTCTTTAACTTTAATCTCCTGTATTAAGTCCAAGTAGAGAATGTCACATACATTCTAACATTCACCATAACTAGAACACTTACCCATTCACATACTCACCAGAGATATATATAAGAAACGCAGTAGTTCTATTACATATCTACTATGTCTAAAACACATAAGTTCTCAACAACGGGGAAATAGATAGATAGATAGGGCCTCCACCCCTACTGTAGCATAAGATCCTCCTATTCTTCCTCATTCGGGTTTCCTGAAACGTAAGGGATGTGAGCTCTATTAGCCCAGCGAAAAGAAAACAATAGATATTGCAATATATCATCTACTTTAAACATGTTATCGTACAACCATTTAAACACTCAGAAATCATGTAGTTTTCAATGAGAACAATATTTAACATAGATATCTACAACACATGCCCTTCATTTATTAAACAATAATACCCCCGTCAATCGATGTCTACGACACTCAGCCATGAAGATACGTGGCTACACCGCTGACAAATTCATGCTCAGTGCTTCACACAGTCCATATATACACCTCATACCAGTGCCATTTACGAGCTAGGTACTTCATACAACAGTGTGAGGTAATTTGATATGCAAAGTACACTAGTCAAATGCACATCAATTATGGATTAAATCCCCGTTCAACCCATATAAATATCTCTCATATGATCATAACAAATTCTCACTCAGTTAACATGGATTCCTAAGCTGTCTCACACGGAATCATACATATATCAACAATTGGTATTTACCAATACTATGCTGGAAATAAACACAGTTATATCGACTGTAATTCAAAGCAATATACACAAATTCTATCAGTTACCGTACTCTTGGGTCGGGTATGTTTACCCTCTACTTACCATTTACCGTGTAAATGCGTATTTCCTGCAACACATTGTTAAACACACAAATAGGTGTATTCCAATCAGAATCACTGTTGGAATTTGATCTATCTCAAGATCTCTAGCTGATAACTAGTTAGCCTCTAGGAATAAGTGGATTTCGTTCCGCGTTTAAGAATGGCTAGACCTCGACATCCCGAACACTCTTTCGTTCACATTTCATATGTAGAAACAATCATTCATCCCCCCTTACATGTGAACAATGTCGGTATTGCGTTCTTGTCCGCTTACATTCTTTTCGTCAGTAAAATGACCACGGATATCCACTCGTTACCATAGGATTTTCAGAATTTAAATTCAAGATGAATGCATTTTAATAACATAGTGTGGTTGAATCTTCTCACCTTTGACTGGCGAGTGTTTTGAGTTGAACTGTTAAAATGTTAAAACCGAGTAAATAATTTATACACTGATAAAAAGAGTTTTAAATAACCTAAAAATTCTTCTGAGAATAATTTTCAAAAGCTGGCTGTTGGTCTCGACATGTCATTCTTGTCGATATGTCGGGTTCATCGATATGTCTCCCAATCGATGTGTTGACTGAGTAGATATGACGACTATTCTCTGCTCTATCTCTTCTATTCAATCATAGTGCTCGTTAGGTCGACTATCTCGATATGTCGATTGCTTGACATGTCCTATATCTTCAACCTATTGATTACACTATGCTGGCAATTGTCTACTACTCTGCTCGATATGTCGATAATGTCGAAGTGTCGAATTTTCTCTCGTCGATATATCGACGGAGTCAATGTGTCATTTTTAACAAACTTAGATATGTCGATGTTTTTGACACGTCGGTCAGAAGAGCAAAGATACATCGCATAGCTCGATATGTCGACAGCGTTTTCGAGCAGAAAACCATTTTTTGGGTATTTTATTCTCTGATTTTTCATGGAAATTCTACATAGTATTTGTGATACCCCGACCCGTGACAGGAACCAGAGTGTTTGAGAGGGCAAGAGAGTCCCACATCGGATGTGAAGGCAAAAGAGGAAGGGTTTATAAGTGGCCGAACTCCTCAAAAACTAATACAACACGTTTTGGGTCGGGTACTAGACCTGGGCCCAAAGGCAAAGTCGTGCGGGCTCGCTCCTATGCGTACGCGTGCACGTGTGGGCCAAAAGCGGACAATATTTGTAATGACCCGACCCGTTTGTGGGCCCAGAACACTACTATTTTTTTTTAATCTCCAATCAACTTAAACTCCTAACTGGGCTGAATCATCAACGTAATAGTGAAGTCCAATTAAATGTCACACGTGGACTCAAACATGTACCATATATCTACCCATATACAACACATATCATACAAACAAATATTTCCATAGCATGATCAAACATCATTATTCATATCAGAGTTGCTAACAGTAACATAGCGGTTTAATACATGCTTAGAAAGATAACAAGTACCACATGTGGTACTTATACACAATATGGTCTAAAAACCAAAGGAACAAAATGAATATATGTCCCAACTGCGGGAGATACAATCAACCGCATCAGCTTTCTCATCCTAAGCTTGATATGGAGGTTCCTCCTCCTCGTGTACATCTCCTGTACTGTGAAAGGTGTGAGCTATAAGCCCAGTGAAGAGAACTTAACATAATACAATAATCAACATCAGGTTAGAACATGTAGATTTAATCAACAACATCATAATGGTCTATTTATACCATATACCATACTTGAAATCATAATTGGTCTACTATAACAATTTATCAAGTCACCATCACTGCCATGCCACTGCCATACCACTGTCACACCAAAGCACTACACTGGCTATAAATGTATTAAGTCTCAACACGGTCAAAATGTAGCATCTTGCAAGAGCGTAAATGACTCCAATGGTCCAGTCAATGCCTCCACGTACCCTTATGGTGAAAGATGAATCTATAAAGTTGATACTGCCTCCATGTACACTTAGCTGTTGGGCTATGGTAGACCAGTGAGGTCATATATTATTGGCAATAAGTCGGACCATATATACATATATGACCTCACTGGTCTACCATAGCCCAACAGCTAAGTGTACGTGGAAGCAATATCAACTTTATAGATTCATTTTTCACCATAATATGATGTTCAGGTCTCACATCAGAGAAATCATCATCAATATCACATATCGTACATGATAAATATCATTAGTATTATCTCAAAGTAATATATCATGTCTAAGCATATAAGTGGGTTCATTTTTCGTTTATAGACTAGTAGACCTCGACTCCTTGATATCGTGTTATGCTTCAGTTCTAATAGTTAGAACTTATTTCCATCCCTCACATGGAAGCAGTGTCAAGTCTCGTATTCTGGCCTATTCGATTTTTTCCATATCATATAATCTCCATGAAATCACTCATTGCATTAGATCTACATAATTTGATTTACCAATGCTATATTACTAAGCCTCCTTATTGAATAACATAGGGTATCGTGGGTATCTGTTACACACAAATAGGAATATCATGAATATACATTCATAATCAAACATAATACACATTCATAGGCAGTACAACATATATTCATAAATCTTTCTAACTTATTGTCCAAAAAACTTCAAGGGAAATGGTTGTGAGTCCTCCTAGTGGGTTACTACTCCTTTTTAGTTTTAATAATCCATCAATCAATAAAATATTAAGTGCTCAGTCTCATATTTCTTCCTGGCCAGGATAAAGTATTGAGACTTTGCCTAGAGGGTACAAATAAAGGTGCTCAGGTCACTACACATATTGTCTTTTGGATTTGACCATGGAGACGTATTGAGTTAGGCCTAGAGATATAAGATACTCAGGCCACTACTCGTACTATCTTTTGGATTGGACCATGGAGATATATTGAGTTAGGCCTAGAGAGAAAGAAAACCACTCAGTGCTCGATCCCTTCTTTTCTACCAAGCGGCGAAATTAATCGTTGAGCTACAGATAACTATCGGGTAGCGTTTCCGCTGCGCTACATAAAAGGGTTTCTACCTGGAAGTGAACATACAAGATAATAAGACATACAAGGGTTTGTATCATTTTTAATTAAGAATCGGGTCTAAACAACATAACATCAAATCTTATGGTCTAAATCTAAAATGAAATCCTAAATTAAACAATCTAATCAAATCTTAAGAAAAAGTTTTGGGTTCCTCGGAACATGCCTCGGAACATGCCTCGGAACCAGGTACTGTGGCTTCGAAACTTCTGAGCCACTGTCCTAATACTGTGTTTTATCAGATCTTTCGGATCATGGGTTCACCCTTCTGAACTTTCAAAGTTCAAGTCTCAGAACTTCTGAGCCTGTTTCGAACAGAAAACAAAAGAACAGGAAAACAATTGGTCTCGGTATGCTTCAGAACTTGCCGAGGTATGCTCGGATCTTTCAAGATGTTCGAATTGTCCTCGGAACCCCTGGATTGTCCAACAGAGGAAGAATAAAATAGTTGGCCTCTGTTAGCTCCGGAACCCCAAACATGAGTTCGGAACTTTCGAGCTGTGATCTTCGAAACTTCGGAGCCAAGTCTCTGATCTTCCGAAGATCGTCTTCTTCCTCTGTCACCTGCAACCAGTGAAGTGACGGGAAGGACAGAGTGAATTACGAATTCAAAAACAGTGGGTTTTCTGAATTCATTTTTCACATCTTTCTGGTGAGATGAATTCCTCTATTAGTCTAGTATAATTTCGAAAATAAACAATTATGAAAAACCTCTGATTTTAAGAGAAAAACTAATAAAACACATGAAAATTCAAAGTTTCCACTAACTTTCAAAACTGATTTTGAAACTCAAATCTAACCAAATACAGTTCTGTTTGACCCTAAACATGTTAGAATTAAAAAATAAATACAATGATTACCTTCACTTTCGAAACTAGGTTGAAATTCAGCAACTTGGAAAAACTTCCACTAAAGCTAACGGTGAAAGAATGAGTCGATTTTGAAGAGGAAAAGAAACAGAGAAAGATCAACAACAATGGAGATTTCCACTGCATTTGTTGCCTTTAAATAGGCTTGGGAATGTAGGATGGTAGGCTTGCCACTGGCAGAAGAACTTCCCACATCACTTTGCAAGTTACGATTGTAGCTTGCATGAGTCGATACCCACGCTGCTGCTTCCGCTCGTCAACTGCTACACAGGTGGTTTAAATTTTTTTCCTATTTACATTTTAGCCCTCCAAAGTTATTTATATTTTAGTCCACTGTTATTTATTTCTAATATTTAGCTATTTAAAAGATTTAATTAATTTAATCCATCTGATACAAGTTGTTGGGTTTTATAATCTAAAATTACTATTAATTTTTGGACAACCATACTCCTTTAAAAATAGTAGATTTAAATAAAATTCACATTTCTAACTATTCCCTTAATTAAATTTTCATTTTTTTAAAGGTTTAAAACTCTTAATGTCAAAATCCAAAAACACAAAATGATAAGTCCATACACAGATTAAACACAATGTATTTTCTTAAAATTTTCTAACTTCAAAATTTATTTAAAATAATTATCTCGTAAAGATCAAGACCTTTCTGGGTTGAAATAATAATATTTTTGAAATCCAAAATATACTTTAAAGACTCTATAATTCCAGAATTTAAATATCTATCAAAGAAATCAATTTAATTCAAGCAATAATCAAACAATAATTAAAATCATTAAAATAACTCTATTTAAGGTAAATTACCATTTTGCCCCTTTCAATTTAAGTGAGTTGGATCAACAAGCTATCGAGCTCCGATTGGGCTGATCCTGGTCTTTTCTAAACCAAACAGTAATCTTCATATTAATAGCGTTAAAACATGATTTATTAACATAAATCACTTTAATTTCGTCTTAATCCGGGTAAGGGTGCTACAATATTATATTGGGCTGAGTTGGGTTGAATGGGCACAGCTCGGTCGTGGAATTCTGGGCCGGGTCGTGACAAATTTAGTATAAGAGCCTAGTTCAACACTCGGATTGTGTGGACCTAACCTTAGTGGTGGTTTGTCGAGCTGGGGACGCCTCTGGGCTTTATGGGGGTGGATTGTGATACCCCGACCCGTGAAGGGAGTGAGAGCGTCACGGACACATCGACCCTGTCGATGTGTCAGGTAGTTCGAGTGGGCGAGAGAGTCCAAAATTGTAAGTGAAGGCAAAAAAAGAAGGGTTTATCCATGATTTAAACCCTTGATAGGTTCGGCCATACAATGGCCGGATCATGTTTCCTTAACCAATTTTCTACCCTTTTTAAACATCATTATCCATGATTTAAACCCGTGATAGGTTCGGCCATACAATGGCCGGATCATGTTTCCTTAACCAATTTATTTAACAAGGGTTTATAGTGCACTTACCAAATCTGGTTCTTTCACTCCTTCTTGATCCTCTCCTTCCTTAGTCCTTCCTTCTTTCCTTCTTGATCTTTAGCCGAGCCTAACCTTGCTGGAAATTCCTTGGAATAATTCAGCCAAGGTATAGATTTGAGAGGGAAAATGAGATAGAAACTTGGCCTTGGATGGAAGTGCTAAACTAGAGATGCAACTCCTTTTCTCTAAGTCCTCTTGTCTTGGTGGAGGGATCGGCCAAGAACTGATTTGTGTGAGAGACAACCAGCCAAGGTTCTTTGTCTTGAGATGTGAAAAACGTCCAAGGGAGGGAGAGGGAAAGAGAAATGAGAATTCCTTTGGTTAATGCATTTCAGCCCATGGTGGTGTCTCTTGGTGGCACCACTTGTAACTCCCCTCCCCATTCATTTCCTTCACTTAATCCATTTGGGGGACGGTTTTGACTCTTGGGCTGCCTTGGTGCAACCTACTCCATGTGTGAACCCATTTGTAACTCCAATTCTTAATGCCTCCCTTGGGGTTTCATCCTTGAGATGAAACTCCCAAGGCACCCAACGCCTTCCATACCTTGTCTTGTATAACCTCACCAGCCCCATTCATCTTCCATCTTGGGGGTTTCATCCTTGAGATGAAACTCCCATGACACCTAACGGTCATGTTTGAATTTGAACTCCATAACCGCCACCTTCCATTATTTGCCCATGTGGGGGTTTCATCCATGAGATGAAACTCCTTGAGCCAACGGTTTATCTTAGTCCTTAGACCACCCAACCATCCAGCTCCCTTTTAATTCTTTATTTGAATTTGAATTTGGAATAAGAAACTCCTTAATTTATTATCCACTTTGGGGGTTTCATGCATGGGGAAAACTTCCCATGCAACCAACGTGTGGTGCATTTTGAACTTGAACTCTTGGTGTAACCTCCCCCCATTTATGTTTCATGTGGGGGTTTCATCTTTGAGATGAAACTCCCATGTGCTAAACCGTCCTTCCATTGCTGTCCCTTTGGAGTTCCATGCATAAACTCTCATGCAATCCAACATGTATATCATTTTGAATTTGAATGACCATAACCCTTTTGTAACTCCACAAAACCGCCACCTCCTTTAATTAGCTAGGAGTTTCATGCATGAACTGACCTCCCATGCATCTAACGTTTTTCTTTGTTTGGAACTCGAAATCAAAATACTCCACTCTCATTCACACACTTCATTTACTTAAAATTAACTTAACTCCCTCAACTCAACCCATTCATTTAATTTAACTCAACCAAACTCCATCATTTATTTCAACTCAATCCTTTAATTCAACTCAATCTAAACTCAATCATTTAATCAACTTAACCCAATTAGGCTTGAGCTCACCTAATGGTCAACCTAGTCAACCACGACCCATTGGGTCCTAATTGGCCATTTTGACCCAATTAGTCACCATGACCCAAATAATTGTAACTTACCCATTTACTCTACATACAACCATTCCATAACCTTTGGGTCTTAATTGAACAATGGACCACACAATTTACCCATCTAAGGCCATATCCTTTTAATTAACCATTTCAATGGCAATTTTCGTAAATATTGATATACTGAAAATCGGGGATATTACAGGAGACACTTAACTCAAATCGAGTTCCTTGGGTTTCCTCCCTCATGAGATGGAAACTCTCCATCTTCCTATTCAACTCAACTTGAGATAAAGGTCTCTTCAACTTCTCATTTTAATTCACCTCAACTCATTTGAACTCAATTCCTACTCAACTCAAGTAATTTAATCTCCAACTCGAAATAATTGAACTCAACAACACCTTAATTCGATTGCACTCACTCATGGTTGACCGAGTCAACCATGACTTAGTTGACCATGTACCACATGGCAACTAGGTCCCACCTTGACCATGTCACTCGATGATGTGGCACCCTACCTACTTAGCTTCCATGCATGCCACATGGCAATGCCACCTCATATACATGCCACCTCACTTGATGAGGTGGATTTAATGCATTGGGTCCTAATTGGATAGTTGACCCAATTAAATTAACCTTACCCATTTACCTTAAAATCAGCTCATCTATGACCCCTTGGGTCCCAATTGGGCAATTGACCCATTTAATTGCATTTACCCAATTGCTTTCAAATCAAATCCTATCCATGATCCATTGGATCTTAATTGGGTAATTGACCCAACTCCTTACCCATCTAAGGTCCATTTTAACCATTAATTTTAATATTCAATCCATTTGCAATTAAAATTAGACCAAAGCCAATATATTATAAGTGATGAAAATTCGGGGTGTTACATTTCATACAATAGTGTGAGATTATTTGATATGCACAATACACCAGTCAAATGCACGTCAATTATGGATTAAATGCCCGTTCAACCCACATAAATATATCTCATATGTCATAATAAATTATCACTCATCTGACATGGATTCCTAAGCCCTCTTGCATGGAATCATACATATATCAGCAATTGGTATTTACCAATACTATGCTGGAAATAGACACAGTTTATATCATCTGTAATTCAAAGTAGTGTGGACAAGTTCTATCAGTTACTGTACTCTCAGGTTGGGTATGTCTGCCCTCTACTTATCATTTACCGTGTAAATGCGTATTTCTTGCAACACATTGTTAAAGGCACAAATACGTGTATTCCAATCTGAATCATAGTTGGAATTTGATCTATCTCAAGATCTCCAGCTGATAACCAGTCAGCCTCTAGGAATAAGTGAATTCTATTCTCCATTTTAGAATGGCTAGACCTCGACATCCCGAATACTCTATCGTTCACGTTTCATATGTAGAAACAATCATTCATCCCCCTTTATGTGTGAACAGTGTTGGTATCACGTTTTGGTCAGCTCACATTATTTCCTCAGTAAAATGACCACGGATATCCACTCATTACCGTAGGACTAATGGTGTAGAATTTTCAAAATTTAAATGCAAAATGAATGAATTTTAATAACACAGTTTGGTTGAATTTCCTCACTTTTGACTGGCGAGTGTTTTGAGTTGAAATGTCAAAACGTTAAAACTGGGTAAATAATTTATACACTGATAAAAAGAGTTTTAAATAACCTAAAAATCTTTTTGAGAATATTTTTCAAAACTGTTTGTTGGTCTCGACATGTCATTCCTGTTGATATGTTGACTTCTTGATATGTCGGGTACATCGATATGTCTCGCAGTCGATGTGTTGACTGAGTCGATATGTCAACCATTCTCTGCTCTATCTCTTCTATTCAATCATAGTGCTCGCTAGGTCGACTATCTCGATATGTCGACTGCTTGACATGTCGAATATCTTCTACCCATTGACTACACTGTACTGATAGTTGTATACTGCTGTACTCAATATGTCGATAATGTTGACGTGTCGAATTTTCTCTCGTCGATATGTAGACGGAGTCGATGTGTCTTTTTTGACAAACTTAGATATGTCGATGTTTTCGATATGTCGGTCAGAAGAGCAAAGACACCTCGCATAGGTCGATATGTCGACTGCTTTTTCGAGCAGAAAACCATGTTTCAGGTATTTTCTTCTCTGATTTTTCATGGAAGAGTATTTTTCTACCAAAATTTAAACAGAACTTCTACTTTGTATGATCTACTAAGGAAAAATAGAGAAAACTTACAGAAGTTTGTGAAAAAATCAACACAAAAGGGCCGGTTGAAGAGTTTTGAAAATGAACAAGAAGGTTGGTAAGGTTTCTGCTGAAACCCATCCCATACTTATAGGCTTCGAAAATAAGCCTTCAAACGATTTCAATCGTGACTTCACTGTCAGTGACAGTGCCGGTAAAAAAGAGATTTACATTACCCTTTTATTTTCTAAAACATAGTAAAAAAGTTAAACTTTTCTTGCTCCTTTTAAACACTTAAAATTTGGGTACACTTAGAGGATAATTTGATAAAATTTGACATCGGAATCACATTGAGAATGTGGGTTTTAGTTAGGGTGGTAAAATCAGATTTTCGTTTTGTTTACCAAACATTCTCTATTTTTACAATAATAACAATTCATAAAAAATATGCCATCTAAGTTATCTATATTTTTGAACTCTAATTTCTGGTGTTTTAAAATATAAAATCAATATTCTGAAAATACCAAAAGTTTAGTTAAAACACAGATTGACTGTAATTCAAATTTGTACTTTTTCAGAACACCGAGTCTTGATGTGCAAATTTACATTTATAATCTCGTAAGTGCACGGACCATTTAATAGTATAGCGATTGAGTGCGACGTCGAATCCAAAGGAAATCCACAAAAAATATGCTTAAATTAAATTGGTACCTTTTAAACGGATGTAATCTTAAGAAATCTAATACATGGAATTACAATTTTAATTTAGATTTTAGAAAACCAAAGTTAACACCACTATTATCTAACTTATGAATTTAAAGGTCGAGAATCAAATCCATTATCTTTTTATTAAATTGGTGAAAGATGAATAATGGTAGTCTCATCTTAATTTAAAATCACATGTTTTAAGATCAAAATATCACAAGTCCAACCATAGTTAAAGAATCTTGATAGAGAGAGTTTGAATACAAAGAATAAAAGAATTAAAAATTAAATATACAAGATTCATAACAAAAACATATATTGAACAATTTTTATACAACAAACATGCAAAGTAACTAATGTAACTAAAGACATGAAATAAATTGACAAATAATGTAAATGATAGAATAAATAAATGCATAATTTAAAGGTGGTTATGGAATTTTTCTCTTATTGCCCAAAATTGATAGATAAAGAATAAACCTAGATTTGAAATTCAACGCTTAGAATTCAAAATTCAATTTACACCTTTTAATTAAAATTCATAAACTTAGATCTAATTAAAGTTTTGAATCCTAGGTTCAACATTCACAACCTAAGACTTTAATTAAATAAAGAATACAAATTAAAGTGAAGTATAAACGACATCATGAATAATCAGACTTTTCAGGATTCTAAAATGGACGTTTCATAATTATTAAATGGAAGAATTCAAGTACAAAAATGGAGTACAATACATGAAAAACACTTAAAATAAATTGCAAAATAAAAGATCTAACTTGCAATTTCGAGTATGCTTCTTTGTCTTTAGTGTATTTCCAACTTTAGGTCCTCTTGAGCTCCAGGTCAAATTTGAATTGTAACACCTCAGATTTTCCTTAGTTTGTAAATTTATTGGATGGGCCCATTTGGATTGTAATTTAATTGAATTTGAAATTAAAAAGTTGAATGGACATTAGATGGGCAAGGAAATGGGTCAATTATCCAATAACGACCCAATGGGTCATGGGTAACCTTGATTTAAAAAATAATAATAATAATTGGGTAAATTTAGTTAAGTTACTTGAGTTGGATAAATTAGTGCAAGTAATGCATTAAAGTCCACCTCATCAAGTGAGGTGGCATTGCCATGTGGCATTCATGTCATCACATGGAAGCCAACTAAGCAAGGATGCCACGTCATCAAGTGACATGGCCAAAGTGGGATCCAAGTGTCATGTTCTTGCATGGTCGACCATGCAATGGGTTGACTTGGTTAACCACTTTTGGAGTTTAAGTCTTGAATTAAGGGTCTTGCTTAAGTTGAGAAGATGAAGGGATGAGATGGGAGGCTAGGATCTCATCTAAGGTGTAACGCCCCACCATTTTTCACTTGCATAAATCAGAGTATATTTTTTTTTTCTAAGTGAGAGAGGACAGGTCATGACGACGGGAGTCAAGTCCAAGTTTCCAAAACCCGACCCTTGACTGGCTACCATTACGTGTGCGTGGATTAAGTCCACTAAAACATTTACACACACTTATCTTATTGTTTGTGGAATATTTTATATGAATAAGATGCTATTTATTCTCTTGTCATCATTAGGCAAGGAAAGCCAATCACCATAAAATTCCAATAAAACTTAAAGATTATCAAACCATAGCAAATAAGTTCTAAGTTATTACAATCCAAAATATAAGTCATCCGAATACATCATCGAAATCAAAACTAAGTAAAGTTAAAACTTAAATTTTCCCAAGCTCCTACGCTTGACTCCCATCCGGTCCCACGTCCTTTTCCTTATCATTTCTTGTTCCATCATCTATAGGGTAGAAGTAGGGCATTAGTCAACATGTCTAGTAGGTATTCCAATTAGGGTTATGGTACACATAGGAGTAATATTAGATTAACATAAATCAAGGGTGTATACATCATTAACGTCATATTTGTCAAACATCTTGTAAGTACTAAAACAATGCATGATGTCTATATCATAATCATACTAACATAAGTGTCATGTCATGGGTGTCAATGCCAAATGAAATCCCACCCAATGTCCATACTATATCACATCATAAATCAATCAATGGTTTCCTTACCAATTATGTTCACAGTGTTTGACGCTGCAACCACCAGGGCACTGTTTACCCATCTACAAATTAATCGGGATTACCGATGTAGTGTGGTCTCTTCCCTCTGCACAGGATTTCGAGACTTACTACCCAGGAGCTCTTTGGCCCAATTACGCTGTACTTTTTCTATCAAGTGAACGCAGCCAAATCTCAATAGCTCATATAGCTTTATATAAGCTAATCTCAACCCAAGTTATGTCCGGACAACTCAGAACTTGGCTTGCTGGTCATATGTGTTCCCTCCCATGCCATGCATGAGGTAATGTATGCAAGAATGCCATTTCATTTCAAAATACACAATATCATTGAAAATTAACTCATAATCATATGCAATTTATTTAGACAATGCATTCAACATATTTTGAGTATAACAAGTACCATATTTAACATTATAGTGTTCTCAATGAGGTAGGAATCCTACCAATGTCCGATATACAATCTTTCAAGGATAACGCTAACGATCACGTGAGATGAATTGCAATCCCTTTGCGAACCTCTTTACCTCATCAAATTCAACCATATATATTAGTTTGATTTCCCATTTTAATTTGATCACCCCTTCCATCCTACCAGATAGACAGAGGCATCTGGAAGATAATCCAGAATAAAACATTCTAATTCAGTCGATTGAAACACAAACAGATCCCATCTGTACTTGACTCATAAACTTTCAGTGACTGAATCATAAGATTCAGTCGGCTGAAATACAAACCAATCCCTTACTTGTTTGGCCAGCAAACTTTCAAACGATTGAATCGTAAGATTCAGTTGGCTGAAACACAAACAGATCCCTTACGTGTTTGGCCAACAAACTTTTAGTCGACTGAATCAGAAGATTCAGTCGGCTGAAATACAACTAGATCTCATACATGCTTGGCCAGTATACTTTCAGTCGAATGAATCATAAGATTCAGTCAACTGAAATACAACCGGATACTATACATGTTTGGCCAGTATACTTTCAGTCGACTGAATTATAAGATTTAGTTGGCTGAAATACAACCAGATCCTTTGTGTGCTCGGCCAGTTCACTTTCAGTCGACTGAATCACAGATTCAGTCGGCTGACTTTGGGTCAGATCCTTTGTGTTCTCAGACAGTACACTTTCAGTCAGCTGAAATACAGCTAGATCCTTTGTGTGCTCGGCCGGTTCACTTTCAGTCGTTGACTTTGTGTCAGATCTTTTTGTTTGCGTTCATTGTAAGGCCTTTCTTTTTGAAATCCATCCTTTATCATATTTAAATATGGATTTCATCTTCAATACTTCACTTACTAAATTATTCTTTCCACTAGCCAAGGTTAGAGTTTTTCATAATCCATCCAGTCATACTATCATCATAACAGGGGTTCAGCTTTAATTTTATGGTTGTTTTGTTTCAACCCATAACCATCCTTTGGATGAAGTTCCAACTCCATGGCTTTATAACAATTTTGGCCATTCATTCCAACCAATCATGGAACCCATGGGTTCGGCCACACCATGGCCAAAACTTTGTTTTCCTTAGATCTATTCCCATTCTATTAAGTCTTATACATACCTTCCTTCAATCTCCTTCTTTTCTTTTGGGCTGTCTCTTTTTCCTTAATTCTTCTTCTCCTTTCTATGTTCTTCAAAGTCTCCTAGTGTATGGAGGTAAAGATGGGAGAGAGAGAGAGGAAAGGAGTGGACATAAATCTCTTGCTCAAGAGAGGAGGGGTCGGCCAAGGGGTTTGGAGTGCCCCTTGGTTTGGGTTTTTATGTTTAAGACTTAAACTCTTCTTTTCCTTTTATTATGGCTTGGTTTAACCAAGGAAGCCCTTGGCTTAACCAAAGAGTCCCTTGGCTTCCCAAGGGTGGCTTCATGGCTCTTGAGATGAAGACCCTTGGGTTCCCAAGTCATCTCTACCCTTTTATCTTCCCTTAGATGAGATGGATGAGATCCTAGCCTCCCATCTCATCCCTTCATCTTCTTAACTTCAGCAAAAACTCTCAATTCAAGACTTAACACCAAAAGTGGTTGACCAAGTCCACCAATGTCATAGTCGACCATGCATGTGGTGACTTGGTCACCACATGGCTCTTGGGTCCCACTTTGGCCATGTCACTTGATGACTTGGCATCCTTGCTTAGTTGGATTCCACGTGATGACATGGATGTCACATGGCAATGCCACATCACACACATGCCACCTCACTTGATGAGGTGGACTTTAATGCATTAAATGCACTAATTTATCCAATTCAACTAATTTAACTAAATTTACCCAATTACTTTAAAATCAAGCTCACCCATGACCCATTGGGTCTTAATTGGGTAATTGACCCATTTCCTTGCCCATCTAATGTCCATTTCAACTTTTTTAATCTCAATTTCAATTAAATTGCAATCCAAGTGGGCCAATCCAATAAATGGATAAAATAAGGAAAATCCGGGGTGTCACATAAGGAAGATCAAGGGTGGACATTAAAGGATGGGTTATCTTGTCTTAGTACATTGTACTTAGACACTTGGGAACCCAAGGGTCTTCATCTCAAAAGCCATGAAGCCACCCTTGGGAAGTCAAGGGTCTCTTTGGTTAAACCAAGGCCCTCCTTGGTTAAACCAAGCCATAATGAGAGGGGAGGGAAGAGTTTTAGTTTTAATACAAAAACACAAACCAAAGGGCACTTCAAACCCCTTGGCCGACTCGACCTTCTTTGAGCAAGAGTTTTCTCTCCTCTCCTCTCCTCTCTCTCCCACCTCTACCTCCATACACTTAGAGACTTTGAAGAACAAAGAAAGGAGAAGAAGAATTAAGGAAGAAAAGAAAGATCAAAAGAAAAGAAGGAGATTGAAGGAAGGTATGTCTAAGAATTAATAATATGGGAATAAATCTAAGGAAACCATAGGTTTGGCCATGGTGTGGCCGAACCATGGGTTCCATGATTGGTTGGAATGAATGGTCAAATTGTGATAAGGCCATGGAGTTGGAAATCCATCCAAAGGATGGTTATGGGTTGAAACAAAACAACTATAGGATTAAATCCGAACCCATACTATGATGATACTATGATTGGATGGATTATGAAAAACCCTAACCTTGGTTAGTGGGTAGGATAAATTTATTAAGTTATGTATTGAAGATGGAATCAATGTTTAAATATGATAAAGGATGGATTTCAAGGAGAAGGGCATTACAATGAATACAAACAAAAAGGATCTGACACAAAGTCAGTCGACTGAAAATGAGCTATCCGAGCACACAAAGGATCTGGTTGTATTTCAGCCGACTGAATCTTGTGATGCACTCGATTGAAAGTATACTGGCCAAACACATATGGAATTTGGTTATATTTAAGCCAACTGAATCTTGTGATTCAGTCGAAGGAAAATGTACTGGCCATACACACAAAGGATCTGGTTGTATTTCAGCCGACTAAATCTTGTGATTCAGTCGACTGAAAGTATACTGGCCAAACACGTATAGGATCTGATTGTATTTTAGCCGACTGAATCTTACGATTCAGTTGATTGAAAGTATACTGGCCAAGCATGTATAGTATCTAGTTGTATTTCTGCCGAGTGAATCTTATGATTCAGTCAACTAAAAGTATACTAGCCAAGTACATACGGGATCTGGTTGTGTTTCAGTCGACTGAATTAGAAGGTTTTATTCTGAATTATCCTCCAGAGCCTCTACCTACTTTGTAGGATGGAAGCGAGATAAAAAGGAAGAACAATAAGGTTCAACCATGTTGTATGGCCAAACCTCATTGAGGGTCTTAAATGGATAACAGACAATGATGTGTAAATTTGTTGAGAAATGAATATGGAACTTAGATGGAAATAGGGATGATGAAATTAAAATGGAAAATCAAACTAATATGTATGTCTGAATTTGATGAGGTAAAGAGGTTTGTAAAAGGATTGCGATTCATCTCACGCGACCGTTAGCGTTATCCTTGCAAGACAAGAAAGGATAGTAAATCGGACATTGGTAGGATTCCTACCTCATTGAGAACACTATGGAGTATAATATGACACTTGTTATATTCAAATATGATGAATGCATTGGCTAAATAAATTGTTTTTGATTATGAGTTGATTTTCAATGATATTATGTATTTTAAATGAAATGACATTCTTGCATACATTACCTCATGCATGGCATGGGAGGGAACACATATGACCAACAAGCCAAGTATTGAGCGGTCCGGACATAACTTGGGCTTGAGATTAGCTTATATGAAGGTATATGAACTGTTGAGATTTGGCCACGTCCGGTTGTTAGAAAGGTACGGCATGATTGGGCCAAAGAGCTCCTGGGTAGTCAGTCCCAAAATCCTACGCACAGGGAGGAGACCACACTCCATCGGTAATTTCGATTAATTTGTGGATGGGTATACAATGCCTTGGTGGTTGCCGCCTCAAACACTGTGGATATAATTGGCCCAGGTACCCATTGATTGATTTATGATGTGATTGGGTATGGACATTGGGTGGGATTTCATTTGGCATTGACACCCATGACATGACACTTATGTTAGCATGATTATGATATGGACATCATGCATGGTTTTATTACTTACAAGATGTTTTACAAATATGTCATTAATGATGTATAAACCCTTGATATATGATATTCTAATATTACTCTTATGTGTACCATAACCCTAATTAGAGTCCCTACTGGGCATGTTGACTAATGCCTTACTTCTACCCTATAGATGATGGAACAGGAAATGACAAGGACGTGGGACCAGAAGGGAGCCAAGCGTAGGAGCTTGGAAAGATTTAAGTTTAAAATTACTTAGTTTTAATTTCAATGATGTATTCGGAGGACTTATATTTTGGATTGTAATAACTTAGAACTTATTTGCTATGTTTTGATAATCTTTAAGTTTTATTGGAATTTTATGGTGAATGGTTTTCCTTGCCTAATGATAGCAGAGAATGAATAACATCTTATTCATATAAATTATTCCGCAAGTATTAAGAAAAGCGTGTGAAATTGTTTTGGTGGACTTAGTCCACGCACACGTAATAGTGGCTAGTTAAGGGCCGAGTTTTGGAAACTCGAACTTGACTCGGGTCGTGACGGCCCGTCCTCTCTCACTTTTTTAAAAAAAGATACTCTGATTACATGAATTCTATGGTGTGCTTAGTGCTCTATTTATAAGCTTAGGATTGGAATGGACGGCTGAGATTTAATCTTGGTTTGAATGATTGGTGAATGGCTTGGATTAGATCTCGTTGGAATTGGGTGGTTGGGAGTTTAAGTTGCAAAAGTTTAAGGTTCAACATGGTGTACACAAATTTTGGGTGTGTAGGTGGCTTGGATTGGAGTGCAAGCAAGGAGAGAGAGATTTTATGATGTGAATTTGGTATGGGATTTTCGAGTTTTACTATGTAGGATATTAGGATTTGTTTAATGCAATGATAAATGAATGGATGAGATTAAGAGATGAGATGAATGGATTGATGGATGATAATGAGATGATGTGGAGGGTTGACTAGGTGTGAAATTCAAATGTGTTGGCTAGTGATTGAGGAAAATCGTGTGTGACATGGTGGATTGGGATGATGAGATATGTAGGGATCTTAGGAGTGTAGCTAGATGGTTTTAGGCATAAGTACATGGAGATATTTTAGGTTGTAAAAATCGTGTGGAGTGTGTTGGATGGATATGGGTAATGACAAGGCATATGCGAATGGAGGCTACTTGGGCTCCAAGTTGTTCTAACTTAGGGTTTAGTGAATGGATGGCTAAGATTTGATTGGGTTAAATCTAATGGTTCTAGGTTTAATTGGCTAATATAAATTATATAAATGGTAAGGTATGTAATGGAGGGTTTGGAGTCAAGGGTTATCCTAGCTGTATGATTAAATGCATGGCTTAAATCTAACATGATGAATGTATGCATTGGATAAGTAAGGTAGCTCTAGGGTTTTTCCTAAGTTTATAAATGAGATGGATGGTTGTGATGACATATCCTAAGATCTAATGATTTAAATAGTTGATGGATGATCTAATTGGATGGATGAATAGGTGATGCATGGATGGTCATGATCCTAAGGTTAATCTAGTTGATGGATAGGTTGGATGGCCTAGATTTAAAGTCTATGCATATATGGTTTGGATTTGAAGATGGATATAAGGTTTGATCTAATTTTGGTATGTGAAATGAAGGGTTAGGATTTAAGATGGGGATTTGATGGTGTGGATGTGAAATTGGGTTATGGGTTTTGGCAATAGTTAATTGGGTATGGACTTAGGTGATTGGGTTTTGGACATAGGTGAAATTCGAACTTGATCCATGGAGCATTGGACTTTGGACTTGGACCTCAACTCCTGGACTTGACTTTGGGCTTTTGAACTTGGACTTGATTTGCACATTGGCATGGCCCACTGTGTGAAATGCGCATGGATTGGGTATGGCCTGGCCCAATACTAACTTGTGAAGCTAAGCTTGTCCCATTTGGTCTTGAATTTCAACCTTTGCACCTTGAATTGCATGTTCTCTCTTCCGGAATTTAATAATTACTTCACCACTTTAAAATCTAAAATACTGATTAAGTCTAGGCTCTCATAACTGGATCTAGACTAAAAAATTTAAATGAAAAATCCTAAAAGTGGAGTGAAATAAATTATAAAATTCCAGATCTTCACTTTTAAGCTCTAATCTTGCAATTATCGACTGAATTAGTTTGATTTCCTACATTCTCCATTTTTAATCTACAAAACTAGAAAATAACATTAAATTCACCAATATACATAAATATGAGATCTAACTAGTTCAATAGTTAGGGGTAAAAATGTAATATTTCAGTTGTAATGCCCCGCCCTTTTTCACTCGCCAAAATCAGAGTATATATATATATATATATATATATATATATATATATATAATATATATATATATATTTTAAATGAGTGAGAGGACGGGACGTCACGACGTGAGTTAAGTCCGAGTTTCCAAAACCCGACCCTTAACTGACCACTACTACATGTGCATGGACTAAGTCCACTAAAATATTTACACACGCTTTTCTTAATGCTTGCGGAATAATTATATGAATAAGATACTTATTCATTCTCTTGTCATCATTAGGCAAGGAAAGCCAATCACCATACAATTCCAATAAAAACTTAAAGATAATAAAACCATAGCAAATAAATTCTAAGTTATTACAATCCAAAATATAAGTCCTCCCAATACATCATTGAAATTCAAACTGAGTAATTTAAACATTAAATCTTCCCAAGCTCCTACGTTTGGCTCCCTTCCAGTCCAACGTCCTTTTCCTTATCATTTCCTGTTCCATCATCTATAGGGTAGAAGTAGGGCATTAGTCAACATGCCCAGTAGGTATTCCAATTAGGGTTATGATACACATGAGAGTAATATTAGAATAACATCAATCAAGGGTATATACATTATTAATGTCTTATTTGAAAAATATCTTGTAAGTATTAAACAATGCATGATGTCCATATCAAAATCATGCTAACATAAATGTCATGTCATGGGTGTCAATGCCAAATGATATCTCACCCAATGTCCATACTCAAACACATCATAAATCATATCAATGGTTTCATTGGCCAATTATGTCCACAGAGTTTAAGGCGGCAACCACCAGGGCACTGTATACCCATCCACAAATTAATTGGGATTACCGATGGAGTGTGGACTCCTCCCTCTGCGCAGGGTTTCGGGACTTTCCCAGGTGCTCTTTGGCCCAATAATGCCGTACCTTTTCTATCAATTGGACGAGGCCAAATCTCAACAGTTCATATTGCTTCTTACAAGCTAATCTCAAGCCCAAGTTATGTCCGGAACGCTCAGAACTTGGCTTGTTGGTTATATGTGTTCCCTCCCATGCCATGCATGAGGTAATGTATGCAATAATGCCATATCATTTAAAATACATCATATCATTTGAAAATCAGTTCATAATCATATACAATTTGTTTAACCAAATTAATCATCATATTTGGAATAAAACCAGTATCATATTATACTCCATAGTATTTACAATAAGGTAAGAATCCTACCAATGTCCGAATCACTAACGATCGCGTGACATGAATCGTAGTCCCTTTGTGAACCTTTTTACCTTATCAAATTCAACAATATATATTAATTTGATTTTCCATTTTAATTTCATCACCCCTTCCATCCTACCAGATAGATAGAGGCATTTGAAAAATAATCCAAAATATAATATTCTAATTCAGTCTACTGAATCTGGAATTCAGTCGACTGAAACACAACTAGATACCATCTGTGTTTTACCCGCAAACTTTCAGTCAACTGAATCATAAGATTTAGTCGGCTGAACTACAACCAAATACTATACAAACTTGATCCATACACTTTTCAGTCGACTGAATCATAGATTCAGTTGGCTGAAATACAACCAGATATCATACATGTTTTGGCCAGTACACTTTTAGTCGACTGAATCACAAATTCATTCGACTAAAATACAACAAGATATCATACGTGTTTGGCCAGTATACCTTCAGTCGGCTGACTTTGGGTCAGATCCTTTGTGTTCTCGGACAGTATACATTCAGTCGACTGAATCATAAGATTCAGTCGGCTGAAATACCAACAGATCGTTTACTTGTTTGGCAAGTATACTTTCAGTCTACTGAATCATAAGATTCAGTTGGCTGAAATACCAACAGACCCTATATGTGCTTAGCCAGTATACTTCCAGTCGACTGAATCGCAGATTCAGTAGATGGAAACACAATTAGATTACTTACGTGTGTGGCCAGTATACTTTCAGTTGACTGAATCATAAGATTTAGTCGGCTGAAACACCAACAGATCCTTTGTTTGCTTTGCCAGCACACTTTCTGTCGACTGACTTTTTGTCAGTTCTTTGTGTTTGCATGCATTGTAAGTCCCTTCTTCTTGAAATCCATTCTTACTCATATTAAATCATGGATTTCATCTTCCATACTTTACTTAACCAACTTATCCTACCCACTAGCCAAGGTTAGGGTTTTTCATAATCCATCCAATCCTAGTATCCTCATAACACGAGTTTGGATTAATCCTATGGTTGTTTTGTTTCAACCCATAACCATCCCTTGGATGGATTTCCAGCTCCATGGCCTTATAACAATTTGGCCATCCATTCCAACCACTCATGGAACCCATGGGTTCAGCCACACCACGGTCAAACCTATGGTTTCCTTAGATTCATTCCCATGTTATTAAGCCTTAGACATACTTTCCTTCAGTCTACTTCTTTTCTTCTGATCTGTCTTTTCTTCCTTAATTCTTCTTATCCTTTCTTTGTTCGTCAAAGTCTCCAATGTATGGAGGTAGAGGTGGGAGAGAGAGAGGAGAGGAGAGGAGAGAAACTCTTGCTTAAAGAGTGGAGGAGTCGGACAAGGGGTTTGGAGTGCCCCTTGGTTTGGATTTTTATGTTAACAACCTAATCTCTTCACTCCCTCTCATGAAGGTTTGTCTAACCAATGAGGCCCTTGGTTTAACCAAGGAGACCCTTGACTTTCCCAAGGGTGGCTTCATGGCTCTTGAGATGAAGACCCTTGGGTAGCCAAGTGTCTAAGTACAATGTACTTAGACAAGCTAACCCATCTCATTCCTTCATCTTCTCAACTCAAGCAAAACTTAAGACTTGAACTCACTTGTGGTTGACCAAGTCAACCCATGTCATGGCCGACCATGCACCACATGGCACTCGAGTCTCACCTTGGCCATGTCACTTGATGATGTGGCAACCTTGCTTAGTTGACTTCCATGTGATGACATGTATGCCACATGGACATCACTCACATGCCACCTCACTTGATGAGGTGGACTTTAATGCATTGGGTCTTAATTGAGTAATTGACCCATTTATTTTAAACTTACCCAATCACTTTAAAATCAAGCTCACCCATGACCCATTGGGTCTTAATTGGGTAATTGACTCATTACCTTGCCCATCTAGTGTCCATTTCAACTTTTAATTTCGAATTCCATTCAATCGCAATCCAAATGGACCAATCCAACATATTTATAAGCTAAGGAAAATCTAGGGTGTTACATTAGTGCTCAACATCGGGTATACGACAAATTGGGGTTTTCAGATAAAGTGCGTCTAAGTATCATTTTTCGGGTAAACGTTTGAAAATTTTGGAAATATCGCTGAGTAGAGTACTCAAAGACATAACGTGTATGAAATTTTCAGTTTCCAAATTGGATATTAGAGTGGTTTCGTACCCTCTAACAGTTTTAAAGACAATATTCATGATTTTTAAGTAAAACAAAAGACATTATGTAATATCCAAAAGGCCCTCCGAACTCCGTCGGGCTGGATCACTGAGCACTCTATCATGTTAAATGGTCACAAAGCCAAATTAATGGCTTTCAAAATTTGTCATTTTTCTAAATAAGGGTTGGGTTATTACAGATCCACCTGGTTTAGAAGAATTAACTGAAACTTTAGATGAAATGTATAAAGATCTTAAAAAATGAGAAAGGGAAAAAGTGGTACTTGAAAAGGAAAATTCCTCACTTTCAAATGAAATTGAAAATTTGAGACTTCAAAATGAAAAGTTTGAAAGTCCCTTCCCTTGTATGCTAGAACACGATTTGACCCAAGAGGAGGGAGGGAGAGAAGAGGAGGGGGGGGGGGGGGGGGGGGGGGGGGGGGGGGGGGGGGGTTGTGTGTTGGGTGGGTAGGGGGTGAATAGGTTAATCCCAGTATCCATGGTGCTTACAAATTTCTTCATTTAAGTGCAGCGGATTGTCAATTTTAATCAAAAGATTTGTTTAGTGTGATAAACTCATTTGAATTAGTTTAATGGTCACACTATGTTTATAACCCTTTGCATATTGCTTGATTATCGATGCTTGTGCACAATATGTAAAATAAGATAATCAACATGCAAAGTGATGTGTGTTGAGAAAAGTACTTAAATAATTAATACAAACACACAAAGATCAAAACACCATAAGACCAAATTTATAGTTGTTCAGTTAGCCAACCTACATTCACTATTAGGACTCGTTCAACCTTGAGCTATCCTCAAATTCACTAAATGGGGACTTACACCCTCATAATTAGAGCAGGAATTCCACCTCACTCAATCACCTGGGAATTCCACCCACCATTATGGTAGAGACAATACTAGAATTTTTTGTAGTGGTTCTGGAACCAATCCTCCTTAATCCATTCTAGGGACAAAGGTCTTAAAAACAAAGTTAAAACCAAGAAGCACTTGCCTTTGAAGATCTTTCTCGCTGATGTGTTCTTCTTCAAGATCCACCCAGTGTGTGCTGACGCTCTGCCTTCTAGCCGTCATAAAGCAATCACAATTCCAGGATGAGTAGGAAACTGGTTGTACCAAATCTTTCCTAGTTTTATATCATTTCTCCTCTCTTTCACAAACTCAATCCATATGATTAGTTGTATTAGATTCCCCAAGTGTAGGCACAAGAGAGAGAGTGATCCTTTTGTTGGCCCTTATTTAAGCTCACTGACACTGATGAGGGTCCAACCTTTTTACCAAAGGATGCCAATTGGTTGCAAAAAGATTGGTTTTTATAGGCATGGCAAGCAGTTTCAGCAACGGTCATGTACTGATAGGTCGGACGCACCGAGGGGTCGGTGACTAAAAATAATTACCGTTCAACAACCTGACCGTTGTGCATTAAATGCACTCCCAACGGTACAATTCTTTCCCGGACGACAGTCATGGCACCGATAGGTCGGTCCATACTAGATGCTCAGTCTGGGGCAACACCATGCTGATAGAGTTTCAAGACAGAAACTAGTCTTACCCAGACCTACCCGTCGCCCTTTACCAAGGGGTCGGTCCTGGTACTCTCGATCTGTCTTGAATTACCGATATGTTTGTTTGTTCGAGAGCCCACTTACGTTTAAAGTCCAGAACTCACAAGTCTTTATCGAAGAGTTGTTAACCACGAAGGGTCATTTCAGCATTTCACAGGGGTCAGTGCATACAAGACTCTCGATCAGAGGCACACCTAGAATGACAGTTCTATGATCGAGAACCTTTGTCAATCTGGCCGACCAGCCTTTGACCATGATGGGTCGATCCTGTCTCCATCGAGGGGGTTGGTGAGAACGATTGGTCGAGCTGAAAGTGAAATCAAATACATATTTCCTAGTTGGCCAAGACCTTATGTTTGTCAATTCTATGATTCAGAAAAAAACACTTGCTTGAAGCTTGAAGACCCAATGTGATCAAGAATGAAGATCATGCGCCACCGGATTGAAGTCATCGTTATAGCAATCACAAAATAGGTAATATGGCCATAGATGACTTTAGGTGGTTCCCACACTTCAGAGAGGACTACCCCTAGGCTTAGAGAAACAAATGGTTAAATCATAAAAAGCCTAGATAGGATGCTTGACAGTGAATTGGAACCCAACTTGGAAATATGTATTCAGTTTCACTGTCACCATGACCAGTCTATCTCACCGACCTCTCGGTGTAGTCAGGATCGACCCATCATGGTCAAGGACTGGTCTGCCCAAATGACATTAGGTTCTGGAACACTAAACTGTCATTCTGGGTTTACCTTTAATCGAGAGTCTCGTATGAACCGACCCCTCGGTGAAAGGCTGAAACAACCTCTCGTCATCAACGACTCCTCGATCAAGAGCTTGAGTTCTGGAATCTTTGAACTCATGTAGACTCTCGAAGAAACAGACATATCGGCAATCAAAGACCGATCGAAAGTACCAGGACCGACCCATCAGTAAAGGGCTATAGGTCATTCTGGGTAACAGGTTTCAAGAATTGAAACTACTGTCAAGCATATTTTGCACCAGAACGAGCCTATTGTATGGACCGACCTCTCGGTACCATAAGTGTCGATACGTCGGCGACAACGACATGTCGACCAGAAAAGAATATTATCATTGGAAGTGCACTTAATGCACAACGGTCAGAATTGTAACGGTAACATTTCTAGTCACCGACCCCTCGGTACGACCGACCTGTCGGCACATTACCGTTACTTCAACTGACTACCTTCGCTATATAAACCAATCTTTATACAACTAGTTGGTATCCTTCAGACGGATCAGTTGGATCCTCATCTTTATCAGTGAGCTTAACAAGGGCCAATATAAGGATCACCATCTCTCTTGTGCTCACACTAGGGGAATCAAATGCAACCAATCAAATGGATTGAGTTGTGTGAGAGAGATGAATGATGAAAACTCATAAATAACCAATCTGAGGATTGAGTTAGAAAGTGATAAAGAGAGAACTCTAAACTAGGAAACCTTTGGTAGAACCAGTTTCCTTAACACCTTGGACTGTGATTGCTAAAACGATGGCTACGAGGCTGAGCATCGGCATACATGGGTGGGATCTCGAAGAAGCACACATCAGAAGAAAGTGCTTTAAAGGCAAGTGCTTATTGGTTTTAATTTTATTTAAAACCTTTGTTCTGAAGTGGATTAAGAGGAGGTACCTTGGAACCACTATAAAAAATTCTGTTGTGTTGTGTCTAGCACAGAGGTGGGTGGAACTCCTGGCCAAATGTATAATCAAAATTCTTATTCTACAGTGATGGATGAAATTCCCAGCTGATTGAGTGAGGTGGAATTCCTACTCTAATTTTGAGGGTGTAAGTCCCCACTCAGTGGATTTTGGGGATAGCTCAAGGTTGAGCGAGTCCTAATAGTGCATGTAGGTTGGCTAATTGAACCACTTTAAAATTGGTCTTATAGTGTTTGATCTACGTGTGGTTGTATTTACCATTTAAATACTCTTCTCAACACACATGACTTTGCATATTGATTATTTTATTTTACACATTGCGTACAAGCATCGATATTCAAAGTTTATGTAAAGGGTCATAATCTTAGTGTGACCGCTTAATAAAATTATCACACTAAACAAATCTATTGATAAATATTCCGCTGCACTTTCAATCAAGAAATTTATAAACACCATTAAAAATGGGATTGACCTATTCACCCCCGCCCCTCTAAGGTCAATCAGCTTGTTCTAGCACCCGTGTAAAGGGTAGTGAGGTGGAATTCCTACTCTAATTGTAAGGGTGTAAGTCCCCACTTAGTGGATTTTGGGGATAGCTCAAAGTTGAGCGAGTCCTAATAGTGGATGCTGGTTGGCTAATCGAACCAATTTAAAATTGGTCTTATAGTGTTTGATCTATGTGTGGTTGTATTTACCATTTAAATACTGTTCTCAACACACATCACTTTACATATTGATTATCTTACTTTACACATTGCGCATAAGCATCGATATTCAAAGTTTATGTAAAGGATCATAATCTTAGTGTTACCACTTAATAAAATTACCACGCTAAACAAATCTATTGATAACATCCCGCTGCACTTTAAATCAAGAAATTTGTAAACACCATTAAAAATGGGATTGACCTATTCACCTCCCCCCCCCTTCTCTCTATAGGGTCAATCAACTTGTTCTAGCACCCGTGTAAAGGGTACTTTCAGGTTCCAATTCACAGTCAAGCTTCCTCTTTAGGATTTTAATGATTTTACCTGTTCAACTAAGCCTATGAATGTTCCTCTTTAAGGTGTGGGTACCACCTACAATCATCTATGGCTAAATACCTGTTTTGTGATTGCCATAACGATGAGCTTTAATCCAGTGGAGTATGATCTTCAATCTTGATCATCTTGAGTCTTCAAGCTTCTAGCAAGTGCTTTTTCCCGAGTCATGGAATTGACAAAGTTGGACTCGGCAAGCCGAGGCACTAACAATCTCCTCCTTTGTCAATTTCATGACAAAACCTAGAAGCTAACCCAAATACAAGCCCACCCTTAATACATCACATTTGAATACAAAATATTACATTGATTACAACTGCATATTCAAATGGACAACAAGACTATGATCTTCGCATATACTTGTTCAGCTTGCTTCATTTCATGTTTTCCTGTTCAAGCACATAAGCAAGCAACAATAGAAAATCATTAGAGGGGTTAGTCCCAAAGCATAAATATGCATTCATGGACTAAACTAGATTAGTATTCATTCTCCCCCATATACCATTGATTTCATAGCAACCAACACTACCCATAGCATATCCAAGCTATCAGTGTTGATCTTCCACACTCCAAGGATAGACATTCTCCTATGTCCATTGGCTTCTTCATATTCCTCTTCTTTATGGCTCTCTCTTTCTAGAGGCCCAAGCACTTCGTATTCACCAATTACTACCCCTAATTGGTTTTGATGTTTTATAGCTTCTATTAATTTCTCCCCCATTTTGTCATACAATTGATAAAGATTAATAGACAGACATCGATCTTCAAGCACTCTCCCATGTTTTTTTTGCATTTAGTGCTTAAATAAGTTTTTCTCTAACTCATGCTTCTCCCCCACGGTTCAATGCACACTTCTCGTGCGTGAAAGGTTATTTGCCCCTGCACAAGCTAAGTTCCAACTTAGCTGATTTCTTCTATGAGTCAAGTTAATTTACCTATCTTCCCTAGAGACTTCTCCCCCATTCTCCAAGCTATCTTTTGTAGCTTCTTTGACTCATCTCCCCCATGGTGTAAGCTATATTTTCTAGCTTCTGCAAATTATCTCCCCCATAAACTTAGCTGCTTCTAAGTTTATTTTTCTCCAAGCTTCCTTTTACGCTTGCATCAATCGTCCTCCTTACACTGTCATGTCCAGTGACATGTACTAATCTACACATATTTTGTGCTCCCCAACCTCCAAGGATGTGTTCAACCTTAGCTCGATCCCTATCTTCCTAACATGCCAATACAAAACCAACTTATCCAAACTTGCATGTTAGTCTATTTAACAAAATCCATGTTAATAATAGACACGAGATAGAAGGCATTTCATCAAATTAGCACACACACTAAATCAAACCATATCATTTTATTGATAAAATTGAGTACATATGGTTTTACCAAGGGGGCAACATGGATGCTTAATTTTAATACTAAAACTATAGTTTTCCAAAATACAAAACATAGAACACAAAAAACTATCCTAAGCAGAGCCATCCTGAGGAGATGATGTTGGAGGAGAAGGGGATTTTCGTCGTGAACTCTTTTTGAGTTTTTCCATGTATGTGGAAAGGTTTTGAATTGATTCATTCATAAAGGTTGCAAAGGCACCAATCTTACTTTCCAACTTCCGATGTTTTTCAAGGGAGAAATAGAGTCTTCTTATAAGAGCTTTGTCAGACTCGGCTTTAATATCTTCCATCTGCTCTTTTCTTTTCTCCTTTTTTACCTTAATCCTCTTACTTTTAGTATGCCTTTTTTTTTTCTACATCACTCTAGACCCCTAGAGAGGTTGTGACCTAAACTCGTTTTCCTTTTCTCCCACTGTCTTTGACTGGCACCTGGAGAGGAGAGGTAGGTTCTCTAATGGTAATACCAACTTGCTTTCGAGGTATGGGTGGTGGTGAGTTCTTTTTGTGGGATCTCCTCGAGAGGGTCTTGACTCGACGACCTATAGTATTCAGGAGATACGAAGATTCTCCTTGAAACCACTAAGATTTGGATTTCTCAGGCAAGGTGGCATGATCATTCTCAGAATCAGAGGAGACAATGATGACTGGGAACTTGTTCCTTATCATTTTCCACTACTGGAGGAGAGAATAATGCACTGAGCTTACCCAACCAATGTGAATCACAAAATCCGTGATTTGCAAGATACTGGAGGGGGAAGAAACAAAAACCCTCTGATTTTCCGTTAGGAAATCGTTCCGGGATGTCCTATCGACTGGTTTAGGGCACGGGAGGCAAGAGGGAAATCGCTAGAGCTCAGTAGGAGAAGAATCGATGATTTTGAAAAAAATCTGTCGTTTTCGCAGAAAGAGATCTTTTAACTTAATCTTTCTGACTCACCGACGGGTTGTGACCAACAACCGGTCTGTATCGACATGTCGATAAGTATCGACCTGTCCCTCCTTTTGATTTCCCCCCTTTTTAGTCTGAGTTCTGATTTCCAACAGAACCGACATGTTTGTTCCTCTGACTAGTCTATCCTTCGACCTGGGTTTTTAACTTTTAAGGATGACTAGGTGGGGGTGTGTGTGTGTGTGTGCGCTATTGATATTTATAGTTCATCCATGTAAGGACCTAGAATTTTAAATCCTCATTTTATGCAATTTATTTATCATATAAATGAAATATATGATTTTGGTCCAAATAATGTGAATATTTATTAGAAGAAATAAGGGAAACTAAATTCCCCTCAGATGACACATGGTCGATGTGTCGGCAAAGCTTAACATTTCCAGACAATGCATCAACTGGATTGATGTGTCGGGGACAACTGATATTCAAACCCGAGGTACAAGTTGTCAGAGGGATACATCGACGTGGTCGATGTATCGGGGAAAATTCGATCAAATGGATCGACACATCGACAAAGTCGATGTGTCGATTAGCTAGAACTTCTTCAGCCGAAGCTCCGTCGACCATCGTCCAAATCCTTCATTTTTCTATGCATGGGCATTCACAATGCCTTCCCATTTTCAAGGACTCAATTAAGACTTTAGGGATAGCGAACGATGAAGATAAAAAGAAGAGAAAATGAAGGGAAAGGGAAGAAAAGAAAGAAAGAAAAGGAGAGGAAAAACATTGACAAGGAAAGAAGAACCAGAGTGCCTAACCACCCCTCTTACTCATCCGAGTACATCCTATCATTCACATCTCAGCCCTCAACTCGACCAAGAACCTCTTCACCTCCTCATAGGCTTCCTCTGTTCCTGGAATGTAAGGAGAGACCAAGTAAGGGGAAAGATAAATCGAGCTAGCAAGGAGTGTGGAGAGCAAGGAGACAAGGGACATCAGATTACATCCATTCAAGCACACCTACGAAATACACGAGGTAGGTGAATTTCTGATAGTTTTGAGTAAATCAATAACAGTAGGTTGTTTAGAAAACTTGTATGAATGGATTGGGAAAGAAAGAACCCAAGAACAATGAACACCTGAGTAAAGGGAAGCCATGGATAATGGGTCCCTGACTTCTGACTCAACTCAGTCGACATATCGACTTCATCGATGTGTCGTTTGGGGCAAATATCCAGTAAAGGGACTGAAAGAAAGTAAACCCAGGATGACACATTGACGAAGTCGATGTCTCGGCCTAGGTATGATAGAGGTAGGAGTTGGAATGAACGAATGATCCATTAATCCCGAAGTGACCCATCGACAAAGTCAATGTGTCGGTCTAGGTATGATTGAAATGAAAATGAAATGTACGAATGACAAACTGATCTCAGGACGACATATCGACAATGAAAATGTGTCGGCCTGAGGTACGACAGATATAATATGGAACCAAGGGATGATGAACTGGTCTCAGCACGACCCATCGACAGAGTCGACGTGTCAGTCTAAGTATGGTAGAACCGGAGATGAAATAGAAAGGTGATAAATTAATCTCAGGACGATGTATCGACCAAGTCGATATGTCGGCCTTAAGATGATTTGAAATAAACATAAAAAGGAAGATGTATCGACAGAGTGGATATATCGTCCTGTGAACGCAGAATGAGTGATAATACTGACAAACTTGTCGACGAATGTTGACACATCGAATATATGCATCAGTATATGTATCGACTGGGTCGATACATGTAGTTCGAAAACAGAGGACGACTTAAGAAACTGATATATCAAATCAGGAGGATATGTCGACAGACTCGACATATCGACTGTATGAACCATTGGATATATTGACTATGTCGATGTTTACGTATATTGTAATACCCTGACCCGATTTAAGCTTGATCAGTATGACAAAGCAAACTTAGACCGGTTAATCCTGAAGATTACGGTTAAGGCTTTATGAAAAACCCAGGTGTGGCCCAGTCAGAGCTTTAAAGCTCGATGATCCAGCTCGTCTAGTTGGAAGGGTAAAATGGTAAGTTTTACCATTTATAAATATTATTTATTCTATGTAAGTAATTATTTGATTATTCATGGATGATATTGTTTTTCCTTAATCAAGGATTTTTAATTTAAAATTTTAATGTTATTTTATTTTCAGAAAATGTTATTTAAAACAGCCCGAAAAGAGCCCGAAAGGGGAGAAATAATTATTTTTGATAATTTCAGAAATAAGATTTTTTTTACAAAATCATTTAAGGTTAGGTTTTAAAATGACGGTTTAGTTTATTTCTCCAAATTTTGAAAATAAAAGTTTTAAACCCTTTTATTTAACACTAGTTAAATTAAGTAAATAGTGTCAAATTGTGGATTTTGTCTAAATCTATGGTTTTTGATGAATTTTAAACCTCCAAAAATTTTATATCAAATAGAGTTTATTAAACCCAACATTTTTATTAAGTTGGATTAAATTATTGAAGCTTTTAAATCACATTTTTAGTTAAAAATTGATTTTAGTCAAAACAGAACCTATTTGCAAAATCGTCAGGAGATACTTATCTGCAAAAACAATTTACTGTTTTACTGTGGCCGCGGGTACGTGGCCAGCCGCTTCCATGCAGCGCCAGTGGGTTGTCGGTGAGCTGGCCTTCACCCAACCATCTGATGAGCTTATAAAACTCACCCTTCTCCTAGCTGGTTTCACCCTCCCTCAGTTAAATTTCATCTCTGCCTCAGTGAAATCTGCCAGCTGCCGTCCCTCCCTGCTCATTTCAAAACTTTTTACCGGGAGCTTGGAAGAAGAGGAATTTTCAAATTTTGGATTTTCAACCTAGGAACTAAAGTGAAGGTATCCTCTGTGTTTCTTTTTAAATTCTAACAAGTTTAGGATCAAACAGAAGTAAAATTGATCAAGATTTGAGTGTGTAAAATGAATTTGAAGTTTAAGGAAAAGCCTTGGATTTTTTTTGTCTCATTGGTTCTCAAACTAAAATCAGATGTCTAATTAAGTATTAAAGTTTTAATCTATTCCCTATGTCAAGAGGACTCACAGAGGATTCCATTTGACCAGTTGGATGCAAAAAAAGAACCCAAAAAACCCATTATTTCTGGATTCGTATTTCACCCTCCCGACGCTGTTACTGTCTGCTGCTGTAGACAGAGGAGGAAGACGACTCTCGGAAGGTCCGAGAGTTGTGCTTCAGATGTTCCGAAACTGACATCTTCGGACGTTCCGTGCCTTGGTTCGGGACTTCGAGGTGTCTAGAGGTCAACTATTTCTCTCGCCTCTGCTTCAGGATGTTCCGAGCCTCCTTCGGACGGATCGAATAGATCGGAAGTACAGAGCTTCTCTCGGCATGTTCTGAGACACAACGAGACCCATCGAAAGTCCTTTTTTTTTTTTTTGTTTACAGTTCGGAAGCACTCTCGGACGATCCTAGACTTAAGCCTCGGAAGTTCCGAAGACCAGAGCCATGTCCCGAGGTTTTACAGACCAGTTTAGGCAGTGGCTTGGAAGGTCCGAAGCCGCAGTACCTGGTTCCAAGGCATGTTTCGAGGACCCCAGTTTTTTATTTGTAAATCCTTGTTCGACTTAAGATGCATGTGTTAGATCCTAGGTTTTAATGTGATGTTTAAACCCCCTTTGATAATTAAAAATGATACTAACCCCTTTTTCTCTTAATACTATAGTGTACTACTTATTGTATTCACTTCTAAGCCGATACTCTCTATCTGTGGCTGACTCAGCCCGGTAGCTATCTGTAGTTGTGCGATTTACTTCGCCGCTCGGTAGAAAAGAAGGGTTCGGGTACTGAGTGACCTCTAGGCCTAACTCGCTATAAGAGTAGTGGCCTGAGCAACTTATACATCTAGGCCTAACTCAATACGTCAATCTTGTCATGCCCAGAAGACAATATGAGAAGTGGTCTGAGCACCTATTTATTATATGCATTGCTGATTATTGTAAATTAAAATGGTTAGAAACCAAATGGGAGACTCAGTTCCATTTTCCCTAGAGATTTGGAAAAACAGGATAGATTTGAAATACTAAAAGTATGTATTACTTTGTAAACTATATATTCTGACTGATTATTGATTGTATATATCTGTTTGTATGTTAACAGAGAAGGATTAAGAAGGAAAAATAGAGCAAAAGAAAGATGGAGACGGGAAAAAGGTATGTTTTGAGTTTAAGAACAATGTAGGATTAAGACTAAGGGTGAACCATAGATTTGGAAATGGTGTAGCCGAAGCTATGGGTTCCATATCTGATTTGAAGGGATGACCAAATTGTTATAGGGTCATGGGATTGGAAAATCCATTTGAAGAATACATATGTATTAAAAAATCAACAGCCAAAGGATTGAATGTAGAATCATGTTTTGAATGGCACAAGAGGGAAAGAAAAAATGGAAAAGACTCTAGCTTTGGCTAGAGTGTAGAGTAAATCCAATTAAGAGTTATATGATGATGGTAATCATGTTTTAAAATGATAAGAAGTGAATTTCATGGAGAATGACTTCGCAAAATAAACGATAAAGAAGTTTGGCAAAACAATCAGTCGACTGAATCTGGGATTCAGTCGACTGAACTGGTGTTGGCTGAAGACAGAAAACAATTTCTTGGAGTTTCAGCCGACTGAATCTGGTGATTCAGTCAATTGAACATGGACATGATTAAAATATAAGGGATATATTGTGTTTCAGCCGACTGAATCTAGGATTCAGTCGACTGAAAATAGATGTATCGAATAAGTAAAGAGGTCTGGCATGTTTCAGTCGACTGAATATATGATTCAGTCGACTGAAGGTAAACTTACCAAACATGTAAACAATTGGGTGATGTTTCAGTCGACTGAATCCTTTATTCAGTTGACTGAACCTATACTGGCCGAACATACAGTTGATCTGATCCAAAGTCAGCCGACTGAATCTGTGATTCAGTTGACTAAAAGTGGATAGGCTGAGAATACAGAGGGTTTGACTCAGAGTCAGTCGACTAAATCTGTGGTTCAGTCGACTAAAAGATTACGAGTCAGGGTTAAAATAGTTCCGAGTTGGATTTCAGCAGACTAATATTGTATTTAGTTGACTGAAAGTCTGCGGTTAAGGCAGAGCACTGTATCTGGGTATGGTTTAGTCGACTGAATTCCTGATTCAGTCGACTGAATTGAAAAGTTGATTTTTATGATGCTTCCAGAAACTTATGTTTATCTGGAAGGATGTGAGGGATGATGGGAACTAGATGGATAATCAAATTAACATATGTATGTGAATGAATTCATTAAGGTAAAGAGTTTTCGCAAAAGGGTGTGCGATTGGTTTCGACATGATCGTTGAGCGGGATCTTCACAAAAACAACGAGGATAGCATACTGGACTTTAGTAGGATTCCTACCTTATTGAAAACACTGTGGATTATATATATGTACCGGTTTTATTTCCTTATATGATGATTTACTTTGGTTAAACAAGTGGTTATGTTTTAGGAACTGAATTTCAATGATATTATGTAATTTGATATGAAATGGCATTCTTGCACTCATTATCTCATGCATGGCATGGGAGGGAACACAAGGGAGGAGTCCACACTCCATTCAGTGATTCCGATTAACATATGTGGGGAGGAGTCCACACTCCATTTGGTCCTTCCTATTAACATATGTGGGGAGGAGTCCACACTCCACTCGGTGATTCCGATTAACATATGTGGGGAGGAGTCTACACTCCATTTGGTGATTCCGATTAACACAAGTGGGGAGGAGTCCATACTTCATTCGGTAATTCCAATTAACATATGTGCAGAGGTATAACAGTGACCTGGTGGTACACCACAAAACACTGTGGAAGTAATTGGCCAAGGGAACACTTTGATATGATTTGTGTTATGGTTGGATATGGAAGTTCGGTGGGAGATCATTGGCATATGACACCCATGACATGACCCATACATTAGCATGATTTTGACATGAGTATCATGCGCTGTTTTTAGTACTACGAGTTGATTTATAGTTTTCATCTTGATTCTATATTGATCCTATGTGTACATAACCCTATTTGGAATTCCTACTGGGCGAGTTGACTGTAACGCCCCGCCATTTTTCGCTCGCCGAAAATCAGAGTATATTTTTTTTATATAAGAGTGAGAGAGAGCGGGAACGTCAAGACGCGAGCTAAGTCTGAGTTTCCAAATCCGACCCTTTACTGGCCACCAATACGTGTGTATGGACCAAGTCCCCTAAAACAATTCACACTTTACAAACAATTGCGGAATAAACATATGGATAAGATTTCATCCATAAACATGACATCAATATTAAGCAAGGAAGTCAATCATATAAAATTAACTGAAGTTTAAATATCCAAATATCATCAAACCATAGCAAAATAAATCTAAGTTATTACAATTCCAAAATATCAGTTATCTCAATATATTGTTCCAAAATCAATTAAGTAAATTAAACATAAATTGTCCAAGCTCCTAAGCTTGTCTTTCTTCACATCCCATGTCCTTTCCATTCCCCGTTCCTTCATCTAAAGGGTAGAAGTAGGGTGTTAGTCAACGCGCCCAATAGGAATTCTAAATAGGGTTATGTACACATAGGATCCATATGAAAATCATGATAAATATATCAAATCAAAACAATAAAGCATCTCATAGTAATAAAAACAATTCATGATAATCATATCCAAATCATATTAATGTATGTGCCATGTCATGGGTGTCATATGCCAATGATACCCCACCCATTCTCCATATCCTGTAACGCCCGCCCCTTTTCAATTTTGCTACTTAGCCGAAAATCAGAGTATATACATATATATATATATATATATATATATATATATATTTGAATTAAAGAGTGACAAAGGGCGAGGGACATCACGACGCGAGTTAAGTACGAGCTTCCAAAGCTCGACCCTTAACTGGCCAACCCTACGTGTGCGTGGAACTAAGTCCATGAAGAACGGTTCACACGTAGAAAGTAAGCATTGCGGAATGTAACTTAAAGCGGAGTTATAATAGAGTCTATCCTACCAATTTTAGATAGCAAGGAATTACATCACTTAATTAATAATTACCTCAAAATTATAGTGTCCAAGATAAAGTCCAAACCATAGCAACAGTCTAAGTTATTACAGTCCAACGAGCTAAGCTACTCAAATTACATATCCATGAAATAAACTTAAATAAATAAGCTAGCTCGATCCTCCAAGCTCCTACGCTTGGCTCCCATCACGTCCTTCATTTCCTCCATTTCCTGCGTCCTCATCTAAGGTGGAAGTAGGGCGTTAGACAACGCGCCCAGTAGGTACTCCGAGTAGGGTCAACACATGGATTAGTGATAATAAAACACATAGGTAATAGTATAACAAAACCATGCAATCAATGCCATGCCATGGGTGTCATATGTTATGAGTCCCACCCATCATCCATATCATCATTATACAATGTCCCTCTTGATGGAAGAACCCTCATCAAGATAACATAAACACATAGTATCCCCATGTATGTTTATCGGTCGCCCCGACGGAGCATGGACTCCGGTTCCATTTCATCCCTCCCATGCTATGCATGAAATGTAAGTGCAACATGCCATATAATAATATTTCAAACCATAGCATTTAAATCCCATCTTAAAACATATCATTTGATTACCAAAATAAATCAAATAAAATATTCATACACACAGAATCCATGACTTACAATAAGGTAGGAATCCTACCAAATACCAACTAGTGTTCCTTTGAGTTTCCGTCCAAGAATTCGGTCACCTAATCACGCAACGCTTGCGATGATCCCGATACCTTATTACACATCGACAAATTAACCCATATTTTAACCATGCCTAAGTCCATCATACATGCCTTAGTGGGGTTCGGCCATACACCATGGCCGGACCTCACTAACTAGGTTTTTGGGTCCCTTTTTAATCCATAGATTATTTTAATCATGTGAGTCCAAAATCAGCCACCCTTTGGTTCATTTATCCAGCAAATAAGATCATTATTAAAGTCCCTAAGTCCACAAATATCCCCCATTGGGTTCGACCATACACCATGGCCGAACCCATGGTTCTTCATTTTTGGCCATTATTTACGTTTTTGCCACTCCTCCTTTCCATGGTTAATCACCTTTCATTTGGGCATGTGCATATCCCTAACTGATCCATAAACTTGGATCCCTCAATGCCTCATTAATCATGACTTAAAAATCAGTATACATCATACACTTTCTTAACTTAATACCCATTCATTTTAATCATGCATAGACCCTAACTTAGCCCTTAAGTGTCTCCTAAAATGGGTCATGGGTTCGGCCATACACCATGGCCGAACCCATGATGTCTTTTCCTCATTTTTTCTTGGATCTATTACAACATTTGTGATCCACAAACAGTCCCTTCTTGAGGGGGTTTCAATCATACATTTAGATCACCATTTTTTATCATCACTTAGTCCATTTTGAGTCCATTGAAGCCACCAACATTTCCTCATTATTTTCCATCTTTTTCACCCATTAAAGTTATATGGCCGAACCCATGGTTCATGGACCATCCTCATTTATAAGGTTTAAGACCATAAACACTTACTAACATTTCTCCATGGATTCCCTCATTTAACCCCTTTAAAATTTTCTAACATTTAACCATTCAAAGCCCTAAAGCCATTAACCAATCATTCCATGGTTTTCATCCTTCAACCCATGGAGAAATAATTAAAATCCTTCCATGGGGTTCGGCCATACAACATGGCCGAACCCTATGGTTTATTATTTCTTCAAAAATCATACTTCCATGATTTGATACATGATGGTTCTCATACAAGAAACCCTGGGTTTGGCCATGCAAAGGCCAAACCATACATCTTGTTCACTCATCATATTCTTGCCATGCATGGGGTCCTTTCCACATCTCCATAATGTTTAGGGTTCGTCCATGCAATGGCCGAACCATGATCCTTGACCCATCATGCCATGCATGTAATAGCCCTAATTTTTAAATCAACATATATATGGCATTTATTTATTTTAATTGGAATTTTGATGTTATGGATGTTAAATGGATCAAATATTGGGGCAAGGGCCCAAGTATGGTCCAATGGACCATGGATTGGATGGAATTCAATTAAGGGGTCAATAATGGTCAAAGTGGGCCCGATAACCATTTGGGACCCAATGGGTCAAAATGAGCCAAACTCTAAGGTAAATGATAGAAAAAATTTAATTGGGCCATGGGCCCAATGGTGACCCAATTAATTGAAATGGGGTGAATGGGAGTTAAACCACCTAAGTTAATGATGAGATGGTTAAGATGGCATAACCAATGGGGCCCACCTCCACCTCACCAAGTGAGGTGGTGTGTGGACCAAGGAAAAGGTGGGGCCGACCATCATGGTTGACTTGGTCAACCATGGATAAGTTAAGGGGGCTAAGGAGGATTAAAGTAGATTAAGTTGATTTAAATTATCTTAAATCATCTAAGTTAAGATTAATGGGGTTTAAGTAATATGGCCGAATGGGGCCCACCTCCACGTCACCAAGTGAGGTGGCGGGTAGGACAGGTGTTGGTGGGGACCGTCCACCATGGTTGACTTGGTCAACCATGGGTGGATTTCTTAGAGAGAGAGAGAATTTAATGGGATTAAATTAAATGGAAATTAACTAACCTAAGTAAGAATCTAATTTAATTAATTAGGTTGGTCAAAGGAGGGTCAATTGAACAAGTCAAGGGGTGGTTTCATCCCATTGAAACCACCCAAAGAAACACAAAAGAAACCATGACTTAGGGTGGTGGTTTCATCTCAACCACCACCACTCAAGGTATGAGGACCCATACCTCTCATCATATGGTCAAGTGGTCAAAGGGAGGAAGACCAAACCACTCATTCAAACACACACAAAAAAGTTGGCATGTGGGGTGGTTTCCTCCCAACCACCACCACCAAGGACATGCAAGCCATGCTTACCCATATTGGTTGGTCAAATGGGATGATGGAGGAGTGTAACCCAAGCCACCAAGATGAGATGGGAATGGGTCTAGAGTCCCATCTCATCTCCATCTCTTCATTCCCTCTCCCAAAACCGTCCTCTCTCTCTCTCCCAAGGAAAACACCAAGAAAGAAGAAGAAACTTAGAAGAAAAGAAGGAAAAAACTAGGCTTGGCCAACCACCACTTCAAGACCCAAGCTTGAGATGATTTTCCATCCCCTCCTCCCCTATCCCTCTCTCAAAATCTAAACCTACCTTAGCCACACCCTAACCATGGAGACTCCATCTTGATCAAGCACATAGTGGCCGAACAACAAGGAGAAGAAGAAGAGAAAGGGCTAAGGAAAGCAAAAGGAGAAAGAAAGACCGGAGGAGTCATCGGTGTGGTAAGGAATTCTTAAACAAGAATTTATATTTTTTTTTAAAGGTTAAGATGTGTTTATGGAATCCATTTCTTAGAATGGATGGTCGCCACAAATGTTATGGGCCTTAGATCTAAGATCCATCCAATGATAAGATGAGAAATGGATGAAAAGGAAGAGATAGATTAAGGAAAATGAATAGACATTATGGACACCATTAAGATCAATTAAATATGGAAGTATGGGTGTTTTAAGGAATTTTAGGCCATAGGGTTCAGCCATGTAGTATGGCCGAACCCCATGGTGAACAATTAAGAAATTTAAATAGGATTTTTGGGATTAAGAACCATGAAAGGGTAACCTATGATGTCAAGATGATTTTGAGTAAAAATTAATGATTTTTTTTAAAGGGGTTTTAAACAAGAAAATCATGGGATATGTAAATGATTTAATGTCCTCCAAACATGGTGAATGAAGGAGAATCATGAACCATGGGTTCGGCCATGGTGTATGGCCGAACCCTATGGTGATGGAATGATGAATTAAATGGTTATGGAAGTATGGAAATTAATGGAGAAGGTTAATGGTAATTAAGTGGATTTTTTAGGTATTTTAAACAAGGTTTTAAATGAGTGGAAATGAGGTTTTTAAAATAAAATTATGGACCATGGGTTCGGCTATGGTACATGGCCGAACCCCATGGGAAGACTTTGAGGAATTTAGTGTTCTTGGAACCATGGAAAATAAAATGGAATGATGGTTAGATTAAATGGACCAAAGTATATCTCATGACGATTATGAAAGGATGATGTAAATGTATGATTTAAATTCATTTATGGTAGGACCAAATGAGGTGAAATGGACTCAAGAAAAATGGGAAAAAGGCATCATGGGTTCGGCCATGGTATATGGCCGAACCCATGACCCATTTGTAGGTCATGTTATGGGCTAAATATTGAATTATGTATGGGATTAGATGATTGCAAATTTAATTAAATTAAGTGGCTGATTTTAGGGATGTTAGGTCATGGTCAATGAATCATTAATGGGGCTAAGTATATGGATGAAGTATGGACCAAAAATATACATGTATGGAGGAAATATTAAATCATGGAAGTGTAGTGGCAAAACCGTAATTCTGGGCCACAATGAAGACCATGGCAAAACCCCATGTATGTTGGACATGAATTTGGGTACATTAAGATAACCTTATGAGTGATTAAATGAAGCTTAGGGTTGCTGCATTTTAGTCTCACAAATTAGAATGTTTAAAAGGCTAAAATTTGGATTATGCATGTGTTTAAATTAATGGAAATGAGGCTAATGTTAAGGGCTGATTTTTAATGATCTTGTAACATGGTTAGGGATCATTAAATGGATCTAGGTTTGTGATCTGTTAGGAACTTAATCATGGTTAAAATAGGGACGAATTTGGTAAATGTATAATAAGGTATCGGGACGTCGCAAATGGTACACGATCGGCGACCGGATTATCGAACGAAAACGTAAAGGAACTCTAAGCGGTATTCGGTAGGATTCCTACCTTTTTGTAAGCCTTGGATTATGTGTATGTGATGGTTTCCTTGCTTTATTTCGGTAATTATATGATTTATCTTAAGATGGGTTTTAAATGCTATGAATTATACTTTAATGCTATGGATGATATTTTAAATGCTATGGATGATATTTTTAAGGCTATGGATTATATTTCAATGCTATGGATTTTATATTAAGGATATGAATTATATATATACTACATAGCATAATGCACTTACATCTCATGCATGGCACGGGCGGGAAAATAATGAAACCGGAGTCCATACTCCGTCGGGGCGACCGAGAAGCAAACATGGGGATAGCCTGAGGTGCTATAACCGGAGTCCATGCTCCGTCGGGGTGACCGAGAATCAAACATGGGGATAACTTGATATGCTATAAGCGGAGTCCATGCTCCGTCGGGGCGACTGAGAAATAAATATGGGGACACCTTGACGAGGCTTTGCCGTCAAGGGGGATATGACATTTTATGATGATATGGACGATGGGTGAGACACATGACATAGGCACCCATGGCATGGCATTCATCATATGGTTTTATTATATTATTATCGGTATGCTTGTTATCACTAATCCATGTGCTAGCCCTACTCGGAGTCCTATTGGGCGCGTTGTCTAACGCCCTACTTCTACTCTAGCTGATGACGCAGGAGACGGCGGAAACGGTGGACGCGACGGGAGCCAAGCTTAGGAGCTTGGGGAAAGCGGCTATTGAGCTTTATTTAAGTTTTATTTTGGAAATGTAATTTAAGTAGCTAGCTTGTCGGATTGTAATAATTATTGTTTCTTGCTATGGTTTGGACTGTCCTCTGGGCGTTATCATTTTGAGATATAATTATGAACATAGGGGTATTTTAGTAATTTTAAGCGCCGTACTTCCTTGCTATCTAAAACTGGTAGGATAGTCTCTATTATAATGTTCCGCATGCAATTATATTCCGCGAGCTTACTTCCTACGCGTGAACCGTTCTCGTGGACTTCGTTCCGCGCACGCGTAGGGTTGGCCAGTTAAGGGCCTAGCTTTAGAAGCTCGGACTTAACTCGCGTCGTGACATCCGCGCCCGTTGTCACTTTTATTTCAAAAAAAAAAAAAAAAAATAGACTCTGATTTTCGGTGAAAAGGGGCAGGCGTTACAATTGGTATTAGAGCGAAATCGGAAGAATGAATCTCTCGAAGTATGATTAAGACGGTTTCACTTCTCACTGACGGATAAGAATCCCAACTGACCGACTCTTCGGAGTCCGCTGCACGGGGGCTGGGTTAATCTACTTTGATTGACTCAAACTGAAACATTCAATCTGAGAGCCACATTTGACGTAAGAAAATGATAGCAAGGGAAGTATAATCTTTATAACATTGATAGATTTATCAAACGTAGAAAAACTTCCCCGATTTCACCAAATGGAATAGAACATTGGTACTTAGGAAATTTTCCACAAAAAAAAAAAGAAGTATGCATATTTGGCAATCTTCCCCCAAAATGAGAGACAATAATTAATATTTAGGAAAGTTTTCCCCAAAAATAAAGTATGCATATTTGGCAATTTTCCCCCAAAATGAGAGACAATACTTAATACTTAGGGAATTACCCCCTCAAAATTAAGTATGTCTATATTGGCAAATTTTCCCCAAAACTAAATATATATGAACGCGCCAACATTATGAAGGAACTAAGTCGATAAATGTTTTCTATGACTTAGGAAATGCCACTAAAGAGAAAAACTCGTCGAAACCCCCCGATAGATGAAGAGGTGCCACCACCTCATCAAGAGGAAGTACATCCACCGCATCAAGAGGGGGCACAGCCACCTCATCAAGCCGAGGGACAGAATAGTATAAACATACAAGGTGTACCTCCCAAGCTAAGAGGCATAGTTCAAGCGGCAGTCGCTTCTGCTCTTCAACAACACTCAAGCGGAAATGCGACCGCCAGTGACTCCAGTAAACGGAGGATGGTCAAGGATTTTCAACAACAGCGCCCTCCCTACTTCAGGGGAAAAGAAGGGACTGTCGGAGCGGAGCATTGGTTAAAAAGGATCATTCAGATCTTGAATCTGCTCCAGATTACCAGTCCTGCTGATAAGATCTTACTGGCCACGTCTCAACTAATCGAGGATGCCAGTAGTTGGTGGGAAGTTGTAGAAAAGCAACAAGCGCTGGTGCCAGAAGGGGAAAGGATCACTATGACATGGGAATGGTTCTCAGCCACCTTTATAGAACAATATTTTTCGGAGGAGGAAAGAGAGAGCCAGACTCAAGCCTTCTTATCATTGGTACAAGGCAGCATGACGGTGGTAGAATACCACAGAGAATTCCTTAAGCTATCCGTCTATGCATTTTATATGGTGGATACTGAGCACCGAAGGGCCCGTAAGTTTGAGCGGGGCCTTCGGCCGAGCATCAGGGCTAAGGTGACCATTTTCAAGGAACCCACACTGGCAGGGGTGGTCAGCAGACCACTATCGCAGAACGAGAGTTAAATGAAATAGTGCGGTTTGACAACCGCCGAGGGCAAGGTGGACGGGGTGCATTTCAACCCAACAAGAAATTCCGCCCGAATTCTAGCAGACCCTCACCCTCCATGGGATCTACAGGGGGCTTTTGCCCCAATCAGCCCTCCCCATCAGCATCAGTCACACAGGTTCCCCGGGGTGGGAACACATGTTACCAGTGTGGCCAACAGGGCCACTTCAAGAGGGAGTGTCCACAGATCAGCCGACCTTCTAACTCCAGGGGTTCCTTCCGCCCTCCAACTAGACCAACTCAGTCGCGAGGAGGCAGAGCATACAACCAAACGAGGCGGGCGACAAACCCTACATGATCTGGATGGCTTTTTACCATACCTTCTCCAGTAGCGGTGGATCGCTCAGTGATTCAAGGTATGGCCGTAGTTGGTCGTTCTTATGCTGTTACATTATTTGATTCTGGAGCTTCACATTCATTTATATCTGCTGCATTCAATCTGCTACGGGCACCTTAGTACAAAACCTGTCCACATCACTTACCATTGTATCCCCCGTCGGAGACACATCATTAGGACTCATATGTACGGCATTGAACACGGAACTCGCGGGATTCAGATTCGAGTTCAACTATTTAGTAATCGATATAGCTGAATACAATGTTATATTTGGCATGGACTGGTTGACTACATATCAGGCCCATATTGATTGCCATCTTCGTAGGGTGATATTTTGGTCACCCAAGGGAAAGCGGTACATGGTACACGCTGACAGACAGGGCATCCCTAGAAGGCTGCAGGAAGAATTGAACCATCTTGCCTTGAACAACCTCAGATTAGATAGGGCACCAATAACTGAACTTTCGACGGTAGTAGCAGATTATACCAAGGTATTCCCAATAGAGCTCCCTGGTTTGCCACCCAAGAGGGAGATAGACATTGAAATCAAGTTATACCCCGGCGCCGCTCCAGTATCATTACCCCATTATAGGATGGCACCAGCTGAGATGACCGAGTTGAAGAAACAGATTGATGAACTGCTCAGACTGGGTTTTATTCAGAACAACACATCCGCATGGGGAGCCCCGATATTATTTGTGAAGAAGAAAGACGGTACCCTGCGAATGTGTGTGGATTATAGGAAGTTGAACCAGCTGACTGTCAGAAATAAGTATCCCCTAGCCCAGATTGACGATTTGTTTGATCAACTTAGGGGTTCCTCTCACTTTTCCAAGATTGATCTAATGTCCGGGTACCATCAAATCCGGGTTAGGGAGGAGGACATAGAGAAGACAGCCTTCAGGACACGGTATGGGTTATATGAATATGTGGTCATGCCATTTGGACTTACAAACGCACCGGCTGTGTTCATGGACCTAATGAATAGGATATTCCGTCCTTACCTGGATCGGTTTGTGATTGTATTCATTGATGATATTCTGATCTATTCCAAAAGTCAGAAGGAACATGCCGAGCACCTGCGGATAGTCTTAGACACCTTGAGGAAGAACCAATTGTATACCAAAGCCAGCAAGTGTGAATTCTGGCTATCTGAAGTTAACTTCTTGGGGCACATCATATCAGAGGAAGGTATAGCCGTGGACCCGGCTAAAGTAGTGGCAGTGAAGGAGTGGAAAACGCCTACGAATGTGACCGAGATCCTCAGTTTTCTGGGATTGGCCGGTTACTACCGGAAATTCATCATGGACTTCTCCAAGATTGCAGCTCCACTTACCTGACTCACTCAGAAAGGAGTCAAATTTGAGTGGTCAGATCTATGCAACCAGAGATTTGAGGAACTAAAGGAGAGGCTTACGACCACTCCTATTCTGATCTTGCCGGAAAGAGGTAGAAATTCATGACTGGGGTGTACACTCAGTCAAGGTAATCCTGCGGTGGCATACGGATCGAAACAGTTGAAAATTCATGAACGCCATTATCCCACACATGATCTGGAACTAGCAGCGGTGGTCTTTGCTCTCAAAAGCTGGAGACACTACCTTTATGGTGAAAAGTTTGAGGTGTTCTCGGATCACAAGAGCCTGAAGTACTTATTTGATCAGAAGGAATTCAACATGAGACAGTGCAGATGGATTGAATATCTGGCGGATTATGAATTCGCACTTCGGTATCATCCTGGCAAGGCGAACAAAGTGGCGGATGCCCTCAGCCGCATGTCACATGCGACAGTAGTCAGCTTGATTAGGGCGGAATGGGAGGTATTGAATACCATCAGAGAGTTTAAACTCTACCTCAATAATCACAGGACCATATATAATCTGATCATACGATCCACCATGGTCTCTGAGATTGAATGGGAACAACGGACAGATCCAGAGGTGGAGGAGATATGGGCTAAGATGTCTACCGGTGAGGTGGTACCGGAATGGGAATTACGACCGGGAAAAGGTCTTATATTCCGAGGTAGGACATATGTGCCTAAACGCTGCAGAAGAGAGTTGTTGATTGAAGCACACCAAACCAAGCTCTCTATCCATCCGGGCAGCGCCAAAATGTATCATGATCTTAAGAGGCACTATTGGTGGCATGGACTCAAGAAGGATGTGGCAGAGTTTGTTGCTCGTTGCCTAACTTATCAGTAGGTTAAGGCGGAACATCAGGAACCACCGGGTTTACTCGCACCCTTGCCGGTGCCAGAATGGAAATGGGAGCACATATCCATGAACTTTGTAACAGGGTTGCCAAGGTCATCAAAGGGCAACGATGCGATATGGGTCATAGTGGACCAGTTGACCAAGTCTGTACATTTCCTTCCCATCAAGATGACAGATTCATCAGAGACTTTGGGTCGACAATACATCCAGGAGATCATCAGGTTACATGGTATTCCCCTGTCTATTGTGTCCGACAGGGATGGCCGATTCACCGGCAGAGTATGGCAGGGCATGCAGTCGGCTATGGGGACCGACATATTGACTAGCACAGCATTTCATCCACGGACTGATGGACAGCCGGAGAGGACAATACAGACATTGGAGGATATGTTGAGAGCATGTATGCTGGACTTCAAGGGTGGATGGGAGGATCATTTACCAGGCAAGCCTCCAAATGGCTCCGTTTGAGGCCTTGTATGGTAGAACGTGTAGATCGCCAGTGTGTTGGACAGAGGCCGGTGAGCCTGCGTTGATTGGACCGGATTTGGTTGCGGAGACTACAACACAGATTAAGTTGATACGGCAACATCAACTCACTGTACAGAGCCGTCAGAAGAGTTACGCCGACAAGAGGAGAAGGTTCCTCGAGTTTGAGGTGGGAGACTTGGTATTTTTGAAAGTCTCGCCACGGAAGGGGCACATGAGGTTTGGGAAGAAGGGGAATCTATCGCCTAGATTTGTGGGGCCGTTTCCGATCCTGAAAAGGGTGGGGGGGGGGGGGTAGCTTATCAGTTGGCGCTCCCTCCACAATTATCATCTTCACATGATGTATTCCATGTGTCCATGTTAAGGAAGTACAACCCCGATCCTTCTCATGTGTTGAATGTTCAAGACATCGATGTACAAAGTGATGTGACATATGTGGAGAAGCCGGTCAGAGTGATCGGGAGCGAACAAAGGGTGCTGCGGAACCGCGCCATTCAGTTCGTCAAGGTGGTATGGGAACGACATGGCAGTGAAGAAACCACCTGGGAACTTGAGTCGGAGATGAAAGCCGCTTATCCGGAGCTCTTCGCATGAGTTGTTTTGAACCACTATTTTGCTCGAATTTTCGGGACGAAAATTTCAAAAGAGGATTCTATTGTAATAGCCTGAATTTTTAAATCAACATATATATGGCATTTATTTATTTTAATTGGAATTTTGATGTTATGGATGTTAAATGGATCAAATATTGGGGCAAGGGCCCAAGTATGGTCCAATGGACCATGGATTGGATGGAATTCAATTAAGGGGTCAATAATGGTAAAAGTGGGCCTGATAACCATTTGGGACCCAATGGGTCAAAATGAGCCAAACTCTAAGGTAAATGATAGAAAATAATTTAATTGGGCCATGGGCCCAATGGTGACCCAATTAATTGAAATGGGGTGAATGGGAGTTAAACCATCTAAGTTAATGATGAGATGGTTAAGATGGCATAACCAATGGGGCCCACTTCCACCTCACCAAGTGAGGTGGCGTGTGGACCAAGGAAAAGGTGGGGCTGACCATCATGGTTGACTTGGTCAACCATGGATAAGTTAAGAGGACTAAGGAGGATTAAAGTAGATTAAGTTGATTTAAATTATCTTAAATCATCTAAGTTAAGATTAATGGGGTTTAAGTAATATGGTCGAATGAGGCCCACCTCCACCTCACCAAGTGAGGTGGCGGGTAGGATAGGTGTTGGTGGGGACCGTCCACCATGGTTGACTTGGTCAACCATGGGTGGATTTCTTAGAGAGAGAGAGAATTTAATGGGATTAAATTAAATGGAAATTAACTAACCTAAGTAAGAATCTAATTTAATTAATTAGGTTGGTCAAAGGAGGGTCAATTGAACAAGTCAAGGGGTGCTTTCAATGGGATGAAACCACCCAAAGAAACACAAAAGAAACCATGACTTAGGGTGGTGGTTTCATCTCAACCACCACCACTCAAGGTATGAGGACCCATACCTCTCATCATATGGTCAAGTGGTCAAATTGAGGAAGACCAAACCACTCATTCAAACACACACAAAAATGTTGGCATGTGGGGTGGTTTCCGCCCAACCACCACCACCAAGGACATGCAAACCATGCTTACCCATATTGGTTGGTCAAATGGGATGATGGAGGAGTGTAACCCAAGCCACCAAGATGAGATGGGAATGGGTCTAGAGCCCCATCTCATCTCCATCTCTTCATTCCCTCTCCCAAAACCGTCCTCTCTCTCTCTCCCAAGGAAAACACCAAGAAAGAAGAAGAAACTTAGAAGAAAAGAAGGAAAAAACTAGGCTTGGCCAACCACCACTTCAAGACCCAAGCTTGAGATGATTTTCCATCCCCTCCTCCCCTATCCCTCTCTCAAAATCTAAACCTACCTTAGCCAAACCCTAACCATGGAGACTCCATCTTGATCAAGCACATAGTAGCCGAACAACAAGGAGAAGAAGAAGAGAAAGGGCTAAGGAAAGCAAAAGGAGAAAGAAAGACCGGAGGAGTCGTCGGTGTGATAAGGAATTCTTAAACAAGAATTTATATTTTTTTTTAAAGGTTAAGATGTGTTTATGGAATTCATTTCTTAGAATGGATGGTGGCCACAAATGTTATGGGCCTTAGATCTAAGATCCATCCAATGATAAGATGAGAAATGGATGAAATGGAAGAGATAGATTAAGGAAAATGAATAGACATTATGGACACCATTAAGATCAATTAAATATGGAAGTATGGGTGTTTTAAGGAATTTTAGGCCATCGGGTTCGGCCATGTAGTATGGCCAAACCCCATGGTGAACAATTAAGAAATTTAAATGGGGTTTTTGGGAACCATGAGAGGGTAACCTATGATGTCAAGATGATTTTGAGGAATTTAGTGTTCTTGGAACCATGGAAAATAAAATGGAATGATGGTTAAATTAAATGGACCAAAGTATATCTCATGATGATTATGAAAGGATGATGTAAATGTATGATTTAAATTCATTTATGGTAGGACCAAATGAGGTGAAATGGACCCAAGAAAAATGGGAAAAAGGCATCATGGGTTCGGCCACGATGTATGGCCGAACCCATGACCCATTTGTAGGTCATGTTTATATTGAATTATGTATGGGATTAGATGATTGCAAATTTAATTAAATTAAGTGGCTGATTTTAGGGATGTTAGGTCATGGTCAATGAATCATTAATGGGGCTAAGTATATGGATGAAGTATGGACCAAAAATATACATGGATGGAGGAAATATTAAATCATGGAAGTGTAGTGGCAAAACCGTAATTCTGGGCCACAATGAAGACCATGGCAAAACCCCATGTATGTTGGACATGAATTTGGGTACATTAAGATGACCTTATGAGTGATTAAATGAAGCTTAGGGTTGCTGCATTTTAGTCTCACAAATTACAATGTTTAAAGGGCTAAAATTTGGATTATGCATGTGTTTAAGTCAATGGAAATGAGGCAATGTTAAGGGCTGATTTTTAATGATCTTGTAACATGGTTAGGGATCATTAAATGGATCTAGGTTTGTGATCAGTTAGGGACTTAATCATGGTTAAAATATGGACTAATTTGGTAAATGTATAATAAGGTATCGGGACATCGCAAACGGTACGCGATCGGCGACCGGATTATCGAACGAAAACGTAAAGGGACGCTAAGCGGTATTCGGTAGGATTCCTACCTTTTTGTAAGCCTTGGATTATGTGTATGTGATGGTTTCCTCGTTTTATTTCGGTAATTATATGATTTATCTTAAGATGGGTTTTAAATGCTATGAATTATATTTTAAATGCTATGGATGATTTTTTAAGGCTATGGATTATATTTCAATGCTATGGATTTTATATTAAGGATATGAATTATTTATATACTACATAGCATAATGCACTTACATCTCATGCATGGCATGGGCGGGAAAATAATGAAACCGGAGTCCATGCTCCGTCGGGGCGACCGAGAAACAAACATGGGGATAGCCTGAGGCGCTATAACCGGAGTCCATGCTCCGTCGGGGCGACCGAGAATCAAACATGGGGATAGCTTGATATGCTATAAGCGGAGTCCATGCTCCATCGGGGCGACCGAGAAGCAAACATGGGGACACCTTGACGAGGCTTTGCCGTCAATGGGGATATGACATTTTATGATGATATGGACGATGGGTGGGACACATGACATAGGCACCCATGGAATGTCATTCATCATATGGTTTTATTATATTATTATCGGTATGCTTGTTATCACTAATCCATGTGCTAGCCCTACTCATAGTCCTACTGGGCACGTTGTCTAACACCCTACTTCTACCATAGCTGATGACGCAGGAGACGGCAGAAACGGTGGACGCGACGGGAGCCAAGCTTAGGAGCTTGGGGAAAGCGGCTACTTAGCTTTATTTAAGTTTTATTTTGGAAATGTAATTTAAGTATCTAGCTTGTCGGATTGTAATAATTATTGTTTCTTGCTATAGTTTGGACTATACTCTGGACATTATCATTTTGAGATATAATTATGAACATAGGGGTATTTTAGTAATTTTAAGCGCCGTACTTCCTTGCTATCTAAAACTGGTAGGATAGTCTCTATTATAATGTTCCGCATGCAATTATATTCCGCGAGCTTACTTCCTACACGTGAACCGTTCTCGTGGACTTCGTTCCGCCCACGCGTAGGGTTGGCCAGTTTAGGGCCGAGCTTTAGAAGCTCGGACTTAACTCGCGTCGTGATGTCCGCGCCTGTTGTCAGTTTTATTTCAAAAAAAAAAAAATAGACTCTGATTTTCGGTGAAAAGGGGCGGGCGTTACAATGCATGCATGCATAATCCATATACATACATAATGTCCTTATTTGTTTCATTATTCATAGCCTACCTTACCCATTAGGGTTTGTCCATGTCCCATCCCCTTCTTTGGATGGATTTTAAATCCATGGCCCATGATATTTTGGCTACCATTTAATCCAAGAAAATGGACTCCATGATCTCCTTTTTAACCCTTTAAAAATAAAATCTTGTTGAGGACTACTTTCCAATCCATGGTTCTTCCGGTTGCCTCTTGCTCCTCTTGATCCTTAGCCTTTCTCCTTCCTTCTTCTCCTTGGTGCTCGGCCAATGGTGAGCTTGATCCCAATGAAATCTCCAAGGGCTGGTTCGGCCAAGATAAAGATAGGTTTGAGAGAGGGGAAGGAGGAGAGAATGGAAGATGTCCTAAGGTTTTTGGTCTTTGAAAGTGGTCGGCCAAGCTTGGGTTTTTTCCCTTTTTTTTTTCTAAGTCTTTTCCCTTTTCTTCTTGGTGTTCTCTTTGGATGAGAGGGGGAGAGGACGGTTTGGAGAGGGAGTGAGAGATGGAGAGATGGAAATGAGATGGGAAATGGGATGGAACCCTAGACTTTTCCCATCTTGCCTTGGGTAGCTTGGGTTAGACTCCACCATCATTAAGGTGGAGTCTTCCCCATGAGTCCATTGACCAAACCAAAATGGGGGGGGGGGGGGGGGGGGTATGGCCTTGCATGCCCTTAATCCTAGAACCCTTGTCCCTTAGTGGTGGTGGTTGGGATGAGGTGGAACCATCACCTCACAATGGGTCAAAGCATGTTCAATCTTACCCCCATTTTATGGATCTTGTTGGATGAGGTGACACCACCACCCATGCCAACGGTTTTGGTGGGTCTAAGTTTGGTGGTTTGGGTGGTTTCCATGAGATGAAACCACCCACTTGACTCACTCATTTGAGTCACCCATTTGACTCACCCATTTATTTAATTTGATATCTAAGTTAGGTTATTTAATTCCATAATTTCCATTTAGTTCCCTTTTAATTTTCCATGAATCCACCCATGGTTGACCAAGTCAACCATGGTGGCTGGCCCCACCAATTCCTTAGCCAACCCGCCACCATGGCCGAACCTCATCCCTTTTTGGTTTTTGGTGCTCCACTCGCCATTCTTGTTGATGAACCATTCCCATATCTTAACCATAAAAATTAGTAAGATTCAGCCATACATTGGCCTATCCTTCACATTAACTATATCTCCATTTAAATCATATAGAAGCCCCATAATATTGCATGGTTTCTATCCCTCAAAACCATCACAAATCACCATAAAATTATCATATCATTTCATGGGGTTCGGCCATCCCAATTGGTCGAACCATATGGCCTATAATTTTAAACCTTTTAACATATAATTTGTGTCTCATTAAACATATAACAATCACCATAGTATTGTATGGTTTGTAGACTTCAAAACCATCAACCTAACCAAATAAATTTCATGGGGTTCGGCCAACCAAGGTGGCCGAACCCAATGATTCGGCCATTCCATGGCCCAAAACATGACACTCAAATCCATGATTTAAACCTTTTCAACTTGCATCTTAGGTCTAATTTAAACATCCAAAACAGTCCATCATTTGCATGGTTTTAACTTACAAAAACCATCAACATGACCAAAACATTTCATGGGGTTCGGCCACTATGGTCCATGTTTTCTATCTTTTAAACATCAATAGACATACTCTAAACCCTTGGTAGATTCGGTCATCCCATGGCCAAATCATGTTCCATTTAACACATTGTATTAAACAAAATTCCATAGAATTACTTACCAATTCTCTAAGCCTTTCTCCTTGCTTCCTATCTTTCTTAGCCTCCCTTCCTTTGCTGATTATATGCTTGATCAATGGTGAAAAACACCCAAGGATAATTCGGCCAAGAGGATGTGTTCTTGAGAGAGGGAGAGAAATGAGAATTCTATGACCTTGGCAATGTAAAATTCGGCCAAGAGTGGTGTTTGTTGCTTTTGTTAAACAGCCCCATATCACTCATTTAATCCTCATCAATACTTGATCAAACCAAGGAGGCATTTGGTGCCAACCAAGGTACCCCTTGGCACCAACCAATGCACCCTTTGAGATGGAAAGACTCCTCCATCTTTCATCATTTAAGCCGCCCCCAACCATGGTGACCCTTGGCTTGGCCAAGGCACCCCTTCACTTCCAACGTGTGGGACATGCTTCCTTGATGATGTTTGAGATCAAGACAACTACTCACCTTCCATTTGACTCACTTGAACTCAAGGCCCCTTTGATTTCCAACTCAACTCACCCAACTCACTACACTTAATGCATTTCATTTAATGCACTTGAGTCAACTCATTATTTAATTTAATTCCAACTCACTTCAGTCCCAACTCAAACTGATTTAACTCATATTTGAGTTCACTTGAGGGTCCACACGGTCAACCATGGTCCACATGGTTAACATGTGTAACTCCTGCCCCATTTTCACCGAAATCAGAGTCTATTTTTTTTTTTTTTTTTAAGTAAGAAGTGACAACGGGCGCGGACGGCACGACGCGAGTTAAGTCCGAGCTTCTAAAGCCTGGCCCTTAACTGGCCAACCCTACGCCTGCGCGGAACGAAGTCCACAAGAACGGTTCACGCGTCGGAAGTAAGCTCGCGGAATGTAATTATATGCGGAACATTATAATAGAGACTATCAGTTTTAGATAGAAGGGAAGATACATCATTTAATTACTAAAATACCCCTATGTTCATAATCATATCTCAAAATGATAACGTCCAGAGTACAGTCCAAACCATAGCAAGAAACAGTAATTATTACAAATTGACAAGCTAAGCTATTTAAATTACATTTCCAAAATAAGACTTAAATAAAACTAAGTATCCGCTTTCCCAAGCTCCTAAGCTTGGTTCCCGTCGCGTCCACCGTTTCCACCATCTCCTGCGTCATTAGTTAGGGTAGAAGTAGGGCGTTAGATAACGCGCCCAGTAGGACTCCGAGTAGGGCTAGCACATGGATTAGTGATAACAAGCATACCGATAATCATATAATTAAAACATATGATGAATGTAGATGCCATGGGTGCCTATGTCATGTGTCCCACCCATCATCCATATCATCATACAATGTCATATCCCCCTCGACGGCAAAGCCTCGTCAAGGTGTCCCCATGTTTGCTTCTTGGTCGTCCCGACGGAGCATGGACTCCAGTTATAGCGTATCAAGCTATCCCCATGTTTGTTTCTCGGTCGCCTCGACGGAGCATGGGCTCCGGTTATAGCACCTTAGGCTATCCCCATGTTTGCTTTTCGGTCGCCCCGACGGAGTATGAACTCCGGTTCCTTTATTTTCCCGCCCATGCCATGCATGAGATGTAAGTGCATTATGCTATGTAGTACATATATAATTCATATCCTTAATATAAAATCCATAGCATTGAAATATAATCCATAGCATTAAAATATAATCCATAGCATTTAAAATACCATCCATAGCATTAAAGTATAATCCATAGCATTTAAAATACCATCCATAGCATTAAAGTATAATCCATAGCATTTAAAGCCCATCTTAAAATAAATTATATAATTACCAAAATAAAACGAGGAAACCATCACATACACATAATCCACAGCTTACAAAAAGGTAGGAATCCTACCGAATACCGACTAGCGTCCCTTTACGTTTTCGTCCGATAAATCCGGTCGCCGATCACCCACCGTTTGCGATGTCCCGATACCTTATTATACATTACCAAATCAGTCCATATTTTATCCATGATTAAGTCCCTAACTGATCACAAACTTAGATCCATTAATGTCCCATTAACCATGTCATATGATCATTAAAATTAGCCATTTAATTAAGTTAATCCTTATTTATTTAAACACATGCAAAACCCCATACTTAGCCCATAATTGATCTATAATCTTGGATCCCTTAACGTTCCATTGACCATGATATATTCATTTAACAAATCAGTCCTTAACTCATTTAATTTTCCATTTATCTAATTACCTACATAATTCTAATTTTAGCCCATAACATGACCTACAAGTGGTTCAATATTAACCATACTTAAGGTCCATTAATTCCATTTAATTACCGCCAACCTTCTTTAATCACATAAGATCATTTTTGAACATACTCAAGTCCATGGTCATCCTTCCATGGTGTTCTTGAATTTGGCCAATATTTACCATTTTGCCACTCTTCCTTTCCATGATTAATCATTCATTTAATCCATGCATAATTAAGTCCATAATTGATTCATCTACTTAGATCCATTAATGACCATTAACTATGTTACAAGATTATAAAAAATCAGCCCTCAACTTAGCCTCATTTCCATTAATTTAATCACATACAAATTCTAATTTTAGCACATACAATGACCTACAAGTGGATCATGGGTTCGGCCATACACCATGGCCGAACCCATGATGTCTTGTTCCCCATTTTCCTTGAATCCTTTGGCACATTTTGAATCTACTACAAACCCTCGTATGAGGGGATTTACATTATGCATTTTAACCACATTAATCTCATTAACTTAACCATGTTCTCTAGTCATTTCATGGTTCCAAAATACCCAATTCATCAAATCTTCCCATGGGGTTTACATCATGCATTTAAACCACATTGAGTCCATTATCCATTCATGCCTTTTGAAGCCATAAACATCATTCACATCTTAGATCCCTTAATGGCTTACCACTAATGTCTTAGCATCATTAAAATCAACCCCTTTAAAACATTACATACAACACAACACCCTAGGGTTCGGCCATACACCATGGCCGAACCCATGGTTCATGTTTCATTCCCATCTATGCCTTTCAAGGCCATACAAACCATTTACCTCTTCCTTGAATTTCATCATAAAAACCCCTTTAAAAATTACTTACATTTAATCATTTAAAATCTTAAAAATCATGAATCATATTCTATGGTTTCCATTCACTAAAACCCCATTAAAAATCATTTAATAACCTACCATGCTTTTCTTCACTAAGATCCCTTTAAAATTACAACCATTTGATCCTTTTAAGCCTCCAATTTAATAACACCTACTCTATATTTTTCATCCTTTTAAACCCATTTACAACCATCATTGCACCACCATAGGGTTCATCCCCATCTACCATTCTTTTTGAGGCTATTAAAATCATTTTCATCTCCCATGATTCTCTCATTTAAAACCCCTTTACAAAATCACTAACATTTAAATATTCAAAATCTTTAAAACTATTAATCATATTCCATGGTTTCCAATCTTCAAAATCATACTTCCATTTAATTAAATCTAAATACATAATGTCCTTAATAATTTTTTTTTTTTATTTATCTCTCCCATTTTATCCATTTCTTTCTTCATCTTTGGATGGATCTTAGATCCAAGGCCCATGTTTTTGGCCGCCATCCAATCCAAGAAAAAATGGATTTCATGATCTCTTTTTAAATCTTTAAAAATGTAACCTCTTGTTTAAGAAATACTCACAATCCGACGACTCCTCCGGCTTTTCTTTCTCCTTTTGATCTCCTTAGCGTTCTCTTCTCTTCTTCTCCTTGATCTTTGGGTTAAGATACTTGATCAAGATGGAGTCTCCAAGGTTTGGGTTTGGCTAAGGTAGGGTTAGATTTTGAGAGAGAGAGAGAGATGGGGAGGGAAGGTTTCAAGTTTTGATCTTGAGATGGCCCAAAACTTGTACTTTCCTTCTTCTTTCTTCTCCTCTAAATTTTCTTCTTCCTTGCTTCCTTGGTGTAGGGGACGGTTTTGAGATGGAGCAAAGAGAGAGACAACGTGAGATGGAAGGGGGGTTGGAGAATGAGATGAGAGTTATCTCATTTGGTTAATTGATTCCAACATTAATTACTCTCACCTACCACACATAGTTTAATGTGTTTAATGGTGGTGGTTGGGATAAAACCACCACCTTTAAGCACATGGTTTATTTTGTGTTTGTTTGGGTGGTTTGTGTTTCTTAGAGTGGTTTTGACCATTTGACCATGACTAGATTAGCTTAGTCAACTTAATTAATTTGATCATTAAATTAAGTTAATTAATTCCCACTTAATTTAATTTCATTAAATTCCCTCCATGAAATCCACCCATGGTTGACTATGGTGGCCGGCCCCACTAATTCTTGGTCCACATGCCACCTCACTTGGTGAGGTGGAGGTGGGTCCCATTTGGCCATGTCACTTAGGTCCAATTAATATTAACTTAGATGATTTAATTTCCAATGCAATCCATTCTTCTTATTGGATAACCATTGGGCCCATGGCCCAATTAAATTCCCTCCTATCCATTTACCTTAGGGCTTAACTATCTTGACCCATTGGGTCCCAAATAGGTATTTGACCCAATTTGACCATTCTTGACCCAATTAATCATTATTGACCAATTAAATGAATTCCATCCAATCCATGGTCTATTGGACCATACTTGGGCCTTTGCCCCAAAATTTGATCCATTTAATATCCCTAACATCACAATTCCAATTTTTCCATTATTAAAATAAATAAATGCCATATATATGTTGATTTAAAAATTCGGGCTATTACAACACGACCCATTGGGTCCCCATTTAGCCCATGGATCCAATTTGACTCCATGATCCATTTATGGGTGTTTTAGCCATTTCCATGTGATTTTCATATGTGCCTCAAGCCTACCCATTTATGCTCCATTTAGTTTCCAATCATTTCATCTTAAACCCATTAAATTTGGCTCACCCAATGGTCAAACAAGTTCATTATGACCTCATTATGACCCATTGGGTCCCAATTGGGTCCTTTGACCCAATTAACAAAATTGACCCAATTTGATGTTCATTACCCATTCATGATAAATTGACCCTTATAATATGTTCATATGGTCTCAATTTGAACAATGGGCCCCACCATTTTCTCATTTACAATCACCTTTATTAAATTCACCAATCCAGTGGCATTTTCGTAAATATTCATATTATTGAGAAATTGGGGTATTACAATATAACCCTCTTTTTAAAATTTTCGTCCCAAAAATCGAGCGAAGTAGGGTTCTAAAATAAATTACATAAACAACTCGGGGTGAGCTGTTCTCATCTCCGATTCGAGTTCCCAAGTGGCCTTTTCAATACATTGTTGGTCCCATACCACTTTGACGAACTGAATTGCTCTGTTTTGCAACACCCTTTGCTCAGTCTCCAATATTCTGACCGGTTTCTCGACGTATTCACGTCACTTTGTACTTCGATTTCTTGTACATTCAACACATGGGACGGGTCGGGATTATACTTCCTCAGCATCGATACATGAAACACATCATGTAAAGATGCCAATTGTGGCGGAAGTACCAGTTGATACGCTACATCCCCCATCCTTCTTATGATGGGAAACGGTCCCACAAATCTTGGTGACAGGTTCCCCTTTTTCCCAAACCTCATATGTCCTTTCCGTGGCGAGACCTTTAAGAATACCATGTCTCCCACTTCAAATTCCAGAAACCTTGTTCTTTTGTCAGCATAGCTCTTTTACCGACTCTGTGCAGTCAATAAGTGCTGACGTATTAACTGAATTTGTGTTGTGGTCTCTGCCACCAACTCAGGTCCTATTAGTGCAGGTTCGCCAGCCTCCGTCCAGCACACTGGTGATTTACTCGGCCTACCATATAAAGCCTCGAATGGAGCCATCTGGAGAGTTGCTTGATAACTGTTGTTATACGAGAATTCTACCAGTGGCAAGTGATCTTCCCATCCACCCTTGAATTCTAACATGCATGCTCTCAGCATGTCCTCCAGTACTTGTATAGTCCTTTCCGACTGTCCATCAGTCTGTGGATGAAACGCAGTGCTAGTCAGTAGTTCTGTTCCCATAGCTGACTGCATGCTCTGCCACACTCTGCCAGTGAATCAGCCATCTCTGTCGGATACTATTGTATGGGGAATTCCATGTAGCCGAATGATTTCCTTGATATATCGCCGACCCAAAGTCTCTGATGAATCCGTCATCTTGATAGGTGTAAAATGCGCAGACTTGGTCAATTGGTCTACTATGACCCAAATAGCATCGTTGCCCTTTGAGGATCTCGGCAACCCCGTCACAAAATCCATGGAAATGTGCTCCCATTTCCATTCTGGTATTGCTAAGGGTTTGGGTAACCCTAGTGGCTTCTGATGTTCCATCTTAACTTGCTGGCAAATTAAGCAACGAGCCACAAACTCTGCAACATCTCTCTTGAGTCTGTGCCACGAATAATGTCTCTTTAGGTCGTGATACATTTTGGTGCTGCCCGGATGAATGGAGAGCTTGGTTTGATGTGCCTCAATCAATAGCTCTCTCCTACAGGTTTTTGGCACATATATTCTACCTCGGAATAAAAGACCCTGTCCTGGTCGTAATTCCCATTCCGGTACAGCTATGCCAGTAGACATCTTGCCCATATCTCCTCTACTACCGGATCTCCTCGTTGCTCTTGTTCGATCTTTGTAACCATGTTGGACCGTATAATCAAATTGTACATGGTCCCATGGTTATTGAGATAGAGTTTAAACTCTCGAATGGTATTCAACATCTCCCATTCCATTCTAAACAAGTATGCCACTGATGCATGTCACCTCATACACTTGCCACCTCACTTGATGAGGTGGATCCCATGCCTTAGGTCCTAATTGGGTACATGACCCTATTAAATCAATTCATCTTGACCCATTGGGTATTTGACCCAAATAACTACATTTACCCAATTAATTAAAATCAACTCTATCCATGATCTATTGGATCATAATTGGGCCATTCCCCCAATTCTTATCCCTCTAACATTCATTCCATCTATAAATCTTAAATTTAACAATTAAAATAGATAATATCCAATATAATAATTGCATTGAAAATCAGGGATGCTACAATATTACCCTCTTTAGAAATTTTTGTCTTGAAAATCGAGCGAAGTAGGGTTTCAAACAACTCATACAAAAAGCTCAGGATGAGCTGCTCTCATTTCTGATTCAAGTTCCCAGGTGGCTTCCTCATTACCATGTCAATCTCATACCACCTTGATGAACTGAATGGATCTATTTCGTAGCACCCTTTGTTCTTTCCCGATCACTCTGACTGGTCTTTCAACATAAGTCACGTCGTTTTACACATCAACATCTAGCACATTCAACACGTGTGACGGATCAGGGTTGTATTTCTTCAACATAGAAACATGGAATACATCGTGCAAAGATGACAACTATGGAGGAAGTGCCAATTGATAAGCCACCTCCCCCTCCCTCTTTTGGATTGGAAACGACCCCACAAATCTAGGTGACAGTTTCCCTTTCTTCCCAAATCGCATGTGTCCCTTTCGTGGCGAGACTTTCAAGAACACTAAGTCTCCCACTTCAAACTCAAGGAACCTCTTTCTCTTGTCAGTGTAGCTCTTCTAACGACTCTGTTCAGTAAGTAGATGTTGTCGTATCAACTTAATCTGTTACGTGGTCTTTGCAACTAGCTCGGGTCCAATAAGTGCAGGTTCACTGGCCTCTGTCCAACACACTGGTGATCTACATGGTCTACCATACAACGCCTCGAATGGAGACATCTGAAGGCTTGCCTGGTAACTGTTGTTGTAAGAGAACTCAACCAGCGGTAAGTGATCCTCCCATCCACCCTTGAAGTCTAACATACATGCTCTCAGCATATCCTCCAATGTCTGTATTGTCCTCTCTGACTGTCCATCAGTCTGTGGATGGAACGCTGTGCTAATCAATAGATCAGTCCCCATAGCCTACTGCATGCTCTGCCACACCCTGCCGGTGAATCTGCCATCCCTGTCGGACACAATAGTCCCAGGGATACCATGTAGTCTGATGATATCCTTGATGTACCGTCGTCCCAAAGTCTCAGATGAATTTGTCATCTTGATGGGAAGGAAGTGTGCAGACTTGGTCAATCGATCTACCACGACCCATATTGCATTATTGCCCTTTGATGACCTTGCCAACCCTGTCACAAAATCCATGGAAATATGTTTCCATTTCCACTCCGGCACTGGTAAGGGTTTGAGTAGTCCTGGTGGCTTCTAATGTTCAGTCTTAACTTGCTGACAAGTCACGCAGTGAGCAACAAACTCTACCACATCTCTTTTAAGTCCATGCCACCAATAATGTCTCTTCAGATCATGATACATCTTGGTGCTGCCCGAATAAATAGATAGTTTGGTTTGGTGTGCCTCGATCAATAACTTTTTTTTGCAGCTCTGATACACATATGTCCTGCCTCGGAATAAAAGACCCTGTCCTGGTCATAACTCCCATTCTGGTATAACCTCACCAGTAGACATTTTAGCCCATATCTCTTCCACTTCCGGATCTGTCCGTTGTTCCTGTTTAATCATTGAAACCATGTTGGACCGTATGATCAGATTATACATACTCCCATGGTTCTTGATGTACAAATTGAACTCTTGAGTGGTATTTAGCATTTCCTATTCCTTCTTAATCAAACTGGCCACTGTTGCATGTGACATGCGACTGAGGGCATCTACCACTTTGTTCGCCTTGCCAGGATGATATCGAAGCACAAACTCATAATCTTGCAGATATTCCATCCATCTGCGCTGCCTCATGTTGAGTTCCTTCTGATCAAACAAATATTTCAAGCTTTTGTGATCTAAAAACATCTCAAACTTCTCGCCATAAAGGTAGTGTCTCCGGCTTTTGAGAGCGAAGACCAGTGCGGCTAATTCTAGATCATGCGTGGGATTGTGGCGTTCATGAATCTTCAACTGTCTTGAACCATAAGCCACCACGTGTTGACTTTGAGTGAGAGAACACCCAAGTCCCTCTCCTGAAGCATCACAATATACTTCATAGCCCTTGCCTCTTTCCGGCAAAATCAGAATAGGAGCAGTTGTAAGCCTTTCCTTCAATTCTTCGAATCTTCGGTTGTATACATCAAACCATTCAAATTTGACTCCTTTCTGAGTGAGTCGGGTAAGTGGAGATGCAATCTTGGAGAAGTCCATAAAAAACTTCCTATAATAACCTGCCAATCCCAGAAAGCTGTAGATTTCGGTCACATTCTTTGGAGTTTTCCATTCTTTAACTGCCGCCACTTTAGCTGGGTCCACGGCTATACCTTCCGCTGATATGTCATGCCCCAAGAAGTTAACCTCAGATAGCCTGAATTTGTACTTGCTTGCTTTGGCATACAACTGGTTCCTCTTCAGGGTGTCCAGAACTATCCGCAAATGCTCAGCATGCTCCTCCCGACTTTTGGAATAAATCAGGATGTCATCAATGAAAACAATTACAAACTTGTCCAAGTAAGGACGGAAGATCCTGTTCATCAGATCCATGAACACAGTTGGTGCATTGGTAAGTCCAAACGGCATGACCACATACTCATATAGTCCATACCGCGTCCTGAAAGCCGTCTTCTCTATGTCTTCATCCCTAACCCAGATTTGATGGTAGCCTGACATCAGATCAATCTTGGAGAAATGACTGGAACCCCTGAGTTGATCGAATAGTTCATCAATCCTGGGTAGAGGGTACTTGTTTCTGGCTGTCAGCTGGTTCAATTTTCTGTAATCTACACACATCTGAAGTGTACCGTCCTTTTTCTTCACAAATAATACCAAGGCTCCCCAAGATGATGTGTTGTTCCGAATGCATCCTAGTATGAGTAGTTCATCAATTTGCTTCTTTAACTCGGACATCTCAGCTGGGGCCATCCGGTAATGAGGTAATGACACTGGAGTAGTGCCAGGATACAGGTTGATCTCAAAATCAATCTCCCTCTTGGGTGGCAAGCCAGGGAGTTCTGTTGGGAATACTTCCGCGCAGTCTTTCACTACCGTAGGCAATTCAGCCACCGGTGCCTTGTGTAGTCTGATGCTGTTCAAAACAAGGTGGTTCAATTCTTCATGCAGTCTCTTGGTCATAGGAATTCTTTGTTTGTCGGCATGTACCACATATTGCTTTCCCTCGGGTGACCAAAATATCACCCTGCGGAGATGGCAGTCAATGCTGGCCTGGAAGTTAGCCAACCAATCCATGCCAAAAATGATGTCTTACTCAGTCATCTCGAGTACCAGATAATTGAACTCGAATCTGAATCCAGCAAGTTCAGTGTTTACCGCTGTGCATATAAGTCCCAGTGATGTGTCTCCAATGGGGGATACAATAGTAAGTGCGGTGGACAATTGTTGTACTAAAGTGCCAGTAGCAAATATAAACGCAACAGATACAAAGGAGTGGGATGCTCAGGAATCAAATAATGCGAAAGCATAGGAACTACCAACTACTGCCATACCTTGAATCACTGAGTGATCCACCGTCTCGGGATGAGGAGCCAAAGTGTACAGTCGTCCAAATCCTGTCGGGTTAGGTGTCTGTCCTATCTAGTTATATGCCCTAGATACTTGTGAATGAGCTGATCAGGCTGGAGGACGAAATGAACCCTTGGAGTGAGAAACTTTACTGTTTTGCGGACATTCCCTCTTGAAATGGTCCTGCAGGCCACACTGAAAACAGGTACTCACACCTCGAGGGACCTGAGAGACAGATACTAATGGGGAGGGCTGATTGGGACGAAAGCCTCCAGTTGACCCAGTAGAAGGTGATGGTCTCCCAACGTTGGGTCGGAACCTCTTGTTCGGACAAAACGCACTTCCCCCTCTTTGATCTCAGCTGTTGTCCACAAACCTCATTGTCTCTGTCAGCTCTTGCTCAGCTATGGTAGCTTGGCTGACCACTTCCGCCAATGTAGGTGACTTGAAGATAGTCACTTTGACCCAGATGTTTGGTCGAAGGCCCCGCTCAAATTTACGAGCCTTCCTGTACTCTGTGTCCACCATGTATAAAGCATAACATGATAGACGGAGGAACTCCTGGTGATACTCAGCGACAGTCATGGTACCTTGCACTAAAGATATGAATGCTTGTGTCTGGTGCTCCTTCTCCTCTTCTGGAAAGTAGTGATCTAGGAACATAGCCGAGAACTGGTCCCATGTCATCTCAGTCCTTTCCTCTATTGGAGTTTGTGCTCGCTGTCGCTCGATCACTTCCCACCACTTACCGGCAACATCGATCAACTGCGAAGTAGCCAGCAATATTCTATCTTCATTACCGGTGATCTTTAGTAATGTCAAGATCTTGGTGATGTTTCTCAGCCAATTATCCGCTCCGGCAGGTCCTTCTTTCCCTTTGAAATGAAGGGGACACTGTTGTTGGAAGTCTCTAACCATAATTCGATCATGTGCCTCACGGGTGGTCGCATTTCCATTGGCGTTCATATGTTGCTGTAGAACGGAAGTGACCACAACTTGTACTAAGTTCTGCAGCTCGGGAGGTACCACGGGAATATTTACGCTATTCTGCTCCTCTTCTTGGTGTGGTTGCTGCACCTCTTCCTCCATGTGCGGGTTTTGTCGAGTTCTTCTTCTCAGAGGCATTTTCCTAAGTCAGTGAAACATCGTTTGACTTAGTTTGTTTTCATAGTTTGGGGAATTGCCAAATAAGCATCTTGTATTTCTTGTTTTTGGGGAACTTTCCTAACTATCAAGTGTTGTTTCTCAATTTGGAGGAAAATCCTGATGTTTTCTTGTTTTCGGGGAAACTTTCCTAAGTATCAAGTATTATTTCTCATTTTGGGGAAATCCTTATGTTTTCTTATTTTCAGAGAATTATGTCCTATTTGCTATGTTTGATAAATCCATTTTTATAGTGATTGTCCTTCTCTTGCTATCATTCCCTTTTCGTCATGTGTTGCTCTCAGATTGAATGCTTCAGTCTGAGTCTTAACAAAGTAAATTAATCCGACCCCCGTGCAGCGGACTCCGAGGAGTCAATCAGTTGGGATTGTAACGCCCCGTCCTTTTTCACTCGCTTTACGGAAATCAGAGTCTATTTTTTTTTTAAAAATGAGTGATAGAGAGCGGGACGTCACGACGCGGGCTAAGTCCGAACTTCTAAAGTCCGACCCTTAACTAGCCAACCCTACGTGTGCATGGACTAAGTCCATGAAAACGGTTCACACATAACTATATAAACATGCGGATTAAAATCATAACTGCGGAATTATAATAGAACCTCATTCTATTCCATTTTAGATAGGAAAGTACTTCAAGTCTTTAATCATAATTAAACTTAACTTAAAATATCCAACGAACCATTCAGAGCATAGCAAAGTGATCTATGTTATTACATGCCGAATTCTAGCTATTCAAATTACAAGTCCGTGAGTATCTTAAGCAAAATAAAACTAAAAGCATCCAAGCTCCTATGCTTGGCCCTTTTCGCGTTCCTCGTTCTCCTCGTTTCCTGTATCATCCACTAAGGTAGAAGTAGGAAATTAGAACAACGCGCCCAATAGGTATTCCATTTAGGGTCTACACATGATTAGTACAAATCATATATAATAACATAAAGTCAAAACCATATAAAACAATGCCATGTCATGATGTCAAATGCAATAAGTCCCACCCATCACAAGCACATATAAGTACCTCCACATAGGTCTTTCGGACGCCCCAACGGAGTGTGGCCCCTCCGGTTACATATCCTTCACCCCATGCCATGCATGAGATGCTAATGAAGCACATGTTATTTTATATTGTAAACATAGCATTAAAACCCACATTTGAAACATATCTTTTATAACGTAAATAATAAGATAAAAACATCTAAGTGTCATTGCTTCTTAATCCGGCAACTGTTCACGATCGCGCCCTGTTTGTGAGGTCCCGTCACCTTATTACACAACAATCAATCATACCATGTTCAATTTGATTTCTATTTATATCTAAGTCCATAAACCCAACTTTGTGGGGTTCTGCCACACACTATGGCCGAACCTCACCTCTTTTGTTTTAGTTCCCTTTTTTGAGGCCTTTGATCCTTTAACTTAAGTCCAATCACACAATCCATTAATCTAATCATACATACATTAATCATCTAACATACATTTAAATCCTTTATACCAACTTATATTCCAAAAACACAATCCATGGGGTTCGGCCATACACCATGGCCGAACCCATGGTCCTTTAATTTCACCCATTTGGCCATTATTTCCAATCATGCTTAAACCTCCAAATGGCCCTTTAAAATAGTTCATGGGGTTCGGCCATACACTTCGCCGAACCCATGGTCCTTTGTTTCCATGTTCTCCATTAAATAATTTACCATCTCAAGTTCATAAACAAGTCCCTCCATGGGAGGGTTTAATCATACCCTTAGGTTCATCATTTTTTATCCTCAGTAACCATATTCAAAATCAATTAAAATTAACAACACTACCATCATTGTCTCTCCATGGGGTTCGGCCATACAACATGGTCGAACCCTATGGTTTCTCATTTCCCTTACAACATATTATACATCCATGATTGATTCTTTGATGGTTCTCATACATCCATCCATTTAAACCCCTTTAAACCTTTTTTAAATCATACACATACATCTATGATTTTCATCATTCAAATCCATTAAAATATAACCAATCTCTTTCCATGGGGTTCGGCCCTATGTATGGCCGAACCCTATGGTTCATCCTTCCATTAGATTACTGTATTCATCCCCCCAATTTTCTTCCATGGGGATCGGCCATATACCATGGCCGAACCCTATGGTTCCTTTCTTTAAACAAAATTATCAAAATACTTACCGGTTCCGCGACTCCTCCCGTTTTCCTTAATTTCGACTTGTTCTTCCGATCCTTTTCTTCCTTAGCCTCTTTCGTATGTATTCCTCTTTCTACTTGATCTTTCACATAGCTGGCTGCCCTTTCCTTCTCTGTACACTGTCGAGAACACCTTATTGCCGGAGCACACAGTGTCAAGCCCTCCTTGATTTGTGTATGCCGTGCGCCCCTTTTCCTTATGCACCTCTCTTTTATAAAACTTCCACTCGGTCCTATCTTTAGAAAATGCCAAGACCCTTCAATTTAGCAATTCCCTAATATCGTTCTTAACAAAGGAAAGGACACCTTTCAACATATCATCTTGGATGTGCATATCTCCCATGCGGCCAAGCAACCTATATTTACATACAGCCAATCACCGTCCAATGTAGTGTTCGAATATCAAACCCAATCTTTAGGATTTCCAGCCAATATATTATCTACCATATCAGCTACATCCTAATCTTGTTGTGATCCCTCCTTGATTTGTGTATGCGTGTGTGTCATCCTAGAACCTCACATCCGTATGCACAATATCCCATTCCTAAAATCTTTCCATCCATACCTTCCATTCGTTGACACCTTATCCTCATACACCTCATACGCATATCCTTACCTTGGCTTCCACTCCAAGTCTCTACAACCGTATGCAATATTCCAAGTTCCCTCTATGCGCATGCCACTTAATCTAGATCCCTTATTTATAGATATATTGCATTACCATTTTAATTCAACCCCATTTAATTAGGCTTGAACTCACTTGGTGGCCAATAAAGTTAACGACGACCCATTGGGTCCCAATTGGGTATTTTGACCCAAATAGCAACATTGACCCAATTAAATGTGCCATACCCATTTACTTTAAATTGAACCTTATACCATAAACCTTGGGTCCTAATTGGGCCATTGACCCAACACCTTACCCATCTAAGGTTCATATCTGTTAATTCACAATTAAAATGGCAAATTCCGTAAATATTGATAACATGGGATTCCGAAGTGTTACATGGATTCTTACTTTGTCAGTGAGACATGATACCGTCTTAATCTTACTTCGAAAGATTCATACTTCTGGTTTCCCTCTGATACCAACTGTAACGCCCCACCCTTTTTCACTCGCCGAAAATCAGAGTCTATTTTTTTTTTTTTTGAAACAAAGAGTGAGAGAGAGCGGGATGCCACGACGAGAGCTAAGTCCGAGATTCCAAAGTCCGACCCTTAACTGGCCAACCATACATGTGCGTGGACTAAGTCCACTAAAACGATTCACACGCATTAAGGCTATACACGTGGAATAAACGTAATGCGGAATTAATATGAGATTAAGATTACTAACCCTATCCATTTTTATGCAAGGAAGTCCATCACATAAATTAATCTTAAGTTCAAATATCCAAAAATAAAACCAAACCATAGCAAGATAGTTCTAAGTTATTGTAGTCCCAAAATGCGAATAACTCAAATTACATTGTTCGAAATAAAAACGTAAATAAAACAAATCTAAATTATCAAGCTCCTAAGCTTGGCCCCTTTGGCGTCCTTCGTTCCGTCCATTCCCTGAATCATCATCTAAAGTAGAAGTAGGGTGTTAGTCAACGTGCCCAGTAGGTATTCAGAGTAGGGTCAAACACATGGATTAGTATGAAAATCATAATAGATACATAATGTCAAAATCATGCAAGTCAATGCCATGCCATGGGTGTCATATGCCATGATTTCCCACCCATCAACCATATCTCAATCACATAAGTAATCCTCTTGATGCACAAGCCTCATCAAGGTATTCATTGTCATGACTCCCCACGTATGCCTTATCGGACCCACATAGCGGAGCGTGGACTCCTCTTTCATTTCAAACATTATAATCGGAATCAGAGCGGATCCCTCCCCACGTTTGTTTATCGAATATCCGAATGGAGCATGGACTCCCCTCATATGATCCTCCCATGCCATGCATGAGATGTAAGTACAAACATGCTATTTCATATTAGACATAATAGCATTGAAATCCCATTCTTAAAACATAGCACTTTGATACGAAAAATAGATCATAACACAGAGAAATAAAAACCATCACATATACATAAATCCAAGTGTATCGGCAAGGTAGGAATCCTACCACCATCCAAGTATTGTATCCTTGTGTTTTCGTCATAATCGATCACCGATCGTGTCAAAGCCGATCGTACACTCGTTTGTGAAATCCTGTTACCTTATTACATTTAACACATAAATAAATCAAATCGATGATCCATTTGATTTCCATCATCCCCTACATCATCCCATATTCATTTCCATTTACGATCATAGTCGTTAAGCTGGTTAAGACCCCCAAGGGGGGTTCGGCCATACATCATGGCTGAAAAGTGTTTCCATGAAAACCCATCAATGGGGTTCGGCCATACAACATAGCCGAACCTCATTTTTTTTTCTTGACCCTCTTTTTAGTCCTTGTTTATTTTAACCAATCCAAGTCAATCATCATTCGTTTCTTTATTTCTTAGTCTAATATTCCATAGTTAATCATACTTAGGTCCACAAAAAATTCATCCATGGGGTTCCTCCTCTTCATCCCCTTTCCATTTTAACCATCATTTCTTTTCCTTTTATTCCTTAACTAGGTAAGCCATAGTTAATCGTTTAATCTTTTAAACATACCTAGATTCATAAATGTCATCCATGGGGTTCGGCCATACAACATGGCCGAACCCATGTTTCTCTCTTTTCATCATCTTCCCCTCTCATAACACTTTGAAGATGGGTTTTTTTCTTAAAACATTTACGTCCCACATGTTTAGGTCATTTGATGGGGTTCGGCCATACAACATGGCCAAACCTCATCTACTCCTCTTTGATTCCTCAAATAATCCCCATAAAAATTAGGGTACGGCCATGCAAGGGGCCGAACCTTGTGCTTGATTATTCTCTTTATGAAATTTATCCTTTATGTTTAACATACATAAGGTCATTCATAAATCATGTATACACATACTTCTTAACATCATCCATTAGTCATATATCTAACCATAATCTTCATCATCATAACTTCATTTGTTTAACCTATCTTACCCACCAACAAGGTTAGAGTATTTTCCTTTCATTCCAAATGTTTAACCATCTTCTTGGATGGATTTTTCTGTTGCATTTCATGGCCCATAACATTTTGGCCACCCTTTTCAACCCGAAGTGGAACCCCATGGTCTCGGCCATTCCATATCCGAAACCATGGTTTCCTTAGCCTCTTTTTAATAAATAACCCTTGTTTAAACAATACATACGTATTGTGCGATTCCTCTGTTTCTTTAGGTCTGATTTTGCTCCTCCGTCCTTCTTCTTCCTTAGTCCATTCTTCTTCCTCCTTCGTTCTTCGATTTCTCTGAGTTTAGTGCCGAATTGGGAGGAAGAGAGATTGAGAGCCTTCTTGATCTTTAATGGAGTATTCGGCCAAGGTGTTGATTGAGAGAGGGAGAGGAAATGAGAGGAAACTCTAACTTCTCTTTGTCTCAATGAGTGGATCAGCCTTAGGGTTTAGAGAGGGGGAGAGAGGGAGAGGATGAGATGAAAATCTCTTAACTCTTTTTGTCTAAGAGAGGGGATCGGCCCTAGGGTTTGAATGTTGAGAGAGGGAGAGGAGGAGAGCGTGAGATAAACAATCTCCACTCTTTTCTCTAAGGGAGGATCAACCTTATGGGTTTTGGGTGTGTCTTGTGTAAGCCCTAACCTCCCAACCACCCACATTAAGGTGTGGTCTTTCCCATGTGTCCCTTGGCTAACCAAGGAGACACATGACTTAAACTTGGCCTTCTCCCCCTTCCCAATGATTTTTGTCTAGGGTTTTCATGAGATGGAAACCCTCCACCTCCCTCTTTGACTCACTTAAGTCTCATCAACTTCCATGTGACTCATTTGTGAACTCACTTCCCATTCAACTCAATCTTGATTTGAACTCACCTATGTAACTTTTAACTCAAGACTTTTATTTCTTAATTAATTCCTTAATTCAACTCTCTTCACTTAACCCTCTTGAACTCACCTATGAACTCACCCGTGGTTGACCAAGTCAACCATGGTGGCCAACCCTACATGTGACCTTAGACCACACGCCACCTCACTTGATGAGGTAGGTTTGTGTCCCACTTGGCTATGCCACTTCCATGTCACCTCATACACTTGCCACCTCACTTGATGAGGTGGATCCCATGCCTTAGGTCCTAATTGGGTACATGACCCGATTAAATCAATTCATCTTGACCCATTGGGTCCCAATTGTGTATTTGACCCAATTAACTACATTTACCCAATTAATTAAAATCTACTCTATCCATGATCCGTTGGATCATAATTGGGCCATTGCCCCAATTCTTATCCCTCTAACATTCATTCCATCTATAAATCTTAAATTTAACAATTAAAATAGATAATATCCAGTATAATAATTACATTGAAAATCTGGGATGTTACATTGGGTCCCAATTGGGGAATTGACCCATTTAATTATATTTACCCAATTACTTTTAAACCAAATTCTATCCACGATCCATTGGATCTTAATTGGGTTACTGGCCCAACTCTTACCCATCTAAGGTCCATTTCATCCATTAATCTTAAATTCAATCAATTTGTAATTCAAAATAGGCCAAATCCAATATATTATAAGTGATGAAAATTCAGGGTGTTACATTGACTGACGCTCTACTTCTACCCTTTAGATGATGGAACAGGAAATGGAAAGGACATGGGACGTAAAGAAAGCCAAGTGTAGGAGCTTGGGCAGTTTATACTGATTTTACTTAATTGATTTTGAATTGATGTATTGGGAGAACTATTAATTTTGGGATTGTAATAACTTAGATTATTTTGCTATGGTTTGATGATATTTTGGATATTTAAGTTTCAGTTAATTTAATAGTGATTGCCTTCCTTGCTTATTAATATCATGGATATGGATAATGTTTTATTCATATAATAATTCCACAGTTAAATGCAAAGCGTGTGAACTGTTTTAGTGGACTTGGTCCACGCACACGTAAAGGTGGCCAGTTAAGGGTCGGGTTTTGGACACTCGGACTTAACTCACGTCGTGACATTTACCCGCTCTCTCTCACTCTTCTTTATTAAAAAAACTATACTCTGATTTTTCTTAGAGTGAAATAGGGTGGGGCGTTACAAGAGTGGTCCTCTTTAAAGTGTGGGTACCACATAAAGTCATCTATGGGTAAATACCTATTTTGTGATTGCTGTAACGATGAGCTTTAATCCGGTAGATCATGATCTTCAATCTTGATCTTCTTGAGTCTTCAAGCTTATAGAAAGTGCTTCTTCCTGAGTCATGGAATTGACAAACTTAGGGGCTCGGCAAGCCGAGGCACTAACAAAGTTAAAACATGAAAATGAGGAACTTATCAAAAAAAAAAATCATGCCCATAAAAATCTTGAGTTGGAATTGACAGAAAAGATAAACAAAATCTAAGGATTGCCTCAAGCTCCATACAAATTCAAAATCGAAAACAAAGTGTTGAAAGAAAAAAAGTGGAGAACTTGAGTAAATCCCTTGAAACGTTCAGTGTGGGAACGAGAAACTTAGAATTGATGTTGGGCAATAAAAAATGTGCTTTTAACAAAGAAGGGTTGGGATATAATCCCAAAAAAAAAAAAAAATCATTTTTTAAGAACTTCTTTATAAAATCTTCATCCTCTAGCTCTCCACAATTAACTTGCAAATTTTGTGGAAGAAGTCGACACATTTCTCCTTCTTGCTTAATTAGAAAAAGAAAAAGTTTAGCAAACATAGTTTGAGTTCCAAAAGGAACAATGCCCTTGAATTCTAACCCAAATGGGCCCAAATCTACATGGGTAACAAGAAAAATTACTTAAATCTATTTTGTAGATATGCATGAAATCCGCAAAAGGAAAAGACAAATAGTTCCTTGATAGCGGATGCTCGAGACACATGATGGGAGAGAAGTCAAAGTTCATCTCACTCTCTCTCAAATATGGTGGATTTGTCACTTACGGTGATAATTCAAAGGGAAAAATCATCGGTAAAGATAAAATTGATAGTGATTCACTATTTTGTATTGAAGATGATCTTTTAGATGATGGTTTGAAACATAATTTGTTTAGTATTAGTCAATTTTGTGATAAAGGCTACAAGGCAGTGTTTGAATCGAGTCAATAAACATTTAAAAATGCTTTTGATAATAAAGAAGTGTTTGTTGCATATAGAGATGAAAATGTGTATACTATATACTTTGATGAATGTTAAACTAAAATGTCAATTGTCATGCTGTTATAAATGAAAGTAGTTGGTTATAGCATAGGAGATTAGGACATGCTCATATGGAATTAATTTCAAATCTCTCCAAGTTTGAGCTAGTAGATGGCTTGCCTAAGACCAAATTTTATAAAGATAAAAATTTCGATGCATGTCAATTTCAAAAACAAATTGAAACCTCTTTTAAAAGGAAAAAAAGGATTTGTCTACATGTACACCATTTGAATTATTGCATTTAGATTTGTTTGGTCCAAGTAATGTGAAAGTTCCGAGTGCTAGAGCCCAATTTTCTAGAGGGAGGGGGGGGGGGGGGGGGTATTAATAGGACATTCTCAAAAAAATTTAGTCCTTTGAGAATTTCTTGATTAATTAAAATTTAATAAAGGGGATTAGCAAATTTAATCAAGATACAAGGTGTTGTGTGAGCAAGAGATGTGCAAAATAATTTTAACACTCACACAAGCATTTCATCAAATATAAGGACACCCAATATATAGTGGTTCAGTTTAAACAAACCTACATCCACTGATGGACTCACCCAATCTAGGGCTATCCCAAATATACTATGTTGGAAATTACGCCGTCACTAATATAATATGAATTTCACCGACACAATCCTAATTTTGAAAGATTTGACAACCCCGGTCTAATTCTTTATCCCTCTATTTTTTATAGTGGGTCAAGCCCTTGCTTTACGACACTTCACAAGATGATGAATGAAATAAAAACACTTGCCTTTGAAGCTCAAGGTTGATGTAGATGTGTTTCCTGAATAGCTTTCCCAATGTGATCTCGTTGATGACGAAGATGCACCTTTGTATGAGCAATTACAAGTTTGGGAGATGGTTTCTAGGATAGAAGATATGCAATTTGAATCCTAGATCTAGATTTCTTCTCTCTTAATCACAATCAAATATGAGATTGGATTTCAAAATGATTTACCACATAAAATACCTAGAGAGACAGAGAGAGTGAGGGAGAGTATGAATCTCAGATGCTTGCGTCTGATTTTTCCAATTTCCAAAAGCTCTACCCTCATAAGAAAATCCAGAGTTTAAATAAGCAAACCCAAAATTTTCAAAACACAGAAGCGAACGATATCATACCCACGAAAGATTGTGGTTCACTGAATTTGTTCTCCACTAATCTGACCGTTACGCATTAAATGAAACCCAACGCTTCAAAATCGGTCACGCAACGATCATTCGTGTGCCACAATGTATTGTGCAATTTAGTGACGAGGATCGTGCACTGACGATTGGATCTTCTTGAGACTAGTTGAGTTTGACAGTGTTTGTCCAAACCAGAAATTTAAAAACCCAGGCTGATGGATCATGAACCCGATGGATCTGCCCTATCCCAAATGATGGGTCATGTGCCTGATGGATCGTGACATGTTCCTTACGATGGGTCGCACTCATACAATTGTATCGTCCTGAGACAGACCTTGTTTGACAGTCCATTCCAAACCAGAACCTTTGTTTTTCCAGACGATGGATCACTATACCACAATAGATCGTCCTCTGTCATTGGTGATGGATCACTAGACAAGATATGCCGGCATGACAATAAAATCAATGATTTTAAACATTAAGTCCATGTTCTGATTTGGTGTGTTAACACTACACTAGGCTTTGTTAATTACCAAATGTAATATCTAAGCCTAGGCAAGGTCAACCTAGAGGTGTGGGGTCCACCCTAGAGTCTTCTATGGCCAATTACCTTCTGTGATTGCCATACACATGTTGATCCATTGAATCTTCAATGATCTTCCATTCTTGGACTTGATTCAACCAACACTTGAGTATTGATTCCTGAACTTCAACCTTCAAGGAAATGCTTCACTTAAGTCACAGAATTGACAAATAGGTGACTCGACAAGCCATCCCACTAACAATCTCCCCCTTTGTCAATTCGTGACAAAACCTAGAAGCTATGAATATAGACTCCAAGACATATACAATTCATCTGAAGCAAAAATTAACCCTCCCCATTACAAAATTATGTTCTAATGAAAATCTAGCCTCAATGCATCATATGTCTTCACTTTTGTTCCCCCTCAAAATGTGCCTGCAAAATCAACTACCTGTATACAAACTGTAACGTCCCGCCCTTTTTCACTCGCCGAAAATCAGAGTCTATTTTTTTTTTTTTTGAAATAAAGAGTGACAAGAGAGCGGGACGTCACGACGCGACCTAAGTCCGAGTTTCCAAAGCCCGGCCCTTAACTGGCCAACCCTACGTGTGCGTGGAACTAAGTCCACGAGAATGGTTCACACGTACTAAGTTAAGCTTGCAGAATGTAAACTTAATGCGGGTTTATAATAGAGTCTATCCTACCAATGATTAAATAGCAAGGAAGTACATCACTTAATTAATAAATACCTTAACTTAGAATGCCCAAAAATAAAGTCCAAATCATAGCAAGTACTCTAAATTATTACAGTTCAACAAGCTAGTTACTCAAATTACATTTCCATAAATAAAACTTAAGTAAATAAAACTAGCTCCTCCAAGCTCCTAAGCTTGATTCCGGTCATGGCCTTCACTTCTTCCATTTCCTGCGTCATCGTCTAAGATAGAAGTAGGGCGTTAGACAACGCGCCCAGTAGGTACTCTGAGTAGGGTCAACACATGGATTAGTATAAACAAAACATACAGATATAAGTATATCAAAACCATGCAAGTACATGCCATGCCATGGGTGTCATACACCATGGACCCATCATCCATATCATCATTACACAATGTCCCTCTGGATGGAAAATACACATCAAGGCACCCCCACAAATGCCTTACGGACGCCCCGACGGAGTGTGGATCTCCGATTACAAAACAATCATACATCCCTCTTGATGGATAATGCACATCAAGGTACCCTCCACAAATGCCTTACGGATGCCCCGATGGAGTGTGGGTCTCCGGTTTCATTTCAAACATACATCCCTTGGAATCAGTGTGGATTCCACCCCACAGTTGCTTTATCGGAAATCCGAATGGTGTGTGGACTCCTTTCAATTGATCCCTCCTATGCCATGCATGAGATGCAAGTGCAAACATGCTATGTAATATTACAAATCATAGCATTAAAATCCCATCATTAAAACATACCATTTGATACAAAAATAGTTCAAGGAAAACATTCATATACACATACTCCATGGTTTTCAATGAGATAGGAATCCTACCAATGTCTAAATACCTGGTCCTTGGTTTTTCCGTCCAAAGATCGATCACCGATCGCGCACCGCTTGTGAGATCTCGTTACCTTATTACATATCAATAAGTCAAACCAATGTTTTATTTGATTTCCAACATGCTCAAGTCCACAAATATGCCTTAGTGGGGTTCGGCCATATAACGTGGCCGAACCTCACCCACTTGGTTTTTGGTCCCTTTTTAATCCTTAGATCATTTTAATCATGTGGGTCCAAGATCAGCCATCCTTTGATTCATTAACCCAAATACACATAAGTTCATCATTTACCATTAATAAAACCCTATGTCCCCAAAAACACACCCCATGGGGTTCGGCCATACACCATGGCCGAACCCATGGTCCTTTCATTTTCACCATATTTACCTCTTTGCCATCATTCTTTTCATGGCTAATCACCCCTTTTGTTTATACATACTTGGGTCCATAACTGATCCATAAACATGGATCCATAATTGATTCATTAATCATGACATAAAACCCTAACAAATACCTCCATTCCTTAGCTTGATAATCCATTCATTTAAACATGCATAGATCCATACATAACCCATAAAATGGGTCATGGGGTTCGGCCATACACCATGGCCGAACCCATGATGTCTCATTTCCATCCCCCTTTAAAATCATTTACAACATTTTAGACCCATAAACAAAGTCCCTCCATGGGGGGGGTTTAATCATGCACTTAGGTCATCTTTTTACAACCCAAAGTCCATCAACATGTCTTCCATCATTTCCATGGTTCAAACCCATCTAAGTCCATCAATATCTCTCCATGGGGTTCGGCCATACAACATGGCCGAACCCATGGTCCATGGTTCTACACCATTCACAACATTTTAGACCATTTAAATCATTAACATGCATCCATTCAAAACCCTTTAAAATCCTTAACATACATCTATGATTTTCATCCTTTAAATCCCATTAAAAATCACTAATACACCTCCATGGGGTTCGGCCATACACCATGGCCGAACCCTATGGTTCATCACTTACCCTTAAAAATCACATGCTTATGATTATACCCCTTAATGGGGTTCGGCCATACATCATGGCCGAATCTCATCCAAATCCTTTTTAGCTCTCATGATCCATATACATAGAAATCTAGGGTTTGACCATGCAAGGACCAAACCATGATCTTGATCATACACCTTATCTTAGACATGCATGAGGTCCTTTCCATATATCCATAACAATTAGGGTTCGGCCATGCAAGGCCAACCCATGATCCATGATCATAATCCTTATATGGTTCATGCAAGAGGTCCTTAGCCATATATACATAATGTCCTTAATGTTCCATCATTTACATAGCCCACCCTACCCATTAGGGTTGTCCATTTCCTATCTCATTTCTTGGATGGATTTTAAATCCATGGCCCATAACATTTTTGGCCAACTCTCCAATCCAAAAATGGAATTCCATGGTTTCCTTTAACTCCTTCAAATTAGTAAAGTCTTGTCAAGTGATACTTACTGATTCCGCGGCTCCTCCGGTTCCTTTCACTCCTTTCTCTTCTGATCTTCTCCTTAGTCTTTCTTCTTTCTTCCTTCTTGGTCTTCGGCCTTGAGAATGAGAGGGTCTAAGATGAAACCCCCAAGAAGATGGTTCGGCCTTGGTGAATGTTTGAGAAAGGGAGAGGAGGAGAGATGAAAATTACTCTAAGTCCTTTGTCTTGAGAGGGGGATTGGCCTTGAGAGGGAGGGAGAGTGAGATGAGATCCAAATTTCCTAAGTCTTTCTTTGTCTTTCTCTTAGAGTGATGGTCGGCCAAGAGAGGGAGAGGGAGAGAGTGAGATGAGAGGAATGAGATTCAAAAGCCTCTTTTCCCTCTTGTATAGGGTTTGCTTGGGTTAGACTCCACCCTCATCAATGTGGAGTCTTCCCCATGAGCCCATTGACCAAACAAGAGGGTGCATGCCCTCCACATGGCACACACCACTCTCCTCCCCAACGGTTTTGGCTTGGTTTCATGGGTAGTTTGGTGGTTTGGGTGAGGTAGAACCACCACCTCTCTTTTGGCCAATGCATGGTCTCCACCTAAGTTTTTGGTCTAGCCAAGGGGAAAGCATGCCCTCCACATGGCGTACCACCCCTTATCCCAACTGTTTTGGTGGAGTGGTTTCCATGAGATGAAACCACCCACTTGACTCACTACATCTTTTGGTCTTTTAGGTGACTCACTCCATTTAATGTAACTCAACTCCAACTCAAGCATTGATTTTATATCCAACTTAGGTCATTATAATTAAATAATTTAATTCCATTCATTACATTTTTTCTTCTTTAATTTAACTTTGACTCACCCATGGTTGACCAAGTCAACCATGGTGGTCGGCCCCACTTGTACCTTGGTCCACACGCCACCTCACTTGATGAGGTGGAGTTGGGTCCCACTTGGCTATGCCACTTGGATTTCCACTCCTACACTTGCACTTAAGATGGACCCCATGCCTTTGATCACAATTGGGTTCATGACCCAATTAATTCCATCTCTTACCCAATTACCCTAATGCTCACTCCATCTTGACCCATTGGGTCCCAATTGGGCATTTGACCCAATTGACCATCATTGACCCAATTAATTGGAAACAATCCAATCCATGGTCCATTGCCCCAATTTTGATCCATCTACCATCCATTTCATCAAAATTCTTAATTTCAACAATTAAAATAAATATTGGCCAATATATTTCTTGATTTAAAAATCCAGGCTATTACACAAGCAAGGCATTAAGTGGAAGCAAAAGTCTTCCTCTTAATCATTAGATAATGGGAAAAATGGGTTGTCAAAAGATCTTCTTCACCTAAGATCCTTTCAACTTTCTCCCCATTTTTGTCATACATTGACAAAGGGTCATTAGCACTAATATACATCAATTTGTGTACATCAGAAGTCCCAAATGTTGGACATGATATAGAGAAGAAGAAACATAGAGCTAAATGCAATTCATTCACAAATTATGCCAAAATAAAATCAACACATGCATGTAAGAATGAAAACAAGCTAGGGTGAAACACAAATGCTAATGGAATTTCTAAGATAGAGTAACTAGGTTGAGTCCAAGAGTTTGGTCTGATATCTGCCAACTGGTTTTTAGTACCAATGTGTTCAAACTCAATGGTCTTCTCTTCCACTAGCTCTCTAATGAAGTGATGCCCTATGTCAATGTGCTTTGTCCTTGTGTTGAACTGGATTCTTTGAGATATTGATTGTACTTGTGTTATCGCAAAATAGGGTCATAGACTATTGCCCAATTCCATAGTCCACCAACATTTATTTCATCCAAATCAATTGAGCTCAACAACTTGAAACTGCAATATATTCTGCTTCAGTTGTAAAGATAGAAACTGATGATTGCTTACGGCTATGCCAAACTACTAAGAAATTTCCAATGTAGAAGCTTTCTCCACTTGTTGATTTTCTGTCATCAATGTTTCCAGCCCAGTTTGCATTAGTGTATCCTGCAATCTTGGATGATTGTCATATGGGAACCGAATTCCATACATAGTAGTACCTGCCACATATTTGATAATCCTTTTCACTGCTTTAATATGTGATTCCTTGGGATTAGCTTGAAATCTAACACAAGCTCCAACACTAAAGGTAGTGTAAGGTTTATTAGCTGTGAGGTACAGTAGGCTTCCAATCATGCTTCTATAGAAGCTAGGGTCAACATCTTTCCCACTTTCATCCTTAAACAATTTAACTGTTGTGCTCATGGGGGTAGCTGAATGCTTACATCAAGTCCAAATCTCTTTACAAGTTTTTTTGCATATTTTGTTTGAGAGATAAACAACCCATCCTTATGTTGTTTGATTTGAAGACCAAGGAAATAGTTCAATTCTCCAACCATACTCATCTCATATTCAGATTTCATGAGCTTGGAGAACTCCATAGAGTCCTTTTTAGAAGTAGATCTAAAACTATGTCATCCACATAGATTTGAACAATAAGTATGGATTTCTTGGTCTTTTGGACAAACAAGGTTTTGACCACACTTCCTTTTTGAAAGTCATTCTCAAGTAAAAATTGATTAGCCTTTCATACCATGCTCTAGGGGCTTGCTTGAGACCATACAAGGCTTTCTTGAGCTTGTATACATGATTGGGAAACTTAGGAGCAATGAAGCCTTTAGGTTGTTCCACATAAACCTCTTAACATCCATTTGATATAGCTTAAACTTGAGAAAGAAATCAATGGAGAGTATTATCCTAATGGATTCCAATCTAGCCACGGGGGTAAATGTCTCATCAAATTCAATTCCTTCAATTTGAGTGTACCCTTGGGCTACCAATCTAGCTTTGTTTCTTACAATGGTGCCATGTTCATCAATCTTGTTCTTATAGATTCACTTGGTTCCAATTACATGTGTTTCCTTGGTCTAGGAACCAAATCCCAAACTTCATTTCTAGTGAATTGACCAAGTTCTTCTTGCATTGCATTAACCCAATCCTCATCATTTATTGCTTCTTCAATCTTCTTGGCTAAATTTTCAATTTGCCTTCTTTTTCTTACTCCAGTTGTGGGTTCTCCTATGATTTGAGCAATGAGATATTCCTTTACATTCTTGAGAGGCTTTGGTGTAGGAGGTTCTGGGACTTCTACAGGAACTTCTATCGGTTGAGTCAAGGGAACACTTTCTTCATTTTTTTTTGTTCTTGAGTAGGTGAGATGACATGATCATCCACTACAACATTCACAGATTCTTGAATGGCTCAGGTTCTTAGATTCGTCATTCTATAGGATCGGCTAGTGTTAGAGTACCCTAGGAAGATACTATCATCACCATTGGATTCAAATTTTTCCAAGTGTTCTATTTGACATTTACTTCCAATAACTTTGAAGAAGTTAGAGTTTGGTTTTCTACCAGTCCATAGTTCATAGGTAGTTTTGTTTAACTCCACTCTTAAATAAACACGACTAATGATAAAACAAGCAGTGTTAACAGCTTTAGCCCATAGAGTTTTAGGAATATTTTTTCTTTCAGGAAGTGTGGTGGCCATTTGTTGAAGAACTTTATTCTTCCTTCCAGCTACAACATTTTGTTGTGGAGTTTTGGGAGCATAATATTTATTATGAATTCCATGCTTTTCATAAAATTTGTCAAAGTATTGATTTTCAAATTCTCTTTCATCAATCCTTATTAATGTGAATCGTAGACTCTTTGGCATTCATGAGACGTTTAACAATAATTTTGAATTCATGGAATGCATCAGATTTCTCTTTTAGGAAGGCCACCCAATACCATGAAATATCTCTTCCCTCCTTCACTTGAGTATTGAGTGAGTCCAACCAAATCCATATGCAACAACTCTAAAGGTCTAGAGGTTGAAATCATATTTTTTATTTTTGTGAGTTGCCCCAATTTTTTTCCCTTTTAGGCAATCACCACATATGGATTTTCATATCGACTTACTTACGGCAACCCCTTTAAATGATCACTCAATTTGGAAAAATCTTTAAAATTTCCATGTCCAAGCTTTTGGTGCCAAAGTTCAACCTCACTTAAATTGGACATGAAACAAGAGTGTTTAATGGGAGTGGAACCACTATCTAAAACATAACAATCATCAGAAGTAAGAATCCCATTCAATACTTGGGAAGAACACTTGCTAAGAAGCTTAAAGATTCAAGGTGATCAAGAGTGAAGATCATGATCCACCGGATTAAAGCTTAACGTGTATGACAATGACAACATGTATTTGGTCATAGATGACTTTCGGTGGTACCCACACCTTAGTAGGACTATTCCTAGACTTAGTTGAACAAATGGTAAAACCATAAAAAGCCTAGAGAGGAAGCATAACAGTGAATTGGAAGCGAACTCGGAAAAATAAATTAAGTTCACTGTCAGCTTGACCAGTCGTTCTCACTGACCCCTCGGTGGAGACAGGATTGACCCGTCGTGGTCAAAGAATGGTTGGCCAGATTGACAAAGGTTATGGATCACAAAACTGTCATTCTGGGTATGCCTCTGATAGAGAGTCTTGTATGCACCGATCCCTCGGTGAAAGGCTGAAACGACCCCTCGTGGTCAACGACTCCTCGATGATAACTTATGTGTTTTGGAGCAAATAACTCATGTGGGCTCTCGAGAAAACATACATCTCGGTAATTAAAGACTGATCGATAGTACAAGGATCGACCTCTCAGTAAAGGGTGACAGATTGTTCTGGGCAGGACAAGTTTTGGGACATGAAACTCTGTCTGCATGGTGTTGCCCCAGATCGAGACCCTCGTACGGACCAACCTTTCAGTGCCATGAGTGTTGACCCATCGGTGACACCGACCTGTCGGTCGGGGAGTAATAATGTCGTTGGGAGTGCATTTAATGTGCAACGGTTGGGTGGTTGAACAATAATAAATATGAACACGACCCATTGGTGCCACCGACCTGTTGGTACTAGACAGTTTGAAAAACTTTGAAGACTCCTTTATATATATGAGTGTTGTGTGATCATTTAATTATCTTCTTTAAACTGAGAAAAGTCACACACTCAAAGGAATGATCAACTCTCTTGTGTCTTCACCTGAGAATCATATACAACTAATCTATTGATTAAGTTAGAGAGAGAGAAAGAGAGGAGGAAAAAAAGATATAAACTAGGAAAGAATTGGTATAACCAATTTTTTAGTCACCTTGAGATTGTGATTCTTTACGACGGCTATAAGGCGGAGCGTCGACACATATTGGGTGGATTTTTGAGAAGCGCACATCTTAAAGAAAGAGCTTCAAGGCAAGTGCTTCTTGGTTCTTATTTTTTTTTAAAAAAACCTTTGTCCCGAAAAAGTGGATTAAGGAGGTTTGGCTTCGGAACCACTATAAAAAATCTAGAGCGTCGTCTTTGGCACAGTGATGGACGGAATTCCCAGCCGATTGAGTGAGGTGGAATTCCTACTCTAATTGTGAGGGTGTAAGTCCCCACTTAGTGAATTTGGGGATAACTCAAAGTTGAGCGAGTCCTAACATTGGATGTAGGTTGGCTAACCGAACCACTATATATCTTGTGTCTTTACGCTTGTGGTGTTAGAGTTATTTTCTTGTATTGATTGTTTAATCACATTCGCTAAACACACACTCACTTGATTGTTATATCCGTTGAGCTTAAACTAATAAATCAACTAATGTTTAAAAGGACCAGCGATTGTTAGATTGACCTATTCAAACCCCCCCAACACTCCCCCACCCCCCCACCCCCCACCCCCCACCCCACCCCACCCCACCCACCACATTCCCTCTAGGATTAATCGTGTTCTACCACCAAGGGAGAACTTTGAATTTGGTATCAGAGCCTAGTGCTCTTTACAAGGATTTAACCATCCGAGTTAATCCAAGTTAGAACACCATGGGAGACAATAACACAATATTCAAACCCCCTTACCTAGATGGAACAAACTATGCCTCATGGAAGGCCAAAATGAGAAGCTTCTTTGTTTCCATAGATTCATCGGTATGGGATATTGTAAAGATTGGATGGCAGGAACCCATGGAAAAGAAGATAACAGCAACCACCTCAACCATGCTTGTGACGCCCAAACCCTATGCCTCTTGGTGTAACACCCCAATTTTTCAATGATATGAATATTTACGAAAATGCCACTGGATTGGTGAATTTAATAAATGTGATTGTAAATGAGAAAATGGTGGGGCCCATTGTTCAAATTAAGACCATATGAACATATTATAAGGGTCAATTTATCATGAATGGGTAATGAACATCAAATTGGGTCAATGTGGTTAATTGGGTCAAAGGACCCAATTGGGACCCAAAGGGTCATAATGGACTTGTTTGACCATTGGGTGAGCCCAAATTTAATGGGGATAAGCTGAAATGATTGGAAACTAAATGGAGCATAAATGGGTAGGCTTGAGGCACATATGAAAATCATATGCAAATGGCTAAAACAACCCATAATTGGGCCATGGCGTCAAATTGGATCCATGGGCTAAATGGGGACCCAATGGGTCGAGTTGACCATGTGGACCATGGTTGACCGTGTGGACCCTCAAATGAGCTTAAAGGATGAGTCAAATCAGGTTGAGTTGGGACTGAAATGAGTTGGATTTGAATTAAGTAAAAGAGTTGACTCAACTGCAATAAATGAATGACATTAAGTGTGGTGAGTTGGGCCAATGAGTTGGGTGAGTTAAGATTGGAACCCAAAGAGACCTTGAAATCCAAGTGAGTCAAGGTGGAAGGTGAGGAGTTTCCTTGGTCTCAAACACCACCAAGGGTAGGTCCCACACGTTGGGAACTTATGCATGGAATTCAATGGAAGAGTGAAGAGTGACGTTGGTTGGTGCCAAGGGGTACAATGGTTGGTGCCAAGGGATGCCTTGTCTGGCATCAAGTGACTCTTTGGTTTAATCAACATTGATGAGGGTTAAATGAGAGGTTATGGGGCTGTTAAACAAAAGGGATACACCTCCACTCTTGGCCGAATTTTACATTGCCAAGGTCATAGAATTCTCATCTCTCTCCCTCTCTCAAGAACCTACCTCCTTGGCCGAACCAGTATTGGTGTTTTTCACCATTGATCAAGCACCTATTCGGCTAGAGACTAAGGAAGAAAGAGGAAAGGAAGCAAGAGGGAAGCAGCAAAGGAAATTGGTAAGTTTTACATAAGCATTAAGTTAAATAAATTTGTAAAAAAGGAACATGATTTGGCTATGGCTTGGCCGAATCCATCAAGGGTTTAAACCTTGGATGGTGCTTCATAAAAATGATGAAAAGTGGATCATTGGGTTCGGCCACTTTGGATGGCCGAACCCCATGAAACGAATTGGCTAATTTTGATGGTTTAGAAAGATAAAAACCATACAAGTTATGGAGGGTGTTAAAAGGTTTTTGAATGAAGATAAATTTATTATCTTGGGTCGGCCATGGATGGCTGGATTATATGCTTTTTATAGCTAAAAATATTGAGCCTAGGATATGTAAAAATGATGGAATCATTGAACCAAGAGAACCATAGGTTTCGGCCATGTGTATGGCCGAACCCCATGGACCATTGAGTGGGTGTTTGGATTCAAGTATATGGGTAGAAATGTTGTGGGTTTGTAATATTTTCAAAAGGTCTAAAAGTATGATTAAATGGTGAAGTATGATGAATGGATAAAAAAACCAAGGATGATCTATGGGGTTCGGCCATGGGTATGGCCGAACCCCATTGGAAGAAATATAGGTCATGTTTGAGGGTTTGAAGGATAAAAATTATGGAATGATATGCATATCTTAAATCGATTGTTAGCATGTTAATAAGTGGAAATAAAGAACCATAGGGTTCGGCCATATGTATGGCTGAACCCCATGGATTAGTTTTGATGGATGGAAGTGATATTGGAACCAAGAAAATGATGGAAGATTAAGGACTAGTTAATCACATGGATAGATGGATTACTAGTCTTAATTTTAAATGGATTAAAAGACCCATTTGGATTGGTGAGGTTCGGCCAAGTAGTATGGCCGAACCCCACTAAGGTGGTTTGGTCATATGGGCTTTGACTATGAAGAAAAATTAAGCATCGGTTAGGCCAATGGCAAAACCATAAATACAAGTCAAATGATAAATGTGAAGGGATTGATCAAAGGACTTGAAAAGAGGGGTCCAAAACCAAGTGATAAGGTTCGGCCATGTGTATGGCCGAACCCTATCAAGACATGTTTTGAGAGGTGAAGGGTTTAAGTGTTTATTAAATGAAGAAGGAAGATTAAATCCCAAAGTGGGTAAGGTTCGGCCATGGGTATGGCCGAACCCCACAAGATGGTTTATGGGGTTTTGGACTTAGTTAGAAATCAAATAATATATTGTATTGACTTATTCACATGAAATAAGGTAGCGGAACTTGAACGGCGTACAAGTCGTGATCAGGTGAAGCTCAAAAAGAAGGGACACTTAAGCGAAGTTTCAGTAGGTTTCCTACCTACTTGTAACGACTTTTATAATTGGTTTTATTATGGTTTTTATGAGATATATTGCTATTGTTTTATGTTTCAAATTGGTTTTGAATGATGAGATATATATTTACAAATGACATATATATACATTGACATCTCATGCATGGCATGGGGTGATGATTATGGAACAACTTAATGATAAGAGTTATATTGGCCTCCTTAGGCGATGAGGGTCCCGCTAGGGGGAGTATCATGATGATAAGTGTTACATCGGCCTCCTTAGGCGATGAGGGTCCTGCCAGGAGGAATATTATGATGATAAGAGCCACATCAGCCTCCTTAGGCGAAGAGGGTCCTGCCAGGGGGAATATCATCAAGAAGAAATGAAAGAGTATTGTGGTTTACCTTGACGATGAGAGTCTCGTCAAGTGACGACTATGTATATGTGTGATGGGTGGAACTCATTACATTTGCATTTACATACATAGCATTGATTTCAGATGTTTTGTTGATCATATACTATGATATATGCATGTTTTATATACTAACCATGTGGTAGCCTTGATCGGAAAACCTACTGGGCGTGTTGATCTAACACCATAATTATATCCTTAGACGATAATGCAGGAAAAGGGAAATGAAAAGAGAAGGTCGTGGACCAGGAGGGGAGCCAAGCTTAAGCACTTGAGTGTTGGAGTGGATTTATATTTGACTGTCATTTGAATTACAATTTTATGGACATGTAATAGCTAGTAACTTTGCTATGGTTTGTTTATAGTTTGATAATAGATACTTGGTTTAAGTAATTTAAATGGGAGACTTGTACTTGCTATCTATTCAGTTTATTTCCGCATTTAGTTTAGTTTATTCCGCATGACTTGATTAGTTCCATGTGTGGTTTGTTTTCATGGGTTTAGTCCATACTCACATGGGTGGCCAGTTAAGCGTCAGACTTTGGAAGTCTGAAGTTAACTCGCTTCGTGATGTCGTCCCCCCTCTTTCGGTGTTATTATATTATTTTTTAAAAAAAATTAGACTCTGAATCTAGGAAAGGGCGAGGCGTTACAGTTGGTATCAGAGCGAAACGGGAAGTTGAATCATCGAAGTAAGATTAAGACGGTTTCATGTCTCACTGACAGATAAGAATCCCAACTGACCGACTCTTCGGAGTCCGCTGATTGGGGGCCGAATTAATTTACTTCGATTGACTCAGACTGAACAATCAATCTGAGAACGACAATGAAAGATAGCAAAGTAAAGTACAGTCATCATAACTGGACATATCAAACGTAGCAAAGTAGGATGCACTCCCCTGATATCCCCACATTGAGAAACAAACAAGAGGAATATAGAGACTTCCCCAGAAACAAAAGAAAACAAAGTGTGAAGATTTGGCAATTTCCCCAAACACAATGCATGATATGATACATAAGAAATTCCCCAAAACCAAGATTGGTTTTATTAGAACTGCTGTTGATTATTTATGAGTTCTATGTTATGATACAGATATGTCGAGTAACGTGGAGTATACGGAGTTGTGGGACAGAGGAACCCCTAGCAATCCCGTAGATTTGATGTCTGTTTCCAACAACTCCAATGTGGAAGTCAACATGGAAAATCAAGAGGGATTACCCAAGGAGGTGGAAGTGGATTTAGCACCTCTTCCAGAAGAGCTTATGGAAGATTATCCAGCGATAAAAGAGGTGGTGGGGGAGATAGATCCTGACTATATGTGTGAGTTGTGCAATTAGGATGGACACAACTGTACATACTGCCCCCACCCTCTTGAAGTTGTGTGCCCGGCTTGTGGACTTCATGGGCACGGGAAAGAAAGGACTAACTGTCCTTATATTGGAGGACAGGGGTTAATACCCTGCTTGACGTGTGGAGTATTGGGACACATGTCGATGACATGCCCTGATAGTTTCTTTATGTTTGAGGATGATTTCTACGGAAGACTAGGCTAAGAAGTAGTAAGAAAGGTCATGAAAAAGAGGGTTATTTTGTAAGCGTTGTGGGTGCATTTTGTTATTTGAAGGTTTATTTTAACCCTACCAACCCTTGTACAAAGATGAAATATGAATATATATAAAATATGCAATTTTATGATTCTATGAGGATTTATAGCATTTAATGTATGTTGCGAAGAAAACTAAGCCAATAATGTTTCCATGAATTAGGAAAAAATGGCTCCAACGAGAAAGAACCTACAAAATCAAAAAGGGAAGGAGAAAGTATTACAAATTGGTTTTGGCGAAACGCTCCAAAAAGAAAGACTTGACAAGACGGTAAAGGAAAGGAAAAAGAGATATCATTCATTCCACATGAAGAGGAGTTATCTCAACATGATAAGGAGAAATCGGTGCATGATAAGGAGAAATCAGTACATGAGAAAGAAAAATCGCTCAATGAGGAAGAGTCGCATCATTGTCGGCGAGAAGAGGAGGATAGTGACCCTTCATATCGACGGGAGGAAGAAGGGAACAACAACAGCAACGTGACTATACTATTTGTGCCTCCTGAACTACAAAACTTGGTACAAGCAGTAGTTACTTCTATCCTCTAACAACATATGAATGGAGGTGGAAGCACGAGTGAGGCTAATGACCGAAACATGGTCAGAGACTTCCAACAACAGCGCCCTCCCTTCTTCAAGGGGAGAGAAGGGCCTGTTGGAGTGGAGAACTGGTTGAAGAAGATCTCCCAAATACTGACTCTACTGAATATCAAGAGTCATGCTCACAAGATTCCACTGGCCACGTCACAGCTGATAGATGATGCTGGTAAGTGGAGGGAGAAGGTGGATAAACAACAGGCACTTGTGGCAGAAAGGGAAAGGACTGCTATGACCTGGGAGCATGTAATATCCTGAAATTTTAAATCAATATATATATTTGGCATTTGTTGATTTTAATTTGAATTTTGACATGATGGAATACCGAATGGATCAAAAATTGGGACAAGGGTCCAAGAATGGCCCAATTGGGCTATGGATTGGATGAAATCCATTTAATGGGTCAATGAGGACTAAGCGGGTAAACGATGGTCAAAGTGGGAGCGATAGCCATGTGGGACCCAATGGATCAAAATCAGTCCCAACCCTAAGGTAAGTGGATAAGGAGGAAATCTAATTGGGCCATGGACCCAATGATTACCCAATAGACCATGAATTAGAGTTAATTCATTTAATTGCTCAATGGTAAGTAATTCGGTCAACTAACCATATGGGACCCAATGGGCCAAGGTAACTAAGCCCTAAGGTAAATGGGTAAGACAAAAATTTAATTGGGCCATGGGTCCAATGGGGATCCAATAAGAGGGATACATTTAATAAAATTTAAATCACCTAAGTTAGGTGATAAAATTGACCAAGGTAACATGGCCAATGGGCCCACCTCCACCTCACCAATTAAGGTGGCGTATGGACCCAAGGATGGTGGGGCCGACCACCATGGTTGACTTGGTCAACCATGGTGGATCTTATAGAGGAAATTGAATGGGATTAAATTAAGTGGGAAGTAATTAATTAACTTAACCTAAGCATCAAATTGATTTAAGTTAATCAAGCTCATTTAAATTGGTCAAATGGTCAAAACCACTCAAACAAACAAAAACCACTCCTAAGAAACACAAAAATGAAACCATGGGCTTAAGTGGTGATTTTATCCCAACCACCACCATTAATGCCCATGTTGGTTGGTGAGGAAATGAATGTTTGAGTGTAGGCTACTCCACCCATCTCCATCTCTTTCCAAACAAACCATTTCACTCTATCTCTCTCTTCACACACACAAAAAGAAAAACGTCCCCTAGCTTTGAAGAAAGAAAAAAAAAAAAACTTAGAAGAAAAACTTAGAAAGAGAAGAGAAGAAAAGAGAAGGAGAAGGCAAGCTTTGGGCCATCAAGACCCTTGAAGATCTCTCCCTCATCTCCATACTCTCCCTCTCTCAACCTAAACCCCATCTACCTTAGCCGATCCAAGCATGTTTCACCATTGATCAAGCACATCTAGCCGATCAAACAAGGAGAGGAAGAAGAAAAGAGGCTAAGGAAATCAAGAGGAGAAAGAAAGACCGGAGGAGCCGTCGGATCCGTAAGTATTTCTAAACAAGAGTTTAGATTTTTGTTTATGGTTTAAAAAAAAAAAATGGAATCCATTTATTAGATAATGGCCAAAAACATCATGGGCCATGGATCGAAGATCCATCCAAAGATAAAGTAAGAAATGGATAAATTGGATGAGATAGATTAAGAATAAATGGATCAGAGATGGTTTAAGGAAAATAAGAGGAATGGATTAAGCATAGATTTATGTAACATTGGAAGAAAAATGTTGGGCCATAGGGTTTGGCCATATAGCATGGCCGAACCCCATGGTGGGTGATTAGAGGATGTATGCATTTGATTAGGGTTTTGTAAGTAGGAAAAATGGCTTAGGGTTCTTAAATGCTAAATGATTAATGGTTTTTAAGGTTTGAAAATTATGGGAATGGTTTAAATAATTAGGTTTCAAATGATTTAAAGTTGGTGATAGTTAGTAATTTTAATGGATGAAAAAGGATAGAAATTAATGAAGGAAATGATAGTTTTAATGGATTTACAAAGTGTATGACATGAGTTTTTTTAGGGACCAAATGAATGATATTATTGATTTTAAATGGGATTGTTAACAAAGAAAAATCATGGACAAATATTAGTAGAACTTTGGTCCTAAATGGCTCTAAGGAAGGTGGGCCATGAACCATGGGTTCCGCCATGGTGTATGGCCGAACCCTATGGTAATGTTTTGGGACTTCTAGGTATGGAAAATGATGGAGAGGAATGGAAATTTGAATGGATTGGTAAGTATGGTATATAGTATTTTTTTTGGGATGGAAATGAGGATTTAAATGGATGATTTAATTTTCATTGGAGGTATGTTAAAGTGGGTAAATGAAAGCAAGAAAAAAAAATGGATAAAGAAACATCATGGGTTCGGCCATGGTGTATGGCCGAACCCATGACCCATATTTTGATTTAATTTTGGTCTAAGGTTAATGTATATATGTATATGCGTAAATGAATGGAAATTAGTCTAATCGATGGCTAAATTTTAAATGATCGTATGGCATGGTTGATGAGACAAGATGGACCCAAGAAATTGGAAAATGAACATCATGGGTTCGGCCATGGTGTATGGCCGAACCCATGACCCCTTTGTGGGCCATGCTTAGGGCCAAGAATGGAATAATGTATGGGATTTAATGTTTTCAAAAAAAAAATTAAATCAAGTGGCTATTTTTATGGATGTGAGGTCATGGGTCATTAACGGACCTATGTTAGGGATCACTAAGGAGTCTAAGTTTAATGAACAATCATGGATCCAAAAAAAAATGCATATGGTTAAGTGAATGTCTAACCATGGGAGAGGTAGTGGCAAAACCGTAATTAGTGGCCACTTTGAAGAACCATGGCCGAACCCTATGGAGATTAGACATGAAATCGAATACATTATGAATAATAAATGAAACGGATAGATGCTGCATTTTAGGCTTGCCAATCGGAATATTTGAAATGGCCAAAATTGGATTTATGTATATGTTTAAAACCAATGGATAATGGGCTAAGTTAAGGGCCGAGTTTGGATAAACTTGTAACGTATTTAAGGATCAATAAATGGATCTAAGGTTATGATCAGTTAGGAACTTAATCATGGATAAAATATTGACTAATCCGGTGAATGTATAATAAGGTATCGGGACGTCACAAACGGTACGCAAAATCGGTGACCAGATTATCGAACGGAAACGAACGCTAAGCGGTATTCGGTAGGATTCCTACCTCTTTGTAAGCCGTGGATATGTGATGGTTATTTTAATCTATTTTGATGTTTATGTAATTTGTATTATGATGGGTTTTTGATTTATGAATTCTATATTCATACTATGGTTTATATTTTTAATGTTATGCATTATATGGCTATGTATGATATATATTAAGTTTATGGATTACATATATATTACATAGCATAATGCACTTACATCTCATGCATGGCATGGGCGGGAAAATAATGAAACCGGAGTCCATGCTCCGTCGGGGCGACTGAGAATCAGACATGGGGATAGCACGTTATGCTATAACCGGAGTCCATGCTCCGTCGGGGCGACTGAGAAGCAAACATGGGGATACCTTGACGAGGCTTTGCCGTCAAGGGGGATACGATATTTATGATATGGAGGATGGGTGAGACACATGACATAGGTACCCATGGCATGGCATACATCATGTGATTTTACTTTATCATTATATTATTGTCGGTATGCATGTTATCGCTAACCCATGTGCTAGCCCTAATCGGAGTCCTACTGGGCGCGTTGACTAGCGCCCTACTTCTACCTTAGCTGATGACGCAGGAGACGGCGGAAACGGTGGACACGCCGGGAGCCAAGCTTAGGAGCTTGGGAAGCAGATATCTAATTTTATTTAAGTTTCATTTTGGAGATGTAATTTAAAGTAGCTTAGCTCGTCGGACTGTATAATTTATATTTCTTGCTATGGTTTGGACTGCGTTATGGACATTATCATTTTGAGACATAATTATGAACATAGGGGTATTTTGGTAATTTAATGTTGTATCTTTCCTTCTATCTAAAAACCGGTAGGATAGACTCTATTATTATGTTCCGCATTAAGTTAGCTTCCGCGAGCTTACTTTTTACGCGTGAACCGTTCTCGTGGACTTAGTTCCGTGCACGCGTGGGGTTGGCCAGTTAAGGGACAGGCTTTAGAAGCTCGGACTTGACTCGCGTCGTGACGTCCGCGCCCTCTCTCACTCTCCATTTCAAAAAAAGAAAAGAAAATAGACTCCGATTTTTGAAAAGAGAGTGAAAAAGGGGCGGGCGTTACAGTTGGTATCAAAGCGAAATCAGAAGAATATATCTATCGAAGTATGATTAAGACGGTTTCACGTCTCACTGACGGATAAGAATCCCAACTGACCGACTCTTCGGAGTTCCCTGCACGGGGGCCGGGTTAATCTACTTCGATTGACTCAGACTGAAACATTCAATCTGAGCGCCACATTTGACGTAAGAAAATGATAGTAAGGGAAGTACAATCATTATAACCTTGATGGATTAATCGAACGTAAGAAAATTTCCCCGATTTCACCAAAATAGACAAACATAGCTATTTGGGAAGTTTTCCCCAAACCAAGTATGCATATTTGGCAATTTTCCCCAATATGAGAGACAATACGTAATATTTAGGAATTTTCCCCTCAAAACTAAGTATGTCTATATTGACAAATTTTCCGAAAAAAAAAACTAAATGTATATGAACGCGCCAACATTATGAAGGAACTAAGTCGGTAAATGTCTTTTTTTTTAATGACTTAGGAAAAATGCCGCCAAAAAGAAGAACCTGTCGCAACCCACGAGTAGAAAAAGAGGTAACCCCCCCATCGACAAGAAGAGGAGGTACCACCACCTCATCAAGAGGAAGTACACCCACCGCATCAAGAGGAGGTGCCACCACCTCATCAAGCCGAGGGACAAAATAGCATAAACATACAAGGTGTACCTCCCGAGCTAAGAGACGTAGTTCAAGCGGCAGTCGCTTCCCCTCTTCAACAACACTCAAGCGGAAATGCGACCGCCAGCGACTCCAGTAAACGGAAGATGGTCAAGGCTTTCCAACAACAGTACCCTCCCTACTTTAGGGGAACAGAAGGGGCCGTCGGAGCGGAACATTGGTTAAAAAGGATCAATCAGATCTTTAATCTGCTCCAAATTTCCAATCCTGTTGATAAAATCTTGTTGGCCACTTCCCAACTGATCGAGGATGCCAGTAGTTGGTGGGAAATTGTGGAAAAGCAACAAGCACTGGTACCAGAAGGGGAAAGGACCATCTGACATGGGAATGGTTCTCAGCCACCTTCCTAGAGCAATATTTTTCAGAAGAGGAAAGAGAGAGCCAGACTCAAGCCTTCCTCTCATTGATACAAGGCAGCATGACGGTGGCACAATACCATAGAGAATTCCTTAAGCTGTCCGTCTATGCATTCTACACGGTGGATACTGAGCACCGAAGGGCCCGTAAGTTTCAACGGGGCCTTCGACCAAACATCAGAGCCAGGGTGACAATCTTCAAGGAACCCATATTGGCAGGGGTGGTCAGCAGGGCCACCATAGCAGAACGGGAGTTGAACGAAATAGTGCGGTTTGACAACTGCCGAGGGCAAAGTGGGCGGGGTGAATTTCAGCCCAACAAGAAGTTCCGCCCAAATTCTAACAGATCCTCACTCTCCACAGGATCTACGGGGGGCTTTCGCCTCAATCAGCCCTCCTCATCAACATCCGTCACACAGGTTCCCCGGGGTGGGAACACATGTTATCAGTGTGGCCAACAGGGCCACTTCAAGAGAGAATGTCCCCAGAACAGCCGACCCTCCAACTCCAGGGGTACCTTCCGCCCTCCATCCAGACCAACTCAGTCGCGAGGAGGTAGAACATACAATCAGGCAGGACGGGTGCCAACCCCTACCGGATCTGGACGACTTTTCACCATACCGTCTCCAGTAGCGGTGGATCGCTTGGTAATGCAAGGTATGGCTGTAATTGGTAGTTCCTATGCTGTTACTTTATTTGACTCTGGAGCTTCGCATTCATTTATATCTGCTGCATTCATATCTGCCACAGGCACACTAGTACAAAACCTGTCCACATCACTTACCATTGTATCCCCCGTCGGAGACACATCACTAGGACTTATATGTACGGCATTAAACACGGAACTCGCGGGATTCAGATTCGAGTTCAACCATTTAGTAATCGATATGGCGGAATACGATGTCATATTTGGCATGGACTGGTTGACTACATATCAGGCCCATATTGATTGCCATCTTCGTAGGGTGATATTTTGGTCACCCGAAGGAAAGCGGTACGTGGTACACGCTGACAGGCAGGGCATCCCTAGAAGGCTGTAGGAAGAACTGAACCATCTTGCCTTGAACAGCCTCCGATTAGAAAAGACACCAGTGGTAGAACTTCCGGCGGTAGTAGCAGATTATGCCGAGGTATTCCCAGTAGAACTCCCTGGTTTGCCACCCAAGAGGGAGATAGACTTTGAAATCAAACTACACCCCGGCGCCGCTCCAGTATCATTACCCCATTATAGGATGGCACCAGCTGAAATGATCGAGTTGAAGAAGCAGATTGATGAACTGCTCAGACTGGGCTTTATTCGGAACAGCACATCTGCATGGGGAGCCCCAGTGTTGTTTGTGAAGAAAAAGGACGGTACCCTTCGAATGTGTGTGGATTATAGAAAGTTGAACCAGCTGACTGCCAGGAATAAATATCCCCTACCTCGGATTAACGATTTGTTTGATCAACTTCGGGGTTCCTCTCATTTCTCCAAGATTGATCTAATGTCCGGATATCACCAAATTCCAGTTAGAGAGGAGGACATAGAAAAAACAGCTTTCAGGACACAGTATGGTCTATATGAGTATGTAGTCATGCCGTTTGGGCTTACTAATGCACCGGCGGTGTTCATGGACCTGATGAATAGGATATTCCATCCTTACTTAGATCACTTTGTGATCTTATTCATTGACGATATTATGATCTACTCCAAAAGTCAGAAGGAACATGCCGAGCACCTGCGGATAGTCCTAGTCACATTGAGAAAGAACCGAATGTATGCCAAAGCTAGCAAGTGTGAATTTTGGCTATCTGAAGTCAACTTCTTGGGGCACATCATATCAGAGGAAAGTATAGCCGTGGACCCAGCTAAGGTAGCAGCAATCAAGGAATGGAAAGCGCCGACAAATGTGACCGAGATCCGCAGTTTTCTGGGATTGGCCGGTTACTATCTGAAATTCATCATGGACTTCTCCAAGATTGCAGCTCCACTTACCCGACTCACTCAGAAAAGAGTCAAGTTTGAGTGGTCCAATCTGTGTAATTAGAGATTTGAGGAGCTAAAGGAGAGGCTTACGACCGCTCCTATTCTGATCTTGCCGGAAAGAGGCAGAAATTATGAGGTGTACTATAATGCCTCCGGTGAGGGACTGGGGTGTACACTCAGTCAAAATAATCGGGCGGTGGCGTACGGATCAAGACATTTGAAAATTCATGAACGCCACTACCCCACCCATGATCTGGAACTAGCAGCGGTGGTCTTCGCTCTCAAAAACTCGAGATACTACCTTTATGGTGAAAAGTTTGAGGTGTTCTCGGATCACAAAAGTCTGAAGTACTTATTCGATCAGAAAGAACTCAATATGAGACAGCGTAGATGGATGGAATATCTGACAGATTATGAGTTCGCACTTCGGTATCATCCTGGTAAGGCAAACAAAGTGGCGGATGCCCTCAGCCGCTTGTCACATGCGACAGTAGCCAGCATGATCAGGACGGAATGGGAGGTAGTGAATACCATCAGAGAATTTAAACTCTACCTCAATAATCATGGGACCATATATAATCTGATCATACGATCCAACATGGTCTCCGAGATTGAACGGGAGCAACGGACAGATCCAGAGGTGGAGGAGATTTGGGCTAAGATGTCTACCGGTGAGGTTGTACCGGAGTGGGAGTTGCGACCAGGACAGGGTCTTATGTTCCGAGGCAGGACATATGTGCCTAAGAATTGCAGAAGAGAGTTGCTGATTGAAGCACACCAAACCAAACTCTCTATCCACCCGGGCAATACCAAGATGTATCATGATCTTAAGAGGCACTATTGGTGGCATGGGCTTAAGAAAGATGTAGCAGCCTTTGTTGCTTGTTGCCTAACTTGTCAACAGGTTAAGGCAGAACATCGGAAACCACCAGGCCTACTTGCACCCTTACCGGTACCAGAATGGAAATGGGAGCACATATCTTTGGACTTTGTAACAGGGTTGCCAAGGACATCAAAGGGTAATGATGCGATATGGGTCATAATGGACCGGTTAACCAAGTCCGCACATTTCCTTCCCATCAAAATGACAGATTCATCAGAGACTTTGGGTCGACGGTACATCCGAGAGATCATCAGGCTGCATGGTATCCCCTGGTCTATTATGTCCGACAGGGATGGACGATTCTCCGACAGGGTATGGCAGGGCATGCAGTTGGCTATGGGGACCGACGTATTAACTAGCACAGCATTTATTCCACAGACTGATGGACAGTCAGAGAGGACGATATAGACACTGGAAGATATGCTGAGAGCATGCATGCTAGACTTCAAGGGCGGATGGGAGGATCATCTGCCACTGGTGGAGTTCTCTTACAATAATAGTTACCAGGCAAGTCTCCAGATGACTCCGTTTGAGGCCTTGTATGGTAGACCGTGTAGATCGCCAGTGTGTTGGACGGAGGCCGGTGAGCACGCGTTGATTGGGCCAGATTTGGTTGCAGAGACTACGACACAGATTAAGCTGATACGGCAACATCTACTCACTGCACAGAGCCGTCAGAAGAGCTATGCCGACAAGAGGAGAAGGTTCCTCGAGTTTGAGGTGGGAGACTTAGTGTTCTTAAAAGTCTCGCCACGGAAAGGGCACATGAGGTTTGGAAAGAAAGGGAAACTGTCGCCTAGATTTGTGGGGCCGTTTCCGATACTGAAGAGGGTGGGAGGGGTAGCTTATCAGTTAGCACTCCCTCCACAGCTGTCATCTCTACATGATGTGTTTCATGTGTCCATGCTGAGAAAGTACAATCCTGATCCTTCTCATGTGATAAATGCTCAAGACATCGATGTACAAAGCGATGTGACATATGTGGAGAAGCCGGTCAGAGTTATTGGAAGCGAACAAAGGGTGCTGCGGAACCGCGCCATTCAGTTCGTCAAGGTGGTATGGGAACGACATGGTAGTGAAGAAACCCCCTGGGAACTTGAGTCGGAGATGAAAACCGCTTATCCGGAGCTCTTCGCATGAGTTGTTTTGGACCCCTACTTCGCTCGAATTTTCGGGACGAAAATTTCAAAAGAGGATTCTATTGTTATATCCCGAAATTTTAAATCAATATATATATATATATATGGTATTTGTTGATTTTAATTTGAATTTTGACATGATGGAATACCGAATGGATCAAAAATTGGGACAAGGGTCCAAGAATGGCCCAATTGGGCTATGGATTGGATGAAATCCATTTAATGGGTCAATGAGGACTAAGCGGGTCAACGATGGTCAAAGTGGGCCCGATAGCCATGTGGGACCCAATGGATCAAAATCGGTCCCAACCCTAAGGTAAGTGGATAAGGAGGGAATCTAATTGGGCCATGGGCCCAATGATTACCCAATAGACCATGAATTAGACTTAATTCATTTAATTGCTCAATGGTAAGTAATTGGGTCAACTAACCATATGGAACCCAATGGACCAAGGTAACTAAGCCCAAAGGTAAATGGGTAAGACAAAAATTTAATTGGGCCATGGGCCCAATGGGGATCCAATAAGAGGGATACATTTAATAAAATTTAAATCACCTAAGTTAGGTGATAAAATTGACCAAGGTAACATGGCCAATGGGGCCCACCTCCACCTCACCAATTGAGGTGGCGTATGGACCCAAGGATGGTGGGGCCGACCACCATGGTTGACTTGGTCAACCATGGTGGATCTTATAGAGGGAATTGAATGGGATTAAATTAAGTGGGAAGTAATTAATTAACTTAACCTAAGCATCAAATTGATTTAAGTTAATCAAACTCATTTAAATTGGTCAAAGGGTCAAAACCACTCAAACAAACACAAACCACTCCTAAGAAACACAAAAATGAAACCATGGGCTTAAGTGGTGGTTTTATCCCAACCACCACCATTAATGCCCATGTTGGTTGGTGAGGAAATGAATGTTTGAGTGTATGTTACTCCACCCATCTCCATCTCTTTCCAAACAAACCATTTCACTCTATCTCTCTCTTCACACACACAAAATAAAAACGTCCCCTACCTTTCAAGAAAGGAAAAAAAAAAAAAACTTAGAAGAAAAACTTAGAAAGAGAAGAGAAGAAAAGAGAAGGAGAAGGCAAGCTTTGGGCCATCAAGACCCTTGAAGATCTCTCTCATCTCCATACTCTCCCTCTCTCAACCTAAACCCCATCTACCTTAGCCGATCCAAGCATGTTTCACCATTGATCAAGCACATCTAGCCGATCAAACAAGGAGAGGAAAAAGAAAAGAGGTTAAGGAAATCAAGAGGAGAAAGAAAGACTGGAGGAGCCGTCGGATCCGTAAGTATTTCTAAACAAGAGTTTAGATTTTTGTTTATGGTTTAAAAAAAAAAATGGAATCCATTTATTAGATAATGGCCAAAAATATCATGGGCCATGGATCGAAGATCCATCCAAAGATAAAGTAAGAAATGGATAAATTGGATGAGATAGATTAAGAATAAATGGATTAGAGATGGTTTAAGGAAAAATAAGAGGAATGGATTAAGCATAGATTTATGTAACATTGGAAGAAAAATGTTGGGCCATAGGGTTCGGCCATATAGCATGGCCGAACCCCATGGTGGGTGATTAGAGGATGTATGCATTTGATTAGGGTTTTGTAAGTAGGAAAAATGGCTTAGGGTTCTTAAATGCTAAATGATTAATGGTTTTTAAGGTTTGAAAATTATGGGAATGGTTAATGATAATTAGGTTTCAAATGATTTAAAGTTGGTGATAGTTAGTAATTTTAATGGATGAAAAAGGATAGAAATTAATGAAGGAAATGATAGTTTTAATGGATTTACAAAGTGTATGACATGAGTTTTTTTAGGGACCAAATGAATGATATTATTGATTTTAAATGGGATTGTTAACAAAGAAAAATCATGGACAAATATTAGTAGAACTTTGGTCCTAAATGGCTCTAAGGAAGGTGGGCCATGAACCATGGGTTCGGCCATGGTGTATGGCCGAACCCTATGGTAATGTTTTGGGACTTCTAGGTATGAAAAATGATGGCGAGGAATGGAAATTTGAATGGATTGGTAAGTATGGTATATAGTATTTTTTTGGGATGGAAATGAGGATTTAAATGGATGATTTAATTTTCATTGGAGGTACGTTAAAGTGGGTAAATTAAACCAAGAAAAAAAAATGGAGAAAGAAACTATGGCCGAACCCATGACCCATATTTTGATTTAATTTTGGTCTAAGGTTAATGTATATATGTATATGCGTAAATGAATGGAAATTAGTCTAATCGATGGCTAAATTTTAAATGATCGTATGGCATGGTTGATGAGACAAGATGGACCCAAGAAATTGGAAAGTGAACATCATGGGTTCGGCCATGGTGTATGGCCGAACCCATGACCCCTTTGTGGGCCATGCTTAGGGCCAAGAATGGAATAATGTATGGGATTTAATGTTTTCAAAAAAAAAAAATTAAATCAAGTCGCTATTTTTATGGATGTGAGGTCATGGGTCATTAACGGACCTAAGTTAAGGATCACTAAGGAGTCTAAGTTTAATGAACAATCATGGATCCAAAAAAAAATGCATATGGTTAAGTGAATGTCTAACCATGGGAGAGGTAGTGGCAAAACCGTAATTAGTGGCCACTTTGAAGAACCATGGCCGAACCCTATGGAGATTAGACATGAAATCGAATACATTATGAATAATAAATGAAACGGATAGATGCTGCGTTTTAGGCTTGCCAATCGGAATATTTGAAATGGCCAAAATCGGATTTATGTATATGTTTAAAACCAATGGATAATGGGCTAAGTTAAGGGCCGAGTTTCGATAAACTTGTAACGTATTTAAGGATCAATAAATGGATCTAAGGTTATGATCAGTTAGGAACTTAATCATGGATAAAATATTGACTAATCCGGTGAATGTATAATAAGGTATCGGGACGTCACAAACGGTACGCAAAATCGGTGACCAGATTATCGAACGGAAACGAACGCTAAGCGGTATTCGGTAGGATTCCTACCTCTTTGTAAGCCGTGGATATGTGATGGTTATTTTAATCTATTTGATGTTTATGTAATTTGTATTATGATGGGTTTTTGATTTATGAATTCTATATTCATACTATGGTTTATATTTTTAATGTTATGCATTATATGGCTATGTATGATATATATTAAGTTTATGGATTACATATATATTACATAGCATAATGCACTTACATCTCATGCATGGCATGGGCGGGAAAATAATGAAACCGGAGTCCATTCTCCGTCGGGGCGACCGAGAATCAGACATGGGGATAGCACGTTATGCTATAACCGGAGTCCATGCTCCGTCGGGGCGACTGAGAAGCAAACATGGGGATACCTTGACGAGGCTTTGCCGTCAAGGGGGATACGATATTTATGATATGGAGGATGGGTGGGACACATGACATAGGCACCCATGGCATGGCATACATCATGTGATTTTACTTTATCATTATATTATTGTCGGTATGCATGTTATCGCTAACCCATGTGCTAGCCCTAATCGGAGTCCTACTGGGCGCGTTGACTAACGCCCTACTTCTACCTTAGCTGATGACGCAGGAGACGGAGGAAACGGTGGACACGCCGGGAGCCAAGCTTAGGAGCTTGGGAAGCAGATATCTAATTTTATTTAAGTTTCATTTTGGAGATGTAATTTAAAGTAGCTTAGCTCGTCGGACTGTATAATTTATATTTCTTGCTATGGTTTGGACTGCGTTATGGACATTATTCATTTTGAGACATAATTATGAACATAGGGGTATTTTGGTAATTTAATGTTGTATCTTCCCTTCTATCTAAAAACTGGTGGGATAGACTCTATTATCATGTTCCGCATTCAGTTAGCTTCCGCGAGCTTACTTTCTACGCGTGAACCGTTCTCGTGGACTTAGTTCCGCTCACGCGTGGGGTTGGCCAATTAAGGGTCGGGCTTTAGAAGCTCGGACTTGACTCGCGTCGTGACGTCCGCGCTCTCTCTCACTCTCCATTTAAAAAAAAAATAGACTCTGATTTTCTAAAAGTGTGAAAAATGGGTGGGCGTTACAGAGCAATTCTCAGCGATATTCTTAGATCACTATTTTCCGGAGGAGGAGAAGGAACGTCAGATTCAGGCCTTTTTGTCATTGGTGCAAGGCTCCATGACGGTAGCTAAGTATCATCAGGAATTTCTCAATCTATCAATTTATGCATTTTATATTGTGGACACGGAGTACCAGAGGGCTCGTAAGACAGTGTTCAAGGCAGCCACATTGGCAGAAGTGGTTAGCAAAGCCACCATTGTGGAGCAGGAATTGGCTGAGTTTGTACGAGTTGACAACCGTCGAGCACTGAGTGGGAGGGGTACGTATCAGCCTAACAAGAAGTTCCGACCGAACTTCAACAGACCCTCACCATCTGTTGGATCCACTAGGGACTTTCGTCACAACCAGCCCTCTCAATCTGTAGCAGTCACTCAGGCATCTAGAGGAGTGGGCAACTGCTTCCACTGTGACCAGCCGGGACACCTCAGGAAGGATTGTCCAAAACTCAACAGACTTTCTTACTCCCGAGGATCGTTTCATCCATAAGCCAGACCAGCTCACTCTCGGGGAGGCAGGGCGTATAATCAGGTGAGACGGGCGCCTAATCCTACTGGAGCTGGACGAGTGTTCTCTCTAGTACCTCCAGCGGATGAGGATCACTCAGTAATACAAGGTATGGCGGTAGTGAGTAGTTCTTATGCATATGCACTATTTGATTCGGGAGCTTCACACTCCTTCATAGCTGCATCATTTATAATTGCTACTGGTACCTTAGTTCAAAGATTAGCCAAAACACTCACAATTGTGTCCCCTATCGGAGACTCGGCATTGGGACTTATATGCACTGCAGTTAATACTGAACTAGCTGGACTCAGATTTGAGTTCAATTATTTGGTACTCGACATGACTGAGTACAATATTATCTTCGGCATGGATTGGTTGGCTAAGTTCCATGCCAACATTGACTGTTATCGCCGAAGAGTGACATTTTGGTCACCCGAAGGAAAGCAATATGTGGTCTGTACAGACAAGCAAAGTCGAGTGCAGGAAGGTTTGAACCATGTGGTATTGAACAATATCATCATAAATAAAACACCAATCACTGACCTTCCAGCAATTGTAAAAGAATTTGCGGATGTGTTTCCAAAGGAACTCCCTGGTTTACCACCCATGAGGGAGCTCAATTTCGAAATCCAATTGTATCCTGGTACTGTACTAGTGTCCTTACCACATTACCGGATGGCACCAGCAAAGATGTCTGAGCTAAAGAAGCAGATCGATGAACTGCTCAGGCTGGGATGCATCCGAAACAGCACATCATCTTGGGGAGCTCCAGTCTTGTTTGTAAAGAAGAAAGACGGTTCGCTCCGAATGTGTGTGGATTACCGGAAGCTGAATCAGCTAACGGTCCGGAACAAGTACCCTCTACACAGGATCGATGATCTATTCGATCAATTGAGGGGTTCCAGCTACTTTTCGAAGATTGATTTGATGTCCGGATATCATCAAATCCGGGATAGGGAGGAAGATATATAGAAGACAGCCTTCAGGACGCGGTACGGACTATACAAGTTTGTATTCATGCCGTTTGGACTCACAAATGCACCGCGGTGTTCATGGATTTAATGAACAGGATCTTCCGTCCGTATTTGGACCAGTTTGTTATCGTGTTTATTGACGATATCCTGATCTTTTCCAAAAGTATGGAAGAACATGCTGAGCATCTACAAATAGTTTTGGATACCTTGAGGAGGAACAAGTTGTATGCCAAAGCAAACAAATGTGAATTTTGGCTATTTGAGGTCAAATTCTTGGGGCATGTCATAACAGAAAACGGTATAGCCTGGATCCAGCTAATGTGGTGGCAGTAAGTGAATGGAAAACGCCAAGGAATGTAACCGAGATCCGCAGTTTCTTAGGATTGGCCGGTTATTATTGGAAGTTCATCATGGACTTCTCCAAAATTGTAACACCCCGATTTCTCAACAAGATGAATATTTACGAAAATACCCCTGGATTGGTAAATTTATTAATTATGATGTTAAATGAGAAAATAGTGGGGCCCATTGCTCAAACTAAGATCCTATGAACATATTATAAGGGTCAAATTATAATGGATGGGTAATGTACATCAAATTGGGTCAAAGAATTCTAAATGATTGGAATAATTACGAAAATGCCCCTGGTTTGTTTAATTAAATGTTTGTAATGTTAAATAAGGAAAAGGTGGGGTCCATTGCTCAAATTAAGATCCTATGAACACATTATAAATGTCAAATTTGATTGGATGGGTAATGTGCATCAATTGGGTCAAAAATGGCTAAATGGGTCAAAGGGCCCAAATGGGACCCAACGGGTCTTAATGGATTATTTGACCGTTGTGTGAGCTTAAATTAAATGGGGTTAAGCTTATTTGATTGGAAATCAAGTGGAGTAAAAATGGGTAGGCCTGATGCACATGTGAAAACCAAGTACAAATGACCAAAATACCCATAATTGGGTCATGGAGTCAAAAACGGGTCAAGGAGCTAAAGGGGGACCCAATGGGTGGGGTTGACATTGTTGACTACAGCAGACCGTGTGGGCCCACAAATGAGTTCAATGGTGAGTTAAATCAGGTTAAGTGGAACTGATTTTATTTAATTTGAATTAAGAATGAGTTGACTCAAATGCATTAAATGATTGCCAATTAATGAGGTGAGTTGGACATGTGAGTTGGGTGAGTCAAAATGGAAATCAATGGGACTGTAAATCAGTGAGTTCAGAGGGAATATGAGTAGGTTGGCTCAGTCATAACCACCAAAACAAGTCCCACACGTTGGGGACTTGTTGGGGTGATTTTCATGATGGATTTTAAATGAAATACATGGGAAATGGGAGGTGATGCTTGGGGAGTTGAGAGGATGCAACGTTTGGCACCAAGGGGTGCCTTGAATGGCACCCAGAACCTCCTTGTTTTTTTATCAATGATTAATGAGGAGTGATGAGATAGTTTGAGTTGTTTTAACAAAAGGAAAACAACCATCATATGGCCGATTGCACATTCCAAATCTTGGAGTTCCATCATTGGAGTTCCATCATCTCCCTCTCCCCCTCTCAAGAACATCATCTTCTTGGCTGAACCAGCTACTGGTGTGTGCATCAGTAGCTCAAGCATAAACCAGCAAAGGAAGGAAGGCAAAGAAGGATAGGAAGTAAAAAGCAAAGGCAAGACAAGAAGCTTGAGAAATTTGGTAAGAATTCTTATGGATTTTGGTTTTAAACATGAGTTTTAAGTTATGAATTTGGGTGACATAATTTGGTCATGTATGGCCGAATTTGTCATAGATCTAAACCATGGAAGATGGTGTCAAAGAATGGTGGAAATGGACCATAGGGTTCGACCACTTTGGATGGCCGAACCCCATGAATATAATTGGTGGATTTTGATGGTTTTTGGAATTTAAAACCATACAAGTTTGGGACTGTTATTATATGTTTTATTATATTTAAAATGCATGTTTTAAGAAGGTTAAAACATGGATTCGGATGTTTAATTCGGATCTGAGATGAAGGGTTAAGTGGTTCAAAACCAAAGGTCATAGTGTTCGGCCAATGAGCATGGCCGAACCCCATGAAATTGGGTTGGTTATTGGATGATTTTTAAATGGTAAAACTCGGTAACATGTTACTGTTTTATTACATGATTATTGAAACATAAAAATATGTTTATGAGATCAAGTCATGGACATAGGGTTCGGCCACCTTGGAGGGCCGAACCCCATGAAAGAATTTGATGAAATGTATGGTTTTGGAGAGTTGGAAATCATGTGAAATTATGGGGTTTTTATGTGATTTAAATGAAGGTATAAGTTACTGTTTTTGGTCGGCCAATACATGGCTGAACCATGTTAAGGTTGAGGTTAAGATATTGATTTAAATCAAGGTTAGTTGATTACATAATTAAATCAAGAGAACCATTGGGTTCGGCCATGTGTATGGCAGAACCCCATGGGCTGCCTTATGGGTTGTTTGTATGGGTTTTACTTGGGTTTATGGTTACTGATTTGGCTCAGCCTATGGATGGCTGAATCATGTAATAACCTTGGAAAGGGTGTAGCCTAAGTTAAATACCTAGGTTAAAGTTATTGGACCAGAGGAGCCATTGGGTTCGGCCATGTATAGGGCCGAACCCCATGGACCACTTCATATGATTATTTTATGTGGAATGTTTTTATTGAATTAAAATGTTTCAATGTAAAGATCATGGACCATGACAATAGGTTTTGGTGTGGATCCATTCCATGGAGTTGATCGGTAGTTTTAAAGGTTAAAATGGGATATAATTGAGTATTGGAACCAATGGCATAATGGTAAATACGGGTGAAATGATCAAAGGTGGAATGATCATAGGTATGGTTGTATGGACCCAAATCAAAGGGGTATGGTTCGGCCATGCTGTATGGCCGAACCCTACCAAGGTATTTTTGTAGAACTTGATGTTTAATAAAGATTAAACGAATGAGAAACCAAAGGATAAATAGGTGAGGTTCTGCCATGGGCATGGCCGAACCCCACATAGTGCATTTTTGGGACATTGACTAAGTTGGAATTACATGATGAATATTTGGTTTACTGCTATTTAAATAGGGTATCCAGACTTGCGTATACGGCATGCGAGTCGTGAACGGGTGATGATTAAGAAAGATCGAACACTGAAGTGAATCTTCAGTAGGTTTCCTACTTACTTGTAACCACAATTATGATTTGGTTTTATCATGTTTTTATGAGATATGTTGTATTTGATATTATGTTTCAAATATGGTTTTGAATGATGAGATATGTATTTACAAATGACATACATGTACATGGACATCTCATGCATGGCATGGGGTGATGATTATGGGTTACCTTGACTTGAGAGTCCCAATGAAAGAACACTGTGAAACAACTCAATGATGAACTGTCTTTCCACAGGTAACGAGGATTACTGTGGATTACCTTATCATGTGAGTCCCAATGAAAGAATACTGTGAAACAACTCAATGATGAAGTGTCTTTCCACAGGTAACGAGGATTACTGTGGATTACCTTATCGTGTGAGTCCCAAATGAAAGTGTATTGTGATTTACCTTGACGGTGAGAGTCCCGTCAAGTGATGGCTATTTATGTGTGATGGGGTGGGGCTCATTACATTTGCATACATACATAGCATGTTTTATATGTTTTTGATAATCATGTACTATGATATATATGCATGTTTTATACACTAACCCTGTGGTAGCCCTGATCGGAAAACCTACTGGGCGCGTTGATCTAATGCCCTAATTCTATCCTCAGAGGAGAATACAGGTACAAGGAAAGGAAAAGAGAAGGTTGATGATAAGGAGGGGAGCCAAACGTAAATGCTTGAATGCTGGAATGGATTTATAATTGCTGTTATTTGAATACTTTATATTATGGTCATGTAATAATGTAGATATTTGCTATGGTTTGAGTGTGCAGTGACGAATTTTAATCTGGTTTAAGTAAACTGAAAAGTATGACTTGTACTTGCTATCTGTTCAATCTAATTCCGCAGTTAGTCTAGTTTATTCCGCATGACATTATTTAGTTCCATGTGTGGTTTGTTATCGTGGGTTTAGTCCACGTACACATGTGTGGCCGTTAAGGGTAGGACTTAGGAAGTCCGAACTTAGCTCGCGTCGTGACGCCGCCCGCTCTCTCTGCCGTTGTTATTTTATTATTATTTAAAAAAAATTAGACTCTGATTTCTCGGAGAAGGCGGGGTGTTACAAAAATTGCATCACCATTGACTCAACTCACTCAGAAAGGAGGAGTCAAATACGAGTGGACAGATCTATGCAATCAGAGGTTTGAGGAGCTGAAAGATAGACTTACAACTGCTCCCATCTTAGTTTTGCCAAAAAAAGGCAAGGGATATGAAGTAGAATGCGACGCTTCAGGAGAGGGACTGGGGTGTGTCCTCAGTCAACGTCATCGTGTGGTGACATATGGTTCAAGACAACTAAAGATACATGAACGTCTCTATCCCACGCATAATTTTGAACTCGCCGCAGTGGTTTTCGCACTCAAAAGTTTGAGACATTATCTCTACGGCGAGAAATTTGAGGTATTTTCTGATCATAAGAGTTTGAAATACTTATTTGATCAGAAGGAGCTCAACGTGAGGCAGCGTTGATGGATGGAGTATCTGGCGGATTATGAATTCACGCTTCGATATCATCCGGGTAAAGCAAACAAGGTGACCGATGCACTCAGCCGCATATCACATGCATCCGTGGCATGTCTTATCAGAACGGAATGGGAGATGTTGAATACCATTCGTGAGTTCAATCTGTATATCAACAACCATGGGAGTATGTACAATTTGATTATACGATCCAATATGGTTACCAAGATTGAACAAGAGCAACGCACGATCCGGAAGTGGAGGAGATATGGGTCAAGATGTCTACTGGCATAGTCGTACCGGAATGGGAATTACGACCAGGACAGGGTCTTTTATTCCGAAGAAGAGTATATGTGCCAAAGAACTGTAGGAAAGAGCTATTGATTAAGGCACATCAATCCAAGCTCTCCATTCATCCGGGCAGCACCAAAATGTATCACGACCTGAAGAGACACTATTGGTGGCACTGACTCAAAAGAGATGTGGTGGAGTTTGTGGCTCATTGTTTAACTTGTCAGCAAGTAAAGACAGAAACCCTTAGCAGTGCTGGAATGGAAATGGGAGCACATTTCCATGGATTTCGTAATGGGGTTACCGAGATCTTCAAAGGGCAATGATGCTATATGGGTCGTGGTAGACCGACTGACCAAGTCTGCGCATTTTATTCCTATCAAGATGACGGATTCATCTGAGACGTTGGGTCGGCAGTATATCAAGGAAATCATTCGGCTACATGGCATTCCCTGAACTATAGTATCTGACAGAGATGGCCGGTTTACTGGCAGAGTGTGGCAAAGCATGCAGTCAGCTATGGGGACAGATCTACTGACTAGCACCACATTTCATCCACAGACTAATGGACAGTCAGAAAGGACGATACAAACCTTGGACGAAATGTTGAGAGCATGCATGTTAGATTTCAAGGGTGGATGGGAGGACCACTTGCCACTGGTAGAATTCTCCTATAACAACAGTTATCAGGCAAGTCTCCAAATGGCTCCATTCGAGGCTTTATATGGTAGGCCTTGTAGATCACCAGTGTGCTGGACAGAGGCTGGTGAGCCTGCACTGATTGGGCCCGAACTAGTCGCAGAGGCTACCGCACAAATTCAGTTGATACGTCAGCATTTATTGACTGCACAAAGTCGGCAAAAGAGCTATGCTGACAAAAGAAGAAGGTTTCTGGAATTTGAAGTGGGAGGCATGGTGTTCTTAAAAGTCTCGCCACGGAAGGGACACATGAGGTTTGGAAAGAAAGGGAAGCTGTCACCAAGATTTGTGGGACCATTTTCCAGCATAAGAAGGATGGGGGATGTAGCGTATCAGTTAGCACTTCCTTCACAATTGGCATCTTTACACAATGTGTTTCATGTATCGATACTGAGGAAGTATAACCCCGATCCGTCCCATGTATTTAATGTCCAAGATATAGAAGTGCAAAGCGACATGACGTACGTCAATAAGCCGGTCAGAATAGTAGAGACTAAGCAAAGGGTGTCGTGAACTAGGGCGATTCAGTTTGTAAAAGTGGTATAGGACAGACATGGTGTTGAAGAAGCCACATGGGAACTCGAATCGGAGATGAGAACAGTTCACCCCGAATTGTTTATATAATATATTTTGGAACCCGACTTTGTTCAATTTTCGAGACGAAAATTTTAAAAAGAGGGTTATATTGTAACACCCCAATTTTTCAATGATATGAATATTTACGAAAATGCCACTGGATTGGTAAATTTAATAAATGTGATTGCAAAATGAGAAAATGGTGGGGCCCATTGTTCAAATTAAAACCATATGAACATATTATAAGTGTCAATTTATCATGAATGGGTAATGAACATCAAATTGGGTCAATGTGGTTAATTGGGTCAAAGGACCCAATTGGGACCCAATGGGTCATAATGGACTTGTTTGACCATTGGGTGAGCCCAAATTTAATGGGGTTAAGCTGAAATGATTGGAAACTAAATGAAGCATAAATGGGTAGCTTGAGGCACATATGAAAATCACATGCAAATGGCTAAAACAACCCATAATTGGGCCATGGCGTCAAATTGAATCCATGGGCTAAATGGGGACCCAATGGGTCGAGTTGACCATGTGGACCATGGTTGACCGTGTGGACCCTCAAATGAGCTTAAAGGATGAGTCAAATCAGGTTGAGTTGGGACTGAAATGAGTTGGATTTGAATTAAGTAAAAGAGTTGACTCAAGTGCAATAAATGAATGACATTAAGTGTGGTGAGTTGGGTTAATGAGTTGGGTGAGTTAAGATTGGAACCCAAAGAGACCTTGAAATTCAAGTGAGTCAAGGTGGAAGGTGAGGAGTTGCCTTGGTCTCAAACACCACCAAGGATAGGTCCCACACGTTGGGAACTTATGCATGGAATTCAATGGAAGAGTGAAGAGTCACGTTGGTTGGTGCCAAGGGGTACAATGGTTGGTGCCAAGGGATGCCTTGTTTGGCATCAAGTGACTCTTTGGTTTAATCAACATTGATGAGGGTTAAATGAGAGGTTATGGGCCTGTTAAACAAAAGGGATACACCTACACTCTTGGCTGAATTTTACATTGCCAAGGTCATAGAATTCTCATCTCTCTCCCTCTCTCAAGAACCTACCTCCTTGGCTGAACCAGCTATTGGTGTTTTTCACCATTGATCAAGCACCTATTCGGCTAGAGACTAAGGAAGAAAGAGGAAAGGAAGCAAGAGGGAAGCAACAAAGGAAATTGGTAAGTTTTACATAAGAATTAAGTTAAATAAATTTGTAAAAAAGGAACATGATTTGGCCATGGCTTGGCCGAATCCATCAAGGGTTTAAACCTTGGATGGTGCTTCATAAAAATGATGAAAAGTGGATCATTGGGTTCTATAACACCCCGATTTCTCAATGAAGTGGATAATTACGAAAATGCCCCTGATTTGTTAAATTAAATATTTTGAGATGTCAAATAAGGAAATGGTGGGGCCCATTGCTCAAATTAAGGTCATATGAGCACATTATAAATATCAAGTTTGATTGGATGGGTTATGTACATCAATTGGGTCGAAAATGGCTAAATGGGTGAAAGGGCCCAATTGGACCCAATGGGTCATAATGGATAATTTGACCATTGTGTGAGCTCAAATTAAATGGGGTCAAGCTGACCTGATTGGAAATCAAGTATAGCAAAATTGGGTAGGCTTGAAACACAAGTGAAAACCAATTAGAAATGGCAAAATCAGCCCATGAATGGGTCATGTTGTCAAAAACGGGTCCAGGAGCTAAAGGGGGACCCAACGGGTCGGGTTGACTTTGTTGACCACAGCCGACCGTGTGGGCCCACAAATGAGTTCAATGGTGAGTTAAATCAGGTTAAGTGGAACTGATTTTATTTAATTTGAATTAAGAATGAGTTGAATGCATTAAAATGAGATGCATTAAGTGTGTTAAGTGGTGTGAGTTGAGTTAGAATAAAAAGGCCTTGAGTCAAGTGAGTTAAATGGATATTGAAAGGTGTTGTTAATCACACACAACCCTTGGAGAATCAATCCCAACCGTTGGGAGTGAAAGGGTGCTTTGGCAAAGCCAAAAGACACCAAGGTTGGGCGGCACCCATCCATTGAATGGATACGGCACCAAGGGGTGTCTTGGTTGACACCCAATGCCCCATCGGTTTTGGCAAGATTAATTGAGGGAAATAAATGGGAGTTGGGGGCTGAAACTATAAAAAAGGAGAATATTACCATTCTTGGCCGATTGTCACTTTGGAAATCCAATAATTCCCACCTCTCTCTCCCTCTCTCCAATTCGTTTTTCTTGGCTGAACAACAGAGGTTTTGGGCACCAGTTAATCAAGCATAAACCAGCAAGGAATTAAGGAAAGAAAGAAAAAATAAAAGGGAGAAACCAAGGATCAAAGACAAGAAGAAAGCTTGGAAAATTTGGTAAGTATTTATGTGTTATTTTGGTTTAATAACATGGAACAAATGGGGTGTGTATTGGGCCTGGTTATGGCCGAATACACCAAGGTTTTAACCTTGATTAATAGAGGTTTAAAAATGGTAAAGATGACCATTGGGTTCGGCCACCATGGAGGGCCGAACCCCACGTAAAAGATAGGTTGTTTTGATGTTTAGAAACATAGAAACGATGGAGTTTTTATGGACTGTTTTTGAGGTTTCTTTAAGATTCAAATGCATGTTTTTAAAGAGGGTTAAAAACATAGACTTAGATAACATAAGGACTGAAGTTATCATGGGTCTAAATAGTGGAGTAAAATTGATGAATTAGACCATTTGGATCGGCCATCTTGTATGGCCGAATCCCATGAAATGTTATGGCCATTTGGACAAAGTGATGAACTTATTTGGATGGTTTTGAGAGGTAAAAATGCAGTAGTATTATACTTATTAATACTTGTCTAAATGAGACTTAAAACATATACATAAGGACCAAGACATGGACATAGGGTTTGGCCACTTTGGATGGCCGAATCCCATGATAGTTTTTGATGATGTTGGAGAGTTTAAAACCATATAAAATATGGTGTTTGATGTGATTTGTTGAAGTTTAACTTACTGTTATTGGTTGGCCAACATAGGGCTGAACCATGTCAATATTAGGGTTAAGTTATGGATTCAAATCGTGGGTGGATGATGGACAAAATAAATCAATAGAACCATTGGGTTCGGCCATGTGCATGGCCAAACCCCATGGGGCTGTTTTTGGGATGAATGGACTAAGTATATGGGTTAAGTTTGTTATTGTTTCCATGATTTCATAAAGGGTTTGAAGTATTTTAATGGAGAACCATTTGATGACAGATAAGTGTGGAACAAAAATCAGATTTGGTGAGTTTCGGCCATGAGGTATGGCCGAACCCCAATAAGGGTCTTTGGTGACTCTATTGTGTAGCCGATGTTGTGATTGAATTATGTGAAAGAATGATTTATTGATCAAAGGTGGAATAATCATGTGTATGGTTGTATGAACCCTACCAAGACATGTTTAAAGGGTTAAGTATTTAAGAGATGATTAAATAAAGTAGGAAGTTAAATCCTAAGTTGGTGATGTTCGGCCAAGGGCACGGTCGAACCTCACATGATGTGGTTGGGTCTTAGGTGTGAATGAATAAGTAAGTGATAGTATGATTTGCTGATTGTTATATGGACAAGGTACCGGAAGTTGACGACGTGCGAGTCGTGACCTGGTGACGCTAAAGAAAGATCAATCACTAAAGTGAATCTTCAGTAGGTTTCCTACCTACTTGTAACCACAATTATGATTGGGTTTTATTTATGTTCTTATGAGATATGTTGCATTTGATTTAGGTTACAAATGTGGTTTTGAATGATGGGCTAAGTATTTACAACTGACATACAATGCATAGACATCTCATGCATGGCATGGGATGATGATTGTGGAAATCGGAGCCCACACTCCGTCGGAATATCCGAGATGCAACTGTGGGGCCTCCTTCTGCGTTGCAAGTCACGCCAGGAGAATTGACAGGTGGTTATGGAAACCGGGGCCCGCACTCCTTCGGAATGTCCGAGATGCAACTGTGGGGCCTCCTTCTGCGGTGAAATGTCACGCCAGGAGAATCCAACAGGTTTATATGAGACACGGCAAGTAAAGGCTATATGTATGTGTGATGGGGTGGGACTCATTACATTTGCATACATACATAGCATGATTTTTATATGTTTTTGGATAATCAGATATTATGATATATGTGCATGTTTTTATATGCTAACCATGTGGTAGCCCTGATCGGGAACCTACTGGGCGCGTTGATCTAACGCACTAATTCTATCCTTAGAGGATAATGCAGGATCAAGGAAAGGTAAAGAGCAGGTCGATGACCGGGAGGGGAGCCAAGCCTAAGCGCTTGAATGTTGAACAAGATTACTTATTTACTGTCATTTGATTTATACTTTGATGGACATGTAATAAGTTAATACTTAGCTATGGTTTGATTAGACTATTGACTATCGATGGTTGTTTACCTTAATTACAATTGAGACTGTTACTTGTTATCTATTCATATTATTCCGCAATTAGTTAGTTTATTCCGCATGTTGTTGTTAGTTCCATGTGTGATTTATTATCATGGTTTAGTCCATGTACACATGGGTGGCCAGTTAAGGTTCAGACTTGGGTAGTCTGAACTTAACTCGCATCGTGACGCCCCCCGCTCTTGTTCACTCTGTGTTTCTTTCAAAAGAAAATTTCAGACCTTGATTTTAAGAAGGGTGAAAGGGTGGGGCGTTATAGGTTCGGCCACTTTGGATGGCCGAACCCAATGAAAAGAATTGGTTAATTTTGATGGTTCAGAAAGATAAAAACCATGCAAGTTATGGAGGGTGTTAAAAGGTTTTTGAATGAAGATAAATTTATTATCTTGGGTCGGCCATGGATGGCTGGATTATATGGTTTTTATGGCTAAAAATATTGAGCCTAGGATATGTAAAAATGATGGAATCATTGAACCAAAGAACCATAGGGTTCGGCCATGTGTATGGCCGAACCCCATGGACCATTGAGTGGGTGTTTGGATTCAAGTATATGGGTAGAAATGTTGTGGGTTTGTAATATTTTCAAAAGGTCTAAAAGTATGATTAAATGGTGAAGTATGATGAATGGATAAAAGAACCAAGAATGATCTATAGGGTTCGGCCATGGGTATGGCCGAACCCCATTGAAAGAAATATAGGTCATGTTTGAGGGTTTGAAGGATAAAAATTATGGAATGATATGCATATCTTAAATGGATTGTTTGCATGTTAATAAGTGGAAATAAAGAACCATAGGGTTCGGCCATACACATGGAGTAGTTTTGATGGATGGAAGTGATATTGGAACCAAGAAAATGGTGGAAGATTAAGGACTAGTTAATCACGTGGATAGATGGATTACTAGTCTTAATTTTAAATGGATTAAAAGACCCATTTGGATTGGTGAGGTTCGGCCAAGTAGTATGGCCGAACCCCACTAAGGTGGTTTGGTCATATGGGCTTTGACTATGAAGAAAAATTAAGCATCGGTTAGGCCAATGGCAAAACCATAAATACAAGTCAAATGATAAATGTGAAGGGATTGATCAAAGGACTTGAAAAGAGGGGTCCAAAACCAAGTGATAAGGTTCGGCCATGTGTATGGCCGAACCCTATCAAGACATGTTTTGAGAGGTGAAGGGTTTAAGTGTTTATTAAATGAAGAAGGAAGATTAAATCCCAAAGTGGGTCATGGCCGAACCCCACAAGATGGTTTATGGGGTTTTGGACTTAGTTAGAAATTAGATAATATATTGTATTGACTTATTGACATGAAATAAGGTAACAGAACTTGAACGGCGTACGAGTCGTGATCAGGTTAAGCTCAAAAAGAAGGGACACTTAAGCGAAGTTTCAGTAGGTTTCCTACCTACTTGTAACCATTTTTATAATTGGTTTTATCATGGTTTTTATGAGATATATTGCTATTGTTTTATGTTTCAAATTGGTTTTGAATGATGAGATATATATTTACAAATGACATATATATATGCATTGACATCTCATGCATGGCATGGGGTGATGATTATAGAACAACTTAATGATAAGAGTTACATTGGCCTCCTTAGGAGATGAGGGTCCTGCCAGGGGAGTATCATGATGATAAGTGTTGCATCGGCCTCCTTAGGCGATGAGGGTCTTGCCAGGAGGAATATTATGATGATGAGAGCCACATCAGCCTCCTTAGGCAAAGAGGGTCCCACCAGGGGGAATATCATCAAGAAGAAATGAAAGAGTATTGTGGTTTACCTTGATGATGAGAGTCTCGTCAAGTGACGGCTATGTATATGTGTGATGGGTGGAACTCATTACATTTGCATTTACATACATAGCATTGATTTCAGATGTTTTGTTGATCATATACTATGATATATGCATGTTTTATATACTAACCATGTGGTAGCCTTGATCGGAAAACCTACTGGGCCCGTTGATCTAACGCCCTAATTCTATCCTTAGAGGATAATGCAGGAAAATGGAAAGGAAAAGAGAAGGTCGTGGACCAGGAGGGGAGCCAAGCTTAAGCGCTTGAGTGTTGGAGTGGATTTATATTTGACTGTCATTTGAATTACAATTTTATGGACATGTAATAGCAAGTAACTTTGCTATGGTTTGTTTATAGTTTGATAATAGATACTTGGTTTAAGTAATTTAAATGGGAGACTTGTACTTGCTATCTATTCAGTTTATTTGCGCATTTAGTTTAGTTTATTCAGCATGACTTGATTAGTTCCATGTGTGGTTTGTTTTCATGGGTTTAGTCCATGCTCACATGGGTGGCCAGTTAAGGGTCAGACTTTGGAAGTCTGAACTTAACTCGCGTCGTGACGTCGTCCTCCCTCTTTCGGTGTTATTATATTATTTTTTTAAACAAAATTAGACTCTAAATCTCGGAAAGGGCGGGGTGTTACACTTGGACCCCTGCTGAAAAAACTGCTTAGACAGCTTATGGCAAAGCCATGAATGCCCTTAACTATGCAGTATCAGATAATGAGTAAACGTGAATTATGACCTGTAAAACTACAAAGGGGGCATGGGAAGTTCTTGAAAGAACTCATGAATGCACCTCAATAGTTAAGAGGTCCAAACTTCAGATCCTCCAAAATCAGTTTGATACTCTTAAAATGATGGATTTTTATTCCAAGATAAACGACATTGTGAATCAAATGTTCACTCTAGGTGAAGGGATACCTGAGGACAAGGTATGTACCAAAATTATCTGGAATCTTACAGAAAGATTCAAACCCAAATTGGTAGCTATGGAGGATAACAGAGATGTGTCTTTAATGAATATCGATGATTTGGTTGGTTCAGTACAAACCTATAAACTACACTTTGAACAACCAAAGGACAAACCCATTGCCTTGAAGTCTTCCTTAAAGCAAAAGAAAACAAAAATAAAGAAGTTGTTTCGGAAGATGAATTCTTAAGTGATGAAATGGCAATGTTTGCCAAAAAGTTTTATAAAAACTTTGTTAAAAGAAACAACTTGAGAAGAATGGGAAATGGTGAATCAAGTAAAAGATACCCTAGAAGACAAGAAGAAATTAGAGGGACAGGGAAGGAGAGAGAGGCTACCAAGGAGCAAACCTGATTCGATTGTGGGGGGAGAGGACACTTCATGAATGAATGTCCCTCAGAAAAAATTTAGAAGGCTATGAATGTAGGTGTGACCCATGTAGACACCTTTGAATCATAGAGTGATTCCGACAAAGAGACCCAAAGAAAAGTTGCTATATCAAAAGGTCTCATAGCCTTGATCATTGGTGATCAAGAAAATCCCACAATTGTAACAGAGGATGATGAGAGTGAAGATGATGAAAATCTTCAAGCCTCCTACAATGCCATGTTCCTTGAAAGTGAGAGGTTGGCCAAGAAATTAAATAAGGTTAAAAATAAACACTTAACCTCTCTAATCAAATGAAAGATTTGAAAAATGAAAAATCTCTTCAATATCTAAGCTTGAACTCTCAGATGTTGAAAACACTAAGCTTAAAAAGAATAATAAACGACTTCAAGAAGAAAAGTATTCACTGCAGGGATGTCAAAAATTTGTGGCATCACAATAATCTTCTTGAAGTGGATATTAAAAAAATATCTTTGGAATTAAAAGATTTAAGAATTCATAAAGAAAAATTCCAAGTCAGTTTACCCAAGGAGATGAAAGACTTAAAAGACTCCTAGGGATGGGTAAACAATATAGTGATAAGTCTGGTCTTGGTGCCTTAGACACCAAAGAACCTATACATTAGGGGGTGTTTAGAAATACAACTATGTCTCATCCTTCAACGAGTAAGTGTTATTTTTGTCACAAAGGATGGGCATTTCAAAAGAAAATTGTTGCCATTGGAAGAGATACTTGGAAAGGAAAACACAAGGTAAAATGCACAATCCAATAAAGCCTTCACCAAAAAGACATCCACCAACACCTAGCCTTAAAAGAAATCCAAGGAAGGTGGACACAATGCAAGACTCTTCGTTAACACAATTGAATCATGTCTTAAATGAGTTAAAGGATTCCAAGGTTGGTCATCAAAGGTATGACCATAGGGGTGTGTATGCAACACCAAATGCCACAATCTTTGTACCTAGGAGATACCACCATTCATGTTTAGTTTTGGTTTAAGATTCACTTCTATATCTTAGACCACTACAAATGGACTCACAAGAGACCATATGAGTTCACATAGCTAAAAAATGTTGTGACATGAGGAGAGAAAAATTGGCTAACTACAAGTCTAGAATGTACTTTTCCTAGCTATAGTACATGTTCTACTTGGAAAGCCATATATTCAATTCAAAGTATTGTGAACTTTGAGTGTCTTGGAATGTAAATTTTTATTGTGTGCATGTTTAATGATTTGATGAATTGTGCTTGGCATATCTATGCATTGGATTAGATCTATGTATGCCGTGCCTAGAATAGGATTTCATCAAGTTGTACAAATCAAGGATGATTGCTCTACAATCGAAACCTCTCGGTATAGTCAATATGTTGGTGAATAGACTGGTCGATGTGACAGACATGTCGGTACTGTGCAAAATCGAACACTGTTGAAAAGGGGGAGAAATATCGAAAGGGCCGACCTAGCGATGGAAACGGTATGTCGGTGAGACAATGTTTAAATTGAAAGGAGCCTTTCTGCAAAAGCGACAATTCATTCGAATTTGTTGTCTCATCTCCCGCGAAGGTCTGGTGGTCCCTCTTTCACCTCCTGTGCCCTAGACTAGTCAATAAGACCTCTCAGAGTGATTTCTCGCTGGAAAACCATAGGGTTTTTATTCCTCCTGTCTCTAGAAGCCTGAAAATCACGATTTTGTGATTTTCTTAGATCAGTTTTGGCTCAGCCTTCACCTCATCCACTTCCAAGCCACTGTTTGAGGTTCTCCTATTGGAAAAACCATGCCCAGAAAGATGGCAACCTTGTAGTGCCTTCAGACCTTTGAAGAACGAGGTGAGTCCAGTCAGTGGTCAAAAAGAACCAAAATATCCACCTATCGATCTTGCCCTGGCCGTAACATTAGAAATCTTGCGTCTGTTCAGGCTGGTAATCTCTCTCCCCACAAACCAGAATCCAGTTCTCACCAGAGAACCCAACCAGAGGTCGAATAAGACTCCATCATTGACAATGATGTCATCTTCGTCAAAGAAATACCTGAAGAAATGATAGAAGATGTAGAAAAGGAGAATGGTCCTAGAACTGGTAATGAAGACCATGTCGTTATTCCTGATGACACCAGTGAGGAGGAAAGTCATCGTTCTGAGGATTTTTGGAGAGACTCTGAGGAAGAGGAAAAATACCAATATCCTTTTCAAGAGAGTGTCAATCTGGGAAGGATGGTCTTTAGACTTGAAAAGAGAATATACTATCTTAAAAGAAGTCTAGTGACATCAACTTGTCTGTCCAGGAACTAATCTCTACTGTCTCATCCTCTGCTGGAGTTTCAGATTCTCAGTCCCCTTTTCCTCCAGCACCTCCTCAGGATGCTCTGCTTAGGATGGTTCTTCATGTTTCTGTGTTTTGAACTTTGAAACACTATTTTTGGTATTGTATCTAAGCATCCATGATGCCCCCTCCAAAACCATATGTACAGAACATTTTGATTATCAATGATATGATATGGTTTGATGTATGCATTGCTGTGTTTGAATGCCTTCTATCTCTTGTCTATGGTTAACATGGTTTTTGTTAAATAGACTAATGTGCATGTTTGAATGAGTTGGAATGTTAGGGAGATAGAGATCGGGCTATGATGTTGCACACATCCTTGGAGTTTGGAGAAGCACAAAATATGTGTTGTTTAGCACCTGTCACTGGTCATGACAGTGTAGGGAGGAAGGTTAACGCAGCTTGCAGAAAAATAAACTTAGAGGCAGCTAAGTTTATGGGGGAGATGAGTCAAGGAAACTAGAAATGATATCTTGGAGAATGGGAGAGAAGACTCTAAGGAAGCTAGGTAAGTTAGCTTGACTCCATTGGGAGAACACCTTCAAGACAACACAGAACTTAAAGGGGAAGAGAAATAATAATGGCAATTTGCATTGTACTGTGGGGGAGATCAATGCTTGAATGCATGAGAAGCATGCATTGATCGATGCAGAAGTTAAATGAGTTGGAAGTGAAAACACTAAATACAAGAAGCATCGTGGGGTGCTTGAAATCCAATCGATGCATGCTTACTAAACCTCTGTCAATTGTATGACAAAATAGGGGAGAAATTAGTAGAAGCTATAAGACATCAAAACTAATTATGGGAAGTAATTGGTGAAGCCTAAGTGCTTGAGCCTCTAGAAAGAGAGAGCCATAGAGGTGAGGAATATAAAGAAGCCAATGGACATGGAATAATATCTATGCTTGGAGTTTGGGAGATCAAACTAAAGAAGACTGGGGGAGAAAATATTTTCAACACTAATAGTTGGATATGCTATACGTAGTTGTTGGTTGCTACGAAATCATTGGTGTATGGGGGAGAATGAATGTTAATCTTGTTTAGTCCATGGATGCGTATTTATGTTTTGGACTAACTTCTCTAATCATTTTTCTAGTGTTGCTAGCTTATGTGCTTAAACACGAGAAAATGATTTGAAGCAAGCTGAACAAGAATATGTAAAGATCATAGTCTTCTCTTTCCATTCGAATATGTACATGTAATTTATGTAATATTTTGTATTAAAAAATGATGTAATAAGGGTGGGATTGTAATTGAGTTAACTTCAAGGTTTTGTCATGAAATTGACAAAGGGGGAGATTGTTAGTGCCCCGGCTTGCCGAGTCCCTATGTTTGTCAATTCCATGACTCGGGAAGAAGCACTTGCTAAGAAGCTTGAAGACTCACTGCGATCAAGAGTGAAGATCATACTCCACCGGATTGAAGCTTATAGCAATCACAACATGCATTTGGTCATAGATGACTTTCGGTGGTACCTACACCTTAGGAGGACTATTCCTAGGCTCAGTTAAACAAATGGTAAAACCATAAAACGCCTAGAGAGGAAGCATGACAGTGAATTGGAAGCAAACTTGGAAAAATTAATTAAGTTCACTGTCGTTCTCACCGACCCCTTGGTGGAGACAGGATCGACCAATCGTGGTCAAACAATGGTCGGCCAGATTGACAAAGGTTATGGATCACAAAACTGTCATTTTGGGTATGCATCTGATCGAGAGTCTCGTATGCACCGACCCCTTAGTGAAAGGCTGAAACGACCCCTCGTGGTCAACAACTCGTTGATGATAACTTGTGAGTTCTGGAACTTAGAACTCATGTGGAATCTGTAGAAAATAAACATCTCGGTAATTCATGACCGATCGATAGTAGCAAGACCGACCCCTCAGTAAAGGACGATATGTTGTTCTGGGCAAGACAAGTTTCGAGACATGAAACTCTGTCTGCATGGTGTTGCCCCAGATCGAGACCCTCGTATGGACCAACCTTTAGGTGCCATGACTGTCGACCCATCGGTGACTCCGACCTGTTGGCCGGGAAGTAATAATGCCGTTGGGAGTGCATTTAATGTGCAACGGTTGGGTGGTTGAATGGTAATAAATATGAACACCGACCCATTGGTGCCACCGACTTGTCGGTACTGGGCAGTTTGAAAAACTGTGAAGACTCCTCTATACATATGAGTGTTGTGTGATCATAAAATTATCTTCCTTGAACTGAGAAAAGTCACACACTCAAAGGAATGATCAACTCTCTTGTGCCTTCACTTGAGAATCATATACAACCAATTTATTGTTTAAGTTAGAGAGAGAAAGAGATGAGGAAAGAGAAGATACAAACTAGGAAAAATTTTGTATAACCACTTTCCTAGTCACCCTAAGATTGTGATTACTTTACGAGGGCTACAACGAGGAGCGTCGGCAAACATTGGGTGGATCTTTGAGAAGCACACATCTTCGAGAAAAGCTTCAAGGCAAGTGCTTATTGGTTTTAATTTTGTTTTTAAAACCTTTGTCCCGAGAAAGTGGATTAAAGAGGTTTGACTTCAAAACCACTATAAAAAATCTAGAGCGTCGTCTCTAATTGTCAAGCTGTAAGTCCCCACTTAGTGGATTTGGGATAGCTCAAGGTTGAGCGAGTCCTAACAGTAGATGTAGGTTATCTAACCGAACCACTGTATATCTTGTTCCTTGTGCTTGTAGTGTTAGAGCTATTTTCTTTTATTGATTGTTTAATGACATTTGCTAACACACACTCAATTGATTGTTGTACCCCCCCCCCCCCCCCCCCCCCCCCCCCCCCCCCCCCCCCCCCCCCCCCCCCCCCCCCCCCCCCCCCCCTCTTCCCTCTTTTCTCTTTTAGGGTTAGTCGTGTTCTAGAACCAAGGGAGAACTTTGAATCCTTACAATCATTTTTCCTAAAGGTAACTTCTTGATCTTTAGCACATAAATGAGATATACTAAGCAAGTTATGTTTAAGATGATCCACAAGAAAAAACATCATTAATTACAGCAGAGGATGACAAATTTAAATTGCATTTCCCAATTATGTTGGCCATATTTCCATCACCAAACACAACTGAACCTCCATTGAAATCAACCAAGTCAGACATATAGGAACTGTTTCGAGTCATATGTCGTGAGCATCCACTATCCAAATACCATTTGGATTTCCTTTCAACATTTAAAGTAGTATGAATCATGAGGCTCTTAGCCACCCATTGATAAGAGGAGGAAGAACTCATGGCCTTTTCATGTGCATATTGGTCAGATTTGTTGTGTGTCTTCCTATGAATATTTTTGAGCCTTGGGTTCCCCAATTCCTTTAAGATGTTCAATTTTTTATTCAAGGCTTCATATCTTGGGTTATGAATTTTAATTTGTCTTTCATGATTCCCAATTTTGGATTGAGAGACAAAATAATGCTTTCTCACATGGTTTTTTCAAAGGAGGCATTCAAATCTGAAATGCCCAAACTTTCCACAATAATGACACATTTTATTTGAGAGAATGGAGGATTTACTTTTGACAAAAATGATAGGATTTATGGGTTTGTTTTCATATTCTTCATTGTATCCAATCCCAGATTTATCGTTATACTTCTTACCGGAGTTAAGAAGTTTTTCCAATTCTTTTTCACCTTGAGAGAATTTGTCTTGAAAATGAATCTTGTGATTCTTTAGATTTTCCAAATCTGAGCTTAAACTTAGGATTTTATCTTCAAGGCATCTCTTGATTTCCAAGAGTTCTTTACAGGCATTTTCAGATAAGTTTATTTTGCATTGAAGAGATTTTTCAATTTCTCTCAACTTCAATATCTCATCATGTGAAGTTCTTAACTTTGTTGAGAGAGTCTCTTTCTCAATTTTTTTCAATTTCAAGATGGCTTGAAAGCTTGATGTTTTCATCTCTAAGTTTATGAACTTTCTTATCCAAATCCATACTCTCATGGTACAAGGCATTGTATGATTGTCGGAGGTCATTAGTATTCTCATCATCCTCTGATTCACTAGTGAAATCCTTTGGGTCAGATTTGATGGAAGCATCAAAAATATTTAAAGACTAACCTTTTCCAAGATGTTCCAAGTTTGAAGTAGTCTCAGATCTTTCAAGATTAGTTGATCTATACTCTGTTAGTGCCCCGACTTGCCAAGTCACCTATTTATCAAATTCGTGACTTCAGTGAAGCATTGCCTTGGAAGATTGAAGCCAAGGAATCAAGCCTCAAAGCATTGAAGATCAAGTGAAGATTCCAAGTTCATCATGTGTATGGATATCACTCAAGGTAAAATGGCCATAGATGACCTTAGGATGGAACGCACACCCTTAGGTGGTCCTTGCCTAGGCTTAGATATCACATCTGGATAATTTAATCAAGCCTATGGGACCTTTGACATCCAACAAAACCAAATGAACTAAACATTGAAAATCTGATGAACTGTAAGGCCGACCGATTGTGTCCGACAATAGTTTGTCTGGGACAGGGATGACCCTTCATGGTCTAACGATCTATCGTAAAAGACATGGACGATCCTTCGTGGTCTTACGATCCATCGTCCAAAATTGACAAGGTTTTGATTGGAAAATACAGTAAAAAAGTTTTGGCCTCAGACCTATACATTCGTGGGAAACACGATCGATCTCGATGGTCAGGACACACCCATCATGGTCATGATGGATCGTGTGGACATGACAAGGCCCATAGTGGTCACAACCTGTTGGCTGAAATCTTCAGATTTCTAGACTGGTCTCACTCTGTAAATTTCAATAGCTCTCAGGATGATACTATCGTCAGAGCACGATGCATCGGCAACAGGGCTCGACGATCCATCGTAACTCATGACCCATCGTGGGTTAGCTTTTTTTTGTTGCGTCTGAGTGCATTTAATGTGCAACGGTCTGGTTGGGGAAGCAAACTCAAGGCACCAGGATCGATTGTCAAGCCACGACCCATCGTGAGCTTCTGAAGTTTGAAGTTTTGGATTTGCTTATTTAAGCTCCGAACTTCCTTTTGATGCGTGAGAGCTCTTGAACTTCAAAAACCAGAGAAAATCATCTAACATCCCTACACTTTCCATCTCTTATTCTCTCTAAACAATCTTCACTTTGGAATATCATTCAATCAACTCTTGATTGAGAAATAGAAAGAGAGGAAGAAATCAAACTAGGATAAGCATTGGAAAAGCATAAATCCTAAAAACCCTCCCAAGCTTGTGATTGTGCATACATTGGAACATTTTCTACATCAAGAGATCAAAGCTAAGGAGAACTTCTAAAGCACATCTACATTCAAGTGAACTGCAAAGGCAATTGCTTCATTTTATTTTCATTTCAATCATCATCTTGTGAAGTGGATTAAAGCAAGGGCTTGAACCACTATAAAAAATAGAGGGATAAGGAAGTAGATCGAGGTTGGTCAAACTTTCAAAATCTAGGATTGTGTAGGTGAAATTCCTACTCTATTAGTGAGGGTGTAATTCCCCACATAGTAGAGTTGGGATAGCCCAAGATTGGGAGTCCAACAGTAGATATAGGTTTGTTTAAACCAAACCACTTTACACCCGGTGTCTATTAGATTGGTGGATTGCTTGTGTGAATGTTAAAATAATTTGTACACCTTTTTCTCACACAACATTTTACAACTTGATTAATTGTGCAATTCCGCTATATTAGTTTTGTTCATCAAGATATCTACAAAGGATAGAAAAATTGAGGATTTTCCTATTCACCCCATCTTGAAAATCCTATTCTAGCACTCCGGGACTTTCAATTGGTATCATTGCCTCATGCTCGTTATAAAGGATCTAACCATCCAAGTTGATCTTTGTGCTAGAACACCAATCATGGGTGCCAAAAATTTCATTTATTATTCTTTATTGTTTGTACACATTATCATGACATTTTTTAAAATAAAAATTGAGAATATGTTGGCCTCGTATGAAGAATATGTGTTGACCACAATTCAAAATGAATTTATTGAAAATATCTCCATAGATGGTTCAAACTCTTCATACTATCTAGATGCATGCAATTCTGTGTTTGGTCTTGCGTCTGTGAATTCTTTGTCAAGTAATGACACTTGCATTCAAGAAAATGGTGATTCACACAAGAAAGGAATGGAGTCTACATCTGGTGATCATGAAGAATCTGAGACTGCTTCAAACTTGGAAAAACTGTGAGGAGGTAAGTCTTTAAATGTTTTTGTTGCCTCCATCACTTCTGATCAAAAGGAATACACTAGTGAATCAAACATGAGGAAAACATTGATGACCTCCAAGAATCTTATAGTGCCTTATCTCTTCAGAGTGTGGAGTTGGCTAAGAAAGTTCATAAACTTAGAAATGAAAATATCAAACTTTCAAGCCATCTTGAAACTGAGAAATCTGAGAAGGAGATCCTCTCAACAAAATTGAATCCTTACATAATGAGATATTAAAGTTGAGGGAAAATGAAAAATCTCTTTAAGGCACAATAAACACCTGTGAAAAGAACCGTAAAAAGAACTCTTGGAAATCAAGAGATTACTTGAAGAAAAAGTCTTAACCTTAAGCTCAGATTTGGAGAAATTAAGAAATCATAAAATACAGTTTTAAGAAAAATTTATTCAAAGAGAGCAAAAGTGGGAGAACTTCTTAACTCCGGTAAGAAGTATAAGGATATGTCTGGGCTTGGATACAATGAAGATTCGGAAAATAGGCCTAGACATTTTATCACCTCTCAAATATAGTGTGTTATTATTGTGGTAAGGTTGGGCATTTCAAATTTGAATGCCTCCTTAGAAAGAACCATTTGATAAAGCATCCTCTAGTCTCTCAATCCAAAATTGAGAATCATGAAAGGACAAAGAAAAGAGGAAACACAAGATATGGTTTCCTAAATCAAAGATTGAACAATATCTTCAGGGAATTGGGGAACCTAAAGATTAAAATTTATCATGGGAAGACATATATCAAATCTAGCCAAAATCTACATCCAAAGGCCATGAATTATTCTTCCTCAATCAAGTGGGTCCCTAAGGCTAAAAGCCTCACGATTCATACCGCCTTAAATGTTGAAAGGCAATAAAAGCGGTATTTGGATAGTGGATGCTCTCGACATATGACTAGAAACAGTTCATATATGTCAATATTGGTTGATTTCAAGGGAGTCGGTTGTTTTTGGTGATGGAAACATGACCAATATAATTGGTAAAGGCTCATTATGTCTCTTATCTTCTGGTGTCATTAATGATGTATATCTTGTTGATCGTCTTAAACACAACTTGCAACGCCCCTCCCTTTTTCACTCGCCGAAAATCATAGTCTATTTTTTTTTTAAATAAAAGAGTTAGAGAGAGAGGGACGTCACGACGCGAGCTAAGTCCGAGCTTCCAAAGCCCGGCCCTTAGCCCTAGGGTTTTGGTTGTTGCTAACTCTAATCTCCCCAACACCCTCATCAAGATGGGGTCTTTCACATGTGTCCCTTGGCTAACCAAGAGGGCACATGGCTTACACATGGCACTCACTCCCTTTCTAACGTTTTTGTGTCTAGGGTTTCCATTAAGATGGAAACCCTCCACCTGTAATACCCCGGATTTTCAAATTATAAATATTTATGGAAATTACCCATTTAAATTATGAATTTTAGATATGGATCTAAGATGGGTAAAATGTTGGGTCTTTGCCCAATTAAGACCCAACGGTTTTGGTAAATGTTTTCAATAAAAAATAAATGAGGGATCATGGAAAGATTTTTGGAATAAGATAGATTATCATGGCCGTGTGGGAGATCTGAAATCTATGAGATATACGCATGGGACTTTCTAATCTAAAAGAAGAAAGGATGCATGGCCGAATGTGGATTTGGATATCCAAGTAAATGCACATAAGATCATTTTATAAAGGGTTTTTCCTTGGTTAAGAGTGGAATTAAAGGAATTGCTAAGATAGAGGATCGGCACATTCTAATTAGAATTAAGAGGAAAGTTTTTATAAAACAAAAGGGAAGGGGGCGCATAGCACCTTCTAAGTATGAACCAATGGGAGATTAATTAAGGCAATGGCTAAATTTGGAAAGTGCCTAAATATGTAAATATAGAAGCTAAATTTGGAAAGTGTCTAAATATGGAAACATTGAAGATAAATTTGGAAAGTGTCTAAATATGGAGAATGGTTATTAAGTTGGTAAGTTTCTAAGTTTAGAAGTTGGAAATTAAAATGGGAAGTGCAATTAAGGAAGATTTTAATAAAATGGAAAAGGCAACAAGAATGGGGCGCATGGCACTTTCTATTTTTGATTTAGGGAAGGTTTTATAAGAGGCAAACAAGTGCACACGACATGAGGTAATTAAAGAAGGGAGCAAGGGCGCATAGCACATTCTAAATAGGGATTAAGGAAAAAGAAAGAAAATAAGAAAGGGAGAAAAATAAGGAAGGTTTGACACATGTTCAGTATTTTGGTTACAAAGCTCCACTCCAATATCTGATTGCTTTGATTCTTTTTTTTTTTGGAAAGAAAACTTCAAGGGCTACAACTTTGTAGTTTTCCACTTTTCCTGATTCAGAATTTAACAAGGTCAAAACTGATCTACAATATGGTATATGTGTAAAAAATGGGGAACACAAGGGCTTACGGCAAAGGCCAATTACTATCTTAAGAACCTTCTAAGATTGGCCAATTGGAGATCAATAAAAGGAGAGAAGGAGGGAGGGCGCATGGCACACCTACACCTTAGGCCGATTTTCCCCTCTCTCTCTCTCTCTCTCAAACCTTGTCTCACGACAATCATTATCAAAGGAAGAGAGGCAGCAGCAAGCACAAGAACAGCAGCACAAAGTGGTTCACGGCATATACAAGAAAAGGCTAAGGAAAGGAGAAGGATTGGAAGAACAAGATCAACCGACGGAAAGTCGAAGGAGTCGCGGAACCGGTAAGTGATTCTATATCTTTGATTTGATATATGGTTTTAGATCCATGGAAGAGAATTATTATTTTAGAAAGTACCAAAGTATGGATTTTAAGGGATGTTACTAGATTAGAAAATATCTAATCATAGACCTTGGATTAATTGGAAGTTGCTAAATTTGGAAAGCGTCCAATTAAGGAAACTTGGTTTCTAATTATGGAAACCTTCTAATAATGGAAACGTGGAGAGTAAATTAGTAACTTTCTAATTATGGATCTTAGATTAAAATGGAAGGTGGGATTATTTATGTAAACATGGATGCTTAATTTAGAAAGTGTTTAATTATGGAAAACCATGGAGGAACTTTGGTTATTTCTATGTGTTAGAAACCATGAAAAGTTATGGTTTAAATTAATGGATTTGAATGATGGAAACCCATGGAAAGTGTAAGATAGATTTTAAATGAAGTTTGAAGGGAATAAAGGGAAACATGAACCATACGGTTTGGCCACAATGCATGGCCGAACCCCATGAAATAATGTTGGTAATGAATGAATGTTGGTTTAGAAGTATGGAAAGACATGGGTTAAGTTATGGTTTATTTTAATGGAAAAATATAGATGATTAATTAAATGAAAGAAGATTGGGAAAGGATCATGATAATTTGGAAAGATTGATATGTTTGACTAAAAGAATAGAAAAGAAGGGGTGAGGTTCGGCCATGAAGTATGGCCGAACCCCACCAAATATTTTTATGGATCTAAGTTTTCTTAGAGGTTAAATCATGTGGACTGATTTATTAAATTTAAAGAATGATGGAGAACCAAAGACCTTAGGGTTCGGCCATGGTGTATGGCCGGACCCCATAGAGAATTTTGGGATGATGTTAATGCAATTAGAGTTTAAATTATGTAAGTATTATTATTGAATGTTTTAATGGATCTAAACCATTGATGAAGATCATGAACTATAGGGTTCGGCCATAGTGCTTGGCCGAACCCCATGGGGTTGTTTTTGTAATGGAGATGGATTTTGTTGCTTAATATGGAAAGCTTCCAAATATGGAAGGAGTTGCTAAACTTGGAAGGCATCCAATAATGGAAAGATAGTTTCTAATTTAGGAAATTATCTATCTATCTATAGAAGTTTGTCTATTATAGGAAAGTTCCTATTCTTGGAAAGTGGATATTGAAATTAGAAAATATCTAATTATAGACCATGAAGATTATTTTTAGAAAACTTCCATGTATGGAAGGTGAATAGTATTCTTGAAAAGCTTCTAATAAAGACATGGGTCGGCCATTGCATGGCCGAACCATAGTGGCTAAGATGCTAGATTATGTTTAATTATGGAATATGATATCTAATTATGGAATCTATATTTGGAAACCATTCAATTAGGGAAAGTTAGAGTTTAATTTAGAAAGTTTCCAATTATAGAAGAAAGAGATTAATTTGGAAAATTCTAACTATGGAAGGTTTTATTTGTGGTTCCATGGTTGTGGATCATTGGTGGATCCATATATGTAATATAGTGGAACCTAACATGAATTGTCAAAGGCAATGGCAAAGTTGTAAATACTTGCTAAAAATGGAAGGTTAGCCATGGATGGTATTTTAGTAATTATATGAGAATTAATAGACGTATGTTTTGGGACCTAAAACTTAGGTGACGAGATCAATGGCAATTTGGTAAATAAAGGGTAAAAATGAAGAATGGTTTATGGACTTAAAATATTGTAAATCAAGTGAGACTTGGTTTTGATTCTTTATTATATTTTAAGGTAACGGAACCTCACAAGGTGTTTACGATCGCGAGCGGCTACTGGACGAAAGATGCAAGGACACGAAGCGGTCTTTGGTAGGATTCCACCTCTTTGAAATCATGAGCTTTATGTACAATGTTTTCTTATCTTATTTGATGATTTTATATTGCAAAGGATATGTTTCAAATGGTGATTTTTATATGCTATGTTTATTTAATAAAATAGCATGTGTTCTATATGTTTCAAATATGAGTTTTTAAATGCTATGATTTGTATAATTGCATAGCATATGGATATTTGCATCTCATGCATTGCATAGGAGGGATGACAGGTAACCGGGGACCCACACTCTGTCGGGGCGTCCGTAAAGTACTAGTGGGGGATACATTGATGATGAGAATTCCATCAAGAGGATACTATGTATAAATACCTTGATGATGAGAATCCCATCAAGAAGAATAATATGTATGAAGACCCTGGTGATGAGCATTCCATTAGGAGATACCTTGATGATAAGAATCCCATCAAGAGGATACTATATATTCGGAGATCCACACTCCGACGGGGCGTCCGTAAAACACTGGTGGAAGGATACCTTGATGATGAGAATTCCATCAAGAGAGAAGACCTTGGTGATGAGAATGCCACTAGGATGATACCTTGATGAGGAGAATTCCATCAAGAGTATACCCTATATTTTGTGATGGGCGGGACTCATTGCATATGATAGCATGGCATGGCATTGCATCGGCATGATTATGGTCTTATTATCATGCAAGGTTTCTGATTTTTATCGGTATGAATGGATCTCTATTTTCATACACTGTTTTGGATACAATGCTTTGAAAGTATGGAATGATTTATTATAATTGGTTTTGATATATATTATATCTAGATTTTTAGTACTAACCCATGTGTTAACCCTAATTAGAATACCTACTGGGCGCGTTGTACTAACGCCCTACTTCTACCCTTTAGTGGATGATGCAGGAAATGAGGAAAACGCTACACGCGGAAAGGGACAAGCATAGGAGCTCAGAACTTTTTAGTTTACATTTTGTTTAAGATACTCATGGGCTTGTATTTGAGTATCTAGAATTCGGATTGTAATAACTTAGATGGATTTGCTATAGTTGGATGTCTTATTGAATAATTATGATATGATAATGACGATTTAAGACTCGACGTACTTTGCTATCTGAATGGAATAGAATTTGGTTCTATTATGATTTCGCATTTTGATGTTATGATTCCACATGATATGATTTTATTCCGTATATTGATATGGCTATGTGTGAACCATTTTTCATGAACTTGATCCATACACACATAGGGTTGGCTAGTTAAGGGTCGGACTTTGGATGTTCAGACTTAGCTCCCGTCGTGACGTCCCGCATTCTATCACTCTACTCTGTTATAAAGAAATATATATATATATATATATATATATACTCTGAATTTACAGGAAAAAATGAGTGAAAAAGGGCGGGGCGTTACACCACCTCCCCTTTGACTCACCTAATCTTTTCAACTTCCAAGTGACTCACGACCCATTCAACTCACCTCACTTAAATGAAACTCAATCTCCTAACTCAAGCATTTGGATTTATTTCCACCTAGCTCAAGTGATTTTAATTAGACAATTCAACTCAACTCACTTCACTTGATCCTCTTGAATTCACCCATGAACTCACCCATGGTTGAACAAGTCAACCATGGTGGCCGGTCCTACATGTGGCCTTAGACCACACGCCACCTCACTTGATGAGGTGGTGTTGGGTCCCACTTGGCTTTGCCGCTTTGATGTCAACTCCTACACTTGCCACCTCACTTGATGAGGTGGGTCCCATGCCTTTAGATCTTAATTGGGTACATGACCCGATTAATTGAATTCCTCACCCATTTACCCTAAACATCAATTCATCTTGACCCATTGGGTCCCAATTGGGCATTTGACCCAATTAACCACATTTACCCAATTAAATAGAATTAACCCTATCCATGATCCATTTGACCATACTTGGGCCATTGCCTCAATTCTTATCCATCTAGCATCCATTCCATCTATAAATCTTAATTTTTAACAATTAAAATAGATAATAGCCAATATAATTATTGCATTGAAAATCCGGGCTATTACAATATTACCCTCTTTTGAAAATTTCGTCTCGAAAATCGAGTGAAGTAGGGTTTCAAACAACTTATACAAAAAGCTCAGGATGAGGTACTCTCATTTCTGATTCAAGTTCCAGGTGACTTCCTCATTACCATGTCGATCCCATACCACGTTGATGAATTGAATGGCTCGGTTCCGTAGCACTCTCTGTTCCTTCCCGATCACTCTGACCGGTCTTTCAACATAAGTCAAGTCACTTTGCATATCAACGTCTTGCACGTTCAACATGTGTGAAGGGTCAGGGTTGTATTTCCTCAACATAGAGACATGGAATATATCGTGCAAAGATGATAACTGTGGAGGAAGTGCCAGTTGATAAGCTACTCTTCCACCCTCTTTAGGATTGGAAACGACCCCACAAATCTAGGCGATAGTTTCCCTTTCTTCCCAAATCGCATGTGTCTGTTTTGTGGCGAGACTTTCAAGAACACTAAATCTCCCACTTCAAACTCAAGGAACCTCTTTCTCTTGTTAGCGTAGCTCTTCTAACGACTTTGTACAGTAAGTAGATGTTGTCGTATCAACTTAATCTGCTCCATGGTATCTGCAACTAACTCGGGTCCAATAAGTGCATGTTCACCGGCCTCTGTCTAACACACTGGTGATCTACAGGGTCTACCATACAAGGCCTCGAATGGAGCCATCTAGAGGCTTGCTTACTAACTGTTGTTGTAAGAGAACTCAACCAGCGGTAAGTGATCCTCCTATCCACCCTTGAAGTCCAACATACATGCTCTCAGCATATCCTCCAATGTATGTATTGTCCTCTCTGACTGTCCGTCAGTCTGTGGATGGAACGCTATGCTAATCAATAAATATGTTCCTATTGCCGACTGCATGCTCTGCCATACCTTGTTGGTGAATCAGCCATCTCTGTCGGACACAATAGTCCTGGGGATACCATGTAGTCTGATGATGTCTTTGATGTACCGTAGACTCCAAGTCTCAGATGAATCTGTCATCTTGATGGGAAGAAAATGTGCAGACCTGGTCAATCGATCTACCACGACCCATATTGCATCGTTGCCCTTTGATGACCTTGGCAACCATGTCACAAAATCCATGGAAATATGTTCCCATTTTCACTCTGGCACTGGTAAGGATTTGAGTAAACCTGGTGGCTTCTGATGTTCAGTCTTAACCTGCTGACAAACTCTGCCACATCTCTTTTGAGTCCACGCCACCAGTAGTGTCTCTTCAGATCATGATACATCTTGGTGCTGTCTCGATGAATAAAGAGTTTGGTTTGGTGTGCCTCGATCAATAACTCTCTTCTGCAGCTCTTAGGCACATATGTCCTACCTTGGAATACAAGACCCTGTCCTGGTCGTAACTCCCATTTCGGTATAACCTCACCAGTAGACATTCTTGCCCATATCCCTTCCACTTCCGGATCTGTCCGTTGTTCCTGTTCAATCTTGGAGACCATGTTGGACCGTATGATCAGATTATACATACTCCCATGGTTCTTAATATACAAGTTGAATTCTAGAATGGTATTCAGCATCTCCCATTCCTTCCTAATCAAACTGGCCACTGTTGCATGTGACATGCGGCTGAGGGCATCCGCCACTTTGTTCGCCTTGCCAGGATGATATCGAAGCGCGAACTCATTATCTTACAGATATGACATCCATCTGCGCTGCCTAATGTTGAGTTCATTCTGGTCAAACAAGTATTTCAAGCTTTTGTGATTTAAGAATACCTCAAACTTCTCGCCATAAAGATAGTGTCTCCAGCTTTTGAGAGTGAAGACCACTGTGCCTAATTCCAGATCATACGTGGGATAGTGGCATTCATGAATTTTCAACTGTCTTGAACCATAAGCCACCACATGTTGACTTTGAGTGAGATAACACCCAAGTTCCTCTCCTGAAGCATCACAATATACTTCATAGCCCTTGCCTCTTTCCGGCATAATGAAAATAGGAGCAGTCGTAAGCCTCTCCTTCAGTTCCTCGAATGTCCGGTTGCATACATCAAACCATTCAAATTTGAGTCCTTTCTGAGTGAGTTGGTAAGTGGAGCTGCAATCTTGGAGAAGTCCATGATAAACTTCCTATACTAACCTACCAATCCCAAAAAGCTGCGGATTTCGGTCACATTCTTTGGTGCTTTCCATTCTCTAATTGCCGCCACTTTAGCCGGGTCCACGACTATACCTTCTGCGGATATGACGTGCCCCAAGAACTTAACCTCAGATAGTCAGAATTCACATTTGCTTGCTTTGGCATACAACTCATTCTTCTTCAGGGTGTCCATGACTATCCGTAAATGCTCAGCATGTTCCTCCTGACTTTTGGAATAAATCAGGATGTCATCAATGAAGACAATTACAAACTTGTCTAAGAAAGAACGGAAGATCATGTTCATGAGATCCATGAACACAACTGGTGCATTGGTAAGTCCAAACGGCAGGACCACAAACTCATATAGTCCATACCGCGTCCTGAAAGTCGTCTTCTCTATGTCTTCATCCCTAACCCGGATTTGATGGTAACCTGACATCAGATCAATCTTGGAGAAGTGACTGGAACCCCTGAGTTGGTCGAATAGATCATCAGTCCTGGGTAGAGGGTACTTGTTTCTGACTGTCAGCTGGTTCAATTTTTTGTAATCTACACACATCCGAGGTGTACTGTCCTTCTTCTTCACAAATAATAATGGGGCTCCCCAAGATGATGTGTTGTTTCGAATGCATCATAGTCTGAGCAGTTCATCAATTTCCTTCTTTAGCTCGGACATCTCAGCTGGGGCCATCCGGTAATGCGACAATGACACTGGAGTAGTGCCAGGATACAACTTGATCTCAAAATCAATCTCCCTCTTGGGTGGCAAGCCAGGGAGTTCTGTCGGGAATACTTCCGCGTAGTCTTTCACTATCGTAGGCAATTCACTCACCGGTGCCTTGTCTAGTCTGATGCTGTTCAAAACAAGGTGGTTCAATTCTTCATCCAGTCTTCTGGTCATAGGGATGCTCTGTTTGTCAGCATGTACCATGTATCGCTTTCCCTCGGGTGCCCAAAATATCACCCTGCGGAGATGGCAGTCAGTGCTGGCCTGGAAGTTAGCCAACCAATCCATGCCAAAAATGATGTCGTACTTAGTCATCTCGAGTACCAGATAATTGAACTCAAATCTGAATCCAGCAAGTTCAGTGTTTACCGCTGTGCATATAAGTCCCAATGATGTGTCTCGGATGGGGAATACAATAATAAGTGATGCGGACAATTTTTGTACTAAGGTGCCAGTAGCAGATATAAATGCAGTAGATACAAATGTAACGCCCCGTTCTTTTTCACTCGCCGAAAATCAGAGTCTATTTTTTTTTGTTTTGAAATAAAAGAGTGAGAGAGAGAGCGGGACGTCACGACGCGAGTTAAGTCTGAGCTTCCAAAGCCCGGCCCTTAAGTGGCCAACCATATGTGCGCGTGGATTAACTCCTACTTTGCTATGTTTGATATATCCACTTATGATGACTGTACTTTACTTTGCTATCTTTCACTGTTGTCCTCAGATTGATTGTTCAGTCTGAGTCTATCGAAGTAAATTAATCCAGCCCCCAGTCAGCGGACACCGAAGAGTCGGTCAGTTGGGATTCTTATCTGTTAGTGAGACATGAAACCGTCTTAATCTTACTTCGGAAGATTCAACTTCCCGTTTCGCTCTGATACCAACTGTAATGCCCAGCTCTTTTCCACCCTTCCGAAAATCAGAGTCTAATTTTTTTTTTTTTATAAATAAGTAAAGTAGAAAAGATCGGGGAGACATCACGACGCGAGCTAAGTCCGGACTTCTAAAGTCCGACCCTTAACTGGTCACCCATGTGTGCATGGACTAAGCCCATGAAAAATAATCCACACATGGAACTAAGTAAATCATGCGGAATAATACTAAAGTGATTGCGGAATTACATTGTCTAGATAGCAAAGTACAAGTCCTATCCAAATTAACTTAACTCAAATATCCAACTCAACAAACCAAACCATAGCAGTCATCGACATTATTACATGTCCATAATAATGTAATCAAAAAGTCAATATATAAACTCCATTCCAACACCCAAGCTTCTATGCTTAGCTTTCCTCATGATCCTCAGCCTTTGCCTTTCCCTTTCCTGCGTCATCCACTAAGGATAAAAATAAGACGTTAGATCAACGCGCCCAGTAGGTCTTCTGATTAGGGCTACCACAGGGTTGGTATAAAAACATGCATATATCATACTATATGATCATCAAAAACTTATAAAACAATGCTATGTATGTATGCACATGTAATGAGTCCCACCCATCACAATTATACGTAGCCATCACTTGACGGGACTCTCATCGTCAAGGTAATCCACAGTGCTCTTTCGTTTACTCTTGATATTACTCTCATCATCAAGATATTCCTCCTGGTGGGACTCTCATAGTCTAAAGAGGCCCCACAGTTGCATCACGAACATTCCGACGGAGTGTGGGCTCCGGTTTCCATAATCATCACCCCATGCCATGCATGAGATGTCAATGTGTTGGAAATAAAATAAATGGGTAAGCTATGTTCATTTGGGTCAAGAGTACTAATTGGGTCAAAGTTTGTTAATTGGATCAAAATGGCCAATTTGGACCCAATGGGTCATGGTTGACTTGGTTGACCACCAAGTGAGTTCAAGCTCAATTAGCTTGGGACTGATGTGAGGTGGAAATGGAATCAAATATTTGAGTTGATTCAAATAAATTAAAGGAATTAAATTAAAACATGTGAGTTGAGTTAAATATATGAGTGGAGTTAAATATGTGAGGTAAATTAAATGAGTTGATGGAAAGTTGGAGAGGTGCACTTCACCAAGATCAGCTCAAGGTGGTTCACACGTTGGATGCATGGGAGGTCATCTCATGCATGAAACTCCAAGATAAGTAATGAAAGTGTAACACCCCGCCCTTTTCACTCTAAAAATCAGAGTTTGTTTTTTTAAAATAACAATAAACAAGTGATTTTTAGAGTGAAAAGGGCGGGGTGTTACAGTTGGTATCAGAGCTAAACGGGAAGATTGAATCTTTCGAAGTAAGATTTAAACGGTTTCATGTCTCACTGACAGATAAGAATCCCAACTGACAGACTCTTCGGAGTCCCCTGGCTGGGGGCCGGATTAATTTACGTCGTTAGACTCAGACTGAACATTCAATCTGAGAACAACAATGAAAGATAGAAAAGTAAGTACAGTCATCATAACTGGATCTGTCAAATATAGCAAAGTAGGATACACTTCCCCGATATCCCCAAATTGAAAGACAAACAATAGGTATTTAGGAATTTCCCCCAAAAACAAAACCAGGAGTACTTATTTGGCAAATTCCCCAAAATTGTGAAAATACAAATTGTACGAGGAAACTAAGTCAATGATGTTTTCTTGACTTAGGAAAAAATGGCTCCAAAGAAAAAGATCCCTCAGAACTAGAAAGGGAAGGAAAAAGTGTTACCAATCACTCAAAAGGAGGTATCTCAACCTAAGAAGGAGGTAACTCAACCTGAGAAGGAGCAATCTCTACATGAAAAATCACACTATGAGGAAGAGTCACATCACTCTCGGTGAGAAAAGGAGGAGAGTGAACACTCATCTCGGAAGGAGGAAGAGGGGAACAACAGCGCACATATACCACATGTGTCGCCTGAACTACAGAGCTTAGTTCAAGCGGTGATGACTTCTGTATTCCAACAACATATGAATGGAGGTGAAAGTTCTAAGGACGTCAATGACCGGAGTATGGTCCTAGAATTCCAGCAACAGCGCCCTCCCTACTTCAAAGGGAAGGAAGGGGCTGTCGGAGCTGAACATTGGCTGAAGGAGATCACTCAGATCTTAACTCTACTCAAGATCTCAAGACATGCTGACAGGATTCTACTAGCTACATCACAACTAATTGAAGATGCCGGCAAATGGTGGGAGGTAATGGAGAAACAGCGGGCACTCGTACCAGTAAGGGAGAGGACGGCCATGACCTGGGAAGAGTTTTCAGCGACCTTTTTGGAACACTGCTTTCCGGAGGAGGAGAAAGAGCGTCAGACTCAAGCCTTTCTGTCCTTAGTACAGGACTCTATGACGGTGGCAGAGTATCATCGAGAATTCTCAGTCTATCCTGCTATGCATTTTATATGGTGGATACAGAGCATCACAGGGCACGGAAGTTTGAGACGGGTCTACGGCCAAACATCAGGGCCAAAGTGACCATATTCAAGGCAACCACACTGGCTGATGTGGTCAGTAGGGCCACAATAGTTGAGCAGGAAATGGCTGAGCTCGCGCGCTTTGACAACCGCCGAACTCAGAGTGGGAGGGGCACCTATCAGCCCAACAAGAGGTTCCGACCGAACTTCAGCAGACCCTCACCATCTATTGGGTCCATGGGGGGTTTTCGTCCCAACCAGCCCTCCCCATCTGCATCAGTCACTTAGTCATTCAGAGGGGTGAACAACTTCTTCCACCGTGATCAGCCAGGTCACTTCAAGAGAGATTTCCCAAAGCTCAACAAGCTCTCTTATTACAGACGATCATTCCATCCACCAGCTAGGCCAGCTAACTCCCGAGGAGGCAGGACATATAATCAGGAGGGACGGGCGCCTAACCCCACTGGATCTAAACGATTGTTTACTTTAGCACCTCCAGCAGATGTGGATCATTCAGTGATTCAAGGTATAGCAGTTGTCAGTAGTTCTTATGTTTATGCACTGTTTGATTCTAGAGCTTCACACTCATTTATATCTGCATCATTTATAACTGCTACTGGTACTCTAGTTCAAAAACTGTCCACATCACTCACAATTGTATCCCCTGTCGGAGACACGTCCTTGGGACTCATATGCACGGCTGTGAATACCGAACTAGTTGGACTCAGGTTTGAGTTCAATTATCTGGTACTCAATATGACTAAGTACGATATTATTTTCGGCATGGACTAGTTGGCTAGCTTTCAGGCCAACATTGATTGTTATCGCCGCAGAGTGACATTTTGGTCACTCGAAGAAAAGCAATATGTCGTCCGTGCAGAAAAGCAAAGAAGACTGCAAGAAGGGCTAAATCATCTGGTACTGAACAATATAAGAATCAACAAGACACCGGTGACTGAACTCCCTGCAATAGTGAAAGAATATGCTGATGTTTTCCCAAAAGAACTCCCTGGCTTACCGCCTATGAGGGAGATCAATTTTGAAATCAAATTGTACCCTGGCACCTCACCAGTGTCATTACCAAATTATCGGATAGCACCAGCAGAGATGTCCGAGCTAAAGAAGCAGATTGATGAACTGCTTAGACTGGGTTGCATCCAGAACAGCACATCTTCTTGGGGAACTCCAGTGTTGTTTGTGAAGAAGAAGGATGGTTCACTCCGAATGTGTGTGGATTACCGAAAACTGAATCAGTTAACTATCCGAAACAAGTACCCTTTACCCAGGATCGATGATTTATTCGATCAACTGAGGGGTTCCAGTCATTTTTCGAAGATCGATCTGATGTCCGGTTATCATCAAATCAGGATTAAGGAGGAAGATATAGAGAAGACAACCTTCAGGACGCGGTATGGACTATTTGAGTTTGTAGTCATGCCGTTTGGACTCACCAATGCACCGGCTGTGTTCATGGATTTAATGAACAAGATCTTCCGTCCGTACTTGAACCAGTTTGTGATTGTGTTTATTGATGATATCCTGATCTATTCCAAAAGTAAGCAAGACCATGCTGAACACCTGAAAATAGTTCTGGACACCTTGAGGAAGAACAAGTTGTATGCCAAAGCAAGCAAATGTGAATTTTGGCTACCTAAGGTCAAGTTCTTGGGGCATGTCATAACAGCAGACAGTATAGACGTGGATCTGGCTAAGGTGGTGGCAGTGAGTGAATGGAAAGCGCTAAAGAACGTAACCGAGATCCGCAGCTTCTTGGGATTGGCTGGGTATTACAGGAAGTTCATCATGGACTTCTCCAAAATTCCATCTCCATTGACTCGACTCACTCAGAAAGGAGTTAAATATGAGTGGACAGATCTGAGGTTCGAGGAACTAAAAGATAGACTTACAATTGCTCCTATCTTAATTTTGCCGGAAAGAGGCAAAGGTTATGAAGTACAATGCGATGCATCAGGAGAGGGACTGGGGTGTTCACTCATGCAACGTTATCGTGTGATGGCATATGGTTCAAGACAATTAAAAATTCATGAACGCCTCTATCCCACAAATGATCTGGAATTAGCCGCAGTGGTCTTCTCTCTTAAAAGCTGGAGACACTATCTATATGGTGAGAAGTTTGAAGACTTTTCAGATCACGAGAGCTTGAAGTATTTATTTGATCAGAAAGAGCTCAACTTGAGGCAACGCAGATGGATGGAATATCTGGCGGATTATGAGTTCGAGCTCCGATATCATCCGGGTAAGGTAAACAAGGTGGCGGATGCTCTCAGCCGCATATCACATGCATCAGTGGCATGTTTGATCAGAGCAGAATGGGAAATGTTGAATACCATTCGAGAGTTCAATCTATATATCACAAACCATGGGAGTATGTACAATTTAATCATACGGTCAAACATGGTTACCAAGATCGAACAAGGGCAACGAGCAGATCCGGAAGTGGAGGAGATATGGGCCAAGATGTCAACTGGCGTGGTCATACCGGAATGGGAATTACGACCAGGACAGGGTCTTGTATTCCGGGGTAGAATATATGTGCCAAAAAGCTGCAGAAAAGAGTTGTTGGTTGAGGCACATCAGACCAAGCTCTCCATACATCCGGGTAGCACCAAGATGTATCACGACCTGAAGAGGCATTATTGGTGGCATGGGCTCAAAAGAGATGTCGCAGAATTTGTGGCACACTACTTAACTTGTTAGCAGGTTAAGACGGAACATCAGAAGCCACCAGGGTTACTCAAACCCTTATCAATGCCAGAATGGAAATAGGAGCACATCTCCATGGACTTTGTAACGGGATTGCCAAGGTCCTCAAAAGGCAATGATGCTATATGGGTCATGGTAGACCGACTGACCAAGTCTGCATATTTTCTCCCCATCAGGATGACGGATTCATCGGAGACATTGGGTCAGCGGTATATCGAAGACATCATCAAATTACATGGTATCCCACGGACTATAGTATCTGACTGAGATGGCTGATTCACCTACAGAGTGTGGCAGAGCATGCAGTCGGCCATGGGGACCGATCTACTGACTAGCACAACATTCCATCCACAGACTGATGGACAGTCGGAAAGGACAATACATGTAACGCCCCGCCCTTTCCGAGAATTTCAGAGTCTAATTTTTTTTTTTTAAAAGTAATAATAGAACATCGGAAGAGAGCGGGCGGCGTCACGACGCGAGTTAAGTTCAGACTACCCAAGTCTGAACCTTAACTGGCCACCTATGTGTACATGGACTAGACCATGATAATGAACACACATGGAACTAACATCAACATGCGGAATAATAAGACTAGATAGCAAGTAACAGTCTTAAACTTTATTTATCATAGATCAACCATCCAAATGTTATCAACCACATCAAACCATAGCAAGTAGTGAATTATTACATGTCCCACAAAATATTCAAAAGACAGTAATATAAAGTAGTTCAGCCCTTCATTCAAGCACTTAGGCTTGGCTCCCCTCCCGGTCAACGACCTTTCCTTTCCCTTTGCTTGTACCTGCAATCTCCTCTGAGGATAGAATTAGGGCGTTAGATCAACGCGCCCAGTAGGTTCCCGAATCAGGGCTACCACATGTTAGCATATAAAACATACATATACATATCATAATATATAATCATCAAAACAGGTAAAACAATGCTATGATGTATGCACATGCAATGAGCCTCCCCCATCATGTACATCCATAGCCATCACTTGTCGTGCCATGCACCGACAAGATAAATCACAATACAACTTCCATCTCTTCATCACTGACTGATTCATATCACGTATTAGTCCTCCTGGCGGGACTCTCTTCGCCTAAGGAGACCATTGTGACTATGATCATCATGTTACTCTTCCTGGCGGAACTCTCATCGCCTAAGGAGGACGTAACCCATAATTGTAACACTGTAGAACCTCATTCATCATCCCATGACCATGCATGAGATGCCAATGCCTGTATGCCATTTGTTAATGCATAATATATCATTTGAAACACATATATTAAAACAAGAGTATCATAAGAAAACTGGGTAAAAACCGTGGTTACAAGTAGGTAGGAAACCTACTAAAGAATCACTTCAGTAACTGATCTTTCTTTCGCGTCACCCGGTCACGACTCGCACGTCGTTCGACTTCCGGTACCTTATCCATATATCAATCAGCAAGTCATAACATCATTTACTTATTCAATCACATCTACGACCCATCCACATCATGTGGGGTTCGGCCATGCCCATGGCCGAACATCATCAACTTAGCATTTGTCATTCTATGGGGTTCGGCCCTATACTTGGCCGACCAAAATCAGTAAACAATCACTTAAAATTTCCACCATTGGTATGGTTTATCTCTCCAAACAACCATACCAATTTATCAAACACTTTTATGGGGTTCGGCCATCCAAGATGGCCGAACCCTATGCCCATGTTTTGGACCCTTTTTAACGTATATCATATGTCCACTGAATCATATAAAAATCAGTATAATATTGTAGGGTTTTTACACTTCAAAACCATCCAATTATCCAAACAAGATCATGGGGTTCGGCCATGTAAGGTGGCCGAAACCCAAGGATCTATTTTATCAATTTGTATCACCTTTGCCCAAGGTTTAGACCCTTAATGCATTTGGCTATTCCAATGCGAATTATGCCATCCAAAATCAAGATTAAACATCCTTTATCTTGTATCTTAGATCATACAAAACAGTCCATGATTTTACAAAACCATCACTTTAAACAAATAAATTTCATGGGGTTCGGCCACCCAAAGTGGCCGAACCCTATGGTCCATATTTTCCATCTTTTAGACCATTGATTTAAACCATGTTAACTTTAGCCTTCTTGTCATTCAGACCCATGTTTATAATCCTTTCTATATCATGCATTTGAATCTTTAAGTACAACCCAAAACAGTCCACAAAATCCATGGTTTTCATGTTTCAAAACATGAAAACCAAGACATCTCTTTACATGGGGTTCGGCCCTCTATGGTGGCCGAACCCAATGGTCATCTTAATCATTTCTAAACCTCCATTTAATCAAGGTTAATCATTGGTGTAATCGGCCATGATCATGGCCCAATCCACACCCTACTTGTTCCATGTTTTTCAACAAAACTCAATGAAAAACTTACCAATTTTCCCAAGCCTTTCTTCTTGACTTTGATCCTTGGTTTCTCCCTTTTATTTCTTCTTTCTTTCCTTAATTCCTTGCTGGTTTATACTTGACTAACTGGTACCAAAAACCTCTGTTGTTCAGCCAAGAAAACGAATTGGAGAGAGGGAAAGAGAGATGGGAATTCTTGGATTCCTTTGTGTGAAAAACGGCCAAGTATGGTAATGTTTTTGTTTTATAGTTTCAGCCCCCCAACTCCCATTCATCCTCCTTCATTAACCTTGCTAAAAAACGAGTGGATGTTGGGTGTCAACAAGACACCTCTTGGTGCCAAACGTTGCACCCCTTGGTGCCAAACATTGTATCTTTTGAGAATGAATCATTGCAACCCTTCATGAAGAGGTGCGCCAACCTTGGTGTCTTTTGGCTTTGCCAAAGTACCCCTTCACATTCAATGGCTGTGATGAGTTTGATCAGGTGTCGAGTGAGATTACAACTCGTTTCTACCTCCTCTTGACTCACTTAACTCATGATATTTTTATTCTAAACCAACTCATCCAACTTGTCATCTTTAATGCACCAAGTTTGAGTCAACTCATTTCTTAAATCTAACTCATTTCAAATCACCCTAACTCAAGCTGAATTAACTCAAACGTGAGTTCAATTGAGGGCCCATACGGTCATCCATGGTCAAACTGGTCAACCCGACCCATTGGGTCCCCCTTTAGCTCCTTGACCCGTTTTGGACTCCATGACCCGATTATGGTATTTTGGTCATTTGTGTCATTTGTAAGTGGTTTTCTCATATGGATCAAGCCTACCCATTTATTCTCTACTTGATTTCCAATCAAATAGGCTTAACTCTATTTAATTTAAGCTTACACAATGGTCAAATCATCCATTTTGACCCATTGGGTCTAATTGGGCCCTTTGACCCATTTAGCCATTTCCAACCCAATTGATGTACATAACCCGTCCAAATCAACTTGATATATATATGATGTGCTCATATGACCTTATTTTGAGCAATGGGCCCCAACATTTCTTATTTTGACATCACAAAATAATTAATTTAATAACTCAGGGGCATTTTCATAATTTTCCATTTTATTGAAAAATTGGGGTGTTACAATACAAACACTGGAGGACATGTTGAGGGCATGCATGCTAGACTTCAAGGGTGTATGGGAGGATCATTTCCCACTGGTAGAGTTCTCATATAACAATAGCTACCAAGCAAGTCTTCAGATGGCTCCATTCGAGGCTTTATATGGTTGACCGTGTAGGTCACCAGTGTGCTGGACAAAGGCCAGTGAGTCTGCGCTGATTGGATCTGAGCTAGTCGCAGAGACTACAACACAGATTCAGTTGATTCGACAACACCTATTGGTTGCATAGAGTCGGCAAAAGAGCTATGCTGACAAGAGGAGGAGGTTCCTTGAGTTTGAAGTGGGGGACATGGTATTCTTGAAGGTCTCGCCACGAAAGGGACACATGAGATTTGGGAAGAAAAGGAAACTATCACCAAGATATGTGGGACCGTTTTCCATCATAAGAAGGATGGGGGATGTAGCATATCAGTTAACACTTCCTTCACAGTTGGCATCTCTACACAATGTGTTTCATATATCGATGCTAAGGAAGTATAATCCCGATCCGTCTCATGTATTGAATGTGCAAGATATAGAAGTACGAAGCGACGTGACATAAGTCGAGAGGCCAGTCAAAATAGTCGAGTCTGGTGTTGCGAAACAGAGCGATTTAGTTCGTCAAGGTAGTATGGGATCGACATGGTATTGAGGAAGCCACTCGGGAACTTGAATCGGAGATGAGAACAGCGCACCTTGAATTATTTGTGTAATTTATTTTGGAATTCTACTTCATTCAATTTTTGGGACGAAAATTTCAAAAAGAGGATTGTATTGTAATACCCAGATTTTGCAATATATCAATATTTACGAAATTGCTATTGAAGTTATGAATTAAAAGGATATGACCTTAGATGAGTAAATTGTGGGGCCCATTGTTCAAATAAGACCCAATGTACATGTTATAAGGTCAAATTAAAATAAATGGGTACTGTGCATCTAAATGGGTCAGGGTGGTTAATTGGGTCAAAGGACCCAAATGGAACCCAATGGGTCGTGGTTGACATGTTTGACCATTGGGTGAGCTCAAGTTTAATTGGGTTAGGCTGAATTGAATGGAATGTTAACAAGTGTTTAAGATAACTCAAATTGAAGATTGAGTTGAAATAAATGATGGAGTTTAGTTGAGTTGAATTTATGGGCTGAGTTGCATTAAATTGATGAGTTAAATGGGTGAGTTGTGTTATATGAGTTGGATGGGAAGTTATGGAGATATTTATCTCAAAGGGTGAGGTGTGAAGTTGAAGGAATGGAGTTTCAAGGTTAAACAATACATCACACATTGGAATGCATGGGAGGTTATCCCATGCATGAAACTCTTAGATAAGTAATCAATGATGTGGCGGTTTGCGGAGTTACATGTGAGGAGTTGTATTTCAAATTCAAACATGTTACACGTTGGAATTGCATGGAGGTTTTGTGCTATGCATGGGACTCCAAATGAACAGCCAATGGGAAGGATGGTTGGGTAAAAGACTAAGACACAAAACCGTTGGCATGTAGGAGTTTCATTTCAAGGATGAAACTCCCACATGAACACATAATGGAAGGTCGTGGTTATGGAGTTCAATATTCAAATATGACCGTTGGATGCTATGGGAGTCTCATCTCAAGGATGAAACCCCCAAGATGAAGATAAACAAGCATGTGGAGTTACCCAAGGCCAATCAAAAGCTAGCCGTTGGAGCCTATGAGAGTTTCATTTCAATATGAAACTCTCACATGCAACGGTAATGAGAGATGGATGATGGGAGTAATGCATACAGCAAGATGACCTTTGGGAAGCCGTTGGGTACCTTGGGAGTTTCATCTCAAGGATGAAACCCCAAGGGAGGCATTAAGCAAATGGGAGTTACAAGTAGGGTTCACACATGAAGAAGGTTGCATCTAGGGCAGCCAAAAGCCAAAAACCGTTGGAGGGTTTCATCTCAAGGATGAAACCCCCAAATGAAATAAGTAATGGAAATGAATGGGAGGGGAGTTACATGTAGTGCCAACCTTAGGCTGAAGTGGATTAACCAAAGATAGAATTTCATCTCCATTCACTCACTCTCTATCTCTCTCTCCCTTGGCCGTTCTCCATCCCCCAAGACAAAGGCATTGGCTGACTGTCTCTCACACCAATTAGTCCTCGGCTGACCTCTCCACCAAGACAAAATACACATAGAGCAAAGGAGTTTGGCATCAAGGTTTTATCACTCTCATCCAATGCCAAATTTCTATCCCTCTCAAATCAATACTTTGGCTAAACCATTTCAAGGAGTCTTCAAGCAAGTTCAGTCTCGGATAAAGGAGAAGGAAGGAAGGACTAAGAAAGGAACGGAAGAGCAAGCCGGAATAAAGAACAAGAAGTAGTCAAAGAACCAAAGGAGTCGCGGTATTGGTAAGTGCACTATAAACCCTTGTTAAATAAATTGGTTAAGGGAACATGATCCGGCCATTGTATGGCCGAATCTATCAAGGGTTTAGATCAAGGATTATGCTGTTTAAAAATGGCAAAAACATGGATCATAGGGTTCGGCTACTTTGGATGGCCGAACCCCATGAAAGGATTTAGTAATGGTTATGGTTTTTGAGCGATAAAAACCATACCATGTAATGAAAGATTTGAAGGGTTTTGAATGGAGATAAGTTTAATATTTTGGGTCGGCCATAGGATGGCTGAACCATATGGTTGTTATGGCTAAAGTGTTGAGCTTAAATTATATATAAATGATGGAATGATTGAGTTAAGAGAGCCATAGGGTTCAGCCATGTGTATGGCCGAACCCCATGGATTGTTTTGATGGGATAATCGGATTAAGATTATGTTGGAATTTATGAAGTGTTATATGCTTTTGATTTAAGAATCACATATGGTTATTTATGGATTTAGTATTAAAGTGATCAACCAAGATAGATGATGGAACAAGGGATAAAAATCCATAGGGTGAGGTTCGGCCATGTAGTATGGCCGAACCCCACTACTGGTTATTTGATGGACTTAGTGGTTAACTTATAATGTAATTGGGCAAAATCAAATGGAGATGTATGTATGAAGGACCAAATTAAGATGGTGAGGTTCGGCCATGTTGTATGGCTGAACCCCACTAAGGTAGGTTCTGTTATGGACATTAGTTATTAAGCAAAATTAAACAAGGGTTAATCTAATGGCACAATTGTAAATATGGAATGAAATGACCAAAGGATTTGAAAGATGGGCCAAAACCAAAGTGGTAAGGTTCGGCCATGTTGTATGGCCGAACCCTACCAAGGTACATTTGGAAGATTAAGTTATTTGGATGGTTTTGGATTAAAAAAAAAGGGAGATCAAAATTTAAGTGGGTGAGGTTCGGCCATGGGGTATAGCCGAACCCCACAAAGTGGTTTTTGGGACTTAGACTTAGTTGGAAATTAAATGGACATGTGTTTGACTTGCTGTTATATAAACAAGGTAACGGGACTTCTTGAACGGTGTACAAGTTGTGAACGGGTGACGGTTTAAAAGAGCGGTCAATCTAAGTGAACATTGTGTAGGTTTCCTACCTTTTTGTAACCATACTTATATTTGATGTTTTATCTTAATTTTGATGAAATATGTGCTAAGTTATTATGTTTCAAAGTGGTTTTGTATGTTAAGATGTATTTACAAATGGCATGAACTCATTGACATCTCATGCATGGCATGGGGTGATGATTATGGAAACTGGAGGCCACACTCCGTCGGGGCATCCGAAAGACCACTGTGGGGTACCTTGATGATGAGAATCCCATCAAGAGGAAACCGGAGGCCACACTCCGTCGGGACGTCCGAAAGACCACTGTGGGGTACCTTGACGATGAGAATCCCGTCAAGAGGAGGCTATGTATATTTGTGATGGGTGGGACTCATTACATGTGCATAACATACATGGCATTGTTTTATAAGGTTTTGATGATCATGTACTATTATGATATTTGCATGTTTTATACTAACCTTGTGGTAGCCCTAATCGAAAACACCTACTGGGCGCGTTGATCTAACGCCCTATCTCTATCCTTAGTAGATGACGCAGGAAAGGGGAAGAACGAGGATCATGAAGGAAACCAAGCATAAGAGCTTGGGCTTTTGAATTGTCTTTTAATTATGGATTGATTTATGGACTTTTTATGTAAGTTTATATGGACAATGTAATTTGATAGTTAGATGATGTTGGTATGTAATAATTTAGTTAACTATTTGCTATGGTTTGGTATGTTTTGGATGGTTTGGAGTGAATGTTTAGTTTAAGGTTATTTTAGTAATTTTGGAGAATATGATTATGTACTTTGCTATCTAAAAATGGAAAATGGAGTAGTCTTAGGATCTATTATAACCGGCAATTAGATTAGGATTAAGTATATTCTGCAAGTTCTATTTGTACCATGTGTGGATCGGTTCTTATGGACTTAGTCCATACGCACATGGGCTTGGCCAGTTAAGGGTCGGACTTTAGAAATCCGAACTTAACTCGCGTCGTGACATCCCGCCCTAATCACTTGTTTATTGTTATTTAAAAAATAAATAAACTCTGATTTTTAGAGTGAAAAAGGGAGGGGTGTTACAGAAAGTGGTACAAAACTCTCAACCTGAAGAAGAGAGGGAAAAATCTCAACATGAGAAGGAGCAATCTCAACATGAGAAGCAGCAATCACAACATGAGAAGGAGCAATCTCAACATGAAAAATCGCGAAATGGAGAAGATGAACGGCACTCACGGCGGGAAGAGGAAGAACGACACTCTCACTATAGTGAACATGAGAAAGAGGAGTAAAGCAGCGTGAGTATACCAGTAGTGCCTTCTGAACTACAAAGCTTGGTTCAAGCAGTAGTTACTTCTGTTCTCCAACAGCATCTGAATGGAAGTGGAACCACTAGTGACGCCCATAACCGGAACATGGTCAGATATTTCCAGCAACAACGCCTTCCCTACTTCAAGGGAAAGGAAGGGGCTGTCGGAGCAAAACATTGGCTAAAGAAGATCACTCAGATCTTGACCCTACTTCAGATCTCGAGTCATGCTAACAAGATTTTACTGGCTACATCCCAACTGAATGAGGATGCCGGTAAATGGTGGGAGGTTATAGAAAAACAGCAAGCACTTGTGCCGGAAAGGGAAAGGACTGCAATGGCCTAGGAGCAGTTCTCAGCTACATTTCTGGATCACTTTTTCCCTGAGGAGGAGAAGGAACGCCATACCCAAGTGTTCATATCCTTGGTACAAGGCTCCATATCGGTGGCGGAGTATCATCGGGAATTCCTCAGTCTGTCTTGTTATGTATTTTATATGGTGGATACAGAGCACCGAAGGGTACGCAAGTTTGAACGGGGCCTTCGGCCAAGCATTATGGCCAAAGTGACCATATCCAAGGCAGCCACACTGGCAAAAGTGGTCAGCAGGGCCACAATAGCCGAGCAAGAAATGGCTGAGATGGTGCGGTTTGACAACCGCCGAGCTCAAAGTGCGAGGGGTGCGTTCCAGCCCAACAAAAAATTTCGACCGAACTTTAGTAGACCCTCACCATCTACTGGGTCCACAGGGGGCTTTCGTCCCAACCAGTCCTCCCCATCTGCATCAGTCACTCAAGCTCTCAGAGGAGTGAAAAACTGTTTCCATTGTGATCAGCTGGGTCACTTCAAGAAGGATTGTCCAAAGCTTAACAAACTCTCTTATTCCAGAGGATCATTCCGTCCACCAGCTAGGCCAGCTAACTCTTGAGGAGGCAGGACATATAACCAGGCGGGTCAGGCGCCTAACCCTACCGGATCTGGACGATTGTTTACTCTAGCTCCTCCAGCGGATGTGGATCATTCTGTGATTCAAGGTATGGCTGTAGTCAGTAGTTCCTATGCCTATGCACTATTTGATTCTGGAGCTTCACACTCTTTCATATCTGCTGCATTTATAACTGCTAGTGGTACTTTAGTTCAAAAACTGTCCACATCACTCACAATGGTACTTTAGTTCAAAAACTGTCCACATCACTCACAATTGTATCCCCTGTCGGAGACACGTCATTGGGACTCATATGCACGACAGTGAATACTGAACTCGCTAGACTCGGAGTTGAGTTCAATTATCTGGTACTCGATATGACTGTGTACGATATTATCTTCGGCATGGACTGGTTGGCTAGCTTTCAGGCCAACATTGACTGTTATCGCCGCAGAGTGACATTTTGGTCACCCGAAGGAAAACAATATGTGGTTCGTACAGACAAGCAAAGCGGACTGCAGGAAGGGTTGAATCATCTGGTATTGAACAATATCAGATTGAACAAGACACCGGTCGCTGAACTTCCGGCAATAGTGAAAGAATATGCGGATGTTTTCCCAAAAGAACTCCCCGGCTTGTCGCCCATGAGGGAGATCAATTTTGAAATCAAACTGTACCCTGGCACCTCACCAGTGTCATTACCACATTATCAGATGGCACCAGCAGAGGTGTCTGAGCTAAAGAAGTAGATTAATGAATTGCTCAGACTAGGTTGCATCCGGAACAGCACATCGTCTTGGGCAGCTCCAGTGTTGTTTGTGAAGAAGAAGGACGTTTCACTCCGAATGTGTGTGGATTATCGGAAAATGAATCAGCTAATTGTCCGGAACAAGTACCCTTTACCCAGGATCGATGATTTATTCGATCAACTGAGGGGTTCCAGTCACTTTTCGAAGATCAATCTGATGTCCGGTTATCATCAAATCCAGGTTAAGGAGGAAGATATAGAGAAAACAGCCTTCAGGACGCGGTATGGATTATATGAGTTTGTAGTCATGCCGTTTGGACTCACCAATGCACTTGTTGTGTTCATGGATCTAATGAACAGGATCTTCCGATCTTACCTGGACCAGTTTGTGATTGTGTTTATTGATGATATTCTGATCTATTCCAAAAGTAAGGAAGACCATGCTGAACACTTGAAAATAGTTCTGGACACTTTGAGGAAGAACAAGTTGTATGCCAAAGCAAGCAAATGTGAATTTTGGCTATCGGAGGTCAAATTCTTGGGGCATGTCATAATAGCAGACAGTATAGCAGTGGATCCAGCTAAGGTGGCAGCAGTGAGTGAATGGAAAGCACCAAAGAATGTAACCGAGATCCGCAGTTTCTTGGGATTGGCTGGTTATTACAAGAAGTTCACAATGGACTTCTCCAAAATTGCATCTCCATTGACTCGACTCACTCAGAAAGGAGTCAAGTATGAGTGGACAGATCTGTGCAACCGAAGTTTCGAGGAGCTGAAAGATAGACTTACAACTGCTCCTATCTTAATTTTGCCGGAAAGAGGCAAGGGTTATGAAGTACAATATGATGCTTCAGGAGAGGGTCTGGGGTGTTCACTCATGCAACGTCATCGTGTGGTGGCTTATGGTTCAAGACAACTAAAAGTACATGAACGCCTCTATCTACACATGATCTGGAACTAGACGCAGTGGTCTTCGCTCTCAAAATCTGGAGACACTACCTATATGGCGAGAAATTTGAAATGTTTTCAGACCATAAGAGCTTGAAGTATTTGTTTGATTAGAAAGAGCTCAACCTAAGGTAGCGCAGATGGATGGAATATCTGGAGGATTATGAGTTCTTACTCCGATATCATCCGGGTAAGGCGAACAAGGTGGCAGATGCCCTCAGCCGCATATCACATGCATCAGTGGCATGTTTGATCAGAACCGAATGGGAAATGTTGAATACCATTCGAGAGTTCAATCTATATATCACAAACCATGGGAGTATGTACAATTTAATCATACGGTCCAACATGGTTACCAAGATTGAACAAGAGTAACGAGCAGATCCGGAAGTGGAAGAGATATGGGCCAAGATGTCTACTGGCATGGACTCAAAAAAGATGTGGCAGAATTTGTGGCACACTGTTTAACTTGTCAGTAGGTTAAGACGGAACATCAGAAGCCACCGGGGTTACTCAAACCCTTACCAGTGCCAGAATGGAAATGGGAGCACATCTCTATGGATTTCGTGACGGGGTCGCCAAGGTCCTCAAAGGGCAACGATGCTATATGGGTCGTGGTGGACCGACTGACCAAGTCTGCACATTTTCTTCCTATTAGGATGACAGACTCATCTGAGACTTTGGGTCGGCTGTACGTCAGGGATATCATCAGGTTGCATGGTATTCCTCGGACTATAGTGTCTGATAGAGATGGCCGTTTCACCGGCATGGTATGGCAGAGTATGCAGTCGGCCATGGGAACAGATCTACTGACTAGCACAGCTTTCAATCCACAAACTGATGAACAGTCGGAAAGGACAATACAAACACTGGAGGATATGTTGAAAGCATGCATGTTAGACTTCAAAGGTGGATGGGAAGATCACTTGCCGCTGGTAGAGTTCTCATATAACAACAGTTACCAGGCAAGCCTTCAGATGGCTCCATTCAAGGCTCTATATGGTAGACCATGTAGGTCACCAGTGTGCTGGACAGAGGCCGGTGAGCCTGCGCTGATTGGACCCGAGTTAGTCGCAGAGACTACAACACAAATTTAGTTGATTCGTCAGCACCTATTGGTTGTACAGAGTCGACAAAGGAGCTATACCGACAAGAGGAGCTATGCCGACAAGAGGAGGAGGTTCCTTGAATTCGAGGTGGGGGACATGGTGTTCTTAAAAGTCTCGCCACGAAAGGGACACATGAGGTTTGGAAAGAAGGGGTAACTGTCGCCAAGATATGTGGGACCGTTTTCCATCATAAGAAGGATGGGAGATGTAGCTTATCAGTTGGCACTTCCTTCACAATTGGCATCTCTACACGATGTGTTTCATATATCGATGTGGAGGAAGTACGATCCCTATCTGTCTCATGTATTGAATGTGCAAGGTATAGAGATGCAAAGTGATGTGACATATGTCGAGAAGCCTGTCAGAATAGTGGAGACTGAGCGAAGGCTGTTACGAAACAGAGCGATTCAGTTCGTCAAGGTGGTATGGGATCGACATGGTATTGAGGAAGCCACTTGGGAACTCGAATCAGAGATGAGAACAGCTCACCCTGAATTATTTATGTAATTTATTTTGGAACCCTACTTCGTTCGATTTTCGGGACGAAAATTATAAAAAGAGGATTGTATTGTAATACCCCAGATTTTCAATTTATCTATATTTACAGAAATTCCCATTGAAATTATAAATTAAAAGGATATGACCGTAGATGAGTAAGTTGTGTGGCACATTACTCAATTAAGACCTAACGGTCATGAGTTATGTGTTGGAAATAAAATAAATGGGTAAGGTATGTTCATTTGGGTCAAGAGTACTAATTGGGTCAAAGTTTGTTAATTGGGCCAAAATGGCCAATTTGGACCCAATGGGTCATGGTTGACTTGGTTGACCACCAAGTGAGTTCAAGCTCAATTAGCTTGGAACTGATGTGAGGTGGAAATGGAATCAAATATTTGAGTTGATTCAAATAAATTAAAGGAATTAAATTAAAAAAGGTGAGTTGAGTTAAATATATGAGTGGAGTTAAATATGTGAGATAAATTAAATGAGTTGATGGAAAGTTGGAGAGGTGCACTTCACCAAGATCAGCTCAAGGTGGTTCAAACGTTCGATGCATGGGAGGTCATCTTATGCATGAAACTCCAAGATAAGTAATGAATGGGAGGTGGCGTTTTGTGGAGTTACAAAATGGGTTCACACATGGAGAAGTAATGGAAAGGTGTGGTTCATTTCAAATTTAAATTATAGAACATGTTGGATGCATGGGGGGAGTCTATCCTATGCATGAAACTCCAAAGTTGGAGAATGAATGGGAATTGGCATTTTTATGGAGTTACAAAGGGTAAGGAGTTTTCATTTCAAATTCAAATTCTAGTCTACATGTTGGAGGGGGAAAGTTTCATCTCAAGATGAAACCCCCACTTGAGACATTAATGAGAGGAGGAAGTAAGAGGGAGGTTGCACCAAGGCAGCCCAAGAGTCAAAACTGTTGGGAGGGTTTCATTTCAAGGATGAAACCCCCAAATGAAATAAGTGAAGGAAATGAATGGGGAGGGGAGTTACAAAGGGGTGCCATCAAGGGACATCACCTTTGGTCAACCCTCATACTTGTTTTCCATTCATTCTCTCTCACTCTCTCTCCCTTGGCCGTCCCACCTCTCTAGACAAGAACCTTGGCTGGTTACTTCTCCTCAAACCACTTCTTAGCCAACCAGCACTCTAAGGAAAAGAAGATCAAACACTTTGAGAATTCTATCTCATTCTCTCCCTCTCTCAAGATAGGTTCTCCTCTCAAAGACCAAGAAGGATTTGGAGCATTGTTCTAAGCTTCTCTCCCAATCCATATTGTAACACCTCGGATTTTCAAGATATACATATTTACGGAAATTACCCATTTAAATTATGAATTTTAGATATGGATCTAAGATGGGTAAAATGTTGGGTCTTTGCCCAATTAAGACCCAACAATTTTGGTAATGTTTTCAATAAAAATTAAATGAGGGATCATGGAAACATTTTTGGAATAAGATAGATTATCATGGCCATGTGGGAGATATGAAATCTATGAGGTATGAGCATGGGACTTTCTAATCTAAAAGAAGAAAGGATGCATGGCCGAATGTGGATTTGGATATCCAAGTAAATGCGCATAAGATCATTTTATAAAGAGTCTTTCCTTAGTTAAGAGTGGAATTATAGGAATTGCTAAGATAGAGGATCGACACCTTGTAATTAGAATTAAGAGGAAATTTTTTATAAAACAAAAGGGAAGGGGGCGCATAGCACCTTCTAAGTATGAACCAATGGGAGATTAATTAAGGCAATGGCTAAATTTGGAAAGTGCCTAAATATGTAAATATAGAAGCTAAATTTGGAAAGTGTCTAAATATGGAAACATTGAAGCTAAATTTGGAAAGTGTCTAAATATGGAGAATGGTTATTAAGTTGGTAAGTTTCTAAGTTTAGAAGTTGGAAATTAAAATGGGAAGTGCAATTAAGGAAGATTTTAATAAAATGGAAAAGGCAACAAGAATGGGGCGCATGGCACTTTCTATTTTTGATTTAGGGAAGGTTTTATAAGAGGCAAACAAGTGCACATGGCATGAGGTAATTAAAGAAGGGAGCAAGGGCGCATAGCACATTCTAAATAGGGATTAAGGAAAAAGAAAGAAAATAAGAAAGGGAGAAAAATAAGGAAGGTTTGATACATGTTCAGTATTTTGGTTACAAAGTTCCACTCCAATATCTGATTGCTTTGATTCTTTTTGCTTTGGAAAGAAGACTTCAAGGGCTACAACTTTGTAGTTTACCACTTTTCCTGATTCAGAATTTAACAAGGTCAAAACTGATCTACAATATCGTATATGTGTAAAAAATGGGGAACACAAGGGCTCACGGCAGGGGACAATTACTATCTTAAGAACCTTCTAAGATTAGCCAATTGGAGATCAATAAAAGGAGAGAAAGAGGGGGCATACGGTACACCTACACCTTAGGCCGATTTTCCTCTCTCTCTCTCTCTCTCAAACCTTGTCTCACGGCCATCATTATCAAAGGAAGAGAGGTAGCAGCAAGCACAAGAACAGCAGCACAAAGTGGTTCACGGCATACAGAAGAAAAGGCTAAGGAAAGGAGAAGGATTGGAAGAACAAGATCAACCGACGGAAAGTCAAAGGAGTCACGGAACCGGTAAGTGATTCTATGTCTTTGATTTGATATATGGTTTTAGATCCATGGAAAGATAAATTTTAATGGAAAGAATGGATCATGTGGTTTGGCCATAGTGCATGGCCGAACCCCATGGAAAAGCATGGTTTAAGTATGGAATTTTAATGATGAAAATCATGTAGGCTGATTTATTAATTTTATTGGTTGGAAACCATGGAAGGATTATCAATTCTTTTAAAGGGATTACATGGAAGAACTTAAATAAATTTTAAATGGAGATGTGGTTAAGGATATGGGTTGGCCATTGCATGGCCGAACCATGATTTGAATGATTAAATGTTTTGGATTAAAAGAATGGAAAAAAAAAGGGTGAGGTTCGGCCATGGTGTATGGCTGAACCCCACCAATGATATTTGATGATTTTAATTGATTAAAATGGAAAAGATATTGAGAAAAAAATTAATGGATTAGAAACCATGGAAGAGAATTATTATTTTAGAAAGTACCAAAGTATGGATTTTAAAGGATGTTACTAGATTAGAAAATATCTAATCATGGACCTTGGATTAATTGGAAGTTGCTAAATTTGGACGCATTCCAATTATGGAAAGATGGTTTCTAATCTAGGAAACTATCTAATTTTGGAAAGGGTTGCTAAATTTGGATAGCATCCAATTAAGGAAACTTTGTTTCTAATTATGGAAACCTTCTAATAATGAAAAGGTGGAGAGTAAATTAGAAACTTTCTAATTATGGATCTTAGATTAATTTTGGAAGGTAGATGGATTAGAATGGCTAAATTAGAAAGCTTCTAATTAAGGAAAGGGGTTTGCTAAATTGGAAAGCACTCCAATTTTGGAAAGGAGGTTTATAATCTAAGAAGCTTCCAAATATAGAAAGAGTTGCTAAATTGGAAAGCACTCTAATTTTAGAAAGAGGATTTCTAATCTAGGAACCCTTCCAATTATGGAAAGGTGTTGGTTATTTATGGAAACAATCTAAGTATGGAAGAATTATGGTAAATATAGAAACCATAGGGTTCGGCCATGGGTATGGCTGAACCCCATGGAATTGGTTTGTTATTTTTAGTGTAAATAAATATATGGTTATTAATTTAGAAAGTGGAGATTAAATTGGTAAGTTTCCAACTATGGAAAGTGGAGATTAAATTGGTAAGTCTCCAATTATGGAAAGTGGAGATTAAATTGGTAAGTCTCCAATTATAGAAAGGGGAAATTAAATTGGGAAACTATCTAAATATGGATGGTTATTGATGGTTAATTAATTATGGAAACATGAATGCTAATTTAGGAAACTTTCTAATTAAGAAAGTTTGGATTTAAAAAGGGGAATGAATGAAATGGTTAGACCAAATGGCAAAATTCTAAATATGAGGAAATATTAGGCATAGGGTTCGGCCAAGGAGTATGGCCGAACCCCATGAACTGTCTTGATGGAATTATGGATATTAATTTAAGGTAGTGATAAAATTAGAAACTATCTAATAATGTACCTTAGATTAAAATGGAAAGTGGAGGATCATGGGTTCGGCCAAGGTGTATGGCCGAACCCCATGAGGTTTATTTTATGAATCATGTTTAGGGTTCAATGATGGGAAAGGTCTATGATTTTAAAGGGGTTAAAATGGAGGAGCATTGGTTATATTTTAAAGGATGGTAATTTTGTAAATGCATGATAAAATGGAAAACTTCTAATTATGGAATGTTTTATTTGTGGTTCCATGGTTGTCGATCATTGGTAGATCCATGTATGTAATGTGTTGGAACCTAAGCCTAAATTGTTGGAGGCAATGGCAAGGTTGTAAATACTTGCTAAAAAGGAAGGTTAGCCTTGAATGGAAATTTTGTAATTATCACCTAAAAGGAAAGATCATTGGTTCGGCCATGGGTATGGCCAAACCCCAAGAATTTGGATTAATGGGTTGATTATTAGCCCAAGTATATTATAAATAAGAATATTGGGTTATACTAGCCATGGATGACAATCTTGTAAATATATGAAAATAGGAAAGGTAAATGGCTATGGATATGTATAATGACATTATGGTAATTAAGTGAAATATTAACTGAGGTTTAGACCAATGGCATTTTAGTAATTACGTAGAACTAATGGAACTATGTTTTTGGAACTCAAACATTAGACCAATGGCAATTTGGTAATAACGGCTCAAAAATGATAAACCAGGGGATTGGTTTATGAACTTAAACAATATTGTAAATCAAGTGGGACTTGGTTTTGATTGATTAATATGTTATAAGGTAATAGAACTTCACAAGGTGTTTACGATCGTGAGCGGTTACCAGACGAAAGATGCAAGGACACGTTAGCGGTCTTTGGTAGGATTCCACCTCTTTGAAACCATGGCTTATGTACTTTGTTTTTATATTATGTTTGATGAAAATATGTTTCCAAGGATATGTTTTATTATATTGAATTTCAAATGCTATGTTTAATTGTTTCAAATAGCATGGGTCAATTATGTTTCAAAAGATGATTTTACATGCTAGGTCTATTTATATAAAGAGCATGTGTTGGATGTGTTTTCAATTGATGATTTTCAATGCTATGTTTATGTTATAAAATAGCATGTGTTTCATTGGCATCTCATGCATGGCATGGGCTGGAGGATTTATAACCGGAGGGGTCACACTCCGTCGGGGCGTCCAAAAAACCTATGTGCAGCACCTTGATGTGATTTCCATCAAGAAGATTCCCGGAGGGTCCACACTCTGTCTGGGTGTCCGAAAGACCTATGTGGTCGGCACAATTTATGTACATGTGCTGGGTGGAACTCATTGCATATTTGTCATCATTGTATGGCATGGATTCTACCTGGTTTTATTTATTATGTTATACTATATGTTTTGTACTAACCATGTGTTAACCCTAATCTGAATACCTACTGGGCATGTTGTACTAATGCCCTACTTCTACCCTTTAGCGGATGATGCAGGAAACGAGGAAAACGCTAAACGCGGAAAGAGACAAGCATAGGAGCTCGGAACGCTTTTAGTTTATATTTTGTTTAAGATACTCATGGGTTTGTATTTGAGTATCTAGAATTCGGATTGTAATAACTTAGATGGATTTGCTATGGTTGGATGTCTTATTGAATAATGATGATGTGATAATACTTTGCTATCTGAGTGGAATAGAACTTTGTTCTATTATGATTTCGCATTTTAATGTTATGATTCAACAGGTTATGATTTTATTCCGCAAGTTGATATTGTTATGTGTGAACCGTTTTATTGGACTGAGTCCATACATACATAGGGTTGGTCAGTTAAGGGTCTGACTTTGGAAGTTCGAACTTAGCTCGCGTCGTGACGTCCCGCGCTCTATCACTCTACTCTGTTATAAAAAAATATACAATGAATTTACGGGAAAAAGCGAGTGAAAAAGGGCGGGGCATTACACATATCACTTGGCTGAATTATTCCAAGGGGTTTGTAGCAAGGTTAGTTTCGGCCAAAGGAGCAAGAAAGAAGAAGGAGAGGCTAAGGAAAGGAAGGAACAAGCCGGAGCAAAGGACAAATTGGAGGAGTGGCGGAAACGGTAAGTGCTCGATAAAATTTATAATTAGAAAAGAGGATCAAAGATTAAGAGTGTGGTTCGGCCATTGTATGGCCGAACCCTAAAATGTTATTATGGACAAATAGGAACATGATCTTAGAAGGAACCATAGGGTCTGGCCATAGTACATGGCCGAACCCCATGAAGAAACATTAGTGATTAATAAGTTGTGAAAGATGGTAACCATGGAAGGTCATGGGGTAAATATCCTGGTGGATTTTAAAGATGGTCAAGGAAACTTGATCCGGCCATTGCATGGCCAAACCCAAAAAGGGATATACAAGAACCATTGAATATGAAAAAGAGATTGATTAGGTTCGGCCATGATGTATGGCCGAACCCATCAAAGTTTAAGATCATAGCTATGGGATTTTAAGGAAAAATAAGGAACCATAGGGTCGGCCATATTGTATGGCCGAACCCCATGGAAGGTGGTGGATGTTTGCAAGGTTTAAAATGAATGAAAATTGATGGACTTGTATGCATTTGGATTATCAAAAAGAATGAAAAGAGGAGCACCAAAACCAAAGGGTGAGGTTCGGCCATAATGTATGGCCGAACCCCACCAAGTGCTATGTATGGTACTTTATTTTTAAAGGGTCTAAAAGGATTTAAATGGAGTGACAATGGTGGATGATTAATATGTGAATGTTTAGATGAATGGATGGGCATTTGGACTTAATTAAAAAGGACCAAAATTATGATGGTGAGGTTCGGCCATGTTGTATGGCCGAACCCCACTAATGGTTATTTGGTGGACTTAGTTTCTTTTGAAGTGGTCAACTTATGATATAATTGGTCAAATCAGAATGGAGACTTATGTATGATGGATTTAAGTAAATAAAAGGTTAGACAAGGGTTAGGCTAATGGCAATATTATAAATATGGAATGAAAAGATCAAAGTACATGAAAAAGGGGCCAAAACCAAAATGATGAGGTTCGGCCATGTTGTATGGCCGAACCCCATAAGGTGGTGTGTTTGGTCTTAGACTTAATTGGAAACCAAATGAGATATGTGTTTGACTTATTGGCATGTAACAAGGTGACGGAACTTCTTAAAGGGTGCGCAATCGTGAGCAGGTGACGGTTTAAGAAGAGCGGACATTTTAAGTGACCTTTGGTAGGATTTTAACTTATTGAAATATGGATATGTATATGGTTTATCTTTATTTACTGGTTTATGTTTCAATTTATATTATGTTTCAAAAGTGAAGTTTTTAATGCTATGGTATTTACATTACATAGCATATGGACATGTACATCTCATACATGGCATGGGAGGGGAATTTGTAACCGGAGACCACGCTCCGTCGGGGCGTCCGTAAGGCAATCGTGAGAAGACCTTGATGTGTATAATGCTATCAAGTAGAAGCCGGAGGCCACACTCGGTCGGGGCGTCCAAAAGACCACTGTGGGAATACCTTGATGAGGAGAATTCCATGAAGAGGTTACATGTATGTGATGGGTGGGACTCATTGCATAAGACATATGGCATGGCATGACTTTATATGGTTTTGATGATATATTATTATACATGTTTTTATGATACTAACCCATGTGTTAGCCCTACCTAGAATTCCTACTGGGCGCGTTGTTCTAACGCTCTACTTCTACCCTAGTGAATGACATAGGAAAGGAAGGGATCGAGGATCGAGGATCGTGGAAAAAGCCAAGCGTAGGAGCTTGAATATTTCAATGGATTTTATATTTGATATTTTGATAACTTTACATGGACATATAATTTGACTAGTTAGATGTTGGCATGTAATAACTTAGTTAATATTTGCTATGGTTTGGAATGGTTTGATTGAATGACTAAGTACTTTGCTATCTAAAAGAAATGAAGTAGACTTAGGTTCTATTATAATCCGCAGTTAGATTAAGTAATAGGGAACAACATCCATGGGATTCATCATCCATCACTGGTAACTCTCCATCAGTGAGTATCATCTATCCATGGGTAATAACCATCCATGAATATAATCACTCCATGGGTATAATCCATCCATAGGCATCACTCATACATTCGTAAAATCAATATGTCTAATCATAGGACCAACAGGTCTAACATAAGACCAATACGTCTACTATGGGACCAACATGTCCAACGTAATACCAATACGTCTACCATGGGACCAATATGTCCACCATAATACCAATACGTCTACCACGGGACTAACATGTCTAACATAAGACCAATACGTCTACTATGGGACCAACATGTCCACCATAATACCAATACGTCTACCATGAAACCAACTTGTCTAATATAAGACCAATATGTCTACCATGGGACCAACAGGTCTACCCTAAGACCAACATCCAAGCACCACTATGGGAACCATCATCCATGGGTATACACATCCATCCCTAGTAACACTCTATCATTGAGTATCATCTATCCATGGGTAATAACCATCCATGAATATAATCCCTCCATGGGTATAATCCATCCATGGGCATAACTAATCCAAGGGCACATCATCTACCGTGAGATCTTCTATCCGTAGGAACAACACTCGAATGAATCACTACGTGACTGTGGCAAAAATTTCAAATCATCATATCATATCATAAATACACCACGACCCCTAGCAAGATTTAGGGCCCAGGACTTATTAAGCGGGAGACCCATGACTAGCGTGATCAAGCCTACCTTGCCCTGCATCCCTTCACCTCAAGGTGACTCTGTAACGCCCCGCCCTTTTTCACCCATTTTCCGAAAATCAGAGTCTATTTTTTTTCTTTAAATAGAAGAGTGAGAGAGGGCGCGGACGCCACGACGCGAGTTAAGTCCGAGCTTCTAAAGCCCGACCCTTAACTGGCCAACCCCACGCGTGCGCGGAACTAAGTCCACCAGAACGGTTCACGCGTAAGAAATAAGCTCGCGGATTATAATTATTGTGGAACATGATAATAGAGTCTATCCTACCGATTTTTAGATAGAAGGAAAGATACAACATTGAATTACCAAAATGCCCCTAAGTTCATAATTATAAACCCATCATAGTGCAAGTCCCATAAATCATCCATTTAAATCACCAACATCACATATCATACTTGAAACATCCATACAATCCATCCATTTTTTTTTCTTAACCATTTTCTATACTTTTCCATCATAAAGAGAATTATTAAATACCACCAAGGGTTAGGCCATACACCATGGCTGAACCCATGGTTCATGGCTCATCGTCCATTGATGCCATCCTTAGACCAATGTTTTTGTCCAAAAGAAATCCCTTTTTAAAATCAATAATCCTCATTCATTTTGGCCCTCTAAAATATATCATTCACTTTGTAAATCCATTTAAATTTCATCATTAACTTAACCTAATTTCTTCATTATCTTCAAACCTAATAATCTTAATAAATCACTCATCATTCATCATGGGGTTCGGCCATGCTACATGGCCAAACCCTATGATCATTCATCCATTCCATTCTATGCCTTTAAATCCTCTTTAAAATCACTATTAAAATCACTTGAAAACTAATTATCATACATCATTCTCCACCATTTCAAACCTTCAAATCTTAATTAAAAATCATCCCATATTGGCCATGGGTTTCGGCCATGCTACATGGTCGAACCCTAAGATCCATTCAATCCATTAAAACTTCCATCTTTTCCATACTTAATCCATTCATTTCATTTTTTTCCTTAGACCATCTCTTCCATTTCTTTGCCTTCCATTTGATGGATTTTAGATCCATTCCATAGCCTAAAATAATTTGGCCACCATCATATGGCAAGGATGGATTTCAAAATTAAAAAACCCTAAATAATAAATTTCTTGTTTAGAACATACTTACTATCCGACGACTCCTCCGGTCTTTGTCGCTCTCGTCAACTTCCTTGGCCTCTTTTTCTCCTTCCTTTCCTTGTTTGATTGGCTAGATGAGCTTGATCAATGGTGGGACATGCTTGGATTGGCTAAGGTAAATGAGGCAAGGTTAAGAGAGAAAGAGAGTATGGAGATGAGGGAGAGATCTTCAAGGTTCTTGATCTTGGGGTGGCCCAAGACTTATCTTTTTCTTCTCTTTTCTTCCTCTTTCTTTCTAAGTTTTTCTTCTAAGTTTTCTTTTCTCCTCTCTTGCAAGGTGAGGGACGAATTTCATGTGTGTGTGGGGAGATAGAGTGAAATTGGTTAGCTTGGAAATGGGAGGGAGGTGGTTGGAGTAGCCTTCACTCAAGCATTAACTTTCTCACCAACCAAGCATGGGTTGGCTTGACTTTGGTGGGGGTTGGTGAGCCCAATCCACCATTTAAGCCCATGGTTTTATTTTGTGTTTCTTAAGAGTGGTTTGTGTTTGTTGGAGTGGTTTTGACCATTTGACCAATTTAGATTAGGTTAATTAACTTAGATCCATTTGATTTTTAGGTTAAGTTAATTAAACCCCATATTTCATTTAATTCCATTAAATTTCTTCTATAAGATCCACCCATGGTTGACCAAGTCAACCATGGTGGTCGGCCCCACTATCCTTGGGTCCACACGCCACCTCCATGGGTGAGGTGGAGGTGGGCCCCATTGGCCATGTTACCTTGGTCCATTTATTACCTAACTTAGGTGATTTAAATTTTATTAATTGTATCCCTTTTATTGGATCACCTTTGGGCCCATGGCCCAATTTGATTCTTGTCTTACCCATTTATCTTAGGGCTTAGTTACCTTGGCCCCTTGGGTCCCATATGGCTCTTTGACCCAAATTGACCATCTTTGACCCGATTACTTACCATTGACCAATTACATGTATCAATTCCAATTCAAGACCTATTGGGTAACCATTGGGCCCATGGCCCAAGTAGATTCCCTCCTTTTCCACCTACCTTAGGATTTGAACCGATTTTGATCCATTGGGCCCCACATGGCTATCGGGTCCACTTGACCATCGTTGACCCGATTAATCCTCATTGACCCGTTAAATGGGTTTCATCCAATCCATGGCCCAATTGGGCTATCCTTGGGCCATTGTCCCAAAATTTGGTCCATTTGGCATTTTATTATATCAAACTTCAAATTAAAATGAATAAATGCCAATATATATATTTATCAAAAATTCGGGTTATTACAATATGGCCGAACCCATGGGCCATTTGGAGGTCATGAGTGTGGGCCACCTTTAGGGCCAAATGTGAAAGGTTATATAGGGTTAAATGTTTTTCAAAAATTAAATAATAGGTGGCTGATTTTGGGATATGTTATGGAATCATAAATAGGTCTAAGTTATGGATGAAATCTAGACTTAAAATAGACATAAGTGGGTGAATGATTTACCATGGAAGAGAAAGTGGCAAAATGGTAATTATTAGCCACATTGAGGAACCATGGGTTCGGCCATGGTACATGGCCGAACCCTATGTGGATTAGATGTAAAATTCGATGCAATATGAAAGATGAAAAGAAACGTATAGATGTTGTGTTTAGGCTCGCTCAATTGAATATTCGAAATGGTCAAGATCGGATTTATGTATGTGATTAAACCAATAGATAATGGGCTAAGTTAAGGGCCGATTTTCGATAAACTTATAATGTATTTAAAGATCATTGAATGGACCTAGGGTTATGATTAGTTAGGAACTTAATCATGGATAACGTATGGACTAATTCGATAAATGTAATAAGGTATCAGACGTCGCAAACGGTACGCGATCGGCGACCGAATTATCGAACGGAAAGCGTAACGGAACGCGACACGGTATTCGGTAGGATTCCTACCTCTTTGTAAGCGATGGATATGTGATGGTGTTTTAAAATTATCTTGATTTGATTTATGATGGATTTATGATTTATGGGACTTGCACTATGATGGGTTTTTAATTATGAATTACATGATAGTATCATGGATTATGTTTTAATATTATGCATCATATGACTATGTATGGTATATCGAATATGGTTTATCTATATACTACATAGCATAATGCACGTACATCTCATGCATGGCATGGGCAGGAAAATAATGAAAGCGGAGTCCATGCTCCGTCGGGGCGACCGAGAATCAGACATGGGGATAGCCTGAGGGCTATGACCGGAGTCCATGCTCCGTCGGGGCGACCGAGAATCACACATGGGGATAGTTCGATAACCGGAGTCCATGCTCCGTCGGGGCGACCGAGAAGCAAACATGGGGAACAAGATATTGTATGATCATACGGATGATGGGTGGGACACATGACATAAGCACCCATAGCATAACATTCATCACATGATTATTTTGTTGTATTTTATTGTATCGGTATGTGTGTATCACTAATCCATGTGCTAGCCCTACTCGGAGTCCTACTGGGCGCGTTGACTAACGCCCTACTTCTACCCTAGCTGATGACGCAGGGGATGGCGGAAGCGGTGGACATGACAGGAGCCAAGCTTAGGAGCTTGGGCAGTGCAGTCTTAGTTTTATTTACGTTTACATTTTGGCGATGTAATTTAAAAGTAACTTAGCTTGTCGGGTTGTATAAGTTTACATTCTTGCGATGTTTTGGACGTTACTTATGGACGATTACATTTTGTGATATAATTATGAACTTAGGGGCATTTTGGTAATTCAATGTTGTATCTTCCCTTCTATCTAAAAACCGGTAGGATAGACTCTATTATCATGTTCCGCAATAATTATAATCCGCGAGCTTACTTCTTACGTGTGAACCATTCTCGTGGACTTAGCTCCGCGCACGCGTGGGGTTGGCCAGTTAAGGGTTGGGCTTTAGAAGCTCGGACTTAACTCGCGTCGTGGCGTCCTCGCCCTCTCTCACTCTTCTATTTTTAAAAAAAATAGACTCTGATTTTCGGAAAACGGGTGAAAAAGGGCGGGGCGTTACAGATTCAGTCAACCTCTAAGGCGGTCAGACCGCGTCTAACGAAGCTAGTACCACCCTCATGGGGTAAAATAGTATCTAGCTCTGAGCATTAACGCACATCAAGTTTGCTAAATAGCCGTGAGAGTGCCCTCCAGCATGTAGCATGTGAGAGACCTATTCCTCGACAGCAACCCTACGGGACCAAGTCTCCGTAGCCGACCCCACCGTCCCAAATATCTCTCTGAAATGGTCAATCAACCATTCACGTGAGGGACGTACCCATACCACGTCTCAATATCAAGTGACCAAGTCACATATACATCTCAATGCCACAGTCTCCGTATGTTAATGTTCGAGGCTCCCACAGTCTCACGGCTATTCTAGGCCTTACTCATGGAATCTATATACTTATCTCATCATTTTAACTATACAAAGGTGAGACACAATGATCTACTGATTGGAAAGTTTCCTTTTTCAACAGACTAAGGCATAACGTTATCAATATCACGTGAGGGACATACCCATACCACGTCTCAATCATCAATTTCTCGTGAGGGATGCACCCACACCACGCCTCAATATAATCAATATTACGTGAGGGACACACCCATACCACGTCTCAATATAATCATCAAGTGAGGGATGTACCCATACCACGTCTCAATATAATCAAGAGACCTAGTCACATACATCTCAGTGCCAAAGTCCTCATCTGTCCATCTTAAGAATTTTCACATTCCTCTAGCCACTTTAGGCTGTACTCGAGAACAAAGATATATGTCTCATCATATCGGGACTCCCAAGGCATCATAACCTCTTCGGGCCTCCTTCGAGGGATCCAACATGTAGCATTTTGGTCTATATTAGGGAAGGTATATCCCACCAATCCCTTTATACCCTTCACATTTGCTCAACATCTTACATCATCTTAAATATAAATGGATGACATAATATATCTTTTGATCGAGCTGAGGCACAATGTTCTCAGTTGCCTACGTACCACATAGTGGACCAGATCAACCGTAGTTCATTATTTTCACATTTGGGTTGATATTGGGGAGCGGTCATACTTTCACTTTGGGGAAATCAAAAAAGGATTTCTTAGCATTTATATTGCATTCCATGCATTCTCAATCATGCTAGCCCATCCCCATTATAACACAAGTTAACCGACTTGGGTTCTAAGATAATTGACCTTAACTCACCTATATCACTTAGTCTAACCCTTTATCAAGTTCCTGTTGAAATCATTAAATTCATTCTACACATGGTTAGGTCGATCCACCACAACCATTATTAACATAGGCACTCACTAGTGATGTAGACCTCATCACATAATCCAAAGATGGCATTAAAAGCCATCCATCATGCTTATTATATGAGTTACCCATCTAAGAATTTCAATCACAATAATGAGAATTCATTTGATACATGCATTACTCATAACGATACACAAGTATAGGAAGTTATCAAGGCCCTACATTACATATCTTGGGTAATCTTGATTTAACATACATTCTATTATACTTTAACACATCACAAATCTATGAATTCTCAATTATAATAAACATCTAATTATAGGGAATTTGGGAAACACATAAATATGTATCTGATGTAATATATTCACATCAATCATACATAGGCATAAAGAGGTCAAACCATAACCTTACCCAACTATGCATTGGAATGTGCACAAGGCAACATTCACTCAAAACATATTATCACACATCTTGTGAGCATGGAATTTTATAAATATTCCCAATGCTCTAAGTGTATGTCATTCTCCAATTTTACCCAATGTTATCAAACTCAACTCGAATCGAATCGAAATTGGTCTAGGGGTGTGAATCGTAAATCGAAAATCGTAAAATCGTACGATTTATATATCCTATTATTCTCATAAACATTTTGTTGACCTGGGCCATTACATTCCACCCCACTTAAAAGAATTTCGCCCCCGAAATTCAATCATTCTAGGGGTCCGAACAAGGTCTCAACACTCATAAGTCTCGTAGAGCTTTGCCAAAGGATCCTCCAAAGGTAGCTACTAATCAAAAGTCACTTTGGACTCGACTACTAAGCCATCAATAGGCTCACATCGCACGTGGACAATGCAATAATGCCTAAATAATGGCTCTCATATTGCAGCTCAACACGTGGCAAACAAATATCCATAACTCATTTGGTGATGCTAACTACAATATACATCAAACGTGAACAATACGGAACGGCTCATCACTCAAATAAATGGCCCTCTCACGTGGCTCACACGTGAAGTAGACTTACATCACACTGAGATCTGCATCTCGAACCAAAACAAACAACCTCAAGTGGCTACATGATCCCACAACTCAACATAGGGTATACAAAATTTGGGTACATCTCATCATGGTACTCTACCGAACTAGGAGTCTTACAAATCTCCAAACAACAACATCGAAGAGTTCGAGATACCCATATCTAATCCCAAGCATGAGAGATCACTAACTCTCGGTGCTCTACGATTAATAATCTGGAGATTAATACTTCTCCAACAAATCACGTCACGACCATACACAAAATCGTGCCAAAATCTGGATATGTAATGGCCCGAAATTTTTCAATCAATAAATATGTGGATATTATTTATTTTAAAGATGAAAATTGGGAAATTGATGGAATAAATGGTAAATGGGCCAAAACTTGGACAAAGGCCCAAGTATGGCCCAATGGACTGTGGAGTTGATTTAAATTCATTTAAAGGGGCAATGAGGGTTAGATGGGTCAAGAATGGTCAAATTAGGTCAAATACCCATTTGGGACCCAATGGGTCAAGGTAGTTAAGTTCTAAGGTAAATGGGTAAGATGAAAATGTAATTGGGCCATGGGCCCAATGGGGATCCATTTAGAATGAATTGAATGAAATTTAAATCACCTAAGTTAATTTAGAATTAAACCAAGGTGATGTGGCCAAGTTGGACCCACCTCCACCTCACTAAGTGAGGTGGCATGTAGACCCAAGGATTGGTGGGGCTGGCCACCATGGTGGAATTAGTCAACCATGGGTGGAAGTATGAAGGTAACTTAAAGAGGTGGAATTAGGTTAAGTGGAAATAAATTAACCTAAATTAATAATTTAATTAATCAAGTGATTAAGTTAAGCAAATGGGGTTAAATTGGTCAAATGGGAGACCAAGCTACCCCACCTCAAATGTAAAACACGTTGGACTTGGTGGTGGTTATCTAAACCACCACCATAAAGCAAGATAAATATCTTGTATTGGTTGGTGGAATAATTAATGTAAAGTGTGGTTAGGTCACCAAATGGGGATAAGCTTTGATTTCTCTTCTCATTTCTTATCCTCTCTTCATTTTTTACTCTCTCCATTTTTTTCATTCTCCATTGCCGTCCCATGCTCCAAGTGAAGGAGAGAAAGAGAGCTAAGGAGAAGAGAAGAGAAGGAGAGAAGAAAAAAGTGGAAATTTAAGCAAAATCACTCTAAGATCAAGGTTATCATCTCCCCTCTCATCATCTTTCCCTCTCCATCTCTCTATACAAACCCTAACTTGGCCGATCCTAAGGTTGGGGGTTGTCACCATTGATCAAGTATCTTGACCTACCAAAGATCAAGAGGAAGGAGAGAGGGAGGCTAAGGAAACCGACGGGAGTGGCGGAAGTCGGAGGAGATGACGGATTGTGAGTATTTCTTAAATAAGAAATTTTGGATTTTTAGGGTTTAAGAATTGGGATTTATTTTTGTAAAATTAATGCTGGTTAAATAAGTTTATGCCATGGATTTTAAGTCCATCAAATGAAAGGGTGGAAGGTGGAGGAAACCCTAAATGGGCAAATTAGGGTTAGGGAAAAGAAATAAATAAATGTATTAAGTGCATAGTATAATTTATTAAATTAAGCATGAAATTAGGTGATTGGAAGGAAATCATGGGCCATAGGGTTCGGCCATGTAGTATGGCCGAACCCCATGGTGGGTGTTTTGGTGGTTGATTTAATTGGTTAGGGTTTTAAAGAATGGAAGGCAATAAGGGTTTTTAGCTAATGAATTTTAGTAAATGAATGAATGTGGGTAAGTTTTAAAATGGTGTTATGATGAAAATGCAAAGAGGTGTATGGCCTTGAAAGGCATGGATGGAGTGAACCTTGAACCCTATGGTAATGTGGTTACAAATTTTAAATGGGTTTAAAAAGCCATGGAAAATGGGAAGATTGATGGATTTAATATTTTGGTGAATGTAGATATTTTGGAGCAATGAATGATGGATCATGCCATGGGTTCGGCCATGGTGTATGGTCGAACCCTATAGTGATCAAATGATGGAATGAAGGGTTGTGAATAATGGAAAATAAATGGGAATGTTAGTAGTTTTGATGAACCCAAGAGAAAAAAAAAAAAACCAATGTTGATCAAATGGGTGATCTAAATGAATGGTGAAATCCCCATATGGAGGGACTTGTGATAAATTCAAATGTGAACAATGGACCCAAGAAAAAAGATGGGAAAAGGACACCATGGGTTCGGCCATGGTGTATGGCCGAACCCATGGCCCATTTATGAGTCTTTTGATGGGTTAGGTGGGAGTATGAATGTGTTTAAATTGATTGGGATTTGGTTAAGTTAAGGACTTATCTTTAATGAGTTCATGTAATGGTTGATAGGTCACTAATAAATCTATGTTAGGGATCAATTTTGGACTTAATCATGTATGGATAAATGAGTGATTAATCATGGAAAATGTGGTAGTGGCAAAACCGTAATTAATGGCCAAATTCAAGAATTCCATGGAGATTGATCATGGACTTAGGGGCTCTAATGTAATAACCTTATAAGTGATTGATCAAGCCTAGGGTGGCCAATTTTTAAGAATTGTGGGATTAAAGGTTTTAATAGATGAAATGGGACCCACAAAACCTAAATACTGACCAGTTTTTCATATGGATTTGGAAATGATTTATGGGCTTAGAAATGGTTAAAACTTGGAATGATTTGTGTATGTAATAAGGCATTGGATATCGCGAGCGGTACGGGTGTCGGTAGCCGAATTATCGGACGAAAACGAAACAAAGACGCGAGTCGGTATTCGGTAGGATTCCTACCTTTTTGTAAGCCGTGGATTAGTTGTTATGTGATGGTTCTTGACTTATTTTTGGTAATTATATGATATGTTTTTATGGTGGGTTTTAATGGTGATGATTTATTTGTATGATAGGTTTTATGTTGGGTTTTAATGGTTATGATTTATATAGATAGTATGATGCAAGGCTATGAATTCTATATTAATGCTATGAGTTATATATATATAATATAGCATAATGCACTATATCTCATGCATGGCATGGGCAGAAAAAAATAAACAAACCGGAGTCCATGCTCCGTCGGGGCGACCGAGAAACATTCATGGGGATAGTCTGATAGGCTATAACCGGAGTCCATGCTCCGTTGGGGCGACCGAGAAGCAAGCATGGGGATATCTTGACGAGGTTTTTCCGTCAAGAGGGATATGACATTGTGATGGTAGGGATGATGGGTGGGACACATGACATGATGCACCCATGGCATGACATTCATCTTATAGTTTTCCTTATATGATTTCATATGTATCTGTTATTACTAATCCATGTGCTACCCCTACTCGGAGTCCTACTGGGCGCGTGGTCTAACACCCTACTTCTACCCTAGCTGATGACGCATGAAATGCCGGAGCAGAAGGATGGGACGGGAGTCAAGCTTAGGAACTTGGGAAGGCGGACTAATTATTTTGTTTAAGTTTATTTTGGGAAATGTGTATTTGTATAGTTTAGCTTGTCGGAAATGTAATGTTTTAGACTTATTGCTATGATTTGGATCTTATTGTAGATACATGATATTATGGCATTTTAGTAATTAAATGATGAAATCTTCCCTGCTATCTGAAAACTGGTAGGATAGTTTTTATTACAATATTCCGCATTAAGTCATATTCCGCGAGCTCACGTCTACGTGTGAACCGTTCTCGGGGACTTCGTGCCACGCGCACGTAGGGTTGGCCAGTTAAGGGCCTGGCTTTAGAAGCTCGGACTTAACTCGCGTCGTGACGTCCGCGCCTTTGTCACTCTTTTATAAAAAAAAAAAGAAAAAAAATAGACTATGATTTTCGGTGAAAAGGGGCGGGCGTTACAGGATAGGATTGGGTTGCTTGTGTTCCAAGTTGTTCTAATCCTATGGTTTTATGAATGAGTGGCTTAGATTACTTTGGGTTTGGATCTAATGGTTCTAAGGTTAATTGGTTAAAATAAATTTTATAAATGGTAAGGTTTTCAATGGAGGGTTGAGATTCAATGGTTGATCTATATGATGGATGAAATGCATGGCCTAGATCTAATGTATGCAATGGATTAGGTAAGGTGGCTCTAGGGTTTTCCTAAGTTTATGAATGAGATGGCTGGTTTGGATTAAACATGATAAATGCATGGTGGATATGAAATACGCATGCACAAGGCTTGAGGCGTGTACATGGGTTTTGGACTCAGGGTTTATAGTGAATTCGAGTATGGGCTTTTGGTAATTGGGTTTGAGTAATTGGGTCTCAAATGAACACCTTGGACTTGAGCTCTTGAACTGGGACTTGGGCCTGCTGGACTTAGACTTGCACACTGGCCTGGCCAGACTGTGAATTGCAGATGGATTACTCTGAGCATGTTCCAATGCTTGGCATGTGGAGCATAGCTTGGTCCACTGGAGTGGATCTTTGACCCATGAATTTGGATTTTCAGAATTTGGCCTCTTGAATTGTAGGTTCTCTTCCAGAATTAAATAATTAATTCACCACTTAAAATCTAAAAATATTGAATTAATATAGACTCTCATAATTAGATCCAGATTAATCAATTTACAGTAATATCCCTAAAAGGTGGTCTGAATTAAATTATAAAAATTCTTGGTCTTTCATTTTAAGTACAAATCCTTGCAATTTCTTCTGTATTTAAACTGATTTCTTGCACTTTCCATATTTATCTACAAAACTCACAAACTATATTAAATGCACCTAATATATACAAAATTGAGGGCTAACTAGTCCAATAATCAGGAGTAAAGATGTCATTTTTCATGTCTCAACAAAGACAACTGTAAAAACCCTGCAGTTTGGATTTTATTGGCCCTCCTTGTGTCGCGATACCCATATCATCTGGAGTTCATGTGATAGATGTCAAAGACTATGGTATATCTCGTAGAAATATAATGCCTTTAAACCCCATCCTGACCATTGAACTTTTTGATGATTGGGACATCGATTTCAAGGGACTTTTCCCTAACTCTTCCGACAATCTATATATCGTCGTAGGCATTGACTATGTATCATAGTGGGTAGAAACGATGGCATGTAAAACAAATGATCACAAAGTTGTCATCTGTTTCTTGAAAGAAAATATTTTCTCTAGATTTGGAGTTGCACAAACCATAATTAGATCCCATGAAAATGTACCATTTACATTACTCATGGAACTCGGTTCCATCCACCCTATCACAAAGGGACGAACATAATCTCTAGTCCATAGTCTCACTTCATCTCCCACACAACACGGTCTGAGAGTTGAACCTTGCTTTAATACCAACTGTAACGACCCGTCCAGCTACGGGCATGTTAAGACCAATACCAACTCCCAAAACCTAGTTAATACTATTTTGGGTACTTTTTTGTTAAAAAAAGGGAGAAACCACTCCTACAACCCACACTAATCACCGGCCAGTACACTAGTGACCAAAAGTACCAATAAACATTAACCATAATTATAAACAGTAACATTATCCCATTAGTACATTCATCCATTTCATGCATGAACACATGTCTCAAATACATGAACAAGCTCTCAACTATAAAATGACTTAAAAAAAAAAAAGTTGCAGCTCCAGACCCAGCGCCGGATCGAAGGGTGTTCTCAACCCAATGGACACGTGAGAAACAATAAAATTTAATTTTTTTTTTTTTTACTTTGAAGCATGCACAACTCATAGTCCAAACACGTGACACCTAAACGTGTTGAGAGTGTAATAGCCCGGATTTTTAATGCAATAAATATATTGGCTATTATTTATTTTAATTGTTGAAAATTAAGATTCATTGATGAGATGGATGTTAGATGGATCCAAGTTGGGGCAATGGCCCAAGTATGGTCCAATTGACCATGAATATGATTAATTTTATTTAATTGGGTCTATGTGGTCAATTAGGTCAAATGCCCAATTGGGACCCAATGGGTCAAGGTGGATTGATGATTAGCGTAAATGGGTAAGGAATCATAGATGGAATGAATGTTAGATGGATCAAAGTTGGGGCAATGGCCCAAGTATGGTCCAATGGACCATGGATAGGATTAATTCCATCTAATTGGGTCAATGACGGTCAATTGGGTCAAATGCCCAATTGGGACCCAATGGGTCAAGATGAATTGAGCATTAGGGCAGATGGGTAAGAAATGGATTTAATCGGGTCATGGACTCAATTAAGATTAAAGGTATGAGGTAATGTCCAAGTGGCATAGCCAAGTGGGACCCAACTCCACCTCATCAAGTGAGGTGGCGTGTGGACCAAGGCACAAGTGGGGCCGGCCACCATGGTTGACTTGGTCAACCATGGGTGAGTTCATGGGTGAATTAAAGAGGATCAAGTGTCACCTAAGTTAATTTTGAATAAATCCAAGTGGCATAGCCAAGTGGGACCCAACTTCACCTCATCAAGTGAGGTGGCATGTGGACCAAGGCACAAGTGGGGCCGACCACCATGGTTGACTTGGTCAACCATGGGTGAGTTCATGGGTGAATTAAAGAGGATCAAGGAAGTGAGTTGAATTAAATTATTTAATTAAATCACCTAAGTTAATTTGAAATAAATTCAATGCTTGAGTTAGGAGTTGAGTTGCATTTAAATGGAGTGAGTCAAATGGGGGTGAGTCACATGGAAAATAAGATCGAGTGAGTCAAAGAGGTTTTCCATCTCATGCAAACCACTCCACCAAAACCATTGGAAGGTTGGTATGTTCCATGTGGAGTCATGCAAGACCATGGTTGGTCAAAGAAGAGGTGGTGGTTCCATCCAATGCAAACCACCAAACCACCAAGAGGAAACCACTCCACCAAAACCGTTGGAGGGTGATATGTGCCATGTGGAGGAATGCAAGACCATGGTTGGTCAAAGAAGAGGTGGTTCCTTCCCATGCAAACCACCAAACCACCAAGAGGAAATCACTCCACCAAAACGGTTGGAAGGGTGGTATGTGCCATATGGAGGTATGCAAGACCATGGTTGGTCAAAGAAGAGGTGGTGGTTCCATCCCATGCAAACCACCAAACCACCAAGAGGAAACCACTCCACCAAAACCGTTGGATGGGTGGTATGTGCCATGTGGAGGCATGCAAGACCATGGTTGGTCAAAGGAGAGGTGGTGGTTCCATCTCATGCAAACCACAACCACCAAATGAAACCACCAAGCTCAAAACGGTTGGAAGGGTGGTGTGTGCCATGTGGAGGCATGCAAGCTCATGGATTGTTCAAAGGAGAGGTGGTGGTTCCATCTCATGCAAACCACTAGCCACCAAAGGAAACCTCCAAGCCCAAAACCGTTGGATGGGAGTTGTATGTGTCATGTGGAGGGCATGCACTCCCTTGTTTGGTCAATGGACTCATGGGGAAGACTCCACATTGATGAGGGTGGAGTCTTGACCAAGGAAACCCAAGACAAGATGGAAAATGGCTAGGCTTTCCATCTCATCTCACTCTCCCTCTCTCTCTCAAGTCCGACCCTCCCTCACAAGACAAAGAAAACACTTAGTTTCTTTTCATCTCAAGCTCCTCTCCCTCACACAAAGAAACCCTAGGGCCGACCCTCTCACAAAGACAATGGAAAAAGACTTAGGGTTCCATTCTCTCCTCCATTCCCTCTCTCAAACCTACACTCCAAGGCCGAACCATCTCCTTGGGTTTTTCATCTCAAGACCTCTCAAGCACCACATTTTGGCCAAAGGTCAAGGAGGAAGAAAGAAAAAAGATTAAGGAAAGAAAAGAGCGGAGGAGCAAGACGGAACGGAAGAGGACGAAGGAGTCGTGGAATCGGTACGTATGGTTTAGTATGGTTTATAAATAAAAAGGAAATTAAAGGAAACCATGGAATTCCATTTTGGATTGGAGAGCTGGCCAAAACATTATGGGCCATGGATTTAAAATCCATCCAAGGAATAAGATGGAAAAATGGACAAAACCCTAAACGGATGAGATAGATGTCATGAATGAAGATTAAGGACAAAATGTATGCATGCATGGCTTAAGCATGAAAAGTGGTCAAGGATCATGGTTCGGCCCTTGCATGGCCGAACCCTAATTATTATGTATATATGGCTAGGGACCTCATGCATGTCCAAGATAAGGAATATGATCAAGATCATGGTTTGGCCCTTGCATGGCCAAACTCTAGATTGTTATGCATGGACCATTGAGGACTAAAAAGGGATTGGATGACGTTCGGCCATGTTGTATGGCCGAACCCCATGGAAGGATGTTTGTAATTGTTAATGGATTTTTAAGGATGTAAATCATAGATGTATGTTAGTGATTTTAAAAGGTTTTAAAGGATGATAATGATGGAAGATTATTGGTGATTTTAAGTGGGTTTGAAATGGTTGTAAATGATTCAAAGGGAAGATGAAAATGAACATCAACATGGCCGAACCCTATGAACCATGTTGATGGATCATTTGTGGATCCATGCATGTAATGTTTAGTCATGGATCTATGTTATGTTAATGAGTGATTTATGGACCTAAGTCATGTGTAAATAAGCTAAGTGATTAGCTATAGAAAGATTAATGGCTAAGATGGAAATATGGTGAAAATGAAGGACCATGGGTTCGGCCATGGTGTATGGCCGAAATCCATGGAAAATGTTTTGTGGACTTAGGGTTTTATTAATGTTAAATGATTAACTTATGTGTGTTTGGATGGCATGATCTTGAACCCACATGATTAAATTGATAAGGGATTAAAAAGGGGACCAAAACCAAAAGGGTGAGGTTCGGCCATGTTGTATGTCCGAACCCCACTCATGGGTGATTGTGGACTTAAGCATATTTCAGCCTAAGATATGGCCAAACCCCACTAGTCGACGGTGGATAGTGGACGGTGGACAGTGGATAGTGGATAGTGGACGGTGGACGGTGGACAGTGGACAGTGGACAGTGGGTAGTGGGCAGCGGGTAACCGGCTAATTTTAAAAATGAAATATTCATGTGATTTTTCAAATGGTTAAATTAAATTGGAAGGATGAAGGGAATGGGTTAAACCAATTAATTTGATTATTTTATAGAATTTATTTAAGGTAAAAAGATTCCACAACCGGAGGCGCGATTGGCGAGCGGTTTTTGGACGGAAAAGCAAGGCAACAATAATTAGTCGTTGGTAGGATTCCTACCTCATTGAAAACCATGGAATATGTATATGTGTTGTTTTACTTGAATTATTTTGGTATCAAATGTTACGTCTTAATGACGAGATTTTAACGCTATGATGTTTATTGTTACATAGCATGTTTGCACTTACATCTCATGCATGGCATGGGGGGGATACTATGGAGTTGTGATACCTTGATGAGGATTTTTGTAACTCCCCGGATTTTCAAGCTATGGATATATATGGAAATTGTCCATTTAATTTATGAATTAATGTATGTGGACCTTAAGACCCAACGGATGGTGGACATGGTGCAATTGAATTAAATGAGTAAGATGTATTTAATTGAGTCAAGGTTGTTATTCGGGTCAAAATGGCCAATTGGACCCAATGGGTCATGTTTGACTTGGTTGACCACCAAGTGAGTCTAAGTTTAATTAAGTTGGGGCTGATTTTGGAAATGGAATCAAATAATTGGGTTGATTCAAGTGAATTAAATGAGTTGAATTAAAGAGGTGAGTTGAGTTAAGTGAGTTGAATAGATTTGAATTAAATTATATGAGTTAGGTGAGTTGGATGAAAGGGTTTTGGGGGTTACACAATTCAAAACCTAAGGGTACACGTTGGAATGAGAGTTTCATCTCATGGATGAAACCCCCACTTGAATCATTAATGGAGAGGTGAGGGGTTTTGGTTATTTCAAATTCAAACAAAGGATACACGTTGGGGTGGGGGGAAGAAGGGGAAGGTTTCATCTCATAGATGAAATCCCCAAATGGAGAATCAATGGGAGGTGGACGGTTACACAATTCAAGCCAAGCAAGACCGTTGGCTATATGGGAATTTCATCTCATGGATGAAACCCCCATATGGGCCATTAAGGAAAAGGTGGCGGGTTTGTGGAGGATACACAAATGCATACCATTGCACACCGTTGGAGCCTTGGGAGTTTCATCTCATGGATGAAATCCCCAAGTGGAGCACTAAGGAGGGAGGTAAATGAGAATGGGGGTTACAAAGGGGTGTCACCAAAGGACACCACCTTTGGTGGAATTTCATAAAACAAGAAAAGATTAAGGAATGGCATTCTAGACTCTCTCCCTCTCAAGCTCTCTCAAGGCCGAACTCTCTCTCTCTCTCTCAAGCTCTCACTCTTGGCCAAAGGATTAAGAAGGAAGGAGGAAGAAGCTAAGGAAGGAAAGGATCGGAAGAACAAATCGGGGCGAAGGAAAACCGGAGGAGTCACGAAATCGATAAGTCCTCGATGAATTTTTATTAATAAGATGGTGAAGAAAACATGGTCCGACCATTGCATGGCCAAACCCTAAAATGATATATTAGAATCACCAAGGACCAAAAAGGGGTTGGATGAGGTTCGGCCAGGTTGTATGGCCGAACCCCATCAAAGGATCAAGCATGAATGTTTGATATATGCTAAGGAAATTAATGGAAGGACATTGGTTATATTTTAATGGATTTTTAGGGATGAAAATCATAGACATATGTGTATGATTTTAAAAGGTTTTTAATTTGGGAACAAAAGACTTGGATCTTCATCTCATACTCTCCCTCTCTCTCTTGGCTGTCTCTCTCCCTCAAGCACTCTCTTGGCCGATCACTTCTCAAGGTATAGACTTAGAAAAGAGTTGTGATCTCAAACCATCACACAAAGCCAACCACTCTCAAGACAAGGATTTGGAGCATTGTTCTAAGCTTCTCCCTCAATCCATATCACTTGGCCGAATTATTCCAAGGGGTTTGCAGCAAGATTAGTCTTGGCTAAAGGACAAGAAGGAAGGAAGGAAAGGCTAAGGAAAGGAAAGGAACAAGCCGGAGCAAAAGAATAACAGGAGGAGTCGCGGAACCGGTAGGTTTTTCTTGATGGATTGTATTTAAAATAAGAACCATAGGGTTCGGCATGGAGGAAAATTAAGGAATGTATGATTATTTTTAAAAGGAGTAGATGAACCATTGGGTTCGGCCATATGTACGGCTGAACCCCATGAAAAGACTTGGTTATTTTTATGGGTTTTTGAGAGATAAAAACCATACAATGTTGTGAAGGTTTTAAAGGTGTTTTAAATAGAGATAAGGTTAAGGTTGTGGGTCGGCCATTGCATGGCTGAACGATAATGTTATTATGGCTAAGGTGCTGAGAATAAACCATATATAAATATTGGAATATTTGAAACAAGAAAACCATGGAAAGTGTTAAGGAAGTTTTTGGGTCTAAAAAAGGACTTTTAAAAGGGAGATAATGGACTCAAGATGGCCGAACCCCATGAAACGATAATTGTTTGTATGTAATGGAAATAAGGATTAAGTAAATGGATAACATATTTTGGATGATTAAAGGATGGAAATAATAGATCGAGGACTAAAAAGGTGGACCAAAGATAATTAAGTAAGGTTCGGCCATACTTCTAGGGTTATTTTATGGATTGATTTATTTTATAGGTATGCAAAACATGAAAACCATAGGGTTCGGCCATACATGGACCATTTTTATGGGTTAATTGGAGTTAAGAAAATGGTTAGAAATTATTAATGGTTCTATGCTTTTGATTAAGGAATCACATATGATTATCTTGGGACTTAGTATTAAGTAAGTAATCAGCCATGATAGATGATGACAAAAGGGACAAAAATCAATATGGTGAGGTTCTACCATGTGGTATGGCCGAACCCCACTAATGGTTATTTGGTGGACTTAGTTTCTTTTGAAGTGGTCAACTTGTAATATAATTGGTCAAATCAAAATGGAGACTTATGTATGATGGATTAAAGTAAATGAAAGGTTAAACAAGGGTTACGCTAATGGCAATATTGTAAATATGGAATGAAAAGATCAAAGGACTTGAAAAAAAGGGGCCAAAACCAAAATGGTGAGGTTCGGCCATGTTGTATGGCCGAACCCCACCAAGGTATATTTGGTGGATTGAGGTTTTTAAATGAGTTATTTGGATGGTATTGGTTAAAGAAAAAGAGAGATCAAATCCAAGTGGGTGAGGTTCGGCCGTGATGTATGGCCGAACCCCACAAGGTGGTGTGTTTGATCTTAGACTTAATTAGAAACCAAATGAGATATGTGTTTGACTTATTGACATGTAACAAGGTGACGGAACTTCTTAAATGGTGCGCAATCGTGAGCGGGTGATGGTTTAAGAAGAGCGGACATTTTAAGTGACCTTTGGTAGGATTCTACCTTATTGAAACATGGATATGTATATGGTTTTATCTTTATTTGATGGTTTATGTTGCAATTTATATTATGTTTCAAAAGTGAAGTTTTTAATGCTATGGTATTTACATTACATAGCATATGGACATGTACATCTTATGCATGGCATGGGAGGGGAATTTGTAATCGGAGGCCACGCTCCGTCGGGGCGTCCGTAAGGCAATCGTGGGAAGACCTTGATGTGTATAATGCCATCAAGTAGAATCCGGAGGCCACACTCCATCGGGGCGTCCGAAAGACCACTGTGGGAATACCTTGATGAGGAGAATTCCATCAAGAGGTTACATGTATGTGATGGGTGGGACTCATTGCATAAGACATATGGCATGGCTTGATTTTATATGGTTTTGATGATATAATATTATACATGTTTTTGTGATACTAACCCATGTGTTAGCCCTATTTAGAATTCCTACTAGGCGCGTTGTTCTAACGCCCTACTTCTACCCTAGTGAATGACACAGGAAAGGAAGGGATCGAGGATTGTGAAAGAAGCCAAGCATAGGAGCTTGGATATATGAATGGATTTTATTTATTATATTTTGTTAAGTTACCATGGACATGTAATAACTTAGATATTATTGCTATGGTTTGGAATGGTTTGATTGAATGATTAAGTTAAGGTAATTTTGGATAAATGACTAAGTACTTTGCTATCTAAAAGAAATGGACTAGAGTTAGGTTCTATTATAATCTGTAGTCTATGTTATATTCCGCAATTATAAACTTAATACGTGTGAACCATCTCAGTGGACTTAGTCCACTCACACGTATGGTTGGCCAGTTAAGGGTCGGGCTTTAAAAGCACAAACTTAGCTCGCGTCGTGACATTCCTCTCTTTATCATTGTTTATTTAAAAAAAAAAAATAGACTTTGATTTCGAGTGAAAAAGGGCGGGGTGTTACATAGAGTAAAGAATTTGAGAACATGTTCCATTCAAGAATCTGTGAATGTTGTGGTGGATGATCATGTTCTTACCCCTAGTCAAGAACAAAAAGAAGAGGACCCCATTCCACTTGTTCAAAAGGAAGAAAATCATGTGGAAGAAAATCAAGTTGCCTCTCCTAAACCCAAGCCCCTTAAGAATGTAAAGGAACACCCCATTGAACAGATCATAAGAGAACCCATAGCTGGAGTTAGAACAAGAAGACAACTCGAAAATTTGGCCAATTATGCATGTTTTACTTCACAACTGGAACCTAAGAAAATAGAAGAAGTCATAAATGATGAAGATTGGGTCAATGTAATGCAAGAGGAGCTAGGACAATTCACTAGGAATGATGTTTGGGATTTGGTTCCTAGACCCAAGGAAACCCATGAAATTGGAACCAAATGGATATTCAAGAATAAGATGGACGAACATGGGACCATTGTATGGAACGAAGATAGATTGGTAGCTCAAGGGTACACACAAGTATAAGGGATTGATTTTGATGAGACTTTTGCCCCGTTAGCTAGATTGGAATCAATTAGAATCTTGTTTTCCATTGTTTGCTACCTCAAGTTCAAGCTATACCAAATAGATGTCAATAGTGCCTTTTTGAATGGACTCTTGAATGAGGAAGTCTATGTAGAGCAGCTTAAATGGTTCATTGATCCAAAGTTCCCAAATCATGTTTTAAAGCTTAAGAAATATTTGTATGGTTTCAAGCAAGCCCCAAGAGCTTGGTATGAAAGGTTGACTCAATTCTTACTTAAGCATGAATTTCAAAAGGGGAGTGTGGACAAGACATTGTTTGTCCAAAATACCAAGAGATCCATTCTTATTGCCCAAATATATGTAGATGACATGGTGTTTGGATCTACTTGTGAAAAGTCCACAATTGATTTCTCCAAACTCGTGAAATCTGAATTTGAGATGTGTATGGTGGGAGAATTGAAGTATTTCCTTGGTCTCCAAATCAAGCAACATGATGAGGGCCTCTTCATCTCTCAAACAAACTATGCAAAAGAACTTGTTAAGAGATTTGGCCTTGATGGATGCAAACATTCAGCTACCCCCATGAGCACAACAGTTAAGCTATTTAAGGATAAAAGTGGAAAAGATGTTGACCCTAGCTTGTATAGAAGCATGATTGGAAGCCTTTTGTACCTCACAGCTAGTAGACCAGACATTTCCTTTGGTGTTGGAGCTTGTGCAAGATTTCAAGCTCAACCAAAGGAATCACATCTCAACAAGTATGTATCTGGAACTACAATGTATGAAATTTGGTTTCCATATGATACATCTTCCAAGATTGTGGGATACAATGATGCCGACTGGGCCGGAAACATTGATGATAGAAAATCAACAAGAGAAGAATGCTTCTACATTGGAAATTGCTTGGTGGTTTGGCATAGCCGAAAGCAATCCTCGGTCTCCCTCTCCACAGCTGAAGCAGAGTATATTGCAGATGCAAGTTGTTGCACTCAATTGATTTGGATGAAGCAAATGTTGGTGGATTATTAAATTGGGCAAGATTCAATGACTCTTTATTGTGACAACACAAGTGCAATCAATATCTCTAAGAACCAGTTCAACACTCAATCACCAAGCACATTGACATAAGGCATCACTTCATCAGAGAATTAGTTGAGGAGAACCATTTAGTTTGAGCACATTGGTACGGAGAATCAAATGGCAGATATCATGACCAAACCTTTGGATTCAACTCAGTTTCTCTATCTTAGAAGTCCATTAGCATTTGTGTTTCTAAAATGCTCTCTTTCTCACTTATATGCTTAATTTTGTTAATAATAATTCTTGTGAACATGCATGATTTGTTTTCATATTGGCATTTCCATATCTCTCTCTCTTTTGCTACCTAGTCCAACAATTGGGACTTGTTCAAGCACTCTCATTGGGATATCTCTTTGTGCTACGAAACCTTTGTCAAGTTATGACAAAAATGGGGAGAAACTTTAGAAGCTTAGAATAAGAATTGGGTGTGGATTGAGGGGGAGAGAAGATTTTAAGTGTATTGTTGTAATGTTTTATGGACTAATGGTTGAGGGGAAGATATTTTTCTTCCACCTAGCGCATTGGTATTTGTATACAGGTAATCCATTACACGCACATCTTGAGGGGGAGCAATATGAAGGAGGTTAGTGTCCTAGGATTGTCATTTGAATTTAATCTTGTAATTGTTGTAATGTTTTATTCAAATGAGTTGTAAAGGGTTAGGGTATGTGTTTGTATTCATTAGCTTCTATGTTTTTGTCCCGAATTGACAAAGGAGGAGATTGTTAGTGCCCCAGCTTGACGAGTCAGCTATTTGTCATATTCGTCACTTCAGTGAAGCATTGCCTTTGAAGATTGAAGCCAATGAATCAAGCCTCAAAGCATTGAAGGATGGAACCCACACACTTAGGTGGACCTTGTTGTTGTGTCTTAAATTTCTTACTCATTACTCACAACCTCATGAACCATGTATAGAATAGAGCTAAGAGTACGAGGTTGATACAACAAGGAACAAGTTATATGGAAGAAAACAAAATATATGAAATTGGAATTTTGTAGGTTGTAAAAAATATAGATTTTTAAAATTAATCCCACCATAGAAATAAAATTCCATCCAGTTAATCATATTCTAGTTTTAAATAAATAGATCCATAATGTAAACATCAATTAATTCTAAAACTTAACCAATTATTCCACTTTAAAATCCAATTAAGATAATTTCAATCGCTTCAATAAAGAATTTATAAATAATCTCACATCCCAGTTAAAGAAAGCAAAATTAAAGTCCAATTTAATTGAATCTCACGTCAATTAATACATCTTTCAGAAGGTAGATACAATAAATAAATACAATTATACAACAAAATAAAGAATGAAAATAAATTGAACAACAAAAGTAAATCATACAAATAAAACAAATAACATAACAAAATAAAATAAGCAAAGGAAATAAATTGACAATTAAAATAAATGAAATAACAAAACAAGACACAATTTAAAGGTGGTATTGGAATGGATCAATCATAGCTTAAAAGTGAATAAACAAATAAAAGATCTAGATCCGACATACACATAAAAATTTAAATCTCAATTCATGCTTTACATTTAAATTAAAATTTATAAAATTTAATCTAATTAATCGAACCATAGATCCTTAGATTTAATTAAATTCAAAATCTAACTTGTTAGTGCCTCGGCTTGGCCAATCTCCTATGTTTGTCAATTCCATGACTCGAAAATAAGCACTTGCTGGAAGCTTGAAGACCCAAGATGATCAAGAGAAAAGATCATGCTCCAGCGGATTGAATCTCATCGTTATGACAATCACAAAACATGTAAAATGGTCATAAATGACTATAGGTGGTACCCACGCCTTAGAGAGGACTATCCCTAGGCTTAGAAGAACAAATGGTTAAAATCATATGAAGCCCAGTGAGGAAGGTTGACAGTGAATTAGAACCCAATTTGGAAATATGTATTTGGTTTCACTGTCAGCTTGACCAGTCTTATCTCATTGACCCCTTGGTGCAGTCAAGATCGAACCATCGTGGTCAAAGACTGGTCTGCCCGATTGACATTAGGTTTTGGAACATTATGTAAGGCCCCGCCCCTTTTCACTCGCCGAAAATCAGAGTCTGTTTTTTTTTTTTTTTGAAATAAAACAGTGAGAGAGAGCGGGACGTCACGACGCGAGCTAAGTTCGAGCTTCCAAAGCCCGGCTCTTGACTGGCCAACCATACGTGTGTGTGGACTAAGACCACAAGAACGGTTCACACGCGGTAAGGTTAAGCTTGCGGAATAAAACATAATACGAAATTGTAATAGAGTTCTATCCTATCCAAATATTAAATAACAAGGAAGTACATCACTTAATGATAATTACCTTAAATTAAAATGTCCAAAATAAAAGTCCAAACCATAGCAAATAGTCTAAGTTATTACAGTCCCAACAAGCTAATTATTCAAATTACATTGTCCATAAATAAACTTAATTAAAATAGATCTGGCTCATCCAATCTCCTAAGCTTGGATCCGATCATGTCCTTCGTTTAGTCCATTTCCTGTGTCATCATCTAAGGTAGGAGTAGGGCGTTAGACAACGTGCCCAGTAGGTACTCCGAATAGGGTCAAACAGATGGGTTAGTATAAAAATCACATAGATAAATATAAGATCAAAACCATGCAAGTCAATGTCATGCCATGGGTGTCATATGCCATGAGTCCCACCCATCATCCATATCACAATCACATAGTATTCCTCTTGATGGATAATCCACATCATGGTATTGTCATGACTCCCCGTGAATGGAGCGCGGACTCCGGTTACTTGTCAAACACAGTATAGTTCTCCCCACGAATGCCTTATCGGTTGCCTTGAACGGAGCATGGACTCCGGTTACAATTCAATCATACATCCCTTGGAATCAGTGTGGATTCCTCTCCACGGTTGCTTTATCGGAAATCCGAATGGATTGTGTACTCCGCTTACAATTCAATCATACATCCATTGGAATCAGTGTGGATACCTCCCCGCGGTTGCTTTATCGAAAATCCGAATAGAGCGTGGACTCCGCTTACAATTCAATCATACATCCATTGGAATCAGTGGGGATTCCTCCCCATGGTTGCCTTATAGGAAATTTGAATGGAGCATGGAGTCCGCTTACAATTCAATCATACATCCATTGGAATCAGTGTGGATTCCTCCCCACGGTTGCTTTATCGAAAATCCAAATGGAACGTGGACACCGCTTACAATTCAATCATACATCCATTTCAATCAGTGTGGATTCCTCCCCACGGTTGCTTTATCGGAAATCCTATTGGAGCGCGGACTCCCCTCATTTGATCCCTCCCATGCCATGCATGAGATGCAAGTGCAAACATGTTAGGTAATAATAAACATCATAGCATTAAAATCCCATCATTAAGACATATCATTTGATACCAAAGTAATTCAAGTAAAAACATCACATATACATATTCCATGGTTTTCAATGAGGTAGGAATTCTGCCAAGGACCAAATATCGTGTCCTTGCGTTTTTGTCCAAAAACCGTTCACTGATCGCGTCAAGCCGATCGTACACCGCTTGTGAAATCCCGTTACCTTATTACATATAAATAAATCAAACCAATGATCCATTTGATTTCCAACCATCCCTACGTCATCCTATGTCATTTCCATTTACAACCATAGTCTTTTATCCGATCAAGTCCCTTAAGAGGTTTCCATCATACATTGGGGCTGAACCACGTTTAAGCCCACAAAATGTCTAAGTGGGGTTCGGCCATACAACATGGCTGAACCTCACTCTCTTGGTTTTGGGCCCCTCTTTTTAGTCCTTGATCTTTTTAATCAATGTGGGTCCAAGATCATTCCATCTTTTGATTTATTAATCCCACAACCTAAGTTAATTATTTCACTTGATAAAAATAACCTAAGTCCATAAAATATTATCCATGAGGTTCGGCCATACAACATGGCCGAACCCATGGTCCTTTCATTCCATCATCTTTCCATTTTAACCCTCATTTCTTAGTTTTGATCATTCAATCTCTTTAAACATACATAGATCTACAAAATGGTCCATCAACTTGGTTCATGGAGTTCGGCCATACAACATGGCCGATCACATGATGTCTCATTTTCATTCTCTCCTCTAAAACATTTACAAACATTAGGTCCATAAACAAAGTCCCTCCATGGGGGTTTAATCATACACTTAGGTCCATCATTTTAAAACCCAAAATCCATCAACATTTCTCCATGGGGTTCGGCCATCCATCATGGCCAAACCCATGGTCCATGGTTCTTCATCATCTCCTCATTTTAAATCATTATTTACCACATTTAAAACCCATTTAAAATCACTAACATTCCTCCATCATTTTCATCCTTTAAAACCCATTTAAAATCAATTACCTACTTCCCTGGGGTTCGGCCATACAACATGGCCGAACCCTATGGTTCATCATTTTCTCTAAAAAATCATATGTACATAATTAGATCATTTGATGGGGTTCGGCCATACATCATGGCCGAACATCATCCAATCCCTTTTTAGTTCTCATATGGTCCATGCATAAAATCTAAGGTTTGGCCATGCAAGGGCCAAACCATGATCTTTGATCATTCTCCATTCTTTCTATTGAACATGCATGGGGTCCTTATGCATGTCAAGATTAGGGTTCGGCCATGCGAGGACCGAACCATGTTCTTTGACCAATCCTCATGTTTAGCCATGCATGTTGACATAAGCCATATATACATATTGTCCTTAGTAATCCATCTTACCCATTAGGGTTTTGTCCATTTTTCCATCTTATTCCTCGGTTGGATTTTGAATCCATGGCCCATAATATTTTGGCCAACTCTCCAATCCGAAATGGAACCCCATGGTTCCTTTAACCTCCTTTTAATTTATAAACCTTGTTAAGCAAGTCCGCGACTCCTCCGTTTTCTTTCGTTCCGCCTTGCTCCTCCGATCTTCTCCTTCCTTAGTCTTTTCTTTCTTCCTCCTTGATCTTCGGCCAAAGTGTGTTGCTTGAGAGGGAGAGGGTTTGAGATGAAAACACCAAGAGATGGTTCAGCTAAGGAGAGAGCTTGAGAGAGGGAGAGGAGGAGAGAATGGAAAAATCCCAAGTCTTTTTCTTGTCTTGTGAGAGAGGTCTGCCCCTAGGGTTCTTGGTGAGAGGAGAGGATTTTAGATGGAAAACTCTAAGTGTTTTCTTTTGTCTAATGAGAGGGTCGACCAAGCTTGAGAAAGGGAGAGAGTGAATGAGATGGAAAGCTAACCCTTTCCATCTTGTCTAGGGTTTCCTTGGGTAAGACTCCACCTCCAACCGCCCTCATCAATGTGGAGTCTTCCCCATGAGTCCCTTAACCAAACAAGGGAATGCATGCCCTCCACATGGCACACACCACCCTCACCAACGGTTTTGTGGCTAGTGGTTTCCATGAGATGGAAACCCTTCACCTCCCCTTTGACTCACTCCATCTTTTCATCTCCCATGTGACTCACCCCCATTTGACTCACTCCATTTAAATGAAACTCACTCCTAACTCAAGCATTTGAATTTATTTCCATCTAACTTAGGTGATTTAGATAAATAATTTAATTCAACTCACTTCATTTAATCCCCCCCTTTAATTCACCCATGAACTCACCCATGGTTGACCAAGTCAACCATGGTGGCCGTCCCCACTTGTGCCTTAGTCCACACGCCACCTCACTTGATGAGGTGGACTTGGGTCCCACTTGGCTATGCCACTTGGATAATTCCTCATACACTTGCTGTAATGCCCCGCCATTTTTTGAGAATTTTAGAGTCTAATTTTTTTTTTTAAATTATAATAAAACCTTAGAAAAGAGCGGGCGGCGTCACGACGCGAGTTAAGTTCAGACTACCCAAGTCTGAACCTTAACTGGCCACCCATGTGTACAAGGAATAGACCATGATAGTGAGTCACACATGGAACTAACATCAACATGCGGAATAATCTAGATTAATTGCGGAATAAAAAGACTAGATAGCAAGTAACAGTCTTAAACATTATTTATCATAGATCAACCATCCAAATGTTATCAACCTAATCAAACCATAGCAAGTAGTGAATTATTACATGTCCCACACAAGTATTCAAAAAACAGTAATATAAAGTAGTTCAGTCCTTCATTCAAGCACTTAGGCTTGGCTCCCCTCTCGGTCAACGACCTTTCCTTTCCCTTTGCTTGTACCTGCAATCTCCTCTGAGGATAGAATTAGGGCGTTAGATCAACGCGCCCAGTAGGTTCCCGAATCAGGGCTACCACATGTTAGCATATAAAACATGCATATATATCATATTACATGATCATTAAAAACAGGTAAAACAATGCTATGCAATATGCACATGCAATGAGCATCCCCCATCATGTACTTTCATAGCCATCACTTGACGTGCCTTGCACAGACAAGGTAAATTACAACACGCTTTCATCTCTTCTATAAAATATGTACATGCAATGAGCAACCCCCATCATGTACATTCGTAGCCATCACTTGACGTGCTTTGCACCGACAAGGTAAATTACAACACGCTTTCATCTCTTCTATAAAATATGTACATGCAATGAGCAATCCCCATCATGTACATTCGTAGCCATCACTGTAGAACTTCATTCATTATCCCATGACTATGCATGAGATGCTAATGCCTGTATGCCATTTGTTAATGCATAATATATCATTTGAAACACATATATTAAAACAAGAGTATCATAAGAAAAACTGGGTAAAAACCGTGGTTACAAGTAGGTAGGAAACCTACTGAAGAATTACTTCAGCGTCCGTTCTTTCTTAGGCTTTATCCGGTCACAACTCGTTCGTCGTTCAACTCTCGTCACCTTGTGATACAATAATCAGTAAATCATATTGTCACTTAAATGTCCATTCACATATAAGACCCAAAACATCTTGATTTGGTCCTTTCAAGTCCTTCCATTATTGCCCATATTTACAATTTTTGCCATTGGTTCCAACCAATCTACTTAGTCATCCAATCTTTAATCCACCAAACTTACTCCATGGGGTTCTGCCATACTTTTGGCCGAACCCAATGGTTCTTTTATCCATTACCATATGGTTCTCCATTAGGATATTTTAAACCTTTTAAATCAACATAGAACCATTACCGACTACTACTCATAAGTTTAGCCTATTTAACCCATTCACCATGAATTAGCATAAAGTCCATCAACATGCTTGGTTATTTACTGATATTAAGTACATAGATATATACATGATTCTTCAGTCAAAATCATACAACCCAATCAACAAGCATAACCATATATAAACCAAATAAAAACCATAAAGTAACCCATGGGGTTCGGCCACTCACATGGCCGAACCTCATGGTTCTTTGAATCCAATTCTTCTAATGATCTTTCATCATTTACCATGTATCTTAGGCATAAAAACAACAAACATAATTCTATTTAAAATCCTATAGAAACCCCATGGTATTACATTGTTTCTAACCCTTTAATTTCTCAACAATCATCAATCTCTTTCATGGGGTTCGGCCATTCAAGTTGGCCGAACCCTATGTCCATGAATTGATCCTTCAAACATGCATTAGGTGTTATTTAAATCATGCAATATCAGTACCCTATTTGCTGCCTTTATACCTCTTAGAAACCCTCTTTAAAACATGTATTTTAAATCTAATAACACATGTAAAAACAGTCCCAACGTGCATGGTTTTAAATTTCAAAAACCATACACACTAATCAACTTTTTCCATGGGGTTCGGCCACCCAAAGTGGCCGAACCCAATGGCCCATTTCCACTCCTTTAATCCACTGATTTAGACCATATAAACTTCAGTCCTTGATGACCTTCAAGTCCATGTTTTAACCTTTTTAAAACATACATTTTATGTCCAATAAAACATCTAAAAACAGTCCTATACTTGTATGGTTTTAAATTCCAAAAACCATCCAAATCAACCAATTGTTTCCATGGGGTTCGGCCATCCAAAGTGGCCGAACTCCATGTTCTCAATTTCCATCCTTTAAACCTTATCATCACACTTTAAAACCTTACTTATTTCGGCCACAAAATGACCCAAAAATCAGTCCATAAAACCCATTTCATGTTTCCAAAACATGAAAACCATGCAATCTTTTACATGGGGTTCGGCCCTCCATGGTGGCCGAACCCAATGGTTATTTTCACCATTTTAAATCCTCCATAATCAAGGTTAAACATTGGTGTATTCGGCCATGACCATGACCATGGCCCAATATATACCCTACTTGTCTTATGCTTTTAAACCAAAATATCATAAAGATACTTACCAAATTTTCCAAACTTCCTCCTTGTCTTTGATCCTTGTTTTCTCCCTTTTATTTCTTCTTTTCTTTTGCTGTTTTGTGCTTGAATATTTGATGCCAAAACCTCTGCTGTTCCAGCCAAGAAGAACAACGAATTGGAGAGAGGAGAGAGAGAGATAAGGAAAATCTTAGGCTTTGCAATGATAAATTGGCCAAGTGATGGTGTTCATTGGTTTTGTATTTCAGCCCCCAAAACCCCTCCACTCCCTCATCAATTCATACACACAACGATGGGTCTTGGGTGCTATCCAAGGCACCCCTTGGAAGCTACCCATGCAGCCATACAACTTCCCAAGCAACTCACCTCAATCCCAAGTGTTCTCATTTACCATTCAACATGCAACTCACCAAAACAAGTCCCCAACGTGTGGGACTTGTTTTGGTTGGTTTGAGACCAGCCAACCTCTTCAAATTCCCATTAGACTCACTGATTTACAGTCCCTTGGATTTCCATTTTGACTCACCCAACTCAAGATATTCTTATTCCATTTCAACTCACCAAACTCACCATACTTAATGCATTTCATTTAATGCACATGAGTTGACTCACTACTTGATTTAATTCTAACTCACTTCAGTCCCACTCAAATGATTTGACTCGTGTTTTAGCTCCCTTGAGGGTCCACATGGTCAACAATGGTCAACTTGACCCGTTGGGTCCACTTTTAGCTCCTTGACCCGTTTTTGACTCCATGACCCAATTATGGTATTTTGGTCATTTGCAATTGGTTTTTACACATATGGATCAAGCCTACCCATTTTTTCTTCACTTGATTTCTAATCAAATAGGCTTAACACCATTTAATTTAAATTCACAAAATGGTCAAATCATCCATTTTGACCCGATGGGTCCCATTTGGGCCCTTTGACCCATTTAGCCATTTTTGACCAAATTGATGTAAATTACCCAACCAATCAAACTTAACATTCATAATGTGCTCATATGATTTTAATTTGAGCAATGGGCCCCACTATTTCCTTACTTGACATCACAAAATAATTAATTTAACACATCAGGGGCATTTTGGTAATTTTCCACTTCATTGAGAAATTGGGGTGTTACACTTGCCACCTCACTTGATGAGGTGGACCCCATGCCTCTTATCTTAATTGGGTCCATCACCCGATTAAATCCATTACTTACCCATTTGCCCTAGTCATCAATCCATCTTGACCCATTGGGTCCCAATTGGGCATTTGACTCAATTGACCACATTGACCCAATTAAATAGAATTTATCCTATCCATGGTCCATTGGACCATACTTGGGAAATTGCCCCAACTTTGATCCATCTAACATCCATTCCATCTATGAATCTTAATTTTTAACAATTAAAATAAATAATAGCCAATATATTTATTGCATTGAAAATCCGAGCTATTACAATATTTACCTCTTTTGAAATTTTCGTCCCGAAAATCGAGCGTAGTAGAGTTTCAAACGACTTATACAAAAAGCTCAGGATGAGCTGCTCTCATTTCTGATTCGAGTTCCCAGGTGGCCTCCTCATTACCATGTCGATCCCATACCAACTTGACGAATTGAATGGTTCGGTTCCGTAGTACTCTCTGTTCTTTCCCGATCACTCTGACCGGCTTCTCCACATAAGTTACGTCGCTTTGCACATCCACATCTTGCACGTTCAACACGTGTGAAGGATCAGGGTTGTATTTCCTCAACATGGAGACATGGAATACGTCGTGCATAGATGACAACTGTGGAGGAAGTGCCAATTGATAAGCCACCTCCCCCACCCTCTTTAGGATTGGAAATGGCCCCACAAACCTAGGCGACAATTTCTCTTTCTTCCCGAATCGCATGTGTCCCTTTCGTGGCGAGACTTTTAAGAACACTAAGTCTCCCACCTCAAACTCAAGGAGCCTTCTCCTCTTGTCAGTGTAGCTCTTCTGACGACTCTGTGCAGTAAGTAGGTGATGTCGTATCAACTTAATATACGCCGTAGTCTCTGCAACTAGCTTGGTCAAATAAGTGCAGGCTCACCGGCCTCTGTCCAACACATTGGCGATCTACATGGTCTACCATACAACGCCTCAAATGGAGCTATCTGGAGGCTTGCCTGGTGACTTTTGTTGTAAGAGAACTCCACCAACAGTAAGTGATCCTCCCATCCACCCTTGAAGTCTAGCATACATGCTCTCAATATATCCTCCAATGTCTGTATCGTCCTCTCCGACTGTCCATCAGTCTGTGGATGGAATGCTATGCTAGTCAATAGATTTGTCCCCATAGCCGACTGCATGCTCTGCCACACTCTGCAGGTGAATCGGCCATCTCTGTCGGACACAATAGTCCGGGGACTACCTATGTAATCTGAGGATATCCCTTATGTACCGTCGACCCAAAGTCTCAGATGAATCTGTCATCTTGATGGGGAGGAAGTGTGCAGACTTGGTCAATCGATCTACCACGACCCATATTGCATCGTTGCCCTTTGATGACCTTGGCAACCCCGTAACAAAATCCATGGAGATATGTTCCCATTTTCACTCCGGCAATGGTAAGGGTTTGAGTAACCCTGGTGACTTCTGATGTTCAGTCTTAACCTGCTAACAAGTTAGGCAGTGAGCAACAAACTCTGCCACATCTCTTTTGAGTCCATGCCACCAATAGTGTCTCTTCAGATCATAATACATCTTGGTGCTGCTCGGATGAATAGAGATTTTGGTTTGGTGTGCCTCGATCAATAACTCTCTTCTGCAACTCTTAGGCACATATGTCCTACCTCGGAATACAAGACCCTGTCCTAGTCGTAACTCTCATTCCTGTATAACCTCACAAGTAGATATCTTAGCCCATATCTCCTCCACTTCCGGATCTGTCCGTTGCTCCTGTTCGATCTTGGAGACCATGTCGGGCCGTATGATCACATTATACATAGTCTCATGGTTCTTGATATACAAATTGAACTCTCGAATGGTATTCACCATCTCCCACTCCTTCCTGATCAAACTAGCCACTGTTGCATGTGACATGCGGCTGAAGCATCCGCCACTTTGTTCACCTTGCCAGGATGCTATCGAAGCGCAAAGTCATAATCTTGTGGATATTCCATGATAAACTTTCTATAGTAACCTGCCAATCCCAGAAAGCTGGGGATCTCGGTCACATTCTTTGGTGCTTTCCCTTTCTCTGACTGTTGCCACTTTAGCCAGGTCCACGGCTATTCCTTCATTTAATATGACATGTCCTAAGAAATTGGCCTCAGATAGCCAGAACTCGTACTTGTTTGCTTTGGCATATAATTGATTTTTTTTTTCTTCAGGGTGTCCAAGGCTATCCTTAGACGTTCTGCATGCACCTCCCGACGATTGGAATAAATCAGTATATCATTGATGAAAACGGTTACAAACTTATCCAAATAAGGACGAAAGATTTTGTTCATCACATCCATGAATATAACCCCTCCATGGGTATAATCCATTCATGGTCATAACTAATACCTTCGTAGGACTAATATGTCTATCATAAGACTAATAGGTCTAACATACGACCAATGCGTCGACTATGGAATCAAAATGTCTATCATAAGACCAATATGTCAACTTATGGGACCAAAATGTCCTTCATGCTACCAATAAGTCTAACCTAATGCCAATATTCGGCATCAATCCAAACCACCATGGAAACCCTCATCCATGGGAAGATAATATCTATCCATAGAACCATCACATCTACCATGGGACCACTATATCTATCGTGGGATCGATATACCCACTAATTGTCGTCATCGTCTACCAATGGGGGATACTATAGTAAGTGCAGTGGACATTTGTTGTACTTAAAATGCTAGTAACAGATGTGAAGGTAGTAGATACAATAGAGTGGGATGCTCCCAAATCAAATAACGCATACGCATATGAACTACAACTACTACCATACCTTGAATCACCGAATGATCCACTGTCTCTGGAGGACAAACCAAAGTATTCAGTCATCCAGATCCGGTCGGAGAAGGTGCCTGTCTTGTCTGCCCATGTGCTCTAGATCCTTGTGACTTAGCTGGTCGAGCTGGAGGACGGATAGAACCCCTGAGTGAGAAGATCTATCGTTCTGTGGACACTCTCTTTTGAAATGGCCCTGCTGACCACATTGGAAGCAGGAACTTCCAGTGAAACCTGTAACACCCCAATTTCTCAATGAAGTGGAAAATTACCAAAATGCCCCTGAGTTGTTAAATTAATTATTTTGTGATGTTAAGTAAGGAAATAGTGGGTCCCATTGCTCAAAATAAAATCATATGAGCACATTATGAATGTTAAGTTTGATTGGTTGGGTAATTTTCATCATTTGGGTCAAAAATGGCTAAATGGGTCAAAGGGCCCAAATGGGGCCCATCGGGTCTTGCTGGGTTATTTGACCGTTTTGTGATTTTAAATTAAATGGGGTTAAGCCTATTTGATTGGAAATCAAGTGGAGGAAAAATGGGTAGGCTTGATCCATATGTAAAAACCAATTAGAAATGACCAAAATACCATAAATGGGTCATGTTGTCAAAACGGGTCAAGGAGCTAAAAGTGGACCCAACGGGTCGAGTTGACTATTGTTGACCGTGTGAACCCTCAAGGGAGCTCAAACACGAGTCAAATCAGTTGAGTGGGACTGAGGTGAGTTGGAATTAAATCAAAAGGTGAGTTAATTCATGTGCATTAAATGAAATGCATTAAATGTGATGAGTTGGGTTGGAATAAAAATACCTTGAGTTGGGTGAGTCAAAGTGGAAGTCAATGGGACTGTAAATCACTGAGTTCAGAGGGAATAGGAGGAGTTTGGCTTAGTCTTAACCACCAAAACAAGTCCCACACGTTGGGGACTTGTTGGGGTGATTTTCCATGTTAAACTTTAAATGAAACACATGGAAATGAGAGGTGTTGCTTGGAGCTGAATGGTTACATTGGGTAGTGCCAATGGGTACTTTGACTGGCAGCAGGTGTCTCATTGAAATGAACAAGAGTTTATGAGGGAAATCAATGGATTAAGTGGCTGAATTACAAAAGTAATAGACCACACACTTGAACGATTTTCACATTGAAAATCTTGAGATTTCCATCTCTCTCTCCCTCTCTCCAATTCGTTTTTCTTCCTAGCTGGAACATCAGAGGATTTTGCACCAGTAGATCAAGCACAAAACAGCAAAAGAAAGGAAGAAATAAAAGGGAGAAACCAAGGACCAAAGGCAAGAAGAAAGATTGGAAGTTTGGTAAGTATTTTTATGTTATTTTGGTTTAATAACAGGAACAAATGAGGTGTGTATTGGGCCATGGTTATGGCCGAATACACCAAGATTTTAACCTTGATTAACAGAGGTTTAAGAATGGTGAAAATAACCATTGGGTTCGGCCACCATGGAGGGCCGAACCCCATGTAAAAGATTGGTGGTTTTCATGTTTTGAAACATGAAAACCATGGAGTTTTATGGACTGTTTTTAAATGATTTAAACTATATGCTTTAAAAGGTTTAAACATAAGTAAGGAAGTCTGATTTAGACCTAGAAGAAGATTAAGAAATTCAAAACTAAAGGTTATAGGGTTCGGCCACCATGGAGGCTGAACCCCATGCAAATGATGTTTGGTTTTGATGTTTTTGAAACATGGAAACCATAGAGTTTTGGTGGACTGTTGGGTTTTATTTAAGGTGCAAATGCATGTTTTAGAAAGGTTTAAAACATGGATCTGAATGATGAATGGCTGAATGTATCATGGGTCTAAAACCTTGGGTATCAAATGATGAAAGGGTTCATTGGGTTCGGCCACCTTGGATGGCCAAACCCCATGAATTGATGTTGGAATTTTTGATGGTTTTGTAAGTCAAAACCATGCAAATGTTTTACTGTTTTGGATGATTAGATTAGACATAAGGTGAAATGTTTAATAGGTTCAAACCAAAGGCTATAGGGTTCAGCCAATGAGCATGGCCGAACCCCATGAAATGGTGTGATAATTTTATGGGTAATGGTGATGGTTTTGAGAGATAAAAACCATACATTACCATGGGGTTTTTATGTGATTTACATGAAGATTGTTTACTGATTTTGGTTGGCCAATATATGGCTGAACCATGATAATGTTATGGTTAAGTTACTGATCTAAAACAGTGGATTAAAACTGGAAAAATGGACCATGGGATCGGCCATCTTGGATGGCCGAATCCCATGAGGTGTTATGGTTATTTGGACAAAATAATGAATTTATTAGATGGTTTTGAGAGGTTAAAGTGCAGCAATGATGTGCTGATTTTTATATGAATAAGTGACACCAAAAATATGTATGAAAGACCAAAACATGGACCTAGGGTTCGGCCACCTTGGATGGCCGAACCCCATGTAAGTCTTTCATGTTTTTGGTGAGTTAAAAACCATATGAAAATATGGTGTTCTTATGGTAATAAATGGATTAATATGTTACTGTTTTAGTGGATTAATATGGCTGAACCATGTTTAATTCATGGTTGAGTTAGCATGATTAAACCATGAGTGATCATGGTGATGATTGGATCAAGTGAACCCTAGGATTCGGCTATGAGTATGGCCGAACCCCATGGGGCTGTTTTGATAATTAATGGACTGTTTTCATGGGTCAAGTTATGGATGTATATGTGATTTTAAATAGAATTATGGTTGCTGTTTTTATGGCTAAGATGTATGATAAATGATGAGAGATCATTAGGAGAATTGGACTTTATGCTAATTCATAATGAATGGGTTAAATAGCCTAAGCTTATGAGTAGTAGTTGGTAATGGTTCTATGTTGTTTTAAAAGGTTTAAAATACCCAAATGAAGAGATTGATCAAAAGGACTTATAAGATGTCTTAGGTCTCATATGTGAATGGACATGTAAATAAGATTATGATTTACTTATTGTTGCATAATAAGGTACCGAAAGTTGAACGACGAACAAGTCGTGACCGGTTAAAGCCTAAGAAAGAACGGACACTGAAATGATTCTTCAGTAGGTTTCCTACCTACTTGTAACCACGGTTTTACCCAGTTTTTCTTATGATACTCTTGTTTTAATATATGTGTTTCAAATGATATATTATGCATTAACAAATGGCATACAGGCATTGGCATCTCATGCATAGTCATGGGATAATGAATGAAGTTCTACAGTGATGGCTACGATTGTACATGATGGGGGTTGCCCATTGCATGTACATATTGTATAGAAGAGATGAATGTTGTTGTAATTTACCTTGTCGGTGCAAGGCACGTCAAGTGATGGCTATGGAAGTACATGATGGGGGATGCTCATTGCATGTGCATATTTCATAGCATTGTTTTTACCTGTTTTGATGATCATTTATTATGATATGTATATGCATGTTTTATATGCTAACATGTGGTAGCCCTGATTCGGGAACCTACTGGGCGCGTTGATCTAACGCCCTAATTCTATCCTCAGAGGAGATTGCAGGTACAAGCAAGGGAAAGGAAAGGTCATTGACCGGGAGGGGAGCTGAGCCTAAGTGCTTTAATGATGGATTTTGGATTACGTTATATTACTGTCATTTGAATACTATTGTTGGACATGTAATAATTAGTTATTTGCTATGGTTTGATTAGGATAATAACATGTGGATGGTTGATCTATGTTATTTAATATTTAAGACTGTTACTTGCTATCTCGTCTTTCTATTCTGCAATTATCTAGATTATTCCGCATGTTGATGTTAGTTCCATGTGTGATTCACTATCATGGTCTATTCCATGTACACATGGGTGGCCAGTTAAGGTTCAGACTTGGGTAGTCTAAACTTAACTCGCGTCGTGACGCCGCCCGCTCTCTTCTGATGTTTATTAAAACAAAAAAAAAAATTTAGACTCTGAAATTCTAAAAGAGGGCGGGGCGTTACAAAACCAGTAGAGGTTGAAGGTCTACCGAAGTAGGGTTTGAATCTCTTGTGAGGGCGAAAAGTATTTCCCCCACTTTGACCTTTTTGGTCCTGTGTTCCATTGGAGGTTGTGTCTCCATTTCCGCTCAAGAGTTGCTGTAGGACGGAAGTGACTACTACTTGTACTAGGTTCTGTAGTTCAGGAAGTACTTCAAGAATGTTTGCACTGTCCTGACCTTCTCCATTATGTTCTTCTTCCTGTTGTTGGTCCTGTTGTGTATGTCTTCTTCTCGGAGGCATTTTCCTAAGTCAATGAAACATCGTTGACTTAGCTCCTTCGTAAAGTTTTGTATTTTGGGGAAATTGCCAAATAAACATCTTTGTATTTCTTTGTTTTTGGGGAAACTTTCTAAGTATCAAGTGTTGTTTCTCAATTTGGGGAAATCGGGAAAATATCTCCTATTTTGCTATGCTTGATAAACCCATCACTGTTTCTCAATTTGGGGAAATCGGGGAAATATCTCCTATTTTGCTATGTTTGATAAATACATCACTGTTTCTCCATTTGGGGAAATCCTGTTGTTTTCTTGTTTTTGGGGAAACTTTCCTATGTATCAAGTGGTGTTTCTCAATTTTGGGGAAAAATCATTGATGTTTCTCATTTTCGGGGAAATATGTCCTATCTTGCTACGTTTGATAAATCCAACTTATAGTGACTATCCTTCCCTTGCTATCATTCATTTTTTTCATTAAATGTTGCTCTCAGATTGAATGCTTCAATCTGAGTATAACGAAGTAAATTAATCCGGCTCCCGTGCAGCGGACTCCGAAGAGTCGGTCAATTGGGATTCTTATCTTGTCAGTGAGATATGATACCGTCTTAATCTTACTTCGAAAGATTCATTCTTCCAAGTTCGCTCTGATACCAACTGTAACGCCCCGCCCCTTTTCACTCGCCGAAAATCAGATCTATTTTTTTTTGAAATAAAAGAGTGAGAGAGAGCGGGACGTCACGACGCGAGCTAAGTCCGAGCTTCCAAATCCCGACCCTTAACTGGCCAACCATACGTGCGCATGGACTAAGACCATGAGAACGGTTCACACGCGATAAGGTTAAGCTTGCGGAATAAAACATAATGCGGAATTATAATAGAGTTCTATCCTATCCAATTATTAAATAACAAGGAAGTACATCACTTAATGATAATTACCTTAAATTAAAATGTCCAAAATAAAAGTCCAAACCATAGCAAATAATCTAAGTTATTACAGTCCCAACAAGCTAATTACTCAAATTACATTGTCCATAAATAAACTTAATTAAAATAGATCTAGCTCATCCAAGCTCCTAAGCTTGGCACCGATCATGTCATTCGTTCCGTCCATTTCCTATGTCACCATCTAAGGTAGAAGTAGGGCGTTAGACAACGCGCCCAGTAGGTACTCCGAGTAGGGTCAAACACATGGGTTAGTATAAAAATCACATAGATAAATATAAGATCAAAACCATGCAAGTCAATGCCATGCCATGGGTATCATATGCCATGAGTCCCACCCATCATCCATATCACAATCACATAGTATTCCTCTTGATGGATAATCCACATCATGGTATTGTCATGACTCCCCGCGAATGCCTTATCGGTCCCCCCGAACGGAGCGCGGACTCCGGTTACTTTTCAAACACAGTATAGTTCTCCCACGAATGCTTTATCGGTTGCCCCGAACGGAGCGTGGACTCCGGTTACAATTCAATCATACATCCTTTGGAATCAGTGTGGATTCCTCCCCAAGGTTGCTTTATCGGAATCCGAATGGAGTGTGGACTCAGCTTACAATTTAATCATACATCCATTGGAATCAGTGTGGATTCCTCCCCATCATTGCTTTAGCGGAAATCCGAATGGAGCGCGGACTCCCCTCATTTGATCCCTCCCATGCCATGCATGAGATGCAAGTGCAAACATGCTATGTAATAATAAACATCATAGCATTAAAATGCCATCATTAAGACATACCATTTGATACCAAAATAATTCAAGTAAAAACATCACATATATATATTCCATGGTTTTCAATGAGGTAGGAATCCTACCAACGACCAAATATCGTGTCCTTGCGTTTTCGTCCAAAAATCATTCACCGATCTCGTCAAGCCGACCGTACACCACTTGTGAAATCCGGTTACCTTATTATATATAAATAAATCAAACCAATGATCTATTTGATTTCCAACCATCCCTATGTCATCCTATGTCATTTTCATTTACAACCATAGTCTTTTATCCAGTCAAGTCCCTTAAGAGGTTTCCATCATACATTGGGGCTGAACAATGTTTAAGCCCACAAAATGTCTTAGTGGGGTTCAGCCATACGACATGGCCGAGCCTCACTCTCTTGGATTTGGGCCCATCTTTTTTGTCCTTGATCTTTTTAATCAATGTGGGTCCAAGATCATTCCATCTTTTGATTTATTAATCCCATCACCTAAGTTAATCATTTCACTTGATAAAAATAACCTAAGTCCATAAAATATTATCCATGGGGTTCGGCCATACAACATGGCCGAACCCATGGTCCTTTCATTCCATCATCTTTCCATTTTAACCCTCATTTCTTAGTTTTGATCATTCAATCTCTTTAAACATACATAGATCTACAAAATGGTCCATCAACTTGGTTCATGGAGTTCGGCCATACAACATGGCCGAACACATGATGTCTCATTTTCATCCTCTCCTTTAAATCATTTACAAACATTACGTCTATAAACAAAGTCCCTCCATGGGGGTTTAATCATACACTTAGGTCCATCATTTTAAAACCCAAAATCCATCAACATTTCTCCATGGGGTTCGGCCATACATCATGGCCAAACCCATGGTCCATGGTTCTTCATCATCTCCTCATTTTAAATCATTATTTACCACATTTAAAACCCATTTAAAATCACTAACATTCCTCCATCATTTTCATCCTTTAAAACCCATTTAAAATCAATTACCTACTTCCCTGGGGTTCGGCCATATAACATGGCCGAACCCTATGGTTCATCATTTTCTCTAAAAAATCATATGTACATAATTAGATCATTTGATGGGGTTCGGCCATACATCATGGCCGAACATCATCCAATCCCTTTTTAGTTCTCATATGGTCCATGCATAAAATCTAAGGTTTGGCCATGCAAGGGCCAAACCATGATCTTTGATCATTCTCCATTCTTTCTATTGAACATGCATGGGGTCCTTATGCATGTCAAGATTAGGGTTCGGCCATGCGAGGACCGAACCATGTTCTTTGACCAATCCTCATGTTTAGCCATGCATGTTGACATAAGCCATATATACATATTGTCCTTAGTAATCCATCTTACCCATTAGGGTTTTGTCCATTTTTCCATCTTATTCCTCGGTTGGATTTTGAATCCATGGCCCATAATATTTTGGCCAACTCTCCAATCCGAAATGGAACCCCATGGTTCCTTTAACCTCCTTTTAATTTATAAACCTTGTTAAGCAATACTTACCGACTCCGCGACTCCTCTGTTTTCTTTCGTTCCGCCTTGCTCCTCCGGTCTTCTCCTTCCTTAGTCTTTTCTTTCTTCCTCCTTGATCTTCGGTCAAAGTGTGTTGCTTGAGAGGGAGAGGGTTTGAGTTGAAAACCCCAAGAGATGGTTCGGCCAAGGAGAGAGCTTGAGAGAGCGAGAGGAGGAGAGAATGGAAAAATCCCAAGTCTTTTTCTTGTCTTGTGAGAGAGGTCGGCCCCTAGGGTTCTTGGTGAGAGGGAGAGGAGTTGAGATAGAAAACTCTAAGTGTTTTCTTTTGTCTAATGAGAGGGTCGGCCAAGCTTGAGAGAAGGAGAGAGTGAATGAGATGGAAAGCTAACCCTTTCCATCTTGTCTAGGATTTCTTTGGGCAAGACACCACCTCCAACCACCCTCATCAATGTGGAGTCTTCCCCATGAGTCCCTTGACCAAACAAGGGAATGCATGCCCTCCACATGGCACACACCACCCTCTCCAACGGTTTTGGTCTAGTGGTTTCCCTGAGATGGAACCCCCACCTCTCCTTTGACCAAGCATGAGAATGCATGCACTTTACATGGGCTCCTTGACTAACCAAGAGGATGCATGCCCTCCACATGGCACACACCACCCTCACCAACGGTTTTGTGGCTAGTGGTTTCCATGAGATGGAAACCCTTCACCTCCCCTTCGACTCACTCCTTCTTTTCATCTCCCATGTGACTCACCCCCATTTGACTCACTCCATTTAAATGAAACTCACTCCTAACTTAAGCATTTGAATTTATTTCCATCTAACTTAGGTGATTTAGATAAATAATTTAATTCAACTCACTTCATTTGATCCCCTTTAATTCACGCATGAACTCACCCATGGTTGACCAAGTCAACCATGGTGGCTGGCCCCACTTGTGCCTTAGTCCACACGCCACCTCATTTGATGAGGTGGACTTGGGTCCCACTTGGCTATCCACTTGGATAATTCCTCATACACTTGCCACCTCACTTGATGAGGTGGACCCCATGCCTTTGATCTTAATTGGGTCCATCACCCGATTAAATCCATTACTTACCCATTTTCCCTAATCATCAATCCATCTTGACCCATTGGGTCCCAATTGGGCATTTGACCCAATTGACCACATTGGCCCAATTAAATAGAATTAATCCTATCCATGGTCCATTGGACCATACTTGGGCCATTGCCCCAACTTTGATCCATCTAACATCCATTCCATCTAAGAATCTTAATTTTTAACAATTAAAATAAATAATAGCCAATATATTTATTGCATTGAAAATCTGGGCTATTACACATTATACTGTCATTCTGGGTTTGCCTCTGATCGAGTGTCTCGTATGCATTTTGATTATCTCATTATACACATTGCGCACAAGCATTGATAATCAAAGTTTATGTAAAGGGTCATAGTGTGATTGCTTAAAAAAATTATCACACTAAATAAATCTCTTGATAAACATTCCGCTGCACCTTAAATAATCATAAAATTTGTAAACACCATTAAAAATGGGATTGACCTATCTTAGGTGATTTAGATAAATAATTTAATTCAACTCACTTCATTTGATCCCCTTTAATTCACCCATGAACTCACCCATCGTCGACCAAGTCAACCATGGTGGCCGGCCCCACTTGTGTCTTAGTCCACACGCCACCTCACTTGATGAGGTGGACTTGGGTCCCACTTGGCTATGCCACTTGGATAATTCCTCATACACTTGCCACCTCACTTGATGAGGTGGACCCCATGCCTTTGATCTTAATTGGGTCCATCACCCGATTAAATCCATTACTTACCCATTTTCCCTAATCATCAATCCATCTTGACCCATTGGGTCCCAATTGGGCATTTGACCCAATTGACCACATTGACCCAATTAAATAGAATTAATCCTATCCATGGTCCATTGGACCATACTTGGGCCATTGCCCCAACTTTGATCCATCTAACATCCATTCCATCTATGAATCTTAATTTTTAACAATTAAAATAAATAATAGCCAATATATTTATTGCATTGAAAATCCGGGCTATTACACATTATACTGTCATTCTGGGTTTGCCTCTGATCGAGTGTCTCGTATGCATTTTGATTATCTCATTATACACATTGCGCACAAGCATTGATAATCAAAGTTTATGTAAAGGGTCATAGTGTGATCGCTTAAAAAAATTATCACACTAAATAAATCTCTTGATAAACATTCCGTTGCACCTTAAATAATCATAAAATTTGTAAACACCATTAAAAATGGGATTGACCTATTCAAACCAACCCAACCCAAACCCCAACACACACCCCCCCACCCCCTCCCCTCCCCTCCCTCTAGGGTCAATATGATGTTCTAGCACATTGAAAATGGGAACTTCAATTGGTATCAAAGCAAGGTGCTCTTGGGAAAGGATCTAACCGTCCGAGTTGAACCATACGAGAACAATGGCTATAAGAGAAAGCCATGATATTTCCAAGGCTCTATTTTTGTATGAAAAATGGAATAAACTATAAAATGTTTTCATCATAAAAACATAGTTGGAAATAGGTGAATAGAAAGTGGTCTGTGCCTATGGAAAAGGTATTGGATAAAACCGTGACCACTCAGCCCAAAGACAAAGACTGTTTGGACTTGTGATGAATTAGCTATGCACGTACATCAAACATATGTACCATTCATCAGTGTTGTTTCATGATATGTTGTCAAAATATTTAAAAGACATAAAACAACAAAAGAGGCTGGAAGAATCCACTGAAAAATCACCTCTTCTACCCCAGTAGATAACATCACTTATCAATAAATTTGAGTGCTGAAAATATAGGTGATTTTTTAAAATTTATCTATTGAAAAACTCCAAGCGATATCCTCTAAGAGAAGATGACGGAGTGAGGGAACTTGTTGAAGGTAGTAACCTTCAAGTATCCTTTAAAAGCTTTGTACCAATGATTTGAAGACCAACATCATGGTACAAAAATCTGAAATATGATTCAAAAGATCAAATGGGAAGGCACCAAAAATTAAAACCAGATTTAAGAAAAGGCCAACGCTGGATTGTGAGTTTAGATTCCAAGTCTCACAATGATCGTGTTCAAATGTGTAAAGAAATTCACATTTGAAACATGTTTTGGAGTAACCTTGTATCTTGCTTTCAATCCATGTTATTGTTTGATTGTTGGATTGATCTTATGCAAGATACTTGTTTATTCATGCGGGTTTGCACTCTAGGATTGGATTATACATATCTTATTTAATTTCATATGCCATGTGATTTGTGCATCTTTAGGAAATGAATGTAATGTGTGCATTACCCCATGTATAGGGCATGTATGTCATTAAAACTGGTTTAATACACATACACAATGTCGTTTCATTCCAAAGTTCTAAAACTTGCGAATCCTTTGTGGAATTAAACATGCTCTATGTCAATTAAATGGATATTTTGTTTTAGTGTGACCTACCAAAAGTAATGATTGAATAATCCATTTAAGTACCAGCTCCTTTCAAGGAATTGAAGCTCCCTTGAAATAATGGTAAAACAAGTTATCATGTTTTGGGTAATAACATGATAATAGGCATAAGAGCTGTGTGTGCAGGGTCATATTTCATTTCTATATGCTTGATCAATGTACTCAAATCAGGAAATGAATGTATGATTAGTGTTCTTTGAGTTTCAGTGCAATAAACATCAATCTGTAAATTATGTGGAATGAATTATGTTCATATATGTCTTGTCCTGCTAAAGCCTGGAATGCCTCATCTTATGACTTCACACACTTGGACAATATACTTAACTTGGTGAATTAAATGTGTCCAAGAACCTTGCATTGATTTGGATCCAGTAAAGAGGTCCGTAATCCATGGTTTGTGCCTGATTTTAGAAGGGTGAATCGAATCTTCAATGGCATAGATACGGTGTGAATGTATGTATCATCGCTGGCATTAAAAGGTGTTTAAGCAAATCTTAAAGAACCATGAATCACAAGCACAAACACACACACACATACCCAGCCTTCCTACATAACCCAGGTCGAAAGATAGACTAGTCGGAGGAACAGACAGGTCGGCACTGATGGATTTCAGAACATTGTCTAAAAAGAGGAAAAATTGTAAAGGGAGACAGGTCGATACACATCAATATGTCGACACAGACAGGTCGTTGGTACGACCCGTCGGTGAATCAGAAAGAGTAAGTTAAAAGGTCTCTTTCTGTGAAAATGATAAAACATTTCGAAATCATTGTTTTTCCTCCCACTGAGCTCTAGAGATTTCCTCCACTCCTCCAGTGCCCTAGGTTAGCTATTAGGACCTCCGAAGTGAAATCTCGACGGAAAAGCAGAGGAGTTCCATTCCTTTCATCTCCAGTAGTTGAAAATGACAAAGGACAAACCCATTGTCATTATCGTGTCCTCTGATTCTGAGAATGATATTGCCACCTAGTCTAAGAAACCAAAATCTAAGTGGCTTCAAGTCTCTCCTGAATACTATAGGCCGTATAGTCAAGATTCTCATGAGGAAATCTCACAAGAAGAAATCCCCTCCACCCTTAACCAGAAAGCCCAGAGGAGTGATTATAAAGGAGCTTACCTTTCCAGTTGAGACCAGAGTAGAAGAAGTGAGTGGAAAAAGAAAAGCACGAAAGGAACTCACATCTCCAGAAGAAGCAAGCAGTGATAAGGATACACCTATCAGGAAACCTGCTATTGGTAAGGAAAGAGAGGAAAAAAGAAAAGAGGAGATGGAAGATGCTAATGCCAAATCGGATAGATCTCTTATAAAGAGAACCTACTGCTTCCTTGAAAAACGTCGGGAGTTGGAAAAAAAGATTGGAGATTTTGTGACCTCCATGAATGAATCAATTGAAATCTCTCCACATTCATGGAAGGACTCAAAAAAGAGTGCCCGACGAAAATCATATTCTCTTCCAGCATCTCCTCCTCCAGATGGATCGGCTTAGAATAGATTTTTCATAAATTATGCTTTATGTTGTGGGAAAACTATGTTGATATTTTGTCTAAGCATCCATTTGCCTCCCTTCTCAACCATATGTACCAATTTCTCATGAATGAAATAATATGGTTTCGTATGATGTGTTGTATGCCTTATATCTCTTGTCTACGTTTAGCATGGTATTTGCTAAAAAGACTAACATGCAGGTTTGGATGAGTTAGTTTTGTATTGGCATGTTAAGAATGATAGGGATCTCAATAATATGTAACACATATCCTTGGAGAATGGAGGAGAAAAACTCCAACGTGGGAAGCTTGAAAAATGGCTTCACCCCACGCGAAGGAAGGAGAAAATCAGTAATGCATGAGATATGCATTGGACTGTCGGGAAGACTAAAATGAGTTGGAAGAAAAACTCATGAAGCACTAAAAATGCAAGATGCATGGGGGAGTGCTTAAAACTCGATGTCAGCCTACTAATATTTGTCAATTGAATGACAAAATGGGGGATTAATTAGTAGAAGCTAGAAGAAATCAAAGTCAAAGGACACAGGGAGAATCTTTATGCTTGGAAGTTTGGGAGATCAAACATAAAGAAGATTGGGGGAGAAATCTTCTCAACACTGATAGCTTGGATAAGCTATGGGTGGTGTTATCCACTAGGAAATCGAGTATGGGGGAGCTTGATTACAAATCTTATTTAGTCCATGAATGAATATTTATATTTTGGGATTAATTCCTCTAATGATTTTCTAGTATTGCTTGCTTATATACTTGAACAGGAAAATGAAATGAAGCAAGCTGAACAACAATATGCGAAGACCATAGTCTTGTTTTCCATTTGAATATGTACATGTAATCAATATAATATTTTTATTGTAATAAGGGTGGGTTTGTAAATGGGTTAACTTCTAGATTTTGTCATGAAATTGACAAAGGAGGAGATTGTTAGTACCAAGACCTGGTCAAGCCCCTATGTTTGTTATTCCATGACTCAGAAATAAGCACTTACTAGAAGCTTAAAGACCCAAGATGATCAAGAGAAAAGATCATACTCCACCGGATTGAAGCTCATCGTTATGGCAATAAAAAAAAGGTAAAATGGCCATAGATGACTATAGGTGGTACCCACACTCTAGGCTTAGAAGAACAAATGGTTAAAATCATATGAAACCTAGTGAGGAAGGTTGACAGTGAATTGGAAGCCAACTTGAAATTATGTATTTGGTTTCACTCTCAGCTCGACCAGTCTTATCTCACCAACCCCTCGGTGCAGTCAACGTCGAACCATCGTGGTCAAAGACTGGTCGGCCAGAATGACATTAGGTTTTGGAACATTAAATTGTCATTCTGGGTTTGCCTCTGATCGAGAGTCTCGTATGCACTGAACCCTCGGTAAAAGACTGAAACGACCCCTCGTAGTCAACGACTCGTAGATCAAGATCTTGAGTTCTAAAACCTTGAACTTATATAGACTTTCGAAGAAACAGACATACAGGCAATCAAAGACCGATCGAGAGTACTAGGACTGACCCCTCGATAATGGGCGACAGGCCGTTCTGGGTAACATGTTTCCAAATTGAAAACTAATGTCAAGCATGTTTTGCACCAGAACGAGCCTCTCGTATGGACCGACCTCTCGGTAGCATAAGTGTCGACCCATCAGCAACAAAGACACGCCGACCGGGAAAGAATGCTACCATTGGGAGTGTACTTAATGCACAACGGTCGGAATTATAATAGTAACATTTCTAGTTACCGACACCTTGGTGTGACCGACCTGTCGATACATTGCCATTACTTCAACTGGTTGCTTTCGCTATATAAACCAACTTTTATGCAACCAGTTGGTATCCTTCGGACGGATTAGTTGGACCTCATCTTCACTAGTGAGCTTAAACAAGGCCCAACAGAAGGATCACTATCTCTCTTGTACTTACACTAGGGGAATCAAATACAACCAATCAAATTGATTGAGTTGTAAGAGAGAAAGGAAGGATGAAAACTCATAAATAACCAATCTGAGGATTGAGTTTGAAAGTGAGAATGAGAGAACCATAAACTAGGAAACCTTTGGTAGAACCAGTTTTCTTGACACCCTGGACTGTGATTGCTAAACGACAGCTACGAGGCAACGCGTCGACTTACATGGGTGGGATCTCGAAGAGGCACACAGCAAAAGAAAGAGCTTCAAAGGCAAGTGCTTCTTGGTTTTAATTTTCTTTAAAACCTTTGTTCCGAAGGTGGATTAAGGGGAGGTACCTCGGAACCACTGTAAAAAATTCTAGAGCATTGTCTTTGGCATAGAGGTGGTTGGAACTTCCAACCAAATGGATAGGTGGAATTCATATTCAACAGAGGTGGGTGAAATTCCCAGCCAATTGAGTGAGGTGGAAGTTCTCTAATTGTGAGGGTATAAGTCCCCACTTAGTGGATTTTGGGGATAGCTCAAGGTTGAACGAGTCCAAATAGTGGATGTAGGTTGGCTAGCCGAACCACTTTAAATTGGTCTTATGGTGTTTGATCTATGTGTGTTTGTATTTAGTATTTAAGTACTCTTCTTAATACACATCACTTTGCATATTGATTATCTCATTATATACATTGCGCACAAGCATTGATAATTAAAGTTTATGTAAAGGGTCATAATCTTAGTGTGATCGCTTAAAGAAATTATCACACTAAACAAATCTCTTGATAAACATTCCGCTGCACCTTAAATAATCAAGAAATTTGTAAACACCATTAAAAATGGGATTGACCTATTCACCCCCCCCCCCCATCTAAGGTCAATATGATGTTCTAGCACATTGAAAATGGGAACTTTCATAACTATTTCATTATGTCCCATACGAACCTTAGATTTGAATCTAAAGAAAGTTAAGTTCTAACTATTTTATTATGTCCTTTAATTAAACAAAGAATATAAACTTAAAATTAAATCAATCAATCTTGAAAGAAATTCAAAAATTGAATGTTTCAGGGTTTTAAGAGCTTATCTTACTTATTTAATGAAAGAATTAATACACAGCATTGGAAAAATACATCGAAGGCTATCAAAATAAATTTTCAAAATGATATGCTCACTTGTAAAATTCATGTATGGCTCCTTGTTTCTTGAGTAGTCTCCAATCTTCAGTCCCTTTTGGCTACTGATCAAATTCGAGTTTGGCTATGGTGGAATGGACTATTTATAGACTTGGGTTTGGAATGAAGGGTACAGATTTAATCTAATTTTAAGTAATGAATGGGTGGCTTGGATTAAATATAACTAAGCATGAATGGATGGGATTTTAAGATGAAAAAGCTAGGGCTACAAAGGTATACACCAATTTAGTGTCTTGTGTAAGAAGTTGACTTGGAGGCTAAGAAAACAATGAGAAAAAGTAGGGACTAGGTTACTATGGTCGAATTTGACAAATAGGATTAGGGTTTGACGTGTGATATGCAATGTATGGTGGAGATTACCTAAAGTTGGAGAAATACACTGAAGACAGGAGCATACTCGAAAATTGCAAGTGAGATTTATTTTATTTTGCAATTTATTTTTAAGTCTTTCATGTATGGAAATTCCATCTTTTGTACATTGAATTCTTCCATTCAATAAATAAGAAACGTCCATTTTTAGATTCTTGAAAAGTCCGATTATTCATGATGTCTTTTATGTTCCAATTTAATTTTTAATTTATGTTCTTTATTTGATTAAAGTCTTAGGTTGTGATTGTTGAACCTAAGATCAAACTCTAATTTGATCAAAGAGTATAGATTTTAATTAAAAGGTGTAAAATGAATCTTGAATTCTATGTGTTGAATTTCAGATCTAGGTTTCTTGTTTATTTAATAATTTTGGGCGATGAGAGAAAAATTCCATAACCAACTTTAAATTATGTCTTCTATTATTCTGTCGTTTATTTTTCATGTCAATTTAATTCCGTTATTTACTTTCTTTAGTTATGTTATTAATCTTGTATGTTTGATTATTATTGTATTTTTAATCTTTGTCTTGTATGTTTATCTATTTTATGATTCATTGATGTTTAATCCATGTAATTTAAATGTTTAATTCTTGATTTATGTATTCATTATATACTTTGTTTAAATAATTCATTTATTCTTTAATTTCATTCATGTATAAAACCAACCTCTCTCAAAAGATTCTCTAAGGATAGTAAATGTATTATTTTAATCCGGAACTTTGCAATTTTAAGAAAGGGACTACACATTCTTTGATTCACCAATGTAATAATTAAATAGACAGATTTGATTCACATGTTAAATAAAAAAATGATGTTCACTTGTTTTCCAAATAAAAGTTATCTTTTTGTTTCAAATTTAGTCTTAAACCAAGATTCTCAAGAGTACATCTTTTTAAGAGGTACATATTTTAAGCATATATTTTGTGATTTCCTGTGGGTTCGACCTTGCACTCATATGCTATACTATCAAATGGTGCATACACTTACGAGATTCACAAATTTAAAACATCAACATTATACTATTAATTGGTTCGTGCACTTACGAGTAATAAATTTAAGACACAACAGTTAGAGTAGTTGAATCTTTTCCCTTAGGTTGAGTGGATTAGAAACTATCTTAAAGTGGTTAGTTTCGTTTGGTTGACCCTTTGAACATGTTGTTCAAATTGGTGTTGACAGTATCAACTGAGAGGAGACATTTTTGAGGATGTTAAGTGTTGTGCCATAAGTGCAAAAAAAAAAAAAAAAATGGGGCTTGTAGATCGTAGTTTGTCACAGTTGGAGTTGGTCGTTCCACCAAAGTGAGTAAGATTTGTCGGATTTTGTTATAGCCATCGGTGGAGTTGAGCTAGAATGTGATCTTAATAGTTTTGAGATGTTTGGGTTTGACGCTATCTTTGGTATGGATTGGTTGTCAGCTTTTAGTGTATCCTTCTCTTAAGAGAAGGGTATGTGGTTGATCGCCCACAAGACAAGCTTTAAGTGAGAAGTTGAGCCTTTCCCTTAGACGTTTTGTAACTCGTCAGAGAGCGTTTGGTCAAGAGACCAGTAAGGGTTGAAAAAAAAATTCAGAATCTTCATACCATATTTGGATCAGTCTGTGGAAGCCTTTATTTATGACATGTTGGAAACTATTAATTCAGTTGAGAAAAGTATATTTCGTTTGATTTACAGCGCATTGTGACACCTGTAATACTTGAGTTTTTGAGATGGTTACAAGTACTGAGTTACATTGAATGTCATTGTTGGACCAAAGTGAGATGAGACTGAACTTAGCAGTTTTACTTTTTAGTGCATGTAGGGAATCCAGTATGACATTGTATATGGTGATATTGTTAGTGGGTTTTTAGTGGTATTGTTGATTATTTACTGGCATTCCCAATACATGACAGCTGCGTTAAAGACGTTGCAGTATAGTTATCTTATGAAGCGTTTCGTTGTGAATGTAACAAAGACTACAAGAATTGCAGAGACTAGAGGTAGAAAACTTTCCATGTCGCGAGTGTTCAACTACCTGTGTAGGGACTATCAAAGGTGGAGATGAAGGTCTTGTGCTGACGTCACACATGCGACGATGGAGTGATCGTTGAAAGAATGTGATCGTCTATGTGGATAGAGTTTTTATCTTATGCGTGAAGAGATCACAGGCTATATGTGAAATGGAGCAAGAGCGAACTTTGGATAATAGAAGTACAATTTCTGGGTCATATAATTTCGGCCTATGTGAGGCAGTAAATCCTGATAAGATTGAGGTTGTGCTTAAGTGGGAGAGACCGCGCAGTGTTTTTAATATCCGCAGTTTTTTTTTTGGGCCGGATATTAGCGGAGGTTTATTAAGATTTCTCTAAGATTGCTACACCTATGACCGAATTGAACAAAATAGGTGCTAAGTTTGTGTGCGGCAAGGCCTATTGTTTGTTTCTCAATTTGGGGATATCGGGAAAGTGTATCCTATTTTGCTATGTTTGGTATATCCAATTATGATGATTGTACTTCCTTTGCTATCTTTCATTGTTGTTCTCAGATTGATTGTTCAGTCTAAGTCTAACGAAGTAAATTAATCTGGCCCCCAGTAAGCGGACTCTGAAAAGTCGGTCAGTTAGGATTCTTATCTGTCAGTGAGACATGAAACCGTCTTAATCTTACTTCGAGAGATTCAATCTTCCCGTTTCGCTCTGATACCAACTGTAACACCCCCCCCCTTTCACTCTAAAATCAAAGTTTATTTTTTATTTTTTAATAATAAACAAGTGATCGGAGCGGAGTGTCATGAAGAGAGTTAAGTCCGGACTTCTAAGTCCGACCCTTAACTGGCCAAACCTATGTTGCATGGACTAAGTCCATGAGAATGGTTCACACATAGTTCTTTATAATTCTTGCGGAATATTATTACTTAATCTAACTGCGGATTATAATAGAACCTAAGTCTACTCCATTTAGATAGCAAAGTACAAGTCTTATAACCAAAATTACTTTAAACTAAACATTCATTCAAACTAATCCAAACCATAGCAAATATTAACTAAGTTATTACATGCCAACATTTAACTAACAAATTACATGTCCATGTAAACTTAAACAAAATATCCATAAATAAGTCCATTCAAATGCCCAAGCTCCTATGCTTGGTTTCCTTCGCAATCCTCGACCTCTCCCTTTCCTGTGTCATCCACTAAGGATAGAAATAGGGCTTTAGAACAACGCGCCCAGTAGGTGTTTCCAATCAGGGCTACCACAAGGTTAGTATAAAACATGCATATAACATAATAATACATGATCATCAAAATCTTACAAAAACAATGCTATGTATGTATGCAAATGTAATGAGTCCCACCCATCACAAGTATACATAGCCTCCTCTTGATGGGATTCTCATCATCAAGGTACCCCACAGTGGTCTTTCGGATGCCCCGACGAAGTGTGGCCTCCGAATTCTCCTTAATGGGATTCTCATCATCAAGGCCTTCCCACGATTGCCTTACGGACGCCCCGAAGGAGCGTGGCCTCCAGTTACATAACCATCACCCCATGCCATGCATGAGATGTCAATGAATACATGCCATTTGTAAATAAATCTTAGCATTCAAAACCACTTTGAATCGTAATAGTTTAACACATATCTCATCAAAATTAAGATAAAACATCAAGTATAAGTGTGGTTACAAAGAGGTAAGAAACCTACACAATGATCACTTAAATGGTCCGCTCTTCTTAAATCGTCACACGTTCACGATTTGAGTACCGTTCAAGAAGTCTCGTTACCATGTTTATATAACAATAAGTCAAACACATAACCATGTGATTTCCAATTAAGTCTAAGTCCCAAACCTCACCTACTTGAATTTGATCTTTCTTTTTATTTAACCAAAACCATCCAAATAACTTAATTGAAAACCTCAATCTCCTAAACATACCTTGGTGGAGTTCGGCCATACAACATGGCCAAACCTGACCATTTTGGTTTTGGCTCCTTTTTCAAGTCCTTTAATCTTTCATTCCATATTTACATAATAAATTGTATTTACGGTTTTTGCCATTCGTTTAACCTTTGCTTAACATTGCTAATCAATATCCATAACAAATCCACCTTAGTGGGGTTCGGCCATACAACATGGCCGAACCTCACCATCTTAAATTTTGGTCCTTTTAATCCTTCACAAATCTCCATTTGATTTGACCAATTATATTACAAGTTAACCACTTCAAAGAAACTAAATCCACCAATTATCCATTAGTGGGGTTCGGCCATACTACATGGCCGAACCTCACCATACTGATTTTGTCCTTTTTGCCATCATCTATAATGGCTGATTATTTACTTAATACTAAGTCCAACGATAAACATATGTGATTCCTTAATCAAAAGTATATAACCATTTATAATTTCCAACCATGTTCTTAACTCCAAATAACCCATAAAATGGTCCATGGGGTCGGCCATGTGTATGGCCGAACCTTATGGTTTTCTTGGTTCAAACATTCCAACATTTATATATGGTTTATGATCAACCCTTAGCCATAATAACAATATGATTCAGCCATGCAATAGCCGACCCAAAATAGTAACCTTTTCTCCATTTAAAAACCCTTTAAACCTTCAAAACATGGTATGGTTTTTATTTCTCAAAAACCATAAAAATTACCAAGTCTTTTCATGGGGTTCGGCCACTTTGAGTGGCCGAACCCTATGATCCATTTTCTACCCTTTTTAAACATCATTATCCATGATTTAAACCCTTGATAGGTTCGGCCATACAATGGCTGGATCATTTTCCCTTAACCAATTTATTTAACAAGGGTTTATAGTGCACTTACCAATACCGTGACTCCTCCGGTTCTTTCACTCCTTCTTGATCTTCTCCTTCCTAAGTCCTTCCTTTTTCTCCTCTTTGATCCTTAGCCTTACTTCTTCCTCTTCCCTTTTGATCTTCGACCAATAGATGAGCTTGATCAAGATGAAATTATCAAGGGTTGGTTCGGCCAAGATGAATTGAAAGAGAAGCTTAGCACAATGCTTCAAACCTTCAAACCTTCAAACCCTTTTTGATCTTTGAAAGGAGAACCGGCCTTGAAAGAGAGAGGGAGAGAATGAGATAGAATTCTCCAAATGTTTGATTTCCTTTCCTTAGAGTGTTGTTCGGCTAAGAGAGGGAGAGAATGAGTGGAAACAAAACTCTTCCTTTGGTTAATCAAATTCAGCCTAAGGTTGGCACCACTTGTAACTCCGTTCCCCATTCATTTCCTTCAATTATTCCACTTGGGGGTTTCATTCTTGAGATGAAACCCTCCAACGGTTTTTGGTTCTTGAGCTGCCCTAGATGCAACCTACTCCATCACTTCTCCATGTGAGAACCCAATTTGTAACTCCATTCTTAATGCCTCCCTTGGGGTTTCATCCTTGAGATGAAACTCCCAAGGTACCCAACGGCTCCCATGCATGTCTTAGTGTATCCTTTCCTCCCACCATCCTTCTCTCATTAAGGTTCCATGTGACAGTTTCATTTTGAAATGAAACTCCCAAAGGTTACAATGGCTAGCCTTTGATATCTTTGTGTAACCGCCACTCTACCTTAGTTGCTCATGTGGAAGTTTCATCCATGAGATGAAACTCCTACAAGCCAACGGTTTTGTGTCTAAATCCTTGGACCACCCAACCTTCCAACTCCCCTTTAATTCTCATGCATAGAATAATTCTCATGCATTCCAACGTGTTTTATGTTTGAATTTAAAAATAAACTTCTCACCTCATGTAACTCCCAAAACCGCCACCATCATTCATTACTTAACTAGGAGTTTCATGCATGGAAGAAACTTCCCATTCAATTCAGCCTAAACTAATTAAACTTGAGCTCACCCAATGGTCAATAATAATATAATCTTTTCTTTCATTTGAGAAAATAGATTTTATTTTTCATTAATAACAATTAGATAAATAAAATTATTTGATAAAATTATGAGCTATAGTTAATTATGTTAAATTGATATAATAAAAATAAAGAATACCTTCTAATAATAATGACAATGGTAAAAATATTAGATGATAAATACAATATTAAATTAATACAATAAGATAAATAAAAGAAAATATTATACTTTTTACTTTCAACATAAGTAAATATTGTATTTAAAATTAAAAAAATATTACTTTCACATTAAAAGTAACTTTTTGATAAAATATTAGAGTACACACATGAGCTTCCAAGTGAGCTCTTTAGGAAGCTCACATGAGTTCCTTTTCATAAAGATGGGTTTTCACTTAGAAACCCTAATGCTCATATTTTAATACCCTTCTCTCTTTCACTTTCTCTATTAAACCCTAGCCGCCACCATCGGTCTCTGTATTTTTCCCTTCAACGAAGAAGAAAAAGAAGAGAAAGGAAAGCTGTGAAAGGTGTAGCGATTTTTTTTTCTTTTATCTTTTCTCCATATTTTCTTTTTTCTCTTTCCATTCTTTCTCATCCTATATTTCTTAAAAAAAAAGGGCTTCTTTTTTTTTAAAAAAAAACAAACAACAGAATTTTTAAAATTCGACCGATATCATGACCGAATTATCAGTCAGAAATTCAGTCATATCGGCCGAATTTGTTTTGGTTCGGCCGATACTATACGTATCGGCCGATATATATCGGCCTTCGAAAACCCGATATATATTGGTCGATACGCACAGTATCGGCCGATATTTTGACCCCTGGCTCATTCAGAGCCAACCCTCTTCTAGGACCTTTTATCCTCAAGCCTAGAAGAACCAGACCCAATTTTAAGCCTAGTCTGCCAAACCCAACCTACCCAGTTCACCGAGCCTGATAGTCAACCCCAGACTTGGTCTGACAGTAAGGCCCAACTCGGCCTAGTTCTGGTATGACCCAATGCAGCCCAACTCTTGTCTGGCCCAAAGGCCCAAATATGGTCCGACCCAATTTTAGGCCCACTTTTTAGGCCCGGCCCAGTTCGGCCTAGTTTCCGGCACGGTCCAGTTTTAGGCTTGTTTGAAGTCCAAACTTGGTTTGGCCCGTTTTACCCGGATTACTTATTCCCTCGTTCTTGTTTCAACATGTTGAACTCCTTTCAACCGATTAGACCCACCTTCTCGCTTTGGATTTTGAAGACGGACATAAATGAGGAAACTATCACACTATTTTGGCATAAATATCTACCTAATGACGTGGACATGGAGTACACGGAATGGAACCCCTTATACGTTATGAACCACTAGGAAAGGGAACTATGTTGATGAATATGTTGTAAAGGGACCACTCAAGTGTACTCCTGTCAGGAGATAATGTAAGCATGATGAATGAATATGATGTTATATTGTGTAATCATGCTTTGTTGTTTGGGTGTGATCGGATGATAACATGTTCAAGTGTTAATATGTTAACATGTGGTAGATAATAATGCACATATCTGATTATGATCTGATATTGCCATGTTGATAACATGCATAGAGATAATTGTGCATCCATGTAGCTAGTGTATATGGAATACCGATGGGGAATGAGTACTAGGTTACATTAGGACTTAAAGACTCCCCCTAGCTTGACGGGTAGTTAGGGTTTGAGGTTATGGAAAACCACGCGGTGGAAGCATGGTTGAACTCTGGATTACAAGGTAGTGGGGCATGGGTGGATGTACTCTCTAGTATGGGTTAGACTGTTAGGTTTCCTTGTGATCTCCGAACACATCTATGGGAGAGGCGTGGTCTGGTTTGGAGGGAGAGGTGCCCGGGAGTCCTAGGAAGGACATGTTGAGGGGTAGTCATGGAGGCCTCAGGGAAGCCATTGGGTTGAGTGTTGGTTTGCCCAAGGCAGACTTAGAGGCACTTCTGGTCACGGTATCTGAGTGTATGATGGATAAGGTGTCTCCGGTGGTCAGATGGCTGAGAATTTGTCCGTCCGCGTGAAAACCAGAGGACGAGATGGTGGTTATGATCTCCAGATGACCGAGTGGGTTGAGTGTTGGTTCAACCAAGCATTGATCGAGGGATGGTACAGCTGAGGACAACTCCCATTGGTATGGTTGAGGACAGCTCTCGTTGGTGTGGCTGAGGACAGCTCCCGTTGTAGCAACTACGGACAGCTCCCATTGGTATGGTTGAGGACAACTCCCATTGGTATGGTTGAGGAAAGTTCCCGTAGGCCTTATGGGTTGAGTGTTTATTCACTCATGAGCGCGATAGGTTGAGTATTTGTTCCCCCACATGTAGGCCAGGTTATGATTCACGACTCATAGTACCAATCTGTGGGGTGTGTGGACCTCTATAGAGGTGGCCCAAGAGGTAGGACAGTTGTGGGGTATGTCAAGTACGTGCTGGATTATCCTCACGGTGGATTATGCGTGTGTTATGCGAGACCATACATGTAGACATTCTTGATATCTCATTGTAGTGGATATGTAGTGTATGATGTGTGATGTGTGATTTATATAAATGTGTTCTCTCACTGGACATGCAGAGCTGATCCTTTTGCCTTTCAGGTATTTTGATAGAGGTGGGACCCAGTGGGTCCCAGGATCAGGCATAGGCAATGGTGGCTGCTGATAGTTTAGATTATTTTGCCTTTTCGTTATTTTGAGAGAACAATGTATGTTTGATGTTATGCATAATTGTAATACCTGCTATCTTTACTGTTATGTTGGTATAATGCTAGTGGTACTTTAGTCATTTTATATGTTTAAGATTGTTGATGGTTTCAAAAAAAAAAAAAAACGTACCCGTTATCTCAGTTATAGTGTATTTCGGATAGATATCAGTAGTAACATGCCCGTAGCAGGATGGGGTGTTACAAAGAATAGCGAAAACAAGTTAAAAGAGAAGACGATGAATTGATTATTGCATTACCTAATTAAAGAAAAACCATGAAACTAATTGAATTCGAAAATCACTGGTACTGTAATGTCCCGACCCATTTAGTGGGCCCGAATTGTTACTAATATTTTTTTTTTTTTTATATATAACCTCCAATCAAATAACTCCTAATTGGGAAGGATCATTAAGGTGTACAGTGAAGTCCAGAAATAAAATGTCACACATGCTCTTTAAATGTGAACTCAAACATATGTATAGTACATATCATACAAACAAATATTTTCATCACATAATTCATTATAATCATATTCATATCAAACCAGAGTTGCTAACAGAAACATGACGATTTAATACATGCTTAGACTAAGTACCACAGGCGATACTTAATACAAAATATGGTTTTAACAACCAACATAACAAAATGAAATGTATTTCTCATCCATGGGAGATACAAGCAACAACATCAACTTTATCATCCTAAAGTTGCAATGGAGGTTCTTCCTCCTCGGGTATATCTCCTGAAATTTGAGAGATGTGAGCTAACTAGCCCATTGAAGAGAACATAACATATTACAATAATCATCATCAGGTTAGTATATGCAGATAATTTAATATCATCATAATGGTCTACTATTACCATTTTCATAATTGAGATCATAATGGGTCTACTATACCAATATATCAAGTCACCAGTATCACTGCCAATATCCACCGTGACATCTAACCAGTACACTGACTATAAATGCATTAAGTCCCGACACGGTCAAAATGTAGCATATTGCAAGAGCATAACCGACATACCTGGGTCCGGCCAATGCCAAAGTATGATCCTTATTATCCGGCCTACTGCCAATATATGACCTATATGGTACGCCTATTGTATAATATATGACCTTCTCTGGTTTACCATAGCCCAGCAGCTAAGTGTACGAGGAGGCAATATCAACATTATAGTTTCATCATCATAATGCTCATGTTCACATAATGGAGCATTTCATAATCAATATCACAAAGCTATATATGATAAACATCATCAGTTTCCATAAGCACATTTTATCATGTCTAGGCATATAAGTGGGTTCACCATAAGAAACCACTCATTGCGCTAGATCCTTTTAACCTGATTTACCCATACTGTATTGTTAAGTCTCCTCACCGAAATATCTGGGATTTCGCGGTATTTGTAACATAAAAATAGAAATACAATTATTATACATCCATAATTGTTGAGCATTGAAATATTACATTTTTACCTTTGATTATTGGACCAGTTAACCCTCAATTTTGTATATAATGGTGTATTTAATGTAGTTTGTCAATTTTGTAGTAAAAAATGGAAAGTTCAGGAAAATCAAGCTAATTCAGTGGAAAATTGCAAGTTTAGAGTTTTAAAATGAAGACGTAGAATTTTTATAATTATTTCATGCCACCTTTTAGGATATTTTCATGTAAATTAATTAATTTGGATCCATTTATGAGAGTTTAAGATTAATTAATAATTTTTAGATTTAAATGACTGAATAACTATTTAATTCTAGATGTTAGAAGCTGCAATCCAAGTGCCAAAACCTGAATTTCAAGTCATTCAGCCAACACTCACTTCAAATGGACCAGTCCACATACAAGTCCATGCGTAATCTATCATTGGACCAGGCAAATGTGCAAGTCCAGTCCAAGTAGGGTCCAAGCTCTCAAATCCACCTCCAGTGGGCCTAAGTTGAGGTCTAGATCCAAGTCCAAGCCCAAGTCAACTCCATGGTCCATGTTTGAATTTCACCTAAGCCCAACCCAATTATCCATGGCCAAAACCCATAACCCAACCTCACATCTACACCATCCAATTTCTACCTTAGATCTTAACCTTCCATTTCACATACCAAATTAAGTCAAACCTTAGATCCACCATCAAATCTAACCCATTCATTCATTTATCATTAGATCTAGGTCATCCATCATCATCATGATCATTTTAACCTTAGATTAGTATTCATCCATGCATCACCTACTAATTCATGCATTCATTTCATGCATTGATCATCCTAGACATTAGATATTAGGTCATTTAATCACATCTCTTCGTTCATCTCTTAGAAACCCTAGAGCCTCCACATGCATCCATCACATACACACATTACCTTAAATTTAGATCATACATTTCATTAACCATCTAGGATCAACATGTGTTAGTGCCCCTGCTTTGCTGGGTCTCTAACTTTGTCAATTCCATGACCCAGGAAGAAGCACTTGCTAGAAGCTTGAAGACTCAAGATGATCAAGATTAGAGATCATGCTCCACCAGATTAGAGCTCATCATTTTGGCAATAAAAAAACATGTATTTAGTCATATATGACTTTAGGTGGTACCCACACTTTAGGAGGACCATTCCTAGGCTTAGATTGAACAAATGGAAAAGTCATGAAAAACCTAGAGAGTATGCTTGACAGTGAACTGGAACCCAAGTTGGAAATATGTATTTCTTTTCACTATCAGCTCGACCAGTCATTCTCACCGACCTCTCGGTGGACACAGGATCGATCCATCGTGGTCAAAGATTGGTTGGCCAGATTGACAAAGGTTCTGGATCATAGAACTGTCATTCTGGGTATGGCTCTGATCGAGAGTCTCTTATTCACCGACCCTTAGTAAAAGGCTTAAATGACCCCTCGCGGTCAACGATTCTTCGATAAAGACTTATGAGTTCTGGAACTTGGAACTCATGTGGGCTCTCGAGAAAACAGACATGTCGGTTATACAGACCAGCCGAGAGTACCAGGACTGACACATCGATAAAGGGCGATAGGTCGGTCTGGGTAAGAATAGTTTCTGGACTTGAAATTCTGTCAGCATGGTGTTGCCCCAGACCAAGTGTCTCGTATGGACCAACCTCTCGGTGCCATGACTGTCAACGCATCGATAACACAGACCTATCGGTCAGAGAAAAATTGTACCGGTTGAAATTGCATTTAATGCTCAACGGTCGCGTAGTTGAACGGTAACATTTTAGTTACCAACACCTCTGTAAGCCCGACCTGTCGGCACTAGACTGTCCCGAAAAACTGGTTGCCTTCTCTATAAATACTAATCCTTATGCAACCAGTTGGACATCCTTTGACAAATCCGTTGGACCCTCATCATTATCAGTGAGCTTAAACATGGACCAATAAAAGGATCACACTCTCTCTTGTGCTTACATTTGGGAATCTATTACAACCAATCATATGAATTGAGTTTGTGAGAGAGAGAGAGAGGAAAAGATCAAAAGCTAGGATAGATATTGGAAGAACCAATTTCCTCGTCACTCTAGAATTGTGATTGCTTTACGACGACTGCAAAGTGGAGCGTCACCACACATTGGATGGATTTTGAAGAAGTACACATCAAAGAGAAAGAGATTTAAAGGCAAGTGCTTCTTGGTTTTAATTTTATTTAAAACCTTTGTCCCGTGAAAGTGGATTAAGGAGGCTTGGATCCGGAAATACTATAAAAAATCTAGAGTGTGATCTCTGGCACAGTGGTGGGTGGAATTCCTATTCTACATGTCGTGGGTGAAATTCTCAGCTGATTGAGTGAGGTTGAATTCCTACTCTAATTATGAGGGTGTAAGTCCCCACTTAGTGGATTTGGAGATAGATCACGGTTGATAGAGTCCTAACAGTGGATGTAGGTCTCTTAACCGAACCACTATAAATTTGGTCTTATGGTGTTTGATCATTGTGTGTTTATGTTTTCATATTAAAGCACTCTTCTCAACACACATCACTTTGTTTTTGGTTATCTCTATTTATACATTGTGCATAACCATATATAATCAAGCATTATGCAAAGGGTTCTAAACTTAGTGTGATCGGTTAAGAAATTATAAACAATTTATCACACTCAACAAATCTCATGATTAAGATTGTTATTCCGTTGCACTTAAACATTAAACAATCAAGAAATTTGTAAACACCATGGAAACCGGAATTGACCTATTCACCCCCCCCCCCCCCCCCCCGCCTCTCTCTCTCTGGTCAATCGTGTTCTAGCGTACAAGGGAGAACTTTCAATTGGTATCAGAGCCTCGTGCTCTTTACAAGGATCTAACTATCCGAGTTGATCTGTGCTAGAACAATGGATATGAGAGAAAGCCATGACATTTTCAATCCTCTATTCATGATGAAAAATGTTTAATCGTTTTCATCCATAAATATCTTTGGAAATAGGTGAATAGAAAGTGGTATGTGCCTATGGAAGAGATATTTTCAACTTCAATGACCACTCAGCCCAAAGACCAAATAACTTGGACTAATGATGAAATGACTATGTACTTTATTAAAAAAAAAACTAGTAGCATTCATCAGTGTTGTTTCATAATATATTTTTTAGATATTTAAAAAGATATGAAACAACAAAAGAGGCTGAAAAAATCCACGAAAAAATTGCCTTTTCTAGTCCAATGGATGACATCACCTATCATGATCAACTTATGTACTAAGAGTATAGGTGATTGCCTAAGTTCATCCATTGAAATAGTCCAAAGATAAATCCTCTAGAGAGCAAGAGAATGTAGTAAAGGATCTTGATGAAGGTAGTGACCTCCAAGTATCCTATGAGGCCATGTACAAAAATGTTTGCCTCTTATATTGGGTTAACATCATGGTACAAAATCTGGAGTTTTGATTCACAAAGTCAAATGGGAAGGCACCCAAAATTAAAACCAGATTCAACAAAAGGCCATCACTGGATTGAGGACATAGATTCCAAGTCTCACAGTGTTATGTTCAAATGTATGAAGGGATATCACTGTTGGTGTCATATTTGAAACATGTTTTGGAATCACCATCGTATCTTACCATCAATCCATGTTCTTGTTTGATTGTTGGAATGATCTAGTGTAAGATATTTATATGTACATGTAGGTTTGCACTCTAGTATTGGATTATACTTGTCTCATTTCATTTCATATGCCATGTGATGTGTGCATCTTTAGGAAATGAATGTAGTTTGTGCATTACCTCATGTATAAGGTATGTGTGGTACACATACACAGTGTCGTTTCATTCCAAGTTATCCCTTGTGGAATGAAATATGCTCTATGTCTTTAAATGGATTTTTGGATTGGTATGAATTACCAAAAGTGTTGATCAAATGTGCTTATCTGTAATCCATTTATGTACTAGCTTTTTTCAAGGAATAAACCTCATTGGAGTATGCTTGAAAGAATGGCAAATGTGTTTATCATGTTTTGGGTAATAACATGATAACAGGCATGAGAGCTGTGTGAGTAGCGTCACTAGAGCTGAAACCGGGTTGGGTCGGTTTAGGTTTTTTAAAACCCAACTTGGCTCGAGTTACTAATATATGGAACCCGACTCGACCCTAACTTTTGACTTGACTCGACCCGAATTATAACTTGACTCAACCCGAAACTCGAGCCGTCCCTTATTTTGAACCTACTTTAGCCTACTTTTTACTGGGTCGAGTCGGGTTAACTTAAAAATCTCTCAACCCAACCCAACCCAAATTCAATGCGAGTTTCTGACTTCTCAACCCGACCCGACCAGCTTACCCGACTTTTCATAACCCGACCCTCATGATTTTCAGGTTGGGTCATGCTGGTTCGGGCCAAAACCTGACCCGAGTTTCACCCCTCAGTGTCATACTTCATTTCCATATGCATGATTAATGTATCAAAATGTGAAATGAATGTATGGTTTGTGTGCTTAGTGTCTCATTCCAATATCCATTTTATTACACATTATGTGGAATGAGTTATGTTCATAGACACCTTGTCTTTGCTAAAACCTAAAAATGCCACATCTCATGACATCACACACTTGGGCAATAAGTTTGAATTGGTAAATTAAATGTGCCCAAAGTACTTCGATTGGTTTGGATCCAGGAATCTGTAATCCATGTTTTGTGTCTACCTTCAGAAGGATACATTGAATCCTCTAGTGGCACATAACTTGTGTGAATGTATGTATCTACACTAGCATTGAAAGGTGCATAAGCTAGGCTTGATGAACTATGAACATTGCAAGCACACACACACACACACACACACACACACACACACACTCAGTCATCCTTCAATTTTAAAAAACCCAGGTCGAAGGATAGACTAGTCGGAGGAACAGACATGTTAGTACTATTGGAAATCAGAACACTATCTAAAAAGGGGAAAAGTCGAAAGGAGAGACAGGTCGATACTTATCGACATGTCAACACAGACTGGTCGTTGGTCATGACCCGTCGGTGAATCAAAAAGATTAAGTTAAAAGGACTCTTTCTGTGAAAACCACAGATCATTCCAAAATCGTTGTTTCTTCTCCCACTGAGCTCTGGCAATTTCCCTCTTGTCTCACGTGCCCTAGATCAATCGATAAGACCTCTCAGAGTGATATCTCACCGGACAATCATATAGTTTTTGCTTCTCTCACTTCAAAAAACAAGGGTGTCACGGTGTCTAAGAGATTTAGTGGTCGGGTAAGCCTCGGTCCTTTTCCCAAGCAACCATATCGAAAAAGGAGGCTGCTAAATCTCGGTCTTCGACCACCGGAAAAATCCCTGACTCCAGCTCCCATTTCCTCAGGAGATCACCTAGGTTCATGCAAGGTACTCTCGAATCAAGCTTTGCTCCTAAGAGTACCCCTCACAGAAAAATATTTGTCCCTAGGATTGGATCCAGCCGTCAGTATCATCTCAGGTCTCAATCTGGACAAAACCTAAAAACCAAAGCAGAAGTAATTTCTATTTTGGACAGTACTGATGAGGAAGAAAGGGTAAATGTCAAAGATACTGATTGCTTTGAGTCTGGTAATACCGACTCCTTCTGTAACTCTGCTGCAGAAAAAGGATGTGGTGAAGCAAAACCACCTATGCCGCAACCCCTGACTCGATTTGTCTGCAACACTGAAGCATGTATATCTCAAATAGAGGAGCAGCTGGACACACTAGATAGTCGTGTGGAAAACTTGGCTCAGAGAGTTCATGACGACTATCTTGCCTTGCGTCTTCTTCTTTCTCGACATCTATCTTTTTCCCCTCCAGCATCACCTCCTCTGGATGGCTCTGCTTAGGATAGTTTTTCATACTTTAAGTTTTATATTTTGAAAAACTATATTGTAGGTATTTTGTCTAAGCATCCATGACGCCCCCTCCTAAACCATATGAACTGATTTGTTTATCAATGAAATGATATGGTTTGATTTAGTGTGCGTGCTAATTTAATGGATTACCTTCTATCTCATGTCTGTTATTAACATGGATTTTGTTAAACAGACTAACATGCAAGTTGTGATAAGTAGGTTTTGTATTGACATGTTAAATAGGCATCGGGCTATGTATTGCACAGACCCTTGGACTTTGGAGGAGTACAAAATATGTGCTTATTAGCACCTGTCACTGGTCATGAAAGAGGAATGTTGATACAAGTTTGAAAGGAAGCTTGATGAAAAATGAACTTAGATACAGCTAAGTTTATGGGGGACATGAGTCGAAGAAGCTAGAGAAAATTGCTTGTAGAATGGGGGAGAAGACTCTAGGGAAACTAAGTAAATTAGCTTGACTCATGGAAGAAATCAGCTAAGCTGGAACTTAGCTTGTGTAGGGCAAATAAACTTTGATGCACCAGAAGTGTGCCTTGAACTGTGGGGGAGAACCATGAGTTGGAACACAGCTTATTTAAGCACTAAATACAAGAAACATGGGAGAGTGATTGAAATCCAATTGATGTCTGCATACTAATCTTTGTCAATTGTATGTCAAAATGGGGGAGAAATTAGTAAAAGCTATAAGACATCAAAACCAATTATGGAGAGTAATTGGTGAAGCCTAAGTGCTTGGGCCTCTAGAAAGACAGAGTTAAAGAGGGGATGAATAGGAAGAAACCAATGGACATGGGAGAATGTCTGTGCTTGGAATTTGGGACTTCCAACTCAAAGAAGATTGGGGAAGAAAATCTTCTCAACACTGATAGCTTGGATAAGCTATGGGTAGTGTTGGTTACTAGAAAATCATGGTGAATGGGGGAGCATGAATACAAATCTAGTTTAGTCTATGGATCCATATTTATGTCTTGGGACAAACCCCTCTAATGATTTTCTAGTGTTTCTTGTTTATGTGTTTGAATAGGAAAACATGAAATGAAGCAAGCTAAACAAGAATATGCGAAGATCATAATCTTGTTTTCCAATTGAATATGTACATGTAAACAATGTAATATTTTGTATTCAAATGTGATGTAATAACTGTGGGCTTGTATTTGGTTTAGCTTCTAGGTTTTGTCATGAAATTGACAAAGGGGGAGATTGTTAGTGCCCCGGCTTTGCCGAGTCCCTAAGTTTGTCAATTCCATGACTAGGGAAGAAGCACTTGTAACACCCCGGATTTTCAAGTTATAAATATAAATGAAAATTGCCCATTTAATTTGTGAATTAAATGATATGGACCTTAGATGGGTAAGGAGTTGGGTCAATTGGTCAATTAAGACCCAACGGATTATGAATAAGGTTCAATTGAAATAAATGGGTAAGATTTATTTAATTGGGTCAAAAGTCCAATTCGGACCCAATGGATCATATATGAGCTAGTTAGAAGTAAATGGGTAAGGTTTGATAATTGGGTCTAATAACCAATTAAGATACAAGACATGAGATCCACCTCATCAAGTGAGGTGGCATGTAAATGAAATGGCTAAGTGGAACCCTAAATACTATATGGTTCATAGTCGGCTAAGCCATGGTTGACTTGGTCAACCATGGGTGAGTTCAATAGAGTTGAGTTAATGAATGAGCTCAGGTGGGATAAATAATACTTGAGTTGGAAAGTGAATTCACATGAGTTGAGAATTTATTAATGTGAGTTCAAGTGCTTGAGTTGGAAAATGAGTTCATTTAAGTTGAGTTGAATTGAAATGAGTGGAGTGGGAAGATGGAGGGTTTCCATCTCAAAGGAAGAAACCCAAAAGGCACAATCAAGGTGTACACGTTGGAGGTGGGAGTTTCATCTCATTGGATGAAACTCCAAAAGGATCATTATGAGGAGATGAAGGGTTTTTGGTTGTTACTCAAGGTATACCCTTGCATACACGTTGGATCATGGAGGGTTTCCATCTCATGATGGAAACCCAAGGGGCATATGGTTGGAGTTTCATCTCATGGGATGAAACCCCCAAAGGAATTATCAATGAGAAGATGAAGAGTCATGGGAGTTACCAAAGGGCATCAACCAAAGGAATTATCAATGAGGAGGTGAAGAGTCATGGGAGTTACAAAAGGGCATCAACCAAATGACACCACCCTTGGCTGAATTTGTAATGCCCGCCCCTTTTTCACCGAAATCAGAGTCTATTTTTTTAAAAAAAATAAGAGTGACAAAAGGGTGCCGGACGTCACGACGCGAGTTAAGTCCGAGCTTCTAAAGCCCGGCCCTTAACTGGCCAACCCTACGTGTGCGTGGAACTAAGTCCACGAAGAACGGTTCACACGTAAAAGTAAGCTTGCGGAATTATAATAGAGATTGTCCTATAAATGTTTAGATAGCAGGGAAGATATATTCATTTAATTACTAAAATACCTCAAAATCATAGTGTCCAAAATAAAATCCAAAACATAGCAAGTAATCTAAATTATTACATTCCGATGAGCTAAGCTACTCAAATTACATTTCCAAAATAAATCTTAAATAAACTAAGTAGCTTGCTTTTCCAAGCTCCTACGCCTGACTCCCGTCTTTGTAATAGCCCAGAATTTTTAAATCAATATAAATGTGGATATTATTTATTTAATGATGGAAATTGGGAAAATTGATGGAATGAATGGTGAATGGATCAAAATATGGACAAAGGCCCAAGTATGGCCCAATGGACTATCGATTGGATTTAAATTCATTTAAGGGGTCAATGATGGTCAATTGGACCAAGGGTGGTCAAATTGGGCCCAATAACCACTTGGGACCCAATGGATCAAGTTAGTGTAAGCTCTAAAGTAAATGGGTAAGATGAAAATGTAATTGGGCCATGAGACCAATGGTGATCCAATAAAAGGAATGGATTGATTTGAAAATTAAGTCATCTAAGTTAATGTTAGTTGGACCTAAGTGACATGGCCGAATGGGGCCCACCTCTACCTCACCAAGTGAGGTGGCGTGTGGACCCAAGGTTTGGTGGGGCCGGCCACCATGGTTGAATTGGTCAACCATGGGTGTATGCATAAAGGGAATTTAAGCAAGTGGAGTTAAGTTGAATGAAATTAATTAACTTAATGATCCAATTAATTAGTTAATTAAGTTAAGTTAAAAAGGTGGACAAATGGTCAATGAAAGACCAAAACCACCCATTGGAAGACACCAGAAACGTTGGATAATATTGTTGGGTCAAAAACCATAAAAAATATCTTATGCTTGGTAGGTGAGAAAGTTATGGTGAAGTGTAAGTTAAGCCATCATAGGATAAGATGAGTTTTCTCTCGTTCTCTCCCATTTCACTCTCTTCCCATCTTTCACTCTCTCATGGCCATCCCACACTAAAGAGAAAGAAGAAGAAAGCTAAGGAGAAAAGAAAAGAAGGAGAGAAGAAATAAGTGCAATTTTTAGTCCACCACTCTAAGATCAAGGTCTACTATCTTCCCTCTCATCATCTCCTCCTCTCCCTCTCTCAAACAAACCATACTATGGCCAAACCCAAGTTTGGAGGTTGTCACCATTGATCAAGCATCTTAGCCGATCAAACAAGGAGAGGAAGAAGAAAGGAGGCCAAGGAGTCCGACGGGAGCGAAGAAAGTCGGAGGAGACGACGGATTGTAAGTATTTTCTAAAACAAGAGATTTGGATTTTCTTAGGGTTTAAGAGGCTATGAAATCCATTTCTTGGATTTGGAGGTGGCCAAATCATGGCCTTGGATCTCAAATCTAATCAAATGGAAGGATGAAAATGGGAAAAACCCTAAATAAGTAAATTAGGGTTAAGAAGAAAAAAAAAAAAAAAAAAGGATTAAGGGTGTTATGTAATTAAATGGATTAAGCATGGAATTATGTAATTGGAAGAAAATTATGGGCCATAGGGTTCGGCCATGTAGCATGGCCGAACCCCATGGTGGGTGATTAGGTGATTGGTTATGTGATTGATTAATTGTTAGGGTTTTGTAAAGAATGGAAGCTATGGAGGGTGAATTATGATTATTAGGGTTTTAATGTTTGAATGGGGTAATTTTTAATGGCATTGTAAATGAAGAATGCATGGGAAGTATGAATGATGTTAAGGACCTTAAAAATGGTAAATGGGAGTGGATCATGAACCATGGGTTCAGCCATGGTATATGGCCGAACCCTATGGTGATCAAATGGTGGATTTAATGGTTATGTATTATGGAAAAAAAATATATATAAATGGGGAATGTTGGTGGTGTTGATGGACAATGTGAACTTAATGTTGATAGTTGGGATGAAAATGTGATTAAGGAATGATGAATCAAATGTATGGTTTAGGTTCTCTCAATGGAAGGACTTATGATGAATCTAATATGTAACCAAAGACCAAGGAAAATGGGAATTTGGTTAAGAAGGGGTTGATTTTTAATGAACCCAATGGTAGATCATTTTGGCCTAAGACTAATGTGTAGGTATATGTTTAAATGAATGGACTTTAGGTTAAATTTAATGGCTGTGTAAGTGTATTGTGATATGGGTGATGGGTCAATTATGGACCCAGATTGTGGCTAAATGATGATTTAATTGTAAGTCATTTTTATGGCTAAGGAAGGATGTATGTATGTGATTAATTAATGGGGATTAGATTAATTAAATGGCTAATTTTAATGGTCATGTGACATGGTTGAATGGGTCATTAATGGACCTAAGTTAGGGATCCAAGTTTATGATCAATTATGAACTTAGTTAGGTAAGGGTGAATGAGTGATTAACCTTGGAGAAAAGGGTAGTGGCAAAACCGTAATTAATGGCCAAGTTCAAGAACTCCATGGGAGAGGACCATGGATTTAGGGGCATTAAGTAATAAGTTTATGTACGGTTAAATGAAGCCTAGGAGGCTGATTTTTAGACTCATGTAATTAAAATATGTAATGGATTAAATGGGACCCACAAAACCTAAATAGTGACCGATTTTTCATATGGACTTGGAAATGATTAATGGGCTTAGAAATAGTTAAAATATGGACTGATTATGTGTATGTAATAAGGTATTGAATATCGCAAGCGGTACGCGTGTCGGTAGCCGGATTATCGGACGAAAATGAAAAAGGACGCGAGTCGGTATTCGGTAGGATTCCTACCTTTTTGTAAGCCATGGATTGTGTGATGGTTTCTTTGAATTATTTTGGAAATTTTATGGTTTATTTTATGATGGGTTTTAAGATCATGATTTATATATCTTATATGGCATAATGCAAGATTTTGAATTATATACTAACCTATGAATTCTATATTATGATTATGGATTATACATATTACATAGCATAATGCATTACATTTCATGCATGGCATGGGCAGGAAAATAAAGGAACCGGAGTCCATGCTCCGTCGGGGCGATCGAGAACAGGCATGGGGATAGCCTAATAGGTTATAACCGGAGTCCATGCTCCGTCGAGGCGACCGAGAACAAGCATGGGGACACCTTGACGAGGCCTTGCCGTCAAGGGGGATATGACATCATGACGGTGGGGATGATGGGTGTGATTCATAACACAGACACCCATGGCATGGCATTCACTTTATAGTTTCACTATATGATTGTCTACCAATTTTCACTATATTATTATCAGTATGCTTGTTATCACTAATCCATGTGCTAGCCCTACTCGGAGTCCTACTGGGCGCGTGGTCTAAGGCCCTACTTCTACCCTAGCTGATGACGCAGGAGATGGCGAAGCAGAAGGACGAGGGGGGAGGCAAGCTTAGGAGCTTGGGGAAGACAGACTATTTATTTTATTTAAGTTTATTTTGGAAAATGTATATTTGAATAGTTTAGCTTGTCGGACTGTATAATTAGATTACTTGCAATACTTTGATTTTAATTTTGGACGTTGTGATATTGAGATATTTTTGTTAATTAAATGAATGTAATCTTCCCTGCTATCCAAAAATTGTAGGTTAGCCGCTATTGTAATTTCCGCACTTAGGTTAGTATTTCCTTGAGCTTACTTCTACGTGTGAACTGTTCCTCATAGACTTCGTTCCATGCACACGTAGGGTTGGCCAGTTAACGGTTGGGCTTTAGAGGCTCGGACTTAACTCACGTCGTGACGTCCGCACCCATTGTCACTCTTCTTACTTTGTCCTTTAAAAAAAAAAAATAGACTCTGATTTTTCGGTGAAAAGGGGCGGGCGTTACAGTCTCGTCCTTCGATTCCGCCATCTCCTGCGTCATCAGCTAGGGTAGAAGTAGGGCGTTAGACAACGCGTCTAGTAGGACTCCGAGTAGGGCTAACACATGGATTAGTGATAACAGGCACAATAGGTAATAATATAATCAAAACCATAACAATGAATGCCATGCCATGGGTGTCCTATGTCATGAGTTCCACCCATCATCCATACCATCAAGCTGCCATATCCCCCCTTGACGGAAAAACCTCGTCAAGATATAAACAATCACAAATCATCCCCCTTGACGGCAACACCGCGTCAAGATATAAACAGTCACACATCATCCCCCTTGACGGCAAAACCTCGTCAAGATATAAACAATCACAAATCATCCCCCTTGACGGCAAAACCTCGTCAAGATATAAACAATCACAAATCATCCCCCTTGATGGCAAAACCTCGTCAAGATATAAACAATCATACATCATCCCCCTTGACGGCAAAACCTAGTCAAGATATAAACAATCACAAATCATCCCCCTTGACGGCAAGACTTCGTCAAGATATAAACAATCACACATCATCCCCCTTGACGACAAAACCTCGTCAAGATATAAACAATCACAAATCATCCCCCTTTACGGCAAGGCCTCGTCAAGAAATAAACAATCACAAATCATCCCCCTTGACGGCAAGGCCTCGTCAAGGTGTCCCCATGTTTGCTTCTCGGTCGCCCCGACGGAGCATGGACTCCGATTTCTTTATTTTCATCCTTCCCATGCCATATCCCTCCCATGTCATGCATGAGATGTAGATGCCATATGCCATGTAATATATATGATAGCACAAACCATGGCATTTAAAATCTCATCAATAAAACATATAATTTGATTATAAAAAATAGATCAAGCAAAGCATCAATATACACATCATAGCCTTAAAACCCATCTTAAAACAATCATATGCTTACGAAATAAATCAAGGAAAAACCCATACAAAACACATAATCCATGACTTACAAAAAGGTAGGAATCCTACCGAATACTGACTAGCGTCCCTTTACGTTCTTGTTCACGAATCCGGTTACCCAAACGCGCACCGCTTGCGATGTCCAATACCTTATTACATATGAATAATCAGCCCATGTTTTAACCATTTAAGTCCATTAATCATACCTTAGCGGGGTTCGGCCATACACCATGGTCGAACCTCACTAACTAGGTTTGTGGGTCCCATTTAATCTATTAATTATTTTAATTACATGAGTCTAAAAACCAGCCACCCTAAGCTTTATTTAGTCATACATAAAGTTATCTTTAAAACACCTAAGTCCATGATTAATCTCCATGGGATTCTTGAATTTGGCCATTATTTACGGTTTTGCCACTACTCCTTTCCATGACTAATCACTTCATTTATCCATGCATAATTAAGTCCATAATTGATCATTAACTCAAATCCATTAGTGACGCATTTAATCATGCCATAACATCATTAAAATCAACCATTTAATTAAACTAATCCTTATTCATTCAAATACATACATAACCCCATACTTAGCCCATCAATTGGTTCATAAGATGGGTCATGGAATCATTAACATCAACCCCTTTAATTTAACCTAATTTTCCATCCATCTAACCACATACATAATCCCAAATTTATTCACAAATGACTTACAAAAGGGGTCATGGGTTTGGCCATACACCATGGCTGAACCCATGATGTCTTTTCCCCAATTTTCTTAGGCCTATTTACCACATTTAGACTCAAAATAAGTCCCTCCATGAAGGGGTTTACATCATGCATTTAGATCATTAATTTTGATCATCACTAACTACATTTAAAATCCATTAAGGTTGCCAACATTCCCTCATCATCACTATGATCCAATTACCTCTAAGATCACCAATCACTCTCCATCAATTTCCATAATTTTACACCCATCATCATTACACATACATCACCGTAGGGTTCAAAAGCATTCCCTCCATAAAATCACACACATTTCATTCATTTAAAACCCTAATATCATTAACCACCCTCCATGGCTTCCATTCTTTTAAACCCATATTAAATCATTAACCACCTACCATCACTCCCCAATATTTTTCCATGATTCCAAAACACCTAGGTTCACCAAAATTTCTCCATGGTTTTACATTTTAGAACATTATTTCCACTCCTTTAAAATAACTAACAATTAATCATTAGAATCTTAAAAATCATAAATCATATTCCTTGGTTTCCATTCATTAAGAACCCCATTAAATTCCTACTACATCACCATAGGGTTCGGCCATACACCATGGCCGAACCCATGGTTCATGGGTCATTCTTTTCCACCACTCTTGAGGCCATTAAAAAAAACCATTAATACCCTCCATAATTTTCCTCATTAAAACTCTTTAACTTCACTAACATTTATTATTAACACCTTAAAATCATAAATCCCCCTTCCATGGTTTTGATCTTAAAAACCCCATTTAAGCTTACTTAACTACTCACCATGATTCCTTCCAAAAATCGCACACATTTCATGCTTAAATAAATTTTATTACATAATGTCCTTAGTACCTCCTTTATTCTTCTTAACCTAATTTACCCATTTAGGGTTTGCCCATTCTTCCTCCTTTCATTGGATGGATTTGAGATCCAAGGCCCATAACAATTTGGCCACCAACCAATCCAAGAAATGGGTTCCATAATTACCTCTTAACCCTTAAAATGTAAAATTATTGTTTAAGAATTACTTACAATCCGACGACTCCTCCGGCTTTTCTTTCTCCTCTTGATTTCCTTAGCCCTTTCTCTTCTTCTTCTCTTTGATTGGTCGGCCAAGATGAGCTTGATCAAATGAAAAGCATCAAAGCTTGGGTCGGCTAAGATGGAGTGTGTTTGGGAGAGTAAAAGGAGGAGAAGATGGGAAGAACTAACCCAAGGTCTTGGTTTTGGAGTGATGGGCCAAAGCTTGCACTTCTCCTCTCTTTTCTTCTCTTCTTCTCTTCTTAGTTTTCTTTTCTTCTTTTCTCCTTGCTGTGGGACAGTGGTGGAGAGCAAGAGAGGGTGAGAGTGAAAGAGTTAGATGGAAAAAGATGGAGAAAAGGGATAAGATTTATCTCATTGGTTGAGTGACTTACACTCCACTATTAAGTCTTCCACCAACCAACACGGGATTTTTTATGCTTTAATGGTGGTGGTTGGAATAAACCACCACCAAGCCCAACGTTTTTGAGCTTTGGAGATAAGATTGTTTGGTTCTTCCATTTGACCCACTTTTTGAATAGTTTAATTATTTAATTAATTAGATAATTAACTTGAGTTAATTAATTCCTACTTAACCTAATTTCTTTATTCCACCCATGGTTGACCAATTCAACCATGGTGGCCGGCCCCACCAATCCTTCGTCCACACGCCACCTAATTTGGTGAGGTGGAGGTGGGTCCCAATCGGCCATGTCACCTTGGTCAATTCATCACCAACTTAGGTGATTTAATTTTAATTAAATCCATTTCAACTAATTGGATCACCATTGGGCCCATGGCCCAATTGCATTCACCCTTACCCATTTACCTTAGAGCTTACATTATCTTGACCCATTGGGTCCCAAATGGGTATTGGGCCCAATTTGACCATCCTTGGCCCAATTAACCATCATTGACAATTTAAATGAATTTAAATCCAATCCATAGTCCATTGGGCCATACTTGGGCCTTTGTCCATATTTTGATCCATTCACCATTTATTCCATCAAATTTCCAATTTCCACCATTAAAATAAATAATATCCACATTTATACTGATTTAAAAAGTCTGGGCTATTACAACACAATCCTCTTTTAAATTTTTCGTCCCAAAAATTCGAGCGAAGTAAAGGTTCAAAACAACTCATTCAAAGAGCACCGGATGAGCGGCTCTCATCTCTAACCCAAGTTCCCAGGTGGTCTCCCATACCACCTTGACGAACTGAATGGCACGGTTCCGCAACACCCTTTGTTCGCTCCCGATCACTCTGATCGGCTCTGTGCAGTGAGTAGGTGTTGCCGTATCAACTTGATCTGCGCTGTAGTCTCCGCAATCAACTCCGGTCCAATCAGCGCAGGCTCACCGGTCTTTGTCCAACACACTGGCGATCTACACGGCCTACCATATAAGGCCTCAAATGGAGCCATCTGGAGGCTTGCCTGATAACTGTTATTGTAGGAGAACTCCACCAGTGGCAAATGATCCTCCCATCCACCCTTGAAATCCAGCATACATGTTCTCATTTTAAATGTTAATCATTTTAAACGGTCTCAAAGGTTGTAAATGGATAAGAATCATGGATCATGGGTTCGGCCATGCTGTATGGCCGAACCCCATGAGAAGATATGGATGGACTTAGATGTTTTGGACCATGAAAATGATGGGAGAATATTGGCGATTTTAATAGGTCGTTAAATATGGTTAATGATGATCTAAATTGATGAACCTAAGTGTATGGTTAAACCCCATGGAAGGTTATTAATGATTTTAAAAGGTTTTACATGGAGGTATATTGTTGATGTTTAAAGGGTTTTAAAGATGAGAATGATGGATGGATGTTGGTAAATGTTAATGGTGGTAAATGGGTCTAAATGATGTAAAAGGGTGGAGAACCATGGACCATGGGTTCGGCCATGTTGTGTGGCCGAACCCCATGGAGAAATATTGAATTGGTTACATGTATTTAGATCATGGAAGTAAGGAGGAATGTTATTGATTTTTGAATGGTCTCAAAGGTTATAATGGTGAAGAACCATGGACCATGGGTTCGGCCATGTGTATGGTCGAACCCCATGGAGAGATATTGTTGGACTTACATATATCTAGACCATGAAGATGATGGAGAAATGTGGTCACCTTAATAGGTTTTTAAATATGGTTAATGATGATCTAAAAGGATGAACCTAAGTGTATGGTTAAATGCCTATGGAGGGACCTTGGTTTATGGACTTAAATATTGTAATTGATTTAATGGAGAACATGGAAATGAGACATCATGGGTTCGGCCATGGTGTATGGCCGAACCCCATGGACCATTTTAATGGGTCATTTGGAGATTTAAGCATGATTAGAAATCATTAATGGTTCTGTGTTTGTGGATCAATTATGGACTTAGGCATGTTTAAATGAATGAAATGTTTAGCCATGGATAGAATAATGGCAAAGTTGTAAATAGGTGAAAATGATGGACCAAGGGTTCGGCCATGGTGTATGGCCGAACCCCATGAGAATGTTTTGTGGACTTAAGTTGTTATCAATGTTAAATAATTCTGGTATAAGTGATTAGATGTATGAATCAAAGATGGCATGATCTTGGATTTAATTTAAAGATCAAAGGATTGAAAAGAAGGGCACAAAACCAAGGGAGTGAGGTTAGGCCATGTTGTATGGCAGAACCCCACTAGGGTGTATGTTGTGGACTTAGGGTTTAAATGAGTAACTTAGTGGTGATTGAGTAATAAATCAAAAAGGACTAAAATCAAGTGAGTGAGGTCCGGCCATGGTGTATGGCCAAACCCCACAAAGATGTGTTTATGGACTTAGGCATGACTATGGAACATGGGATTGATTGACTGATATGTAATAAGGTAACGGGATCTCACAAGCGGTGTACGATCGTGATCGGTTTCCGGAAGAAAGCGCAAGGACAATTTAGTGGTCTTTGGTAGGATTCTACCTCTTTGAAACCATGGGAGATCTAATATGATTTTAGTTCATGTTTTTGATGAGTTATTTTATATCAAATGTTATGTTTCAAATATAGAAGTTTTATGCTATGATTTCTACTATTACATAGCATGTGGAGATTTACATCTCATGCATGGCATGGGAGGGATGATTTGTAACCGAAGGCCACGCTCCGTCGAGTCGTCCGTAAGGCATCCGTGGGAAGACCTTGATGTACATTATCCATCAAGAAGTAACCGGAGAACACACTCCGTCGGGGCGTCCGTAAGGCAACTGTGGGGATACCTTGATGAGGAGAATTCCATCAAGAAGATACATGCAATTGTGATAGGTGGGAATCATTACATATGACACCATGGCATGGCATTGTTTTACATGGTTATGTTATTATGTTATCTATATGATTTTGGTACTAACCATGTATTAACCCTATTTGGAATACCTACTGGGTAGTTGTCTAACGCCCTACTTCTACCCTAGTTGATGACACAGGGAATGGACGAGACGATGAACGAGATCGGAGCCAAGCTTAGGAGATTGGATGTTTAGTCGCATTTTGTTTAAGTTATTCATGGACTATGTATTTGAATAGCCTAGCATTCGGGAATGTAATAACTTAGATTATTTGCTATGGTTTGAATGTTAACTTGGATATGTTAACTTAAGATAATTATTATTAAGTGATGGACTCCTTGCTATCTAAAATGGATAGAATTGTTATCCTATTGTAATTCCGCAACTATGATTTATTCCTCATGTTAACTTGAGTACATGTGAACTGTTTTAGTGGACTTGGTCCACGCACACGTATGGTTGGCCAGTTAAGGGTTGGGCTTTGGAAGCTCGGACTTAGCTCGCGTCGTGGCGTCCCGCTCTCTCTCACTCTTTATTCTAAGAAAAAAAATAGACTCTGATTTTCAACATAGTGAAAGAGGGCGGGGCATTACAACACTTATTAGAAGCTTGAAAACTCAAGATGATTAAGATTGAAGATCATGCTCCACCGGATTAAAGCCCATCATTATGGCAATCACAAAATAGGTATTTAGCCATAGATGACTTCAGATGGTACCCACACCATAGGAGGACTATTCCTATGCTTAGATTGAACAAATGGAAAAAAAAAAAAAAAACCTAGAGAGTAAGCTTGTCTGTGAACTGGAACCCAATTTGGAAATATGCATTTGGTTTCACTGTCAGCTCGATCAGTCGTTCTCATCGACCCCTCGGTGGAGACAGGATTGACCCATCGTAGTCAAAGACTGGTCGGCCAGATTGACAACGGTCCTGGATCATAGAAATGTCATTCTAGGTAAGCCTCTGATCGAGAGTCTCGTATTTACCGACCCCTTGGTGAAAGGCTGAAATGACCCCTCGTGGTCAACGACTCTTCAATAAAGACTTATGAGTTCTGGAACTTAGAACTCATGTGGGCTCTCGAGAAAACAGACATCAGTTATACGGACCGGTCGAGAGTACTAGGACCGACACATCGATAAAGGAAGATAGGTCGGTCTAGGTAGGAACAGTTTCTGGACTAGAAACTTTGTTAGTATGGTGTTGCCCCACACTGAGCCTCTCATATGGACCGACCTCTCGGTGTCATGACTGTTGACCCATCGATATCACAGACCTATCGGTCAGAAAAAAATTGTGCCTATGAAAGTGCATTTAATGCTCAACGGTCGGGTAGTTGAAATGCAACATTTTAGTTACCGACCCTTCGGTGCCCCCAACCTGTCGGCTCTAGACTGTCCCAAAAAACTGGTTGCCTTCTCTATAAATACCAATCCTTATGCAATCAGTTGGACATCCTTTGGCAAATCCGTTGAACCCTCATCATTATCAGTGAGCTTAAATAAGGGCCAACAAAAGGATCACTCTCTCTCTCTCTTGTGCTTACACTTGGGAATCTATTACAACCAATCATATGGATTGAGTTTGTGAGAGAGAGAGGAAAGGATAAATAACTAGGATCGATATTGGTAGAACCAATTTCCTAGTCACTCTGGAATTGTAATTGCTTTACGACGTCTATAAGGCGGAGCATCGGCACACATTGGATGGATTTTGAAGAAGCACACATCAACGAGAAAGGGATTCAAAGGCAAGTGCTTTTTTGTTTTAATTTTATTTAAAACCTTTGTCCCGTGAAAGTGGATTAAGGAGGCTTGGCCCCAAAACCACTATAAAAAATCTAGAGCATCGTCTCTGACACAGTGGTGGGTGGAATTCCCAGCCTAATGAATAGGTGGAATTCTTATTCTATATGTGCTGGGTGAAATTCCCAGCCGATTGAGTGAGGTTGGATTCCTACTCTAATTGTGAGCGTGTAAGTCCCCACTTAGTGGATTTTGGGAAAGTTCAAGGTTGAGCAAGTCCTAACAATGGATGTAGGTTGACTAACCGAACCACTATAAATTTGGTCTTATGGTGTTTGATCATTGGTAGTCAAAGACTGGTCGGCCAGATTGACAATGGTCCTGGATCATAGAAATGTCATTTTGGGCACGCCTCTAATCGAGAGTCTCGTATTTACCGACCCCTCGGTGAAAGGCTGAAATGACCCCTCGTGGTCAGTGACTCTTCGATAAAGACTTATGAGTTCTGGAACTAAGAACTCATGTGGGCTCTCGAGAAAACAGACATCAGTTATACAGACCGGTCGAGAGTACTAGGACCGACACATCGATAAAGGAAGACAGGTCGGTCTAGGTACGAACAGTTTCTGGACTAGAAACTCTATTAGTATGGTGTTGCCCCACACTGAGCCTCTCATATGGACCGACCTCTTGGTGCCATGACTGTTGACCCATCGATATCACAGACCTATCGGTCAGAAAAAAATTGTGCCTATGAAAGTGCATTTAATGCTCAACAGTCCGGTAGTTGAACTGTAACATTTTAGTTACCGACCCTTAGGTGCCCCCGACCTGTCGGCTCTAGACTGTCCCAAAAAACTGGTTGCCTTCTCTATAAATACCAATCCTTATGCAATCAGTTGGACATCCTTTGGCAAATCCGTTGAACCCTCATCATTATCAGTGATCTTAAACAAGGGCAAACAAAAGGATCACTCTCTCTCTCTCTTGTGCTTACACTTGGGAATCTATTACAACCAATCATATGGATTGAGTTTGTGAGAGAGTGAGGAAATGATAAATAACTAGGATAGATATTGGTAGAACCAATTTCCTAGTCACTCTGGAATTGTAATTGCTTTACGACGACTATAAGGTGGAGCATCGGCACACATTGGATGGATTTTGAAGAAGCACACATCAACGAGAAAGGGTTTCAAAGGCAAGTGCTTTTTTGTTTTAATTTTATTTAAAACCTTTGTCCCGTGAAAGTGGATTAAGGAGGCTTGGCCCCAAAACCACTATAAAAAATCTAGAGCATCGTCTCTGACACAGTGGTGGGTGGAATTCCCAGCCTAATGAATAAGTGGAATTCTTATTCTACATGTGGTGGGTGAAATTCCCAGCCGATTAAGTGAGGTTGGATTCCTACTCTAATTGTGAGCGTGTAAGTCCCCACTTAGTGGATTTTGGGATAGTTCAAGGTTGAGCAAGTCCTAACAATGGATGTAGGTTAGCTAACCGAACCACTATAAATTTGGTCTTATGGTGTTTGATCATTGGTAGTCAAAGACTGGTCGGCCAGATTGACAATGGTCCTGGATCATAGAAATGTCATTTTGGGCACGCCTCTAATCGAGAGTCTCGTATTTACCGACCCCTCGGTGAAAGGCTGAAATGACCCCTCGTGGTCAATGACTCTTCGATAAAGACTTATGAGTTCTGGAACTAAGAACTCATGTGGGCTCTCGAGAAAACAGACATCAGTTATACAGACCGGTCGAGAGTACTAGGACCGACACATCGATAAAGGAAGACAGGTCGGTCTAGGTACGAACAGTTTCTGGACTAGAAACTCTATTAGTATGGTGTTGCCCCACACTGAGCCTCTCATATGGACCGACCTCTTGGTGCCATGACTGTTGACCCATCGATATCACAGACCTATCGGTCAGAAAAAAATTGTGCCTATGAAAGTGCATTTAATGCTCAACAGTCCGGTAGTTGAACTGTAACATTTTAGTTACCAACGCTTCGGTGCGCCCGACTTGTCGGCTCTAGATTGTCCCGAAAAACTGGTTGCCTTCTCTATAAATACCAATCCTTATGCAATCAGTTGGACATCCTTTGGCAAATCTGTTGGACCCTCATCATTATCAGTGAGCTTAAACAAGGGCCAATAAAAGGATCACTCTTTCTCTCTCTTGTGCTTACACTTGGGAATCTATTACAACTAATCATATGGATTGAGTTTGTGAGAGAGAGAGGAAATGATAAACAACTAGGATAGATATTGGTAGAACCAATTTCCTAGTCACTCTGGAATTGTAATTGCTTTACGACGGCTATAAGGCGGAGCATCGGCATACATTGGATGGATCTTGAAAAGGCACACATCAACGAGAAAGGGCTTCAAAGGCAAGTGCTTTTTTGTTTTAATTTTATTTAAAACCTTTGTCCCGTGAAAGTGGATTAAGGAGGCTTGGCTCCAAAACCAGTATAAAAAATCTAGAGCATCGTCTCTGACACAGTGGTGGGTGGAATTCCCAGCCTAATGAATAGGTGGAATTCTTATTCTACATGTGGTGGGTGAAATTCCCAGCCGATTGAGTGAGGTTGAATTCCTACTCTAATTGTGAGGGTGTAAGTCCCCACTTAGTGGATTTTGGGATAGATCAAGGTTGAGCGAGTCCTAACAATGGATGTAGGTTGGCTAACCGAACCACTATAAATTTGGTCTTATGGTGTTTGATCATTGTGTCTTTGTGTTTTCATATTAAATCACTATTCTGAACACACATCACTTTGCATTTGATTATCTCTATTTATACATTGTGCACAAGCATAGATAATCAAGCAATATGCAAAGGGTTCTAAACTTAGTGTGATCAGTTAAGAAATTATAAACAATTTATTACACTAAACAAATCTCTTGATTAAGATTGTTATTCCGCTGCACTTAAACATTAAGCAATCAAGAAATTTGTAAACACCATGAAAATTGGGATTAACCTATTCTCCCCCCCCCCCCCCCCCCCCCCCCCCCCCCCCCCCCCCCCCTTCCTCTCTCTCTCTGTCTCTGGTCAATCGTGTTGTAGCATATAAGGGAGAACTTTCACTGTGAGTCCAAACCCTCCATTGGGTACCTGCCCAGTCCTAAAATTATTTATAATCAAATCAACCTAGAGCCATAGATCTTAACACCAAGTAATCGCATCCATTCATTCATTTAACCCTAAGTTTACACAACTTGGAGATCAAGCTAGTCTCCATTCAAATTTGCCACAACCCAATCCACATGATTTTTTCAACTAATTTTTCTCCATGTTTTTAACCCATTTTTCATCTAGATTCATTCATGCCACATCACCTCCTCATCATCTCCAATACCCACACGATTTTACTCAATCCTAAACCCAGTCATGCGCATATTGTATTAGGTTGACCTCCACATCACTCCATTGCATCTCATCCATCCATTTATCCCATCTCTCAATCTCATCCACTCATTCACCATTGCACAAAACAAACCTTAATCCTACATAGCAAATTTCGAAAATCACCATGCCAAATCCGATTCCAAAAATCTCTCTCTCCTCACTTGCACTTCACTCCAAACCACCACACACAGCCAAATTCGTGTACACCCTATTGCAACCCTAGCTCTTTGCAACTTTAAATCTCCATCTACCATTTATATCTTGATCCAATCTTAGCCCTTCAATCTCCAACTTAAACCTTGATTTAATCTCAACCCTACATCTCTTTTCAAAACCAATAAATACCCCACTTCACCCAAGGGTAAAATTCGAATATGACCTGGAGTTTAAAAGGACTAAAGGCTGGAGAGTGACTAAGAAGACAGTACTTCACACGATTTTTGCAAGTGTGAAATTAATTTTGCAATATATCTTCTATGTATTTTCATCTAAGCTTTGTACTTTAATTCTTTCATTTAATAAAGTGAAGCATCCATTTAAAAGCATGCAGCATCCAAGTTCTAAAAATTCTTTTGTGATTATTTCGCTTTTAATTCCAAGCTTACAACTTTTGTTTATTTAATTGAACATGAGAACATGCGATAATTAAGATCTTGATTGTAAATGTTGAATCTTGATTACTAAGGTCTAATTAATTAAATTAAAAAGTTGTGAATCTTGTTTCTATTAGTGAGTATGAATTGCATTTTAGATCTTTACATGAATTTCAGATTTAGGCTTTCACTTCGTTTATACATTTTGGGTGATGAGTGGTCTATTCCAATCAACCAACTTTTATATTACTGCACTTTTATTTTCAGTCATTTACTTTCTTGCAATTTAATTTTTTGTCTTTTAATCATGTTAGATTCTATGTTTGTTGTATAATTTTTGTTCTTTTAAAATTCTTTAAATTCATGTCATTCTTTTATTCTTTTAATTCTTTGAAATTACTCTCTCTCTCTGTCTCTCTCAATTCATTCAATTAAAAATTGGAGATGTGTTATTTTAATCTTATAACTTGTAATTTTGATCATGATCAAGATTGTCATTTAATTCACCATTTTAATTCAAGGACGATTAATTCACATATCTTATTTGCTGATTTTCCAAGTTAGATACATAACTCATATAAAAGGTTCTACTTCTTGAACATAATTCCTTTTAAAGAAACACAAATTTAATTTTAATTCATATATTTTGAGATTTTCCTTTGGGTTCGACCTCACACTTAAACGCTGTACTATATATGGTTCGTGCGCTTGCGAGATTTACAAATTTAAATCATCAACAATAATCAAATATAATACATAGACATATACAACACAACATATATCCATAGTATTTCAAATCTTTCTTTCCTATTTTCTAGAAAATCTTCAAGGGAAATGGACGTGAGACTCCTTAGTAGGTTAATACTCCTTTTTAGTTACAATAATCCATAAATCAAATAAATATTCAATAACCACATATTTCTACCTCTCTAGGATAGAGTATTGAGGCTTTACCCAAAGGGTACAATAAAAGGTATTTAGGCCACTACACATATTGTCTTATGGAAATGACCATGGAGACATATTGAGTTAGACCTAAAGATATAAGATGCTCAGGCTACTACTCATATTATCTTTTGGATTGGATCATGGAGATATATTGAGTTAGGCCTAGAGAGATAAAGAAAATCACTCAATAATCAGTTCTAGGTTCTTCGGAACATGCATCGAAACCAGGTATTGTGGCTTCAAAACTTCGAAGCCACTACCACAAGTCTGGGTTTTACAGAACCTTCGAAACTTGGGTTCGGTACTTCGGAGCTTCTGAGGTTCTGGTCTCAGAACGTCCGAGCCAGCTTCATAACAGAAAAACAGCCATATCAGAAAACAGTGAGTCTCGGCCTGCCTCGGAACCTGCCGAGGTCTGCTTGGAACTTCCGAGAAATTTGAAAAGTCCGAATGGGTCTCGGAACGTCCTGGTCTGTCCAGCAGAGGTAGTAAAGAAAAGTTGGTCTCTACTCGGCTTCAGAACCCCGAACAGAAGTTCAAAACTTCCGAAGTCTCACCTTTGGATCTTCCAAAGACCGATTCTCGGGACTTTCGAGAGTCGTCTTCTTCCTCTGTCACCTACAACTAGTGCAATGATGGGACAGACAAAGTGAAATACGAATTCAAAAACAATGGGCTTTCTGAATTCGTTTTTCACATCCTTCTGGTTAGATGTGCTCTACAATGAGTCCTCTTCAATTTCGAAACAAATTGGATAATTAACACTTTGGAAAAACATTAGATATTAAGAGAAAAATCAGTAAAACACCTAAGAAATCAAAGTTACCACTAAACTTCAAAATCATTTTTAAGACTCAAATCTAAACCAAATTTACTTTTGTTTGATCCTAAACTGGTTAGAATTCAAAAACGAATCTAAAGGTTACCTTCACTTGAAGAGTTGAGTTGAAATCCAGCAAAACCATCATATCTGCTTTGGCGCCTCACTTGATATGCAGGTGTTTTAAAATTTTTGGGTTATTTGTAGTCTGGTCCTTCACAGCTTATTTGCATTTAAACCCTCCTTCATTTATTTCTAATATTTAACTATTAAAAGATTTAAATAATTTAATTCATCTGATCCAAAATGTTGGGTTTTGAAATCTATAAAAACCATAAATTTTTGGAGAATTATAATTTATTAAAATAAATTGATTTAATAAAAATCACCTTTTAACACTATTCCCTTAACTTAAATTGTATTTATTTAAAGGCTTTAAATCCTGTATTTTTAAAATCTAAAATCGTAAAACAACAAGTTAAAACATATTTTAACAACACCTATTTTCCTAGGATTTTCTAACTTCTAAAATTGCTTAAAATAATTATTTCTTAGTTTTCAGGTTCTTTTTGGGTAGTTTAATAACATTTTCTGAAATATAATAAAAATACGTATAAATTCCCAAAACTTAAATCCCTAATAAAGAAATCAATTTCACAAAATCAATAATCAAACAATTGTTAAAATAATAAAATAACTCTGTGTATGGCAAATTACCATTTTGCTCTTCCAACTTAAATGAGTTGGATCCATGAGTTATCGAGCTCCAATTGGGTCGTTCCTGTACTTTTCCAAAGCCCTAACTGTAATCCTCATGATTTATTGGTTAAAATATAATTTATTATAATAAACCACATTAATTAGGCTTAATTCGGATCAGGGTATTACAGTACTTACTTGCTAGAGGCAAAAATTGGAGTACATTAATTATAAAAAACTCCATAGAGTCAAAAGAGAAATCCTCTCTCAGAAAATAACTTCAATTTTTATTCAACTATTGTAATTTGACTAGAGTACATAGATATTTATAGGGAAAAATAAGCCAAATGACAATGATTTCCTTGCCTTGATCAACCAGACTATGAGAGAATTTCTCTTTACCATACAAAAAATAAAGCAAAGTACTAAAGAGGGATTGTAGTCTTATTTAGCCAATCTATCTCCACCTTACACATGTCATCTAAGAGTTATTGAATGGCCTAGTACTAATCGAATTTGGGCCCCCAAATTTTGAGATTGGTTTTTGAGTAATCAATTCATTCAATTTTTGAAGTTATTGGCCGAATTTTTAAAATCCTATCTTTGTCTGCATCACCATTTCATGCAAAATTGATCTTATTACTCTACTCTAGCTCTCATGTTTCAATAGTTATTCTCTATTGTATCATTTTAAAAATTAGTATTACCATCCAATAAAAAGAAACCCTCTTTTATCTTCTTTTTTTTTCCGTTCTCCATCTCTTCTTAAAAATACCAACTATTTATACTATTTTATTACACTTCTAGAATCCTTTAAAATAATTGACATAACTACCCTAACATAGTTTAATTGTCATAATCTTCATCAAAATCACTTAATATTTAACTTAAAATTGATCTCATTGTTGGTGTCTTTTAAATTTCTAAATCTCGCAAGCGCATGAACCATTTATAGTATAGTCTTATAAGTGCGAGGTCGATCCCAAAGAGAACAAATATATTATCTATATGTAAACATAAGTATATGCTTTTGAAATTTTATGTTTTTAGGAAATTTAGATCTTAAACTAATCTAATCCCAAGAAACCAATCTTATTCTCATGAACATATCTCTAAGTTAACAACAAAACTTAATTTTAATGAATAGATCGAAAAATTAGAACATTAATTAAATATAATTAAGAGATGGATTAATTTAGAATTTATAAACAATCTCACACCCAAATTTAGGAAAAACAAAATTAAAGATCAACTAAATTAATTCTCAAACTACTTAACACATATGTTAGGAGGGTGGTTTAAATACAAGACAATTAAAATATATGACAAAAGAATTAAAAAATTTAAAACAATTTATACAATTAAAATACAACATACAAACAAAAGAAATTGCATAAAAAAATAAAGTAAACATTGAAAATAAAATGACAATAAAAGTAAAAGACAGAATATAAAAGTACATAATTAAAAGGGTGGTTATTGGAATAGATCATTCATCATTCAAAATGAATAAATAAGAGTAAAATATAGGGCTGAAATTCGCGTAAAAATATGTCATTCAATTTATGCTCATCATCAAAATCAAGACTTATAAGCTTTAATTTAAGAAATCGGGCCTTAGTAACTTAGATTTAACATTTACAACCTAAGTCCTAACTATTTCATGTCCAATTTAAGTAAACAAAGATCATAAACTCAAAATCAAATCAAAACAATCATTAATGAAATCCTAAAATTGGATGTTTCATGATCCTAAAGGAATATCTTACTTTTATTTAATGAAAGAATTAAGTACAAGATTTTTGGGAAAAATAAATACAAGATAGACAAATCAAAATAATAATTACAATGTGATGACTCACATGCAAAATTGTGTAGCCCCTTTGTCTTCTCTTGATTTCTTCTCCTCCTCCAATCTTCCAGCCCTTTTGTGCTCCAGGTCAAATTCGACTTTAGCAATAGGTTATTGGGGTATTTATAGGACTTGGGATTGAATGAATGATGGAGGTTAAATCTTGTTTTAAGGTGATGAATGAAGGGCTTGGATTGGATGTAACTTATGGTGAATGGATGGGATTTAAAATGGAAAATCTAGGTCTTACAAACGGTGTACACGAATTTTGGGATAGGTGTCTTGGTGGGTAAGCAGAGAATGAGAGAAAAAAGGGATTTAAGAGAGAAGATAGGGCATGGTTGCATTTTGCTATAGTGTTTAGGGTTTTGGGCAATGCAATGCATGATTATGAATGGCTAAAATTAAAAGATGAGATGCATGGATGGATGAGATGATGAGAGGTGATGTGGAGAGTTGACCTAGTGAAAATTGAATGGATCTAAATGGGATATTGCAAAATCGTGTGGGACTATTTTCGGATTGGATTGGGAGAAATGCTAGGATCTAGATGATGTGTACATGAGGTAGATGTATTGGGAGGAAACTTAGGAAATTCCATGCGCATGGAGACTTCTAGATTTTGGAATTTCATGTGATGCAATGAGATTATGCTCATGATGTGCTAAATCCTAGGGTTGTGCACTAGATCTAGGGTTTTATGAATGACCATGAATGAATGGCTATGATTAAATGGACCTAAATCTATTGGTTTTAATAAATGATGGATGGATGATAAGGTGATGCATGGATGATCATAATCCTAAGGTTAATCTAAATGATGGATGAAATGAATGGCCTAAATCTAATGTCATGAATGAATTTGGTAGGTGTCTCTAGGGTTTCCTAAAATAATGGCTATGAAATGAATGGTGTGGATGAGATGTATGAGATGGATGGTCTGGATTACATGATATAACTAATGGATGGTGTGGATGAGTGGATGAAGATGACTTGTTAAGATTGCATGTATGAAGATGGAGTTGGCTTTTGGATATGGTCTTATGGTTTGCAAAATTCGAATATGGACCTAAGGCAGTTGGACCTTGGATTGGGCTTGGACTTCAACTTCTTGGACTTGGGCTTGCTCGACTTGGATTCACATTGGCCTGGCCCACATTGGTAAATGTGCATGGAGTGCTTGAGCTTGGCCTATTGCTTGACATTTGAAGCATAGCTTGGCCCATTGATCATGATTTCAAACTCTTAGACTTCTTTAATTGTAGACTTTCATTTTTTGGAATTAAATAATTAACCAACCATTTAAAACCTAAAATATTGAATTAATCTAGACTCTCATAACTGGATCCAGATTAATCAATTTACATTGAAAATCCTAAAAGTTGTATGAATTAATTATAAAATTTCAAATCTTCCAATTTAAGCTCACTTCTGAAAATTATCCACTGTTTTATGACTTTTTCTTATATTTTCCAAATCTTATTACAAAACTAGAAAATCATATTAAATGCATCTTTTATTTATAAAATAAATACTAACAAATTCAATATTGAAGGGCAAAAATATAATTTTTCTGGACTCAACACTCATCTAAGCCTTTAACCATTGATTTATAGGTTGCGTTTGGATGAGAGGTAAATTTTGAAGGGATTTCCAATGGACTATGGATTTCTCTTTAACATGGGTTTTTATTATCTTGTTTGGTAATTATGGTGGAAAAAGTATAAGAGTGAAAAACTCAGTGAGAGATAAAGTGATGATCTCTTATAGTAAAAGGATTTTCGAATTTTTGTTGGGAAGGAGAAATTTGGAATTTTTGTCCCTTCTATTAGTTAATAAAAGGGGATAAACGTGTGTTACGTCATTTCACTCCTCTATCCCTTATCCAAATGTAGCAATAATTGTTCTCACTATATAAAATAGTGTTTTATTGAGGAAAGAAGATCTCTGCCATTCTAAGAACTCAATGGCGAGTAATGTGGCGGAAGACTTATCCTTTCGAGTTCAAATTATATAAGAATGTGTCACATGATAAGCTTTTACTCTAAAAGCAAACAAGTCCATTTTACAATAATTTATTCATTGTTATCATAGCTATCACCATTGTAATAATTTTCTAATCTATGAATAAATAAGTAATTATTCAGAAGCCATTTTGCACTAAATATATATGATGGAAATCAATAGCTGGATTTGACGAGAGCAAGTAAATTAGTGGTTTGAAGTTTGAAAACCAGTCCATCCCTTTATATATGGGGGTTGTTGGCTATTTTCTTATTCCTTGGATAAACAAATGATGTCCCATTTCAATATCTTATCGTCTTGTTTGACAAAAGCCACCTTCTTTCCTTAGTAGTGCTTATGCGTAGCCATTGTTTATTATTGAAAATATTAATCTAATGAAAGTTTAACTTTCAATGTGCTACTTCAATTGTTTAATTGATTTTTAACTTTTGAGTAATTTTCCGTCTACTTCAATCAAGATCAACGATTTTGATGGATGGATTCAACGCCTTTTAGATTTTATTTTATGAGAACTTTTGATTCTATGATATTGTTCCAATCTTTCATCATATAGTAGATATATTAAATTTATGAGAATCATTTAAATAGAATCAATCTTTTTTATTTTTAATGATCAAGGTATGCAAGTTTTTTAAAGCACTCGACTAATCATTGATGCATGTCTACGGAAAGTGGTCCTTTAGAGTAGAGTGGAAATCGAACTCATGACTCATACTTCTTGAGTCGGATTCTTGGCCATCACTGATCGAAAAATTTCAAGTTCATCCATTTCATTTGATATATTAAAAAAAATTAATTTTTACTGTGAATCACAAAAAAGTATTAAAAATACTATGTAAAATACACACGAACTCTTTTTAAAATTTTAAAGGTCAATTTGACCCAATATTTCCATCCATTGAGTAATATATATAAAATATCCATATTGAGTTGCCAACATATCTTTTATTTAGGTTGTAAGACATTAGCATCACAAGAGTTATTTTACATATTAAACAGATGAAGTTGACGAAAATATTTAAAAATCAAATTTTAAATTAAACTGTCTTAAGATAAGATTGGATTAGATAGAGTTCAATTCAAGTTCAATCGTATTAAACTCACTCAAATACGTGACATCCACATGATATTATAATATCAATTAACTAATTGATTAATAATTAAATAAGCTAAATAAAATAATATGCAAATAAACAAAAAAAAATAAGATGTTAAACACAAAGCAAATAAGATACAAAGAGTTAATAATCATAGTTTTTATAAAAATATCTTTGTTCTCATTTAATACAATTATAAATAACAAAATTTATCAACAATCCAACATAATAAGTTCCAAAGATTTTGGTAGGAATATTTATGAGCTACTTTAGGCTGGGCTATGCTTTATGCAAGCTTGAACCTAATTATATACATACATAAGCTTGAGCTCGCGCACAACCCCTTGAGCTTTTCAAGGAGTAAGCCTAAGCCCACCCATTTGGAAAAGTATTAAGCCCAACCCCACCTATTTCTATACATAGCAAGTTATAAGTGAACTAAATTTGAACTCAAATCTCAATTGCTTGTTATATAGTCTTAATAATCAAAGTCAATATGCATGCTTAGAAACCAGGAAGACAAATTATTTGATGATTTTGACTAGTAAGTTCAAAAGTAGCTACCGAATAAGGTTTAAGATGAAATGTGGCATACTTATAGTTCATAATGTCTAACTTTCGATTTGAAGGTCATTTTTTGTTAATTTAAAAAAAAAATCACAGATATAATACTAAACAGGTCAACCCACAGGTATTTTTGGACTTCTCGTAAAAGCCTATGCACACCCATTTAAATAAATAGGCTTAAACAATTTAGCTCGAGTCCAACCTGATGGGTCGGTTTATGTATTAAACCCATTAATTTATGATGAGTTTTGGGAGGTCTCTAGTTGGGTTTGGGCTGAGGAACAAGCCTAGAGCTTCGAAGTTATTGAGGTTCATCTACCGTAACTCTTTTGAGCTATTTGAACTACTTGTCATTGAGAACTTTTGAGAGTTTGAATTTTAAAAAGATTTTAAAGATTATCAAATTACGTCTGGTAAAAATCAGAGTTAAACCAAGGTGGAAGGAAATAATTTTCAACCGTGTATTGAGAACTGAATGTGCCATTTGGTAGACTCCACTTCCTCCAAATGTTTTGACATCTCATTCTAATAATTTTTTTTATCAATTAATCACATTTCTCAATTCTTAAATTCCTATCAAACCCATTCGAACCCTCCAATATCCGTAAATGCAAGGGTTAATTTTTTTTAATTAAGCGATGCTGGTTGAATACATGCCTTCAATTTCTCTCAATTTCACAATTCTTGTTGTGCTATGCCTAAAAATTGTTACCCAGCCACATTGTCTACGCTTGACACTTACTACGTAGGTTATCATATTTATCTGTTTACATGTGTTAGGACTGCAACTAAGGCGAGTTGGACTGGATTTTAGGTATGTTCAAAGAAGGGCTCAAGTTGCAATTTAGCCCGTTAACTTGAACTTGTCTAAGCTAAGCCCAATCCTAAGTTGTAAATATAGGGCCTGAGCCTGATTTCAAATCCAAAATCTATATGCAGGTTTATATCACTCAGGTTTCTTTAAGCCTAATGAATTTGTTTGTATAATTTTATAAATAGAAACTATATATTACAAAAGTGTGGCTCGAATTCAAGATTTCCGGGTAAACCCGGGTTTTCATGTTGTAGGTCCATGTCCGAGCCAAAATCTAATTCAGGCCTGATATTTCGGGCCCAAATATGAGCCCGAACTGAGCCTGGGTCAATCTTCTCATGCAGGCTCGGGTTAAGCCTGGCCCAAGTTGTATCCTTACCAGGTGCTGCTTTAGCTTTTGTGGTCATTCTTATTTTGCATTTTTATGTAAGCATTCACAAATTTTTTTCTGATGATACCATTATCCTTAATTACAAATTCTCAGTTTTCCTCCTACTTTCCATCAGCCATTTCTACCTCATTTACCCTTCTCTTCTCCACATTGCATTCAAGAACTTATGCAAGGGAAGCAATCAAGGAGCAAGCAGGGGTTGTGAAGCCCCTTAGAAGGGAGTTGATGTATGTAGACATCCATAGCAATGGGAAGCCCACGAGAGCCATGGTGGACAATGGTGCTACCCACAACTTCATCTCTGGAGAGGAGGCGAATCCGGCCCTAGCGAATCCACGTAGTTGTAGTTTTATTTAAAAGCATAAATAACATTCTCTACTCAGTCAACATGCTAATAATCGGTTGGTGAATTCAACATAAGCATGATTACAAATTTACTGTTTATCTGATTTGGTATTTTTTCTCTCACCTTCTTCTATAAAAAATGTAGATTATATTGAAGTTGTAAGGTCTATAATACATTAAATAATCGTGTATATATACTTGGGACCAACGTTTAGTCCTTTTCTTGACTTTTTTATACTTCTAATAGAATTTTAACAACTCTCAAGTCTAGTTCACTGAAAGTTTTTGGTGTGCTACAACACGAGTCAAAATTGACCTTAAAGGGGGTGAAAAAGGCAATCACCAATTTTGTGATCTTCACAAATTTCTTGGTCAATTAAAATATTTGCAGCGGAATTAATAAACTAATCAAGATAAATGTCTTGTGCGATAAGAGAATACACCAATTAAAGATCAATCACACAATGATAAGACCAAACACTCACAATACAAGATGTATAGTGGTTTGGAGTAAATCCCTCCTACATCTATTGTTGGACTCACCCAACCTTGGGCTATCCCAATACACTATATGAGGAATTACGCCCTTACAAATAGAAGAGGACTTCTATCTATCCAATTGATTGGGAATTTTACCCAATCTCCATCCTTCTATTTTTTATAGTGGTTTGAGAGTAAATCCCTCCCTAGTCAACTTCACAAGATAATTTAAAAATAAAATCAAACTCTAAGAAGCACTTGCCTTGTTTGAGTTCTCTTGAGATGATATGCTTCTTGAAGATCTCCTTCCCAATGTGATGTCGATAACAACGAAGATGTGCCATGCGTAGAGGAATTACAATCAATGGGAAAGGTCTTTAGGATTTAAGATTTGCCAATTGATCCTAGAACTATTTTTTTCTCCCTCTCTCAATCTCAATCAAGATAATTGGATTTCAAATGATTCACATAAGTAAAGTGCATAAAGAGGAGTTGGGAGAGGCTGGGATATCTGAGAATGCCTTGAGATTTTCCTTTGTTAAATGCTCCAACCCATTTCTCAAAAATACGGAGTTTATATAGGGAACCAAAAATGTCCCGAACTTACAACGACAATTGATCGTAGGATCACAATTGATCGTGTGTTCAAATTGTGCCGTTGAAAAAGTGACCGTTGCGCATTCAATGTTCTATAACGAATAGAAAATGGTCACACCCGATTGATCGTGCTCCACAATTGATCGCCCGATCCTTGTGCCGATGTATCGTGCACTGACGATAGTATCGTCCTAGGCCAGCTAATTTTGACAGTATGTGTTCTAATCCGAACATAAAAAAACCTCAGCCGATTGGTCGTGATGTACCCGACGACGGGTCATTCACTCGATTGATTGTCTTGGGATAGTTCCAGTGTGATAGAGTTCCTCAAACCAGAACATTAAAATGTGACTTGCTGATGTATCGTAGTCCCGATGTATCGGCCCTCTCCCAGACGATGGGTTTGCGCCCGATGGATCATGAAATGGACCTCACTATGGGTCGCCGACACGATTGTATCATCCTGAGGTGAACAGTGTTTGACAGTGCCTTTCCAACCAGAACGCTTGATTTTCTAGACGATTGATCGTTATACCACAATGAATCATCCTTACGCAATGGCGACGGATTGCCAAACACGATGTGTCGGCATGATAGTAAAAACTGTTTTAAATTGATTCCATCTGGTTCTGTTAGCTGTCAAAGACCACTAGAATTGATTTATAATTTACGAAGATGTTATCTAAGTCTAGTCTAGGTCATCCTAGGTATCGGGTACAACCTAAAGTCATCTATGGCTAATTTACCTGTGTGATTTCCATACACTTAGTGATGATGAATCTTCAACTTGATATTCCATCTTCAATGCTTGAGTCAATCCTCATCACTTGAGTCTTGTTCATTGCTTTAATCTTCTGAGGCAATGCTTCACCTAAGTCAAGGAATTGACAAACTTGTGACTCGATAAGTCGGGCACTAACAATCTCCCCCTTTGTCAATTTCCATGACACAACAGCTAGAAGCTAATGATTATGGACTCGATGACTTAGCCCAACCTATCATACATCATTTGAAAACAAATAATACACAAATTTAAGTACATATTCAAATGACAAAATCCTAGACTCTAAGCTCGAAGATGCATTCTGCATCTTGCTTAGCTTGCTCTTCCTCAAGGTGTGCCAATGTACCTGTAGACACAAACAAGACAAGTTAGGTTGAAGCATAAATCTCCCCCTCAAACATTAGTCCAAACATTAGTAATATAAATAATATTACTCCCCCTTAGTATGTGGACTAATACCCCTTGAATCAATGATTAATCTCTCCCTTAATCATAGACTAACCTCCTTTAAGAATCTTCTTTGTAACGCCCGCCCCATTTTCACTGAAATCAGAGTCTATATATTTTCTTTTTTGAATTAAGAAGTGACAACGGGCGCGGACGTCACGACGCGAGTTAAGTCCGAACTTCTAAAGCCCGGCCCTTAATTGGCCAACCCTACGCGTGCGCGGAACGAAGTCCACGAGTATGGTTCACGCGTAGGAAGTAAGCTCGCGGAATATAATTACATGCGGAACATTATAATAGATATTATCCTACCAGTTTTAGATAGAAGGGAAGATACATCATTAAACTACTAAGATACTCCAATGTTCATAATTATGTCTCAAAATGATAACGTACAGAGTATAATCCAGACCATAGCAAGAAATCCAAAATTATTACAATTCGACAAACTAAGCTACTTAAGTTACAACTTTTCCAAAATAAAACTTTGATAAACAAAGTAGCCGCTTTCCCCAGCTCCTAAGCTTGATTCCCGTCGCGTCCACCATTTCCTCCATCTCCTACCTCATCACCTAAGGTAGAAGTAGGGCATTAGACAACGCGCCCAGTAGGACTCCGAGTAGGGCTAGCACATGGATTAGTGATAACAAGTATACTGATAACAATATAATAAAACCATATGATGAATACCATGGGTGTCTATGTCATGTGTCCCACCCATCATCTATATCATCATAAAATGTCATATCCCCCTTGACGGCAAAACCTCGTCAAGGTGTCCCCATGTTTGCTTCTCTGTCGCCCCGACGGAGCATGAACTCCAGTTATAGCCTATCAGGCTATCCCCATGTCTGTTCTCGGTAGCCCCGACGGAGCATGGACTCCGGTTATAGCCTATCAGGCTATCCCCTTGTCTGTTCTCGGTCGCCCCGACGGAGCATGGACTCTGGTTCCTTTATTTTCCCGCCCATGTCATGCATGAGATGTAAGTGCATTATGCTATGTAGTATAGATATATATATTTCATATCTTTAATACATATGATCCATAGCATTGGAAATATAAGCCATAGTATTTAAAATATACTCCATAGCATTTAACATATAAACCATAGCATTTAAAATATAATCCATAGCATTTAAAGCCCATCTTAAAATAGATCATATAATTACCGAAATAAAATACTGAAACCATCACATATACATAATCCACGGCTTACAAAGAGGTAGGAATCCTACCGAATACTGATAACGTCCCTTTTCGTTTTCGTCCGACATTTCCAGTCGCCGATCGCGTACCGTTTGCGATGTCTTGATACCTTATTATACATTTTCCAAGTTAGTCTATATCTTATCCATGATTAAGTCTCTAACTGATCATAAACCTAGGTTCATTAATGCTCTTTAACCATGTTACAAGATTATCATAATTCAGCCCTTATCTTAGCCTCTTTTTCTATTGATTAAAACACATACATAATTCATCCACAACTGATCCATACACTTAGGTCCATTAATGACTTACCAATCATGTCATAAGATCATTAAAATTAGTCCTTTTAATTTAACATAACCACCATTTACCCTACCGGATTAACAGCGACCACTGAAAAATACTCAAAACCGTACTCTTCAATTCAGTCTACTGAATTAGAAGTTCAGTCGACTGAATCAGGAGTTTAGTCGACTGCATCACAGATTCAGTGGGCTGACTTCGAATCAGATTGTCTGTGTGTCTTGCCAGTTCAGTTTCAGTCGACTGAAATACACATTCAGTCGGCTGAAACATGGTTCGTACCCATTTCAGTCGACTGAATCACAGATTCAGTCGGCTGACTTTGTATCAGGTTATCTGTTTGTTCTGCCAGCTTATTTTTCAATCGACTGAATCATAGATTCAGTCGGGTGAACTATCAACCATTCATTTACGTGTTTAATAAGCATCCCTTCAGTCGACTGAATCCTATATTCAGTCGGCTGAAACTTCTAGAACCCTTTCTTATCCGAGACGTTTCTGTTCAGTCGACTGAATCATCGGCTGAAACTCCCAGAAACTCCTTCTATTATCAGCCACCATTGGTTCAGTCGACTGAATCCCTTATTTAGTCGGCTGAAACTCCCAGAAACTCGTTTCTGATTCGTCCATTGTCAGTTCAGTCGACTGAATCATTGATTCAGTCGACTAACTGTTTTGTCAGTCTTCTCCATTGCATATTTTGTACCCCCTTCCTTCGTGATTTCCTTAAAAATATTCCATTCTTAAACCATTAAAACTTAATATCTTGTTTAGAGATACTTACAATCCGTGGCTCTCCCGGTTGTCTCTTGCTCCTTTTGTTCCTTAGTCTTTCTCCTTCTTCTTTCTCCTTGATGCTCGGCCAATGGTGAGCTTGATCGAGATGAGATCCCCAAGGTTTGGTTCGGCCCAGGTGTAGTATGTTTGAGAGGGAAAAGGGAGGAGAGAATGGAAAAATATCTCAAGTCTTGGGCCTTAGGAGTATGGTCGGCCAAGCTTGGTTCTCTTCTTCCCTTCTAAGTCTTTTTCTCCTCTTTTCTCTTTGGTGTTTTCTTTGGAATAGAGGGGGAGGACGGTTTTGGAAGAGATGGAGAGATGGAGAGAGTGTGATGATTGGTTTTGACTCCATCTACCAACTAAGCATGGAGGGGGGGTATGGCCTTGCATGCCCCCAATTTTAGGGCCATTGTCCCCTTTAGTGGAGGTGGTTGGAATGGGTTTGAACCACCCCCATTCCAACGAGTTTGGTGAGTCAAGTAAGATGGAAACCATCTTGACTCACCCCATTTCCTATGTGACTCACTCCCCTCTTAACTCACTTAATTATTTTAATTTTATTATTCAACTTAGCCCCCTTTAATTTCATAAATTTAATTTCTATTGATTTCCCTTCAATTCCTTCATGAATCCACCCATGGTTGACCAAGTCAACCATGGTGGTTGGCCCCACCAATTCTTAGCCACCCGCCACCTCACTTGATGAGGTGGAGGTGGGCCCCACTGGGTTATATTAGCTTAATCATCTCATCATTAACTTAGGGGGGTTTAATTCCAATCAATTGAGTCACCATTGGGCCCATGGCCCAATTAAATTCTTTCTACCATCTACCCTAGAGCTTGAATCAATTTTGATCCATTGGGTCCCACATGGTTATCGGGCCCACTTTGACCATTATTGACCCTTTAGATGGATCCCGTCCAGTCCATGGTCCATTGGACCATACTTGGACCTTTGTCCAAATTTTTTGATCCATTTAACATCCATGACATCAAAATTCCCATTTTTCCATTATTAAAATAAATAAATGCCATATATATATATATTGATTTAAAAATTCGGGCTATTGCATTCTTCCCCTAAGATCGTTTAACCTTTCTCCTTCGAAGCTTATTCCAAGCTTCCAAATTCTTCCAAAGCTTACTACAAGCTTCTAATTTTTCTTCCCCTTTTTGTCATAATTGACAAAGGGTGCTAAGAACTGATTTACCAAATTTATTGTGCTTCAACAAGTCCCAATATTGGGCTGGACAGGAAGGAGGGGCAAGGGCCACATGCATTTGGTTTAAATATGCCAATATGAAACTGTTGAGCAGAGAAAAATGACCATTTTACCCTGATATTTGGATTAGTTAGCTTTTATTTTATATATATTAGATATGTTTAATAGTGTTTATAAGTTTTCTAGGAAAATTTGTGAAATATAAAGAAATTAGAAGAAAAATAGGAAGAATCGCAGATTTTGAGCAGAAAAGGTTATTTTTGGAAAAGTCAGAAATTGTTAATAATTATTTTGCCACATTTTAGGCATTTTATTGTAAATTGAATAATCCAAATCCAATTATGAGAGTTTGGGTTATTCAATACATTTTATAATTTTATGGTTGGTGAAATAATGATTTTTAAATTCTTCAGAAGAGATGAAGTCTAGAAAGCCGTTGAGGATTGAAGCTAAGCCTGTAAGTCCAAGCTCCGAGGCCCACTCCATTGGGCCAAGCATGTGCTAAATATGCATTTCACAGTGGGCCAGGCCACGCTCCATGTACCAGAGTCCAAGAATTCCATGAGGACCACATGTTCCAAAGCCCATGTGCATGAGTCCAAGCCAAGCCCATTTCCAAAAGCCCAAAGTCATCCCAGAAATCCCACATGTGGAAAACATATGAAAACCCTAATGTGTGTTGCAGATAATGCCTCCATGAGGCAATTCCATATCCAAAACTTGCACCTAAACCTATTCCATAATCCATCATCCGTAAAACCCTAATGCCTCCATGCGGCAACTCCTTATTTCTCCATGTGCCATTGCTACCTCATTTCATCCGTACGCATAAACTCCTAAAACCTAGTAACTCCATGCGCAAGAAACTCTCCTCCACCTCATCCTAAACCTCATATCCATAAGTGTAATATCTCATTCCAAAAACATCTCCATATGGCTACATCTCCATGCACATGCCACCTAAACCAAAACCCAGATTTTTCATGCATTGTGTTGAGCATTGAAATATTACAATTTTACCCCTGATTATTAGGTTAGTTAATCCTCAATTTTGTATATAATGATGCATTTAATGTAGTTTGTCAGTTTTGTAGTAAAAAATGGAAATTTCAGGAAAATCAAGTTAAAATAACAGAAGATTGCAAGTTTAGAACTTTAAAGAGAAGACCTAGAATTATTATAATTATTTTATGTTACTTTCTATGATTTTCATTTAAATTAATTAATCTAGATCAAGATATAAAAGTCTATAATTAATTAATAATTTTTAGATTCAAAGCGGCTAAATAATTATTTAATTCTAGAGGTTAAAAGATGCAATCCAAGTGCCAAAGCCTGAATTTCAAGTCATTGGACCAAAACTCAGTTCAAATGGGCCAAACTATGCTCCACAAAGCTTCAATGGGCCAAGCCACATGCAAGCCCATGCGCATTCCACATATTGGGCCAAGACAGTATGCAAGCTCAGTCAAACTAAGGCCCAAGCTCTCAAATTTAATTCAAATGGGCCTTAACTGAGGTCTAGATCTAAATCCAAAGCCCAAAGTCCAATGAACTCCATTGTCCATGTTTGAATTTACCTAAGTCCAACCCAACTACCTATGTCCAAAACCCATAAGCCAACTTCACATCCACACCATCCAATCTTCATATTAGATCTTAACCTTCCATCTCACATACCCAATTAGGTCAAACCTTAGATCCACCATCAAATCTAACCCATCCATTCATCTATCATTAGATCTAGGTCATCCATTATCATCAGGATCATCTTAACCTTAGATTAGTATTCATCCATGCATCACCTATTAATCATTGCATTCATTTCATGCATTGAGCATCTTAGCCATTAGATATTAGGTAATCCAATCACATCCATTCATTCATCTCTTAGAAACCCTAGAGCCTCCACATGCATTCATCACATACACACATTACCTTAGATTTAGGGCATGCATTTCATCATCCATTTAAGATCCACCTATGCATCTAAACCCTCCATCAACCATCTACCCATTTTTATAATTATTTTACCCAAAATACGTTAGAGCGATTAGATCAAAACCCATTTAATCTAAGCCCTCCATTCATTAACCCTAAGCTATGAACAACTTGTAGTTCAAGCTAGCCCCCATGCGCATATTACACTCCCATGATTTTTGCAACCTAAAGCCTCTCCATGCACTTAGACTAAAAACCATCTAGATACATTCCTAAGATCTTAACACACCTCACCATCCAATCCCCATGTATCCCACACAATTTTTCCCAATCCCAAACCAATCCAATTCCTAATTTCTCTCCTAATCTCCTATCTTCTCTCCACCTTCACTTAGCTACCAAGGAAAGCCACACAAAATTTTAGTCTTTGACCACAATGGATCGATCTTGCCTCCACCTAGCGGTCGGTGAGAATGACTGATCGAGCTGACAATGAACTTAATTCATATTTCCGAGTTCGCTTCCAAATCACTGCCAAGTTTCCTCTCTAGGTTTTTCATGATTTTACAATTTGTTCAACTAAGCCTAGGAATGGTCCTCCTAAGGTGTGGGTACCACCTAAAGTCATCTATGGCCAAATACATGTTTTGTGATTATCACAACGATGAGCTTTAATCTGGTGGAGTATGATCTTCAATTTTGATCACCTTGAGTCTTCAAGGTTCTAGCAAGTGCTTCTTCCCGAGTCATGAAATTGATAAACTTAGGGACTCGGCAAAGCCGGGGTACTAACAGGATGGTTGAGAATTAATCTTGGTTTAGGTGTTGATTGAAAGGCTTGGATTTAATCTCATAAAGCATGGAAGGATGGGATAAAAAAATGAAAGAGATTAGGGTTACATAGGCATGGTCGAATGGAGTGGCTTGGGAATCAAGTTGGCTTGGTGGCTAAGCAGAGAATTTCGAACATGTAGGGATTGGATTGCGTATGGGCGAATTTGACACATGAGATTTAGGGTTTTGTGATATGCAATGCATGATATGAGTGGTGGAGATTAAAAGTTAAGGTGAATGGATAGATGAGATGAGAGGTGATGATATGGCTTAAGGTTGGCTTGTGAAATTCGAATGGATTGTAAGGGATTTGATAAAATCATGTGTGAAGTGTACATGATGTGGCAAAATCGAGTGGGTGGTTTGGAGTTGCTTGGAGTGCAAGTTGGGTTAGATCTAGGGTTTATGGATGAATGTCTTGGATTAAAAAGGGTATGGATCTAATGGTCATAGTGATGGACGATTAAGATGGATTATGTAAATGATGAGATAATGCATGGAGGGTTGTGATTCTAAGGTTAATCTAGATGCATAATCAAATGAATGGCCTAGATTTTAGATGATAAATGTATGCAATGGATAATGGAAGGTGACTCTAGGGTTTTTCTAAATTAATGCAATGGATGGTCTAGATTAAGAATGGTGTGGATGACAAGGATAGAGGAGTGGACTTAGGGTTTACACACAATGAATTCGAACATGGGGTATATGGATCATAGGGTATTGGGCAGTTGGGCCTCAATTGAACTTGAGCACATGGACTTGGAACTTGGCCAGTTGGACTTGGACTTGCACATTGGTCTGGCCCACTTTGTGAAATGCGCATGGATACTTGAGCTTGGCCCAATGCTTGGCATGTGGACCATAGCTTGGCCCATTTGGAGTGGATCTCTTGCCCATGAATTTGAAATTCAAACTTTGGCCTCTTGAATTATAGCTTCTCTCTCCAGAATTAAATATTAACTCACCATTTAAAATCGATAAATATTGAATTAATCTATATTCTCATAATTGGATCCAAATTAATCAATTTACAATTAAGATCCTAAAAGTGGTCAGAAATTAATTATTAAAATATCTGGGTCTTTCAATTTAAGCACAAAACTTGCAATTTTTCATTGATTTTGATTGATTTCCTGAATTTTATAAATTTATCTACAAAAAAGACAAACAACATTAAATGTACCTAATATATACAAAATTGAAGGCTAACTGGTCCAATAAGTAGGGGTAAAAATGTCATTTTCCAGGTCTTAACGGTGATGTCGATGACAAAGAAGATGTGCCTTGTGTAGAGCAATTACATTCTATGGGAAAGGTCTCTAGGATTTAAAATTTTCCAATTGATATTGAACTATTTTTTCTCTCTCTCAATCTCAATTAAGATGATTGGATGTCAATTGATTCACCGAAGTACAATGCATAGAGAGAAGTTGGGAGAGGCTGGGATATCTAGGAATGCCTTGAGATTTTCCTCTGTTAAAAGCTCCAAAATATTTCTCCAAAATCCGGAGTTGATATAGGCAACTAGAAATTTCCCGAACTTACAACAAGGGATTGATCGTGGGATCACGATTGATTGTGTGTTCAAATTGTGCCATTGAAAAGTGACTGTTCCGCATTAAATGTTTTCTAACGGATAGAAAACGGTCACACCTGATTGATCGTGCTCCACGATTGATCACCCGATCCTTGCGCTGATGTATCGTGCACTGACGATAGTAGCGTCCTAGGGCTAGCTGATTTTGACAGTATGCGTCCTAATCCGAACATCAAAAATCCTTAGCCGATTGGTCAGGATCACGATGGATCGCCTCACGATGGGTCGTTCACCCGATCGATCGTCCTGGGACAATTCTTGTTTGTAATGACTCGACCCGAAGTAGCGGGTCAATCGAATCGGGTAAAACTAAAATAGTAAATAGGGCTCTTGATTGTGTTTATGTGAAATTATGTGTTATTTTCTTTTATTTCAAATTATTTAAATAAAAATAAATAAACACACACAAAACGTAAAAATAATAATTAATTTAGGTTCTCCAATGCACACACATTTTCCTTCAATTAGAAACCTTCAAGTTGAAATTAAGTGGATGGAAAACTTAATTAGAAATTAAATTTTTAATTTCAACAGTCATACTTTCAATTAGAATTATTCAATTAAAATTTAAGATTTATAATTTTGAATGGACCCATGGGATCCACATCCCTTTGTCGAACTACTTAGAAATTACTTTATAACATTTATTTTACATTAAGATTTACTTAGTTGAATTTTTTCTTTTTAAAATATTCATGTGTTTGTAACAAAATAGAAAATACCCAAACCTTGTGGGCCCCTTGGAGACCCACACCTTAAATGTCTCTCCACTCCTTCCCTTGTTACTTCACAAGATGCCTTTCCCTTACTTTTCTTCTCTTTCCTTTCCCAAATGGAAACAACCCTAAGTTTTGATGGAATTTCCAAAGAATTCCATCCCTCAGTGATTCCCTTTCCTTTCCTATTGCAATTGCAAATTAATGAGGACCAACCCTTTCGATCCTTCCTTCTTCATCTCTCCTCCTATAATTACCATTCTCCCTTCGGATTTTGGGGATCTCTTATCTCACATCTCTCTCTTTCATTTCTTTCTTTCCCTACTGCTCGAGCTTTCCAACGCTACCCCAAATTTGGATTTTTATCTTCCTGTTTGCTGCTCCAACCTATGCCAGTCCGACAATGTGATTCCAGCCATCTTTGCCTCTTGATTGCTCGGTGTTGCTCTTCAAATCCGTGCAGACGTAAAACCGTCTTTCGAACTGTAAGTCTCTCTTTTTTTTTTCTCTCTTTTCTGTGTGGTTTCATTCTTAGATTTCATCTCTCTTCTCCACCTTTCATTTAGCTTTTGAATCGCCCTAGTTGGGGCTGTTTTCAGTCTCAAAACAAACTCGTAGAAACCACTGTATCTTACCAAATAGAACCTTCAAAGACCCAGCCTGGTTCTCTCAGAATCTGGATTTGAACCACCCATGCAGTCGAACAATCAAGCCTTTTAGGATATAATGTATATAATGTATTCTAAATTATCTGCTCAGATGTTTTTGCTTATTAAACCCACTATGCCCACCCTTTTTTGCTTAAAACTGTAAAGTTCTCACTCAACCTATTTAATTGATTTTCTATCCTTTTTGTTTTGTCCACTTTATTAAATTGGTTTACAATTTAAAATGTTTTGCCACTATTGTTTATTTTCCTACTTTCATTTACATTAAAGTTGTATATATTCTTATTCAAACATGTTCTAAGAAAGGAAAACAAACCATTTCATATTTGGCCTTTCCTGATAAGCCAATCTTCCTTTGAAAATTTAGATGATTTATTATTCAATTACTAAATTGTTCAATGATTTTTTAGCTCATGTACTTATCAGTTCAAAACACTTATGCATTTTCTCTTACTACTCTCAATTTGAAACCTCACAAACTGTGTTGTTTTACCTATAATTTTATTTGATTAAATAACTTGATTATGTAGTTTCTTTAAAAGTTGTTTGGGATCTGATTTGTTTATGGTAGCAAATTTGGAAGAATTCAATTCTTTATTTTAATTATTTGATTTAAGTAAGAATTTTAGTGTTTTCAATCACACATTATTTTACTAGGTATGATTTCAACCCCTTTCTTTTAACTCGCTTTGTTAAATGGATTCTTGATTTTAAACTTTTGTCAAACAGTAGGCGGCCATTCTCGTTTTCAAATTTTTTCTTTGAAGTTTTTCCTATTTGTGATTTTATCCACCTAAGTTAACTCTTTTATTGTCTTTTTTTTTTAAAATTGATGGGTACTTGGATCGGCTAAAACATATAGGTACATGGGTATTGGGAGAAAGAAAAATAGCTTTTTAAAGTATGTTGGTCTTTTCAAATTCTACAAAATTATTTTAGTTAGTATTAGTGTTATTCTTACAAATTTATTCTTTCTATTTTATTTGTAAGGTTTTCATTGTCTTAATAGCGCCAAGTTGGCTTAGGCATGGTTTGATCATGTAGTGTGTGGACCCAATCTCCAACCGTACCCTTGGACCTTAGAAACCCCTTTACACGTATTTAGTTCAACTTGGAAGTAATATTAAAGAATGCTCAAAACTTCAAACGAATCCTATGCAACACTTTCCCGGTGTTCTGTTGATTGATTCCAAGTTGAAATGCGTGTGGATTCATCACCGACACTTCACGAACTTTTTGGGTGAGGGAAAACAATACACTATACTTTGGTTGTACATGATATTCTTTATTTTTGTTTATGTGATTGAGCAATGGAAAATATTGCATTATGTAATGCGTTTTGGGAATATAATATTGGACCTATGAAATGGACAAGGTATAATATGTGGGAACAGTGGCATAATCTGGTGCTTACGCACAGTAATGTAAAGGGGATTGGCTAAGTGTGCTAATGGCCGTGAAGAGACTCGGTCTGTCCGGATAGTTGGAAATTAGCCACTAACATTGTTGAAAGGTCCCATAATTATATTCGACTATGATGGATGTGTTGTTATCGTTTGATGTTGTTTGTGGAAAATAGAGATTTATTTATGATACTAAATTGCTATAACAATGATGATACGATGTGATTTGTTATTACACATGTGCGATATTATTGACATGAATGTTTGATATCTTCGAACATGTATATGATACTTAGAATAATTTGAGACCGTATATCACTGTTTAGAGTATGTGGATAATATTAGATTCATGGTATGATGACACAATTCATAACATCTGGCATGATGATAGAGATAATGAATGGTAGACATGTCATTGAGCATGGCATCTTCATATTCTTGGGATGGGTATGGAGGTGTTGGCCATGATCTTTCATAATGACCACGACGGTGGTAGTTTGATGCCTCGCTTTTGGTACGTGGTTGTGTTGTGTAGGCCCCATTGTCTATGGGATGTACCACGCTGTGGTAGATTGTAGGCCTCTCTTGGGTGGGAAGACCACCAAATACAATGGGTAGTGTTGTGGACGGATGATGCACTGGACATGTACATTGAACATTTTTGTATCAATTGGCATAGAGCATCCATATTGATGCATATTCATTTATTTATGGTTTAACATTATTTTTATTATGTTAAATTAAAGATAATGGATTTATCATGTTTCGGATGTGTTATTGTTTTCTTTCACTAGGCTGGGAGCTCACACCCGTACATTACAGGTAATCCTCTGGACATAGGCTTGGAGGAGAACGCTGATAACTAGACATGATCATGGATGGATAGTTAAATTTATTTTAGATAGATGTTAGACTATGTTGATTGAGTTTAGTTATGTGAATATTCTTTTGAGACTTGATTAGTTGATGCAAATAGTTGAGAATATTGAGATTATTAAATGATTCTATTTTAGTTATGGATGGGTTAAGAGTAAATATGTGATATTAGATTTGATATTCATAATAGATGTTATTCATTTTATATTGTGGATGACATTATGATTTATGCAATGTGTAAAGTTGGGCTTGAAGGATTTGATGGCTTCGTTATTTAATTTATAAATTAAAAAAAAAATCTTATTTTCTCCTAGCCACAAATCTGTCATGTAAGACCCATTACTGGTGATGTTGCGTTGGATCATGCCCCGTAAGGTTGCAAAAGAGCGAGGCGTTACATAGGTTGATAGAGTTCTTCAAACCAGAACCTTAACTGTGACCTGCCGATAGGAATGGCCCAACAGGTTGGGTAGTGAGAACAGATGGTGGTTTTACTTACGAAGGGAGACATTATGCGCCACTAGCAGAGCAGTGTAGAGAAGAGTTTCCCAAGTGCTTTCATCATACTCAATTTGCAGTTCACCTTGGAGGAACAAAAATGTATTGGAATTTGCGACAAAAGTTTTGGTGGCATAGCATGAAAAGAGAAGTAGCTGTAATGGCCCGGAATTTGTAAATAAATATAAATGTGGATATTATTTATTTTAATGATTGAAATTGGGAAAATTGGTGGAATAGATGGTAAATGGATCAAAGTTTGGACAAAAGCCCAAGTATGGCCCAATGGACCATGGATTGGATTTAATTTATCTTAATGGTGAATGATGGTCAAATTGGGCCCAATAACCACTTGGGACCCAATGGATCAAGTTGGTGTAAGCTCTAAGGTAAATGGGTAAGATGAAAATGTAATTGGGCCATGGGCCCAATGGTGATCCAATAAGAGGAATGGATTGAATTGAATTTTAATCACCTAAGTTAGTATTAATTAGACCTAAGAAACATGGCCAAATGGGATCCACCTCCACCTCACTTGGTGAGGTGGCGTGTGGACCCAGAGATTGGTGGGGCCGGCCACCATGGTTGAATTGGTCAACCATGGGTGTATGTATGAAGGCAATTTAAACAAGTGGGATTAAGTTCAAGAGGGAATTAATTAACTTAACCTAATAATCCAATTAATTAGTTAATTAAACTAAGCTAAAATGGTGGTCAAAGGGGTCAAAAGGTGGAAGACCAAGCCTCCTTATCTCTAACACCATGAAACACGTTGGACTTGGGTGGTGGTTATCTCAACCACCACCATAAAGCAAGATAAAAATCTTACATGGGTTGGTGGGAGGAGTAAATGAAAAAGTATATTTTAAGCAACCAAAAGAAGTTGTCTTCATCTCATTCTCTCCACTTCACTCTCATTTCATTCTCTTTCTCTCTTGCTCTCCCACACCACCGTCCCTCATCTCTAAGGAAAAAGAAGAAGAAAAACTTGGAAGAAGAAGAGAAGAAAAGAGAGGAAAAAGGTGTAAGCAAAGGCCCACCACTCCAAGATCAAAGGTTGGGATCTTATTTCTCACCATCTCCTCCTCTCCCTCTCTCAAGCAAGCCCTACCTTGGCTGATCCTAAGTTTGGAGGGTTTCACCGTTGATCAAGCATCTTAGCAGACCAAAGATCAAGAGGAAGGAGAAATGAGGCTAAGGAAGCCGACGGGAGTGGCGGAAGTCGGAGGAGACGACGGATTGTAAGTATTTCCTAAACAAGAGATTTGGATTTTTAGGGTTTGAAATTTGGGATTCATTTTTGTTAAATTTGATGGTGGCAAAATGCTTATAGGCCTTGGATCTCAAATCCATCAAATTGAAGGATGGAAAGTGGACAAAACCCTAAATGGGTAAATTAGGTTTAAGGAAAGAAATAAAAAAAAAAAAAAAATGGAGTAAGGATAGTATGTAATTAGGTGTACATTAAGCATGGAAGTGTGGGTTTTGAATGAATTGATGGACCATAGGGTTCAGCCATGTGGTATGGCCGAATCCCATGGCAAATGGTTAATGGATTTAATTAGGGTTTTGTAAGAATGGAAATATGGAGAATGGTTTAGGGTTTTAAGTGCTTAATGATTAAATGTAGGCAATGTTTGAGGAGGTTTATTATGATGGAATCCATGAATAAATGTAAGTGTCTTTATGATAAAAAAGGGCACCAATGGACTAGTGGACCATGAACCATGGGTTCGGCCATGGTGTATGGCCGAACCCTATGGTGGTGTAGTAATGGATTTAATGGTTATGAATAATGGAAAATAAATGGGAATGTTGGTGGTGTTGATGGACCCAAAAAGAGACCTAATGTTGTTAGTTGTAATGGGAATGTGGCTAAGTTTATAGACTTGAATGTGATTAAGGATGATGGGTCCAAATGTGTAGATAGGCCAAAGAAAAAATGGGATAAAGACATCATGGGTTCGGCCATGGTGTATGGCCGAACCCATGACCCATTTGTGGGTAAACTTGTGGATTAATTTGGTATTATGTATGGGAGAAATGAATGAGGGTTAGAGTGTTTAAATGGCTAATTTTTCTAGTGTTGTTAGGTTGTGGGTGATGAGACATCAATGGACCCATTTTGTGAACCAATAAAGGCCTAAGATTAATGTGTATTTGTATGTTAGGTTAATGGAGTTTAAGTAAATTAAATGGCTAATTTTAATGGTCATGTGCCATGGTTGAATGGGTCATTAATGGACCTAAGTTAGAGATCCAGGTTTATGATCAATTATGAACTTGGTTAGGCAAGGGTGAATGAGTAATTAACCATGGAGAAGAGGTAGTGGCAAAACCGTAAATAATGGCTAAAATAAAGAACTCCATGGGAGATGATCATGGGTTTAGGGATTCTAAGTAGTAGCATTATGTAGGGTTAAATAAAGCCTAGGAGGCTGATTTTAGACTCATGTACTTAAAATATATAATGGATTAAATGGGACCCGCAAAACCTAAATAGTGACCGATTTTCATATAGACTTGGAAATGTTTAATGGACTTAGAAATAGTTAAAATATGGACTGATTATGTGCATGTAATAAGGTATTGGATATCGCGAATGGTACGCGTGTCGGTAGCTGGATTGTCGGACGAAACCGTAAAAGGACGCGAGTCGGTATTCGGTAGGATTCCTACCTATTTGTAAGCCATGGATTAGATGCTATGTAAATGGTTTATTGGTTTATTTTTAGTAATTATATGATTGGTTATATGATGGTCTATGAAATTATGATTTATATGTATTTTATGGCATATGACTAGACTGTGAGTTATATGTTAATGATATGAGTTATATGTAAAGGATATGACCCAAATATATTACATAGCATAATGCATTACATCTCATGCATGGCATGGGCGGAAAAAAAAAAAACAAACCGGAGTCCATGCTCCGTCAGGGTGACCGAGAACAGACATGGGGATAACCTGATAGATTATAACCGGAGTCCATACTCTGTCGGGGCGATCGAGAACAGGCATGGGGATAGCCTGATAGGCTATAACCGGAGTCCATGCTCCGTCAGGGCGACCGATAACAGGCATGGGGATACCTTGACGAGGCCTTGCCGTCAAGGGGGATATGACGTCATGGTGGTAGGGATGATGGGTGGGATTCATAACATAGACACCCATGGCATAGCATTCATTGTATAGTTTCATTACATGATTGTCTATCAGTTTCATTATACTGTTATCGGTATGCTTGTTATCACTAATCCATGTGCTAGCCCTACCCGGAGTCCTACTGGGCGCTTGGTCTAACGCCCTACTTCTACCCTAGCTGATGAAGCAGGAAACGCCGGAGCAGAAGGACGAGACGGGAGCCAAGCTTAGGAGCTTGGGGAGATGTACTATTTACTTTGTTTAAGCTTTATTTTGGAAAATGTATAATAGTTAACTTGTCGGACTGTATATTTTAGACTTATTGCTATGTTTTGGATTTTATTGTAAACATATGATGTTATGGCATTTTAGTAATTAAATGATGAAATCTTCCCTGCTATCTAGAAAAATTGGTAGGATAGTAACTATTATCATTCCGCATTTAATGTATTATTCCTCGAGCTTACTTCTACGGGTGAACCATTCTCCATAGACTCCGTTCCACGCACCCATAGGGTTGGCCAGTTAAGGGCCGGGCTTTCGAGGCTCGGACTTAACTCGCGTCGTGACGTCCGCGCCCTTTATCACTTTCATTTTTTTAAAAAAAAATAGACTCTGATTTTTGGTGAAAAGGGGTGGGCATTACAGTAGCAGAATATGTGGTTCAATGTTTGACATGCCAACAGGTAAAGGTTATGTACCCGAGTGGAAATGGGATCATGTCAACATGGACTTTGCGTCCGGGCTGCCAAGATCACCGAAAGGTCATGATGCGGTGTGGGTTGTGGTGATAGATTAACCAAATCAGCTCATTTTGCAATGAAGATGACAGATTCTATAGAGACCTTAGGTAAATTGTATCTGGATCGAGTTGTTAAGTTGAATGGAATACCAGTTTCCATTGTATCCGCCAGAGATTCTAGATTTTTATCCAAGTTATGGCAGAGCCTTCAAGAACAGTTGGGGACTCAGCTTCGTTTCAATACTGCATTTCACCCTCAAATGGATGGACAGTCTGAGTGAACTATACAGATTTTAGAAGATATGATCTGCGCTTGTGTTTTGGACTCTAAAGGGAGTTGGGACTATTATTTGCCTGTGGTGGAGTTTGCCTACAACAATAGTTACCAGTCTAGCATCAGGATGACACCATTTGTAACACCCAGATTTTTCAATGTATAAATATATTGGATTTTGTCTATTTAGATTGTTAAATTGATTGAATTTAAGATTTATGGATAAAATGGACCTTAGATGGGTAAAGGAGTTGGGTCAATAACCCAATTAAGATCCAATGGATCATTGATAGGGTTTGATTTGAAAGTATTGGGGTAAATGAAATTAAATGGGTCAATTACCCAATTGGGACCCAATGAGTCATAGATGAGCTAATTATAAGTAAATGGGTAAAGTTAATGTAATTGGGTCAGTTACCCAATTAAGACCCAAATCCACATCATCAAGTGATATGGCAAGGATGGGACCCACGTGCCACATGTCACCACATGCATGATTGGCTAGGTCATGGTTGACTTGGTCAACCATGAGTGAACTCAATGGAGTTCAAGACTAAAGTGAGTTAAATATTCAATTGAGTTCAAGATTAAAGTAAGTTAAATGTTCAATTGAGTTAAATGGCTTGAGTTGGAAATGAGTTCAAGACTAATTACTTGAGTTGAGGTAAATGAGTTGAGTGGGAAAGTGAAGGGTTTTCCATCTCATGGGACTTGGAACCCATGAACCGATGAGGAGGTGGAGAGTTTCCATCTCAATGGATGGAATTCAATGCCCACGTTGGGAGATGGAAAGGCTTCTTGAGCTTAAGCCAAGTGTCCTCTTGGCTAGACCAAGGGACACCTTGGTTGGTCAATAGTTAAGAGAGGAAGGGGAAAAGATGGGACTGTTATACAAGAGACCAGCCTAAGGGGCACTTCACACCCTTGGCCGAACCAACCTCTTGCACACCAATAGATTTCTCTCATCTCCCTTTTCCATTTCCATTTCTACACCTCTGGACTTAGAGAATCAGTGAAGGAACAAGGAAGGAGAAGGACTAAGAAGGAATTCAGAGCAAAAAGAAACGAAGGAGACGGGAAAGAAGGTAAGGTTTTATGTTTCATGGTGTTAGATTTAAGACTAAGGGAAACCATAGTTTTGGTCATGGTATGAACCTATGGGTTCCATATTGGACTTCAAGGGCTGGCCAAACTAAAATAGGGTCATGAAGTGGGACATCCCTTCAGAAAGTGGACATGTGGTCACATACAAACGGTCTAAGGAATGGATCCAAAACCATGCTGAAATGGTTTAAATGATTGGAATGATTATGAATAGATCCTAACCTTGGCTAGTGGATAGAATAAAAGTCACTAAGAGATGTAGAAATGATAAGGAATGGCTTCCATAAGGAAGGGTCAACCCAAATATACAAACAAAAGAGACTGACAAACAGTCAGTCGACTGAATATGGGATTCAGTCGACTGAACTAGTAGTGGCTGAAACAGAAAACTATTTCTGGGAGTTTCAGCCGACTAAATCTGGTGATTTAGTCGACTGAACAAAGACGTAACAAAGAAGAAAAAGGATTCTTGTGTGTTTTAGCCGCCGATTCAGTCGACAGAAAGTATGATTCAGTCGACAGAAAGATTGCTTATCAAACACGAAAGTTGTTGGTTGAGGATTCAGCCAACTGAATCATGGATTCAGCCGACTGAATCTATACTGGCCGAACACACAGTAAAATTGATCCAAAGTCAGCCGACTAAATCTGGGATTCAGTGGACTGAAAGAGGGTTGACCTAGAATACAAAGGGTTTGACTCAGAATCAGCCGACTGAATATATGATTTAGTCGACTGAAAGGTAGCGAGTCAAGGAAAGAACAGTACTGAGTTGGGTTTCAGCCGACTGAAAGTCTGCGGTAAGGCAGAACACTATAGCAGAGCGTGATTCAGTCGATTGAATCCCTAATTCAGTCGACTGAAATGAAAAGTTGATTTTTAATTGATATTTCCAGAAACTTTAGTCTAATTGGAAGGATGTAAGGGATGATTTAAATCAAATGGATAATTAAATTGATTATTGTATATGATTGAATTCATTTAAGGTAAAGAGATTTCACAAATGGGTGTGTGATTGATTTTGATGTAATCGTTGCACGTCGCATCACAAAACAGCAAGGATACTATACTGGAATTTTGGTAGGATTCCTACCTTATTGAAATGCATTAGGAATCATATATGTATATGTTGCTAGTTTTTTATTTACAAACATGATGAGTTATTTTGGTTAAATGAATGGCATATGTTTTATGAACTGTTTTCAATATTATTATGTATTTTGACATAAAATGACATTTGTGCATCCATAATCTCACGCATGGCATGGGAGGGAATATGGGTCAACAAACCAAGTAATGAGCTGTCCGTGTAACACCCCGGATTTTCAAGTTATCAATATATATGAAATTTGCCCCTTTAATTTGTGCATTATTGGATATGGACCTTAGATGGGTAAGTTGTTGGGTCAATTGCTCAATTAAGACCCAACAGATGGTGGTTATGTTTCAATTGAATTAAATGGGTGAGATGTTTTTAATTGGGTCAAAATTGTCAATTGGTCAAAATGCCCAATTGGGACCCAATGGGTCGTGGTTGACTTGGTTGACCACCAAGTGAGTTCAAGCTTAATTATATTGGGCTGAATTAAGTTGGAAATGGAATTATGTAATTGAGTTGATTTTAAGTGAGTTAAGTGAGTTGAGTTTAAGAGAATGAAAAATAATTGAGTTATGGTGAGTTGGATGGGAAGTTAATGGGACCTTCATCTTAAGTGAGTGGAGTGTGAAGATGAAGGTGTTTTGTTGTTTCAAAAACCAACTCAAGGCATACACGTTGGAATGGGAGTTTCATCTTATGGGATGAAACTCCAAAATGGAACATCAATGGGAGGTGGACGGTTTTATTGTTGTTACACAACCCAAGTTAAGGTATACACGTTGGAATGGGAGTTTTATCTCATGGGATGAAACTCCAAAATGGAACATCAATGGGAGGTGGACGGTTTTATTGTTGTTACACAATCCAAGTCAAGGCTACACCGTTGGAGACATGGGTGTTTCATCTCATGGATGAAACCCCCAAATGAAACTTTAAGGAGGGAGGTGAAAGGGCATGGGAGTTACAAAGGGGTACCACCAAGGGACACCACCTTTGGCCGACCCTCATTAACCAAGAAAAGGGTTTTGTTTCAAGTCACTCTCTTCCTCTCCCTCTTGGTTGAATCACTCCTCAAGACAAGAACACTTAGTGTAGTTTCATCTCACTCTCTCCCTCTCACTCAAAGCCGATTCCCTCTCAAGACAAAAAACTTAGAGTTTTATCTCAAGTTTTCTCTCTTTCTCCCTCTCTCAAATCTATACCTCTTGGCCGAACCACCCCAAGGGATTCCATCAAGATCAATCTCGGCCAAAAATCAAGAAGGAAGGAAGAAGAGGCTAAGGAAGGAAAGGAGCAAGAAGGAGTGAAAGAAACCGGAGGAGTAGGGGAATCGGTAAGTACATGATTAAGTTTGCATAATTAAGAAAAGAGGATCAAGCAATGGCCAAACCCTAATTTTATTATGGCTAAAGACTCAATGATGAACCAACATGGCCGAACCCCATGGAAAGTTATTAAGGAATTTATATGGGTCTAAATGATTTTCAAGAGGAAGTAATGAACCATAGGGTTCGGCCATGTTGTATGGCCGAACCCCATGGAAAGGATATTAATGAATTATAATGGATTTAAAAGATGGAAAATCATAGATAAATGTTTATGATGTTAAAAGGTTTTAAAGGGTTTAAATAGATGTATCATTTAGTTTAATGGAAATGATGAACCATAGGGTTCGGCCATGTTGTATTGCCGAACCCCATGGAAGAATATCATTGGTTTGGAGGGTTTTTGAAGGATGAAAACCATGGAAGTTTGTTAATGATCTTAATAGGTTTTTAAAAGGATCAACCATGGAGGGACTTGTTTATGAACTTAAGATGGTAAATTAATTTAATGGAGAACATGGAAATAAGGCATCATGGGTTCGGCCATGGTGTATGGCCGAATCCCATGGACCATTTTATTGGGCCATTTGGAGATTTAAGCATGATTAGAAATCATTAATGGTTCTATGTTTTTGGATTAAGGAATCATGTATGGATCATTTTGGGACGTAGGTCATATGTAAATAAACTAAGTAATTAGTCATGGAGGGATAATGGCAAAGATGTAAATAGGTGAAAATGATGGACCATGGGTTCGGCCATGGTGTATGGCCGAACCCCATGGGGAATGTTTTATGGACTTAGGTTGCTGTTAAATAATTATGGTAAGATGGCATGATCTTGGATATAATTTAAAAGATCAAAGGATTACAAAAAGGGACCAAAATAAAGTGAGTGAGGTTCGGCCATGTTGTATGGCAGAACTCCACTAAGGTGTATTTTGTGGATTAAGGGTTTAAATGATTAACTTGGTGGTGATTGATTAATAAATCAAAAGAGGCACTAAAACCAAATGAGTGAGGTTCGGCCATGGTGTATGGCCGAACCCCACAAAGTATGTTTATGGACTTAGACATTATTGTAAATCAAATGGGACATGGGATTGATTGGTTGGCATGTTATAAGGTAACGAGACCTCACAAGGGGTGTATGATCGTGAGCGGTTTCCGAAAGAAAACGTAAGGACTCTATAGTGGTCATTGGTAGGATTCTACCTCTTTGAAAAGATGGGTTATGTATGATGGTTTTAATTCTTATTTTGATGAGTTATGTTGTAAAAATGATATGTTTCAAATATGAGGTTTTAATGCTATGATTATATTATTACATAGCATGTGTTCACTACATCTCATGCATGGCATGGGAGGGATGTTTGTAACCGGAGGCCACGCTCCGTCGGGGCGTCCGTAAGGCATTCGTGGGAAGACCTTGATATGCATTATCCAGCAAGAAGTAACCGAAGAACACACTCCGTTGGGGCGTCCGTAAGGCAACTGTGGGGATACCTTGATGAGGAGAATTCCATGAAGCAGATACATGTGTTTGTGATGGGTGGGACTCATTGCATATGGCACCATGGCATGGCATTGTTTTACATGGTTTTATTAATATGTTATCTATATGATTTTGTACTAGCCATGTGTTAGCCCTATTTGGAATACCTACTGGGCTCGTTTTCTAACGCCCTACTTCTACTGCTACCATTTTAAAAGTATAAACCCAAGCACAGGGAGCGAAGTAATAATTACTCGGTGAGTCCGAGGTCGAATCCACAAGGACTGAAGGTATTAAGAACACTATTTAAAATTAAAAGAACAAAAATTGGATTTTGATTATTTCAACACAAAGTATGGAGCAAAGATGGTGATAAATTTAAATCAATAAAAAGAAAGCACTAAGGTTCAGGGATCCATTGAATAATTCATAGGGCATTTTCATCAACTTGTCTCAATTCAATTCGAATGACGATTCTATTGAACTGGAAAATTTGACAGTTATCTCAATAATAATTTGCATATAATTTGTTCGAATAATTGATGGTTAAGTGATAGTAATTAAATATCACATGTCACAGGGATTCGACAAGCATTTATTGTATTCAGAAATAACAATAAATCAAGAAAAATATATAGACATGGATAGATCCTTGAAAGTTTATTACAAATCTCATACATTTATCCAAGTATTTATTGTGTTTGGAAACTACAATAAATCAAGGAAAATATTTAGATTTATAATAATTATTTAATATTAGATTAAACCATTCAATTAATCAAAACTCACATTAATATCATAATTGTTGAAATAAAATACCCCAATAAATAATTAAACTTCACCCCTAACCTTAGTTTGGAATTAGCCCGACATTATAATAAAAGACATGAAATTACTTAATTAAACTTTAAATGAAAATTTGAAACAACTCAATCCACCACAAACTTAAACTACACATAAATATCAAACATTATGTAGTAATTAAATAAACTTGGAAGTCAATGGTGTCTAAACATTCACATCAAATAATAAATAAAAATAAACTGAAAAGAACTCCCTAGAAACAACACAGAGAAGAAAGAAGAGGAATAACGGTTGCTGAAGAAAAAGGCAGAGAGGCCCGCTGCTCTTGCCGTTTTCTCTCTGTCTAGCCAGCATGTCATTCGCAGACGTCACTGCTCTGGCCTGCGTTTCTTGGCTCCCCTGCTCTGGCAGATCACAAAAGAGAATAAGAAGAGATGGGAATGTTGTGCTCGTCCCACTCCCCAAAAGGAGCGATCCTCGGTCGCCCGTCAGTCACTCACCGGAGGTTCGTCTCAGATGGAGAGGATATGAAGAAGAGAAGGAAAAATAAAGAAGAAGGGGAATGAGCGTTCTCTCTGTCTTGGCACCGTCACTGTCGGTGCTGCTGGTTCCCTCTTTTTCAAATGTGAAACTCTAATCCTATTCCCCAAGGAAGAGCCCCATTCCTGCTCCAATGGCAACCCATTTTATAGGAGAGGAACACAACAGATGGCAACGGTTCTCTCCACTAATTTTTCCATTCTTTCTTTGCTTCTGTAGCAACCCAACGGCAACTTTCCTTCCATGGGATTGCCAGCTCTTCCTTTATTCTCAACGGCTCTTTTCTGCTTTGGGTTTCCATTCTCCATTTTCATATTTCCATTTAAAGCCCCATGTAGCAGTTGAGAGACCAGACTTTGTGATTTTTCAAACGTTTCTATTCCTTCTGAGTTGACTCCGAATTTGATTCAGCTTTTTGATCTGATTCAGCATTGAACTCGACACTGGACTGGAGTTTTTATTAAATTGGCCGGCTTAATTAACTGAAATAAAGAAAGCACACGTAATAAGTTGTATCATATAAATTCATATTTTTACGTATAAATACAACAATTAAATACAAAATAAATGTGATAATGCTTCATAATATTATGACATAAATGCAATTTTAGGCATTTAACACACCCCCCAACCAGCATGTTGCCAGTCCTCAAGCAACCAAAGTAAAATTTTTCTATCATTTAAAAATGAATCCCTCTTCTACTTTTTTCTAAACGTTTGATTAAACAATAATCCCCTAATTTTTCTCAGAATAAAAATATGAAAAATAGAATTCATCATTGTAGAGGAGAATTATTATTTAACTGAAAAGCAATTTCAAATTTTAGAAAACTGTTAAAACAAAATTTTTTTTTTTAAACAACTAAGCCTCCTACCCCCCAACTTGAATGAGACATTGTCCTCAATGTCAAAATTACATGAATGCAAAGAGTGTATAATGAGATCAACATTTAAGGACACAGTAATTAATAAAAGATAATGTGGGAGAATAGGAGACACCTGAAATTGATAAGTGCACACATGAAGATACGTCTAACAAAACACAAAAATAAAGGTAAAAGAAGAACAAGCCTAAATACATTCATAAAATAATACTAATTTTGATAAACAGGGTTTGCCAGAGCGGTGGACTCAACCGCTGGTACAAAATATTCCAAAAATGGTTTCATTCGTTGACCATTTTCCTTAAAAATATTACCATTATTTGGATTTTCTATCTCGACGGTCCCATAAGGATAAACAGTCTTTACAATAAATGGGCCAGACCATAGAGATCGAAGCCTACCAGGAAACAAGTGTAGCCTTGAATTATTTAAAAGAATTTTCTGTGAAGGCTCAAATGATTTTCGAATGATATTTTCGTCATGAAATATTTTCATTTTCTCCTTATATATTCGAGTATTGTCATAAGCTTCATTTCGGATTTCCTCCAATTCGTTAAGTTCAAACTTATGAAGAGAGCTAGAATCATTCATGTTAAAATTAAATTTCTCTACCACCCAATAAGCTTTATGTTCCAATTCCATAGGCAAGTGAGAAGCCTTTCCAAAGACAAGTCTATAAGGTGACATACCAATCGGGGTTTTAAAGTCTGTGCGATAAGCCCAAAGAGCATCAGTTAGTCGTAAAGACCAATCTTTGCGATCTGGGTTAGCCACCTTTTCAAAAATATTTTTAATTTCCCGATTGGATACCTCAACTTGTCCACTTGTTTGTGGGTGATAAGGGGTACTGAATTTATGAGTAATTCCATACTTGCGCATCAAGGCCTCAAAAGGCTTGTTATAAAAATGTGTACCCCCATCACTAATAATGGCTCGAGGTGTTCCAAATCTAGATAAGACATTTTCTTTTAAAAAATTTCGAACGGTCTTATGATCATTATTTCTGCATGGAACTGCCTTGATCCATTTGGACACATAATCAACAGCTAAAAGGATATAAAGATATCCAAAAGAGGGGGGGAACGGTCCCATGAAATCGATGCCCCAACAGTCAAATACTTCAATAATTAAGATTGGGTTCAATGGCATCATATTTCGACGAGTGATCTCTCCCAACTTTTGACAACGGTCACATGCTTTACAAAATTCATGGGCGTCTTTGAAAATAGTGGGCCAATAAAAATCACACTGCAAGACGCCCATGAATGACGAAAGGAGATGACACTTTTAATTTCACTATTAGGCACGCATCCTAATTATTTGGTCAGGTCAATATTTAAAAAGGTATGGATCGTCCCAAAAGAACTTTCTCACTTCGACCAAAAATATATTTTTATCTTGTTGGGTCCACTGGGTTGGAAGTTCACCTGCAACCAAAAAATTAGCAATGTCAGCTTACCAAGGTAATTGAGAGACACTAAAGAGTTGCTCATCGGGGAACGTGTCCTTATTGGCATTGTCTCCAAGGAATCAGAAATTATAAGCCTGGATAAGTGATCAGCCACCACATTCTCTACTCCCTTTTTATCTTTAATTACCAAGTTAAACTCTTGGAGTAGGAGGATCCACCTAAGTAATCTGGGCTTTGCATCCTTCTTAGTTAGAAGGTATTTTAAACCCGCATGATCAGTGAAAATAATTATCTGGGATTCAATCAAATAAGACCAAAATTTATCCAAGGCAAAGACTACTGCAAGGAGTTCTTTTTCTGTAGTGGAATAGTTCATTTGAGCATTATTCAAAGTTCTGCTCGCATAATAAATGACATGAGGCTTTTTGTCCTTGCGTTACCCTAGCACGGCCCCAACTACATAATCACTGGCATCGCACATAATCTCAAAGGGCAAACTCCAATCAGGTGGTTGCATAATAGGAACAGAGTTAACAAGCCCTTCAGCTTTGTAAAAGCATCTTGGCACGCCTTAGTCCACTCAAAGGGAATCTCCTTTGACAGAAGGTTACACAATGGTCGGGATATTGCACTAAATTCTTTAATGAACCTTCTATAGAATCCTGCATGACCCAAAAAAGATCTAAAGTCTTTAACAGTCTTAAGGGCGGGTAGATTAGCTATCAAATCGATTTTTGCTCTGTCCACTTCAATTTCTTTGGAAGAGACAATGTAACCAAGCACGATTCCTTTTGAGACCATGAAATGACACTTCTCCCAATTCAAAATGAGTTTTTCTCCTCACATCTATTCAACACCATTTTCAAATTATTCAAACATTCATCAAAAGAATTGCCAAAAACTGAAAAATCATCCATAAAGATCTCAAGGAAACGCTCTACCATATCACTAAATATGCTTAACATGCATCTCTAGAACGTAGCAGGAGCATTACATAGCCCAAATGGCGTCCTCCGATAAGCAAAAGTGCCAAATGGACATGTAAAGGTTGTCTTTTCTTGGTCTTCAGGTGCAATTTCTATTTGATTATACCCAGAGTAACCATCTAGAAAACAATAGAATTTGTGGCTAGCTACCCTTTCTAGGATTTGGTCTATGAATGGTAAAGGGAAATGGTCTTTCCTAGTCATTGAGTTAAGTTTCCTATAGTCACTACAAATGCGCCAACCCATTGTGACTCTCTTTGGGATTAATTCATCATTGGCGTTCTTGACTACGGTTACCCCAGATTTCTTAGGTACCACTTGAATAGGACTAACCCAAGTACTGTCAGATATTGGGTATATAATTCCTACATCCAAAAGCTTTATGGCCTCTGCTCTAACAACCTCTTTCATATTAGGATTCAACCTACGTTGTAATTCTTGAGAGGGTTTAGAATTGTCCTCTAAATAAATCCTATGGGTACAAATTGAGGGATTGATTCCCTTGATATCAGCTATGGTCCATCCAATTGCACCTTTGTGTTCTCTAAGAACATCGATTAATTTTTCTTCCTCAATTTGATTTAATTTTGAGGAAATGAGCACCGAGAATGTCTCTGCTGGTCCTAAGAATGCATACTTGAGTTCAGTTGGTAGAGGTTTTAACTCAAGTTTTGGCACTTGAACACATGATGGGAGGGGCATGGTGTCACTAGGTGGTAACTCTTCAAAACGTGCCCTCCACCTATATGTATCTAATAATGGTGCAGACTCCAAAACAGAATATATAGAATTAATTATGGAGTCCTCATCAAAATTAAAGTGTGCTAAACAAGCCTCAAGAGGACCAGTGAGCACTGATAGAGGAGACTGGTCTTCGATGAGCGTTTCAATGAAATTTACTTCATGCACATCGTTGTCATCACCTGGTTGTTTGTAAATATTAAATATGTTCAATTCCAAAGTCATGTTGCCAAAAGACAATTTCATGACTCCATTCCTGCAATTGATTAAGGCATTGGAGGTTGCAAGGAATGGGCGGCCTAAAATGACAGGAATTTGGGCACTTGCATTCAACACAGGTTGGGTGTTCAAGACTATGAAATCGACAGGGAAGTAGAATTTGTCTACTTGGACTAACACGTCTTCAACTATTCCTCTCGGTATCTTAAGTGAGTAGTCGGCAAGTTGGAGTGTTATAGTGGTCAGTTTAAGCTCACCAAGTCCCAACTGCTCATATACCGAATAGGGTAAGAGGTTAACACTAGCCCCTAGGTCAAGCAAAGCTTGCCCAATTTGGAACTCACCAATAACACATGATATGGTTGGACACCCCGGATCTTTGTATTTTGGTGGGGTATTCTGTTGGATCATAGCACTCACTTGTTCCATCAAGAATGTTTTCTTTTGTACATTTAGATTACGCTTTATTGTACATAAATCTTTTAAAAATTTAGCATATGACAGTATTTGCTTAATAGCATCCAACAAAGGATTATTGATTTTGACCTGTTTAAAGATTTCAAAAATGTCAGCATTGGTCATTGATTTTTTTGGAGGTTGTAACCTTTGGGGAAAAGGGGCAGGCATTGGATATTGTGAGACCACATTAGGCTCAGACTCGTTAAGCCCATTATCACTATTTGAGTTTGAAAGTTCCTCGGGTTTGCTAACCTTCGTCGGAATACTTTTATCAATTATTTTCCCATTTCGTAGAGTGGTGATGGACTTAGCGTGTTCTTGGTGTGAATTAGAATAATTTGAATTGTTTCACTTAAATTGACCTCTAGGATTTGGTTGAGTTTGAGTAGGGAACTTGCCCATTTCTTGATTGTTGGGCATGGAGGTCGATTTGTTCATGAAATTCTTCAATTCACTCATGTCTTGCATTGTCTGATTATTAAAGATTGATTGACTTTGCATGAATGCATTAAAAGTTTCCTCAAGGGTCTTCTTATGTGGAGGCACATAAGGATTAGAAGTAGAAAGCCCTTAAGGGGCAGGTTATTTGCATTTGGATCATTTCTCCAACTAAAGTTGGGATGATTCTTCCAACCAGGGTTATATGTGTCAGAATATGGTGAAGAAAAAGGACTTTTATAGGTGTTCATGGGATTTGCTTGACTATATAGCACCTCTTTAAAAGCTGGGATTGTCGGACAATCCTGAGTTTGGTGTCCAATAGTCTCACATATCCCACATACATCCTTTTTTTTTCAGTGGCCTTAATTGAGTGTACTTTCCCAAGATCGATGGACTCTACCTTTCTGGTCAAATTGGCTAATTTGGCATTAACATCATCTTCTTCTTTAAGGAGGTACATACCCCGCCTTTGTCATGGCACTAAGCTCGGTCTTTTCTGCCTTATCATATCCATCAATATCATCCAAGATTGGGCAGTTTCAGCTAGATGGTCAAAATAATCCCAAGCCTCTTCAGGGTCTTTACTTAGAAATTCACCATTACACATCATTTCTACGTATTAGCGCATATTGGAATTTAGACCATCATAGAAAAAATTGATAGTTCGCCAAATTTCATAGCCATGATGTGGGCAAGATTGCAATAATTCTTTGTAACGCTCCCAACATTGGAAGAACATTTCACATTTTTTTTGTTTGAAATTCATGATTTTTCTTCTAAGTGTATTAGTCTTGTGGGTAGGGAAGAATTTTTTCAAGAATTCTCGTTGTATTTCTTGCCAAGTGCATATGGATCTTGGTCTTAGAGAATTTAGCCAACTTTTTGCTTTCTCTTTTAAAGAGAGAGAGAATAATTTCAACCTTACTACATCACTATTAACGTTTTGGTTATGCAAAGTAGCACAAACTTCTTCAAATTCTTTTAGATGTATGTAAGGGTTCTCTGAATCCAAACAATGATATTTAGGAAGTAATTGAATCACCCCTGGTTTTAAATCAAAAGCACCTTGATTATTAGGAAAAATAATACAAGATAGAGAACTTGATCTAGTCGGTTGCAAATATTCACGCAATGTTTCATTTGTGGGATACCATCGTTTTCCCCATGATCACTCTCATGTTTAGCCATTGTGAATGATGAAAATGAGTATTCAGATTCTTCAAAAAAGTTCTCAGACAAATCTTCAACAATAGAATCAATTTTTTTAGGGCAAATTGTTTCGTCTCGTTGCCACGAGGACATCCAACAAAGAAAAAGATTTAACTAAAAAAAAATTGAGATAAAGAACGAATTTACCAGATGCGCAAGAATCCAAAATAAAATCACCTAAACAATAAGACAAAAAATCAGTAGCAATTAAAAAATATTGAAGAACGATTATTATTATTATTATTATTTTTAATTTCTATATATATATATTTTTTTTTGTGTGTTCGTAAAACCGTTACAATCCCCGGTAACGGCGCCAAAAACTTGCTACCACTTTAAAAGTGTAAACCCAAGCACAGGTAGCGAAGTAATAATTACTCGGTGAGTCCGAGGTCGAATCCACAGGGACTAAAGGTATTAAGAACACTATTTAAAATTAAAAGAATAAAAATTGGATTTTGATTATTTCCACACAAAGAATGGAGCAAAGATGGTGATAAATTTAAATCAATAAAAAGAAAGCACTAAGGTTCAGGGATCCATTGAATAATTCATAGGGCATTTTCATCAACTTGTCTCAATTCAATTCGAATGACGATTCTATTGAACTGGAAAATTGGACAGTTATCTCAATAATAATTTGCATATAATTTGTTCGAATAATTGATTGTTAAGTGATATTAATTAAATATCACATGTCACAGGGATTCGACAAGCATTTATTGAATTCAGAAATAACAATAAATCAATAAAAATATATTGACATGGATAGGTCCTTGAAAGTTTATCACAAATCTCATACATTTATCCAAGTATTTATTGTGTTTGGAAACTACAATAAATCAAGGAAAATATTTAGATTTATAAAAATTATTTAAGATTAGATTAAACCGTTCAATTAATCAAAACTCACATTAATATCATAATTGTTGAAATAAAATACCCCAATAAATAATTAAACTTCACCCCTAACCTTAGTTTGGAATTTAGCCCAATGTTATAATAAAAGACATCAAATTACTTAATTAAACTTTAAATGAAAATTTGAAACAACTCAATCCACCACAAACTCAAACTACACATAAATATCAAACATTAGGTAGTAATTAAATAAACTTGGAAGTCAATGGTGTCTAAACATTCATATCAAATAATAAATAAAAATAAACTGAAAAGAACTCCCTGGAAACGACACAGAGAAGAAAGAAGAGGAATAACAGTTGCTGAAGGAAAAGGCAGAGAGGCCTGCTACTGTTGCTGCTTTCTCTTTGTCTAGCCGGAGTGTCACTCGCAAACGTCATTGCTCTGGCCGACGTTACTTGGATCCCCTGCTATGGCTGATCACAAAAGAGAATAAGAAGAGATGGGAATGTTGTGCTCGTCCCACTCCCCAAAAGGAGTGATCCTCGGTCGTCGGTGTGTCACTCACCGGAGGTTCTTCTCAGATGGAGAGGATATGAAGAAGAGAAGGAAAAATAAAGAAGAAGGGGAAGGAGAGTTCTCTCCGTCTTGGCACCGCCACTGTCGGTGTTGGTGGTTCGATCTTTTTCAAATGTGAAACTCTAATCCTATTCCCCAAGGAAGAGCCCCCTTCCTGCTCCAATGGCAACCCATTTTATAAGAGAGGAACACAACAGATGGCAACGGCTCTCTCCACTAATTTTTCCATTCTTTCTTTTCTTCTGTAGCAACCCAACGACAACTTTCCCTCCATGGGATTGCCAGCTCTTCCTTTATTCTCAACGGCTCTCTTCTGCTTTGGGTTTCCATTCTCCATTTTCATATTTCAATTTAAAGCCCCATGTAGCAGTCGAGAGACCAGACTTTGTGATTTTTCAAACGTTTCTATTCCTTCTGAGTTGACTCGGAATAATTTGATTTAGCTTTTTGATCTGATTCAGCATTGAACTCGACACTGGACTGGAGTTTTTATTAAATTGGCCGGCTTAATTACGTGAAATAAAGAAAATACATGTAATAAGTTGTATCATATAAATTTATATTTTTACTTATAAATACAACAATTAAATACAAAATAAATGTGATAATGCTTAATAATATTATGACATAAATGCAATTTTAGGCATTTAACACACCCCCCAACCAGCATGTTGCTAGTCCTCGAGCAACCAAAGTAAAAAATTTCCATCATTTAAAAATGAATCCCTCTTTTTTTTTAAAAAACGTTTGATTAAACAATAATCCCTTAATTTTCTCAGAATAAAAATATGAAAAATAGAATTCATCATTGTAGAGGAGAATTATTATTTAACTGAAAAACAATTTCAAATTTTAGAAAACTGTTAAAACAAATTTTTTTTTTTAACAACTAAGCCTCCTACCCTCCAACCTGAATGTGACATTGTCCTCAATGTCAAAATTACATGAATGCAAAGAGTGTATAATGAGATCAACATTTAAAGACACAGTAATTAATAAGATATAATGTGGGAGAATAGGAGACACCTGAAATTGATAAGTGCACACATGAAGATACGTCTAACAAAACACAAAAACAAAGGTAAAAGAAGAACAAGCCTAAATACATTCATAAAATAATGCTAATTTTGATAAACAGGGTCTGCCAGAGCGGTGGACTCAACCTCTGGTACAAAATATTCCAAAAATGGTTTCAATTGTTGACCATTTACCTTAAAACTATTACCATTATTTGGATTTTCTATCTCGACGGTCCCATAAGGATAAACAGTCTTTACAATAAATGGGCCAGACCATCGAGATCGAAGCCTACAGGAAACAAGTGTAGCCTTGAATTATATAAAATAACTTTCTGTGAAGGCTCAAATGATTTTCGAATGATCTTTTTGTCATGAAATATTTTCATTTTCTCTTTATATATTCGAGTATTGTCATAAGCTTCATTTCGGATTTCCTCCAATTCGTTAGGTTGAAGCTTACGAAGAGAGCTAGAATCATCCAAGTTAAAATTAAATTTCTTTATCACCCAATACTCTTTATGTTCCAATTCCACAGCCAAGTGACAAGCCTTTCCAAAGACAAGTCTATAAGGTGACATACCAATCGGGGTTTTAAAGGCTGTACGATAAGCCCAAAGCGCATCAGTTAGTCGTAAAGACCAATCTTTGCGATCTGGGTGAACCATCTTTTTCAAAATATTTTTAATTTCCCGATTGGATACCTCAACTTGTCCACTTGTTTGTGTGATAAGGGGTACTGACTTTATGAGCAATTCCATATTTGCACATCAAGGCCTCAAAAGGCTTGTTACAAAAATGTGCACCCCCATCACTAATAATGGCTCGAGGTGTTCCAAATCTAGATAAGACTTTTTCTTTTAAAAATTTCAAAATGGTCTTATGATCATTATTTATGCATGGAATTGCCTCGATCCATTTGGACAAATAATCAACAGCTAAAAGGATATAGAGATATCCAAAAGAGGGGGGGAAAGGTCGCATGAAATCGATGCCCCAACAGTCAAATACTTCAATAATTAAGATTGGGCTCAATGGCATCATATTTCGACGAGGTTCTATTATAATTCCGCAGTTATGATTTACTCTGCATGTATAACTTATTGTGTATGAACCGTATCCGTGGACTTAGTCCATGCACACATATGGTTGGCCAGTTAAGGGTCGGACTTTAGAAGTTCGGACTTAGCTCGCGTTGTGACGTCTCGCTCTCTTTCGTTCTTCTATTCACAAAAAAAAAAAAAAGACTTTGATTTTCGGCATAGTGAAAAGGGCGGGCGTTACAGTTCGGGCATGACTCGGGGCTTGAAACTAGCTTGGAAGAAGCTATGTGAACCATTGATTTGTTGGCCTTGTCGGGAATTGCTAGATAGGGGTATGGCGTAATTTGGGCCAAAGGGCTCCGGGGTAGCCAGTCCAAAACCTTGTGCAAAGGGAGGAGTCCACGCTCCATCGGTAATTCCAATTAACACACGTCGGGAGGTATAACAGTGACCTGGTGGTGCCGTCACAAAACACTGCAGACGTAAATGGCCAAGGGAACACATTGATATGGTTTCATCATATCAAGGAAAATGCTGTTATGATTTGTAAAGTGTTGGATCTGGAGATTGGGTGAGGGATCATTGGCATGTGACACCCATGACATGACACATACATTTGCATGATTTGGATATGATATTCATGTGCTGATTTTGGTACTATGATATATTTACAGTTTTACTATGATGTCCCTATTCTGATCTTTATATTGATCCAATGTGTATAACCCTATTTGGATTTCCTACTGGGAGCGTTGACTAATGTCCTACTTCTACCCTTTAGATGGTGGAACAGGAAATGGAAAGGACTTGGGACGTGAAGAGAGCCAAGCTTAGGAGCTTGGGCAGCTTATGCTTATTTTATTTAATATTGATTTTGGAACAATGCATTTGAGATAATTAGCATTTTGGGATTGTAATAACTTAGTTTATTTTGCTATGGTTGATTGATGATTTTGAATATTTAACTTTAGTTAATTTAGTGATTGGCTTCCTTGCTTTTAATATCATGATGATGAATAGTTTCTAATCATATAATAATTCTGCAGTTATTTCTATATCGTGTGAACTGTTTTTGTGGACTTGGTCCACGCATACGTATTGTTGGCCAATTAAGGGTCGGGTTTGGAAACCCAGACTTAACTCGCATCGTAACGTTTCCCCGCTCTCTCTCACTCTTCTCTTGTTTATAAAAAAATATCTATATACTCTGATTTTCGGCAAGTGAAAAAGGGCGAGGCGTTACACCATTTGAGGCGTTGTACGGCAGACCGTGCAGATCAACCCTGTGTTGGAGGAAACTGAGCGATAAATTGAAATTGGGACTAGATATAATCAGGGAAACAACAGAGACAGTGAGGTTGGTTCATTAGAGACTACTGACAGCTCAGAGTCGTCAGAAAAGCTATGCAGACTGTAAGCGGAGGCATTTAGAATTTGCAGTTGGTGATCGTGTATTTCTTAGAATTTCACCTCGGAGAGGTATTCAAAGGTTTGGGAGCAAAGGGAAGGTATCTCCTAGGTTCATTGGACCGTTTACAATCTCGGACAGGGTTAGAGAGGTGGCGTACAAGCTTACACTTCCACCTCAACTCAGTAGAGTTCATAATGTTTTCCATGTGTCAATGCTAAGGAAGTACCAAACAGACCCTTCCCATGTTCTGAACTAGGAAGATATTGAAGTCAGTGAAGATCTAACTTATGAAGAGAAGCCGGTGAAGATTTTGGATACCATGGATCAAGTTTTGCCCAAAAAGACCATTCCTTTGGTGAGAATTCTTTGGCAACATCATGGAGTTGAAGGTTCGACATGGGAGAGAAATGAGGCAATGCAATGATTGCATCCAGAATTGTTTGATAAGCAAGGTACGTACTTTAGCTAACTTCTGGGGATGAAATTTCATTAAGGGGGGTAGGACGTAATGACCCGACCTGGAGTAGCGGCTCAATCGAATCGGGTTAAACTAAAATAGTAAATAGTGCTCTTGATTGTGTTTGTGTGAAATTATGTATTATTTTCTTTTATTTGAAATTGTTTAAAATAAAAATAAATAAACACACTCAAAACGTAAAAAAATAAATAATTTAGGTTCTCCAATGTACACACATTTTCCCTCAATTAGAAATCTACAAAATTATCCCCTTCGACTTGAAATTAAGTGGATGGAAAACTAAATTAGCAAATTAAATTTTTAATTCCAAAAGTCAGAATTTCAATAAGAGTTATTCAATTAAAATTTAAGATTTATAATTTTGAGTGGACGCATGGGATCCACATCCCTTGCTCGAACTACTTAGAAATTAGTTTATAAAATTTCTTTTACATTAAGATTTACTTAGTTGATTTTTTTCTTTTTAAAATAGTCATGTGTTTGTAAAAATAGAAAATACCAAAACCGTGTGGGCCACTTGGAGACCCACACCTTAAATGTCTCTCCACTCCTTCCCTTGTTACTTCACTCGATGCCTTTCCCTTACTTTTCTTTTCTTTCCATTCCCAAATGGAAACAATCCTAAGTTTCGATGGAAGTTCTAAGAATTCCATCCCTCGTTGATTCCGTTTCCTTTCCTATTATGATTGCAAATCAATGAGGGCTGACCCTTTCGATCCTTCATTATTCATCTCTCTTCCTATAATTAACCTTCTCCCTTCGGATTTTGAAGATCTTTTATCACACATCTCTCTCTCTCTTTCGTTTCTTTCTTTCCATACTGCTCGAACTTTCCAACGCTACCCCAAATTGGATTTTTATCTTGTTGTTTGCTGCTCCAACCTACGCTAGTCCGACATTGTGATTCCAGCCAGGTTCGCCCTCGGTGTTGCTCTTCCAATCTGTGGGGACGTAAAACCCCCTTTCGAACTGTAAGTCTCTCTTTCTTTTCTCTCTTTTCTGTGTTGATTCATTCTTAGATTTCTTCTTTCTTCTCCACCTTTCATTCAGCTTTTGAATCGCCCTTGTTGGGGCTGTTTTCAGTCTCAAAACAGACCCGTAGAAACCACTGTATCTTACCAAACAGAACCCTCAAAGACCCAGCCTGGTTATCTCAGAATCCGAATTTGAACCACCCATGCAGTCGAACAACCAAGCCTTTTAGGAGGTTCTTTCATACCTCTGTTATTGTATATAATGTATTCTAAATTATCTGCTCAGATGTTTTTGCTTATTAAACCCACTATGCCGACCCTTCTTTTCTTTGAACAACAAAGTTCTCACTCAGCCTATTTAATTGATATTCTATCATTGTTGTTTTGTCCACTTTATTAAATTGGTTTAAGATTTAAAATGTTCTGCCACTATTGTTTATTCTCCTACTTTCATTTACATTAAACTAGTATATATTCTTATTCAAACATGTTCTAAGAAAGGAAAACAAACCATTTCATATTTGGCCTTTTCTGATAACCCAATTTTCCTTTGAAAATTTAGATGAATTTATTATTCAATTACTAAATTGTTCAATGATTTTTTAGCTCATGTACTTATCAGTACAAAACACTTATGGATTTTCTCCTACTGCTCTCAATTTCAAACCTCACAAACTGGGTTTTTCTGTCTATAATTTTATTTGATTAAATAATTTGATTGTGTACTTTAAAAGTTGTTTGGGATCTGATTTGTTTATGGTAGCAAATTTGGAAGTATTCATTGCTTTATTTTAATTAATTGATTTAAGTCAGAATTTTAGTGTTTTCAATAGCACATTATTTTACTAGGTATGCTTTCAGCCCCTTTCTTTTAACTCGCATTGTTAAATGGATTCTTGATTTTAAACTTTTGTCAAACAGTAGGCGGTCATCCTTGTTTTCAAATTTTTTCTTTGAAGTTTTTCCTATTTGTGATTTTATCCACCTAAGTTAACCCTTTTATTGTCCTTTTTTTTTAAAAATTGATGGGTACTTGGATCGGCTAAAATATATAGGTACATGGGTATTGGGAGAAAGCAAAATAGATTTTTAAAGTATGTTGGTCTTTTCAAATTCTACAAAATTATTTTAGTATTAGTATTAGTGTTATTCTTACTATTTTATTCTTTCTATTTTATTTGTAAGGTTTTCATTGTCTTAATAGCACCAAGTTGGCTTAGGCACAGTTCGATCATGTAGTGTGTGGACCCAACCTCCAACCTTACCCTTGGACCCTAAAAACTCCTTTACACTTATTTAGTTCAAGTTGAAGTAATATTAAAAAATGCTCAAAACTTCAAATGAATCCTATGCAACACTTTCCGGGCGTTCTATTGATTGATTCCAAGTTGGAATGCATGTGGATTCATCACCTACACTTTACGAACTTTTCAGGTGAGGGAAAACAATACACTATACTTTGGTTGTACATGATATTCTTTATTTTTGTTTATGTGATTGAGCAATGGAAAATATTGCATTATGTAATGTGTTTTGGGAATATAATATTGGACCTATGAAATGGACTGGGTATAATATGTGGGAATAGTGGCATAATCCGGTGCTTACTCACAGTAATGTAAAAGGGATTGGATAAGTGTTCTAATGGCCGAGAGGAGACTCGGTCTGCCTGGATAGTTGGAAATTAGCCACTAACATTGTTGAAAGGTCCCATAATTATATTCGACTATGAAGGATGTGTTGTTATTGTTTGATGTTGTTTGTGGAAAATAGAGATTTATTTATGATATTAAATTGATATAACAATGATGATACGATGTGATTTGTTATTACACATGTGTGATATTATTTACATGAATGTTTGATATCTTGGAACATTTATATGATACTTAGAATAATTTGAGATCGTATATCACTGTTTAGAGTATGTGGATAATGTCAGATTCATGGCATGATAACACAATTCATAACATCTAGCATGATGATAGAGATAATGCATGGTAGACATGGCATTGAGCATGAAATCTTCATATTCATGGGATGGGTATGGAGGTGTTGGCCATGATCTTTCATGATGACCACGACGGTGGTAGTTTGATGCCTCGCTTTTAGTGAGAAGTACCACGCATGTGGTAGGTTTGGTTTGTTAGGCCATGAGTGATCACGAAGACTATTATTTGGTCGATGGTTGTGTTGTGTAGGCCCCATTGTATTTGGGAAGTACCACATTGTGGTAGATTGTAGGCCTTGTTTGGGCGTGAAGACCACCAAATTCAGTGGGTAGTGTTGTGGACGGATGATGCACTGGACATGTACATTGAACATTTTGCATCAACTGGCCTAGAGCATGCATATTGAGGCATATCCATTTATTTATGTTTTAACATTATTTTTATTATGTTAAATTAAATATAATGGATATATCATGTTTCTGATGTGTTATTGTTTTCTTTCACTGGCCTGGGAGCTCACACCCTTACATTACAGGTAATCCTCTAGACTTAGGTTGGAGGAGAACGCTGCTAACTAGATGTGATCATAGATGGATAATTAAATTTATTTTAGATAGATGTTGGACTATGTTGATTGAGTTTAGTTATTTTAATATTCTTTTGAGACTTGATTAATTGATGCAAGTAATTTAGAATATTGAGATTATTAAATGATTCTATTTTAGTTATGGATGGGTTATGAGTAAATATGTGAGATTAGATTTGATATTGATAATAGATGTTATTCACTTTTTATTGTGGATGACATTATGATTTATGTGATGTGTAAAGTTGGGCTTAAAGGATTTGATGGTTTCGTTATTTCATTTATAAATTTAAAAAAAATACTTATTTTCTCCTAGCTACAAATCTGTGATGTAAGACCCATTACTTGTGTCGATGTGTTGGATAACGCCCCGTTAAGGTTGCAAAAGAGCAGGGCATTACATAGTTTGATAGAGTTCTTCAAACCAGAACCTTAAATGTGACCTGCCGATGTATCATAGTCCTGATGTATCGGCCCTGTCCTAGACGATGGGTCGCCAACACGATTGTATCGTCTTGAAGTGAACAATGTTTTACAGTGCCTTTCCAATGAGAACCCTTGATTTTCTGGACGATTGATCGCTATACCACGATGTATCGTCCCTGTCCAATAGTGATGGATCGCCAGACACGATTTGTCAGCATGACAGTAAAAACTATTTTTAATTGATTCCATTTGGTTCTGTTGGTTGTCAAAGACCATTAGACTTGATTTATAATTTTCCAAGATGTTATCTAAGTCTAGTCCATGTCATCCTAGGTGTTGGGTATAACCTAAAGTCATCTATGGGCAATTTACCTGTGTGATTGCCATACACTTAGTGATGATGAATCTTCAACTTGATCTTCCATCTTCAATGCTTGATTATATCCTCATCACTTGAGTCTTGTTTGTTGCTTCAATCTTCCGAGGCAAGGTTTCACCTAAGTCATGGAATTGACAAATAGGTGAATTGGCAAGCAGGGGCACTAACAATCACCTATATTCTCATTTTTGTTTAAATTAATTTAATTCTTTTCATTTATTATTTAATAACACATTATGAATAGTTTAGAGATAGTTTTGATAGATGACAAACTGAGAGAAACTCATTTGAGATTTGTCTTCGTGTTAATGAAAGACCAAACACAACCCCAATGCATTGAGTGGAAATGCTACAGATTGAAGGTACTAGGAGGAGACAGATCTTTGAAAACATGGAGGGAATGATGAAAAAGGATATGTTCGACTGCGATCTTTGATAATTTCTTAAAATTGCATTATTATCTTAGCTTTTAATAGGCATTGTCGCATCTATTTTGCATTTATTTCCACATTTACACGTAAATATGTGGGTTTTCATTAAAACAACTAATTACACCTATTTCCTTTTGTTGGGAACTTAACCCAACCAACATGTAATGACCTGACCCTAGATATCGGATTTGTAGAATGGGTAAAGGTAGCTTAGAAGGGAAGCACACTTCTCCTCAAGTAGAAATTCACCAAATTATCCCCTTTAATCATTAAAAAAAAATCCAATTAATAAGAGATCCAATTATAAGTAGTGATTTAAAAAATTAATTTATAAAATTCGTGTGGGCGCTTGGGACCCACAGCCTTGGACGAATTTACCTTAGAGTTCTCCTTTATTTCAAACAAACCCAAAACCAAATTGGCCACATACTCTTGAGATTTCAAATTGACCAAAATACCCCTGGTAGGTGGAAATCCCTAGAGAGAAGCCCTAATCCTGGCTGACCCTACTACTTTATAAAATCTCTCTGTGTTGGGTGAAAATCCTATGTTCCCATATGTGAGTTCTCCTTCTTCTCCAGTCTTTGTCGAATTTCTCAAGGTTCCCTCTCAAGTCCTCTCTAAGGTATGGTTCTCACCCTCTATCACTCTTCTTTTATATTCTCTTATCTTCTTCTATCTCTCCATAGCCCTCTATCAAATTCGCCATAACCTGCTACCCATCTCTCATAGAGAAACTCACATTTTCCTCTCCATACAATCAGCCATACACCCTCACCACCATGGAGAACCTATCACCCTTTGCATAACTCACCCATATCACCTTATTGTCCATCACCACAGAGAATCAATATCCCTTCCCCATAGTTTGTGTTAGTGCCCCGACTTGCCGAGTCTCTAAAATTTGTCAATTCCATGACTTGGGAAGAAGTACTTGCTAAGAAACTTGAAGACTTAAGGTTATCAAGATTAAAGATCATGCTCCACAGGATTGAAACTCATCGTGTATGGCAATCACAACAGTTATTTGGCGATAGATGACTTTAGGTGATGCCCACACCTTAAGAGGACGATTCCTAGGCTTAGTTGAACAAATGGTAAAACCATAAAAGGCCCAAAAGGAAGCTGGATAGTGAATTGGAAGTGAACTTGGAAATATGAATTAAGTTCACTATCAGCTCGACCAGTCGTTCTCACTGACCACTCGGTGGAAATAGGATCGACCCATCATGGTCAAAGACTGGTCGGTCAGATTGACAAAGGTTCTGGAATATAGAACTGTCATTTTGGGTATGCCTCTGATCTAGAAACTCGTATGCACCGACCCCTCGGTGAAATGCTGAAACGACCCCTCGTGCTCAACGGCTCATCGATGATAACTTATGAGTTCTGCAACTTAGAACTCAAATGGACTCTCGAAGAAATAGACATCTCGGTGATTGAAGACCGATCGAGAGTACTAGGACCGACCCCTTGGTAAATGGCGAAAAGTTGTTCTAGACAGGACAAGTTTCGGGAATGAAACTCTGTTTGCATGGTGTTGCCCCAGATCGAGACCCTAGTATGGACCGACCTCTCGCTGCCATGACTGTCGACCCATCGGTGACACCGACTTGCCGACTGAAAAGTAATAATGACGTTGGGAGTGCATTTAATTGGCAATGGTCGAGTGGTTGAATGGTAATAAATATGTACACCGACTCATCGATGCCCCCGACTTGTCGGTACTGGACAGTTTGAAAAACTATGAAGACTCCTCTATAAATATGAGTGTTGTGTGATCATTTAATCATCGTCTTTGAACTGATAAGAGTCGCACACTCTAAAGAACGATCAACTCTCTTTTAACTACACCTAAGAATCAAATACAACCAATCTATTGATTGAGTTAGTAAAAGAGAGAAAGAGAGAAGGAAAGAAAGGATACAAACAAGGAAAGATTAGGTATAACCAGTTTCCTAGTCACCCTGAGATTGTGATTGCTTTATGACGGCTAAAAGGCAGAGTGTCGGTACACATTGGGTGGATCTTTGAGAAGCTCACATCTTAGAGAAAGATCTTCAAGGCAAGTGTTTTTTGGTTTTATTTTTATTTTTTTTAAACCTTTGTCCCAATAAAGTGGATTAAAAAGCCTTATCTCCATAACCACTATAAAAAATCTAGAGCGTCGTCTCTGGTATAATGTGGGTGGAATTCCCAACCGATTGAGTGAGGTGGAATTCCTACTGATGAGCACAGGAAAATGACTATTTTATTCTTGTATTTGGACTAGTTAGCCCTTGTTTTGTGTGTTTTACAATATGTTTAATGGGATTTGAAAGTTTTGCAGGATTTACAGGGAAATACAAGATATGAGAATTCAAATGGTGAATTTTGCAATTTATGGGCATAAGTTGATATTTTTGGAAAGTTTGAATTTTTAATAATTATTTTACCACAATTTAGTATTTTATTGTAAACTAATTACTTCAATGTAAGTGGTAAAATTATTTATTAGATTTTCCATACTTCGAAAAGCCCTATTATTAAGCCCATTAAGAAAAAAACCCATGACGAAATCTACATGTGTGAAGTCTATTTTCATCATCTCAAGATAGATATGAGGAAATTCAAAATTTACAAGTCATTATAAGAGGATTTTCGAATTTGGTAAGTGGATTGAGGAAAAAGTAACAAAATAAGATGTGGAGAAAAGGAAACAAAATAAGAAGTGGAGAAAAAGAAGGAAGGTTTGACACAGCTGCAGTATTTTGACCATACATTTCCACTCCAATATCCGATTGTATTTATTCTTTCTGGTTTGGAAAGAAAACTTTAAGGGCTACAACGTTGTAGTTTATGACTTTTCGTGATTAGGAAGTTAACGAGGTCAAAAATGATCTGCAAGGTGGTACAGGTGTAAAAAAGGGATTTTGCACCCACTTTCCGTGTACTAATTTTAGTATTTTTTCCATCTCCTTTCCTTCTTTAAGCCATTTTATGTTTAGGCAAACCATTTCATCTCTCCAAGTGTCCCTTGCTTTATTTAAATCTTTAAATCCAAGCCATTCATTCCACCTCCTTTCATCTATAAATACTATCCCTCTGCTATTGAGAAAATTGAACCTGGGCATTGAAGAAAAGGCTATACAAAGGAGAGGAAGAAAAGAAGGAGAAAGACTGTGTGATTCTCGATCTACATTGGGTTCTAAGGTTGGTGGATTTTGATTTCCATTATATTTTTCTTATGTCTTTAATTCCAAAATTCCAATTGTTTTGTAATTTTTAATTTCATAAAGGGTGGATTTATTTAGAATTATGGTCATCCAATTATTTAATTTATGTGTCATGAGAATTTGATTTGATTTTGATTCTTTTTATGATGTTATGATTGAAGTTATTCTAAGATATTTGAGGAGAGTGGATGAAATATTTAGGATAGGTAGAACTTGGTTTTTCAGATCCAAGGTTCTTTTTAAGAGTGGATGAAATTTTTAGATTTGAAATTACAAGTAGAAATTTTATCTATACTAAGACTTGAATTGAATTTTCTTAGTATAATCAATTTCATAATTATAATAATGAGAATTTTTATAAATGAAAAATTAGAATGCATGATTGATAATTTAAGTGAGCTTCATATTCTAGGCCTTGATTTTAATTTTAAGATATGGATAATAATGCCTCCTTAATTCTTTGATCCAGTTCCACTATAAATATGTACATATGTTGTTTTCAATTTTTACTTTTGTTTATAAGATTTAAATCTTGAAATTGGTGAACTATGTTGGTAATTAATTAATTACATCTTAATTTTGTGCTCTAAGTTAGATTGAGATTATTTATAAGGTTTAGATTAAATCCACCATCTTAATTGAATTTAGGTAAATTTTGATTTTTCATTAAATTTAGATCTCTTTAATTGTTAAAATCTATTGTTAGATGTGGTTTCTAATTTTAGACTATGTTTTCTACTTTTAGAATATTTCTAAATTAAAACTAAAGTTCATAGATTAAAGAAATAATTTCATATTCATGATTTATCTCCATGTTTCCTAAATTTCTTAAATTACATAATTTAACGGTATATTTTTCATGGATATATTTTCGTATGTTCCGATGGGTTCGACCTTACACTCAATTTCTATATTATCTAGTGGTTCGTGCGCTTGCTACTTATAAATTTAAAATTTGCACAACAAGTTTTTTTTTTCTCCTACTTTAATTCTGAGGGTGTAAGCCCCCACTTAGTGAATTTGGGAATAGCCCCAGGTTGAGCGAGTCCTAACAGTGAATGTTGGTTGTGTAACACCCTGGATTTTCAGGTTATAAAATATACATGAATTAGCCCATTTAATTTGTGAATTTAAATGATATGGACCTTAGATGGGTAAGGTGTTGGGTCAATTGCCCAATTAAGACCCAACGGGTTATGAATATGGTTTCAATTGAATAAATGGATTAGATGTATTCAATTGGGTCAAGATTGTTAATTGGGTCAAAAATTGTTAATTGGGTCAAAATGCCCCATTGGGACCTAATGGGTCATGTTTGACTTCGTGGACCACCAAGTGAGTCCAAGCTTAATTAGGTTGGGGCTGATTTGAGTTGGAAATGAAATCAAATAATTGAGTTAATTCAAGTGAATTAAATGAGTTGAATTAAAGAGGTGTGTTGAGTTAAATGGATGAGTTGAGTTAAATGAGTTGGATGGGAAGTTATGGGGATATTCATCTCAAGTGAGTGGAGTGTGAAGGTGAAGGTAGTTTGTTGTTTCAAAATTCAAACGATGGCATACACGTTAGAGCCTTGGAGTTTCATCTCATGGATGAAACTACCAAATGGAGAATCAATGGGAGATGTGTAACACCGTTGGAGCCTTGGAGTTTCATCTCATGGATGAAACTCCCAAATGGATAATGAATGAGAAGATGGCGGTTTTGTGTTGTTACACAAGCCAACCAAGGCTACACCGTTGGAGCCTTGGGAGTTTCATCTCATGGATTAAACCCCCACGTGGAGCATTATGGAGTGAGGTAAAGGAAAATAGGAGTTACACAAAGGGCTTCACCAAAGCCATCACCCTTGGCCGACCACATCATTGGAACAAAAAAAATTGGATTTTCATCTCACTTTCTCCCTCTCCCTCTTGGCTGTTTTTTCTCTCCTTCAAACCATCTCTTGGCCGACCACTCCTCAAGACAAAAGACTTAGAAAGTTTTTTTATCTCAAGCTAGCACACAAGGCCGAACTCTCTCTTTCTCTCTCAAGTCTCACTCTCGGCCAAAGAAGTAAGAAAGAAGGAGGAAGAGGCTAAGGAAGGAAAGGATCAGAAGAACAAGTCGGAGCGAAGGAAAACCGGAGGAGTCACAGAACGGTAGGTCTTTTGATAAATTTTTAACAAGTAAGGAAACATGGTCCGGCCATTACATGGCTAAACCTTAAATGGTATATACAAGAATCCCATCAAAGGTTATGATCATGGTGATTGGATTTAAAAGAGGAAATATGGAACCATAGGGTTCGGCCATAGTGCGTGGCCGAACCCCATGGAAGAAAAATTAATTGACGAATGTGTTGTTTTAATGGAAAGCATGAACCATAGGGTTCGGCCATGGTGCATGGCCGAACCCCATGGAAGGACATTGGTTATATTTTTTTAATGGATTGGAAAGATGGAAATCATAGATGTATGCTTATGATTGTAAAAGGTTTTAAAGGGTTTTAGATGGATGTATGAATGGGAACCATTAAAAGATCAAACCATATGGGTATGATACAATTTTAAGGAAAATAAGGAACCAACATGGCCGAACCCCATGGAAGAGTATTTGATGATCATGGAAGATTTAAATGAAGTCATGTGTATGGACTTGGAGTTGTAAATAAAGATCCAAGGATATGATATAAACCTTCCCATGGAGGGACTGGTTTATGAACTTAAGATGATAAAATATGGAGATAAGATATCATGGGTTCGGCCATAGTGTATGGCCGAACCCCATGAACCATCTAATGAACCATTTGATGGAACATGTTAAAGGAACATTTAGAGTTGTTATGCATGTTTAAATGAATGGAGGATTGAACAAGGAAATAAGGGATTTAATTACATATATCTATGTTCATGGATTATGTTAATGGTTATGGATTTGTATAAATGACAAAGTTGTAAATATAGACAAGAAAATGAAAGATCATGAGTTCGGCCATGGTGTATGGCCGAACGCCATGAGGAATGTTTTATGGACTTAGGTGGTTACCAATGGTAGATGATTAATTGTTAAAGTGATTAACTAAGTGGTGATGGAGTAATAGATCAAAGAGGGACCAAATCAAGTGAGTGAGGTTTGGCCATGTTGTATGGCCGAACCTCACTAAGGTTGGTTTATGGATTTATGTTAAGGGTTTAAATGATTAACTTAGTGATGAATGATTAATAAATCAAGAGAGGCACTAAAACCAAGTGAGTGAGGGTCGGCCATGGTGTATGGCTGAATCCCACAAAGTATGTTTATGGATTTGGACATTATTGTAAATCAAATGGGACTTTAGTTTGACTTGTTGATATGTAACAAGGTGACGGGACCTCACAAATGGTATACGGACGTGAACAGTTTTTCGGACAAGAACGCAAGGTCAAAGTAGTTGTCATTAGTAGGATTCTACCTCTTTGCAAACATGGTTTATGTAATATGGTTTATTTGGTTTATTTTGATTAGTTATGTCGTAAAAAGATTATGTTTTAAATATGAGATTTAAAATGCTATGATTTGTATAATTGCATAGCATGTGGACCTTTGCATCTCATGCATGGCATGGGAGGGATGATATGTAACCGGAGGCCACACTCCGTCGGGGCGTCCGAAAGACCACTGTGGGGGGTACCTTGATTATTGAATCCCATCAAGAGGTTATATGTACTTGTGATGGGTGGGACTCATTGCATTTGACATCATGACATGGCATTGTTTATATGGTTTTGACATTATGTTATTATATATGATTTGTACTAACCATGTGTAGACCCTAAATGAAATACCTACTGGGCGCGTTGTTCAAACGCCCTACTTCTACCCTAGTGGAGACACAGGAAAGGAAAGGGATGATGAATGTGATCGGAGCCAAGCATAGGAGCTTAGATATGTGATTGGATTATACTTTTGTTTAAGTTACTCATGGACTTGTAATTTGAGTAGCTAGATTTCGGGCATTTAATAACTTAGATAATTTTGCTATGGTTTGAGTGGTTTGTTTGGAAATTTAAGTTAAGTTTAATTATGGTTAAAGACTTGAAGTACTTTGCTATCTAAAAACGAATAGATTTAGGTTCTATTATAATCTACAGTTTATGATTTAATCCGCATGTATATATTATTATGTGTGAACCGTATTCATAGACTTAGTCTATGCACACATAGGGTTGGCCAGTTAAGGGTCGGACTTTAGAAGTTCGGACTTAACTCGCGTCGTGATGTCCCGCTCTCTATCACTCTTTGATTAAAAAAAAAAATTAGACTCTGATTTTCGGAAAGCGAGTGAAAAAGGGAGGGCGTTTTTGTAACACCCCAATTTCTCAACGAAGTGGATAATTACGAAAATGCCCCTGGTTTGTTAAATTAATTATTTTCTGATGTCAAATAAGGAAATGGTGGCGCCCATTGCTCAAATTAAGATCATATGAGCACATTATAAATATCAAGTTTGATTGAATGGGTAATGTACATCAATTGGGTAAAAAATGGCTAAATGGGTCAAAGAGCCCAATTGGACCCAATGGGTCATAATGGATGATTTGACCATTGTATAAGCTCAAATTAAATGGGGTGAAGCTGAACTGATTGGAAATCAAGTTTAACAAAAATGGGTAGGCTTGATGCACAAGTGAAAACCATTTAAAAGTGGCAAAATCAACCCATTAATGGGTCATGTTGTCAAAACGGGTCAAAGGGCTGATTGGGGACCCAATGGGTCGGGTTGACTAGGTTGACCACGGATGGCCGTGTGGGCCCTCAGATGAGATCAAGTGTGAGTTAGTTCAGCTTGAGTTGGATTGATTTGGAGTGAGTTTGATTTAAGAAAAGAGTTGACTCAGACTAGGTGCATTAAATGTGATGAGTTGGATGAGTTGAGTTGGAATAAAAATACCATGAATCAAGTGAGTCAAGAGGATATGAAAAGGTGTCTAAATCTCACCCAACACTTAATCAAACCTGTAACACCCCAATTTTTCAATGAAATGGATAATTACGAAAATGCCCCTGATGTGTTAAATTAATTATTTTGTGATGTTAAGTAAGGAAATGGTGGGGCCCATTTCTCAAATTAAGATCATATGAGCACATTATGAATGCCAAGTTTGATTGGATGGGAAATGTACATCAATTAGGTCGAAAATGGCTAAATGGGTCAAAGGGCCCAAATGGGACCCATCGGGTCTTACTGGATTATTTGACCGTTTTGTGAACTTAAATTAAATGGGGTTAGGCTGATTTGATTGGAAATCAAGTGGAGGAAAAATGGGTAGGCCTGATCCACATGTAAAAACCAATTACAAATGACTAAAATACCCATAATTGGGTCATGGAGTCAAAAACGGGTCAAGGAGCTAAAGGGGGACCCAACGGGTCAGGTTGACTTTGTTGACCACAGCTGACCGTGTGGGCCCACAAATGAGTTCAATGGTGAGTTAAATCAGGTTAAGTGGAACTGATTTTATTTAATTTGAATTAAGAATGAGTTGACTCAAGTGTAATTAATGTATGATGTTTAATATGGTGAGTTAAGCCATTGAGTTGAGTGAGTCAAAATGGAAATCAAATGGGCTGTAAATTCAGTGAGTTAAGTGGAATATGAGGAGGTGTTTTGATCTCAAACAAGCCAAAACAAGTCCCACACACGTTGGGGACTTGTTATGGTGATTTCCATGCAAAACATTAAATAGGAATATGGAGGGGTTTCCATCTCATATGGAAACCCATGCCTCCAACGTTGGGATGCCAATGGGTGCATTGGTTGGCAGCAAGTGTCCCATTGGTATGAGCAAGATTTATGAGGGAAATGAGTGGATTAAGGGGTTGATTTAACAAAAGGAAGGCACACCCCATTTGGTCGAATCTACCAAAGATTCAAAATATGGATTTTTATGGTTAAAAGAGGGAAAAACATGGACCATAGGGTTCGGCCACTTTCGGTGGCCGAACCCCATGAAATTTATTTGTTTAAAGTGATGGTTTTTGTAAGTTAAAATGATGCAAAATGATGGACTGTTTTTGTATGTTTAATTAGACCTAAGATGCAAGTTAAAAGGGTTTTTAAATTATGGATTTGGATGTCATGGTTTGGGCCATGGAATGGCCGAATGCATCATGGGCTCAAGCCTTTGGTAAATTCAGTGTAAATGATAAAAAAAAATGGACCATTGGGTTCGACCATTTTGGATGGCCGAACCCCCATGAAAATTGTGTGGGTATTTGATGGTTTTTGAAGTGTAAAAACCATACAATACTATGGGGATTTTTACGTGATTGAATGGACATAATATGTAAGTTAAAAAGGTCCAACTAATGGGCATAGGGTTCGGCCACATGGGATGGCCGTACCCCATAAAAGTATTTGATAATTTGGTATGGTTTTTGGAGAGATAAAAACCATACCAATGGTGGAGAGTCTTATGTGATTTAAATGGAAAAAGGGTTGCTGTTTTGGGTTGGCCATGGGATGACTGAACCATGTAGTTAACATGGCTAAAGAGTAGAGCCTAACTTGTAAACAAATGATGGATCATTGAGTAGGAGGATCATAGGGTTCGGCCATATGAATGGCCGAACCCCAGAGATTGTTTTGTTGGAGATTATGATTTGGTTGTATGATTTGGATTAAGGAAACATATGTATGTATCTTTGGACTTAGTGATAAGTAAATAATAAGCCATTATGTATGATGAAAGAAGAGACCAAAATCAGTATGGTGAGGTTCGGCCATGTAGTATGGCCGAACCCCACTAGTGCTCATTTAGTAAACCTAGTGGCTAACTTGTAAGTTGATTGGTTAAAAATCAAAATGAAGATTGATGTATGAAAGGTGTAAAGGATAAAAAACAAAGTGGTGAGGCTCGGCCATGTTGTATGGCTGAACCCCACTAAGGTAGATTACTTTTATGAACTTTGATTATGAGCAAGATTAGACATTGGTTAGACCAATGGCAAATCTGTGAATACAAGTCAAATGAAGGGATTGATCAAAGGACTTACAAGTGGGGTCAAACCAAAGTGGTATGGTTCGGCCATACTGTATGGCCGAACCCTACCAAGTTATATTAGGTAATAAAAGGCATTTTGGTATTGATCAAAAGAAAGGGAGGTCAAATCTAAAGTGGGTAAGGTTCGGCCATGGGTATGGCCGAACCCCACAAGATGTTTTTGGGTTTTATATGTGAATGGACATTTAAATGATAGTATGATTTACTTATTGTTACATCACAAGGTGACGAGAGTTGAACGACGTGCGAGTCGTGACGGGGTGAAACTCAAAAAGGAGCGGACACTTAAGAAAGTTTCAGTAGGTTTCCTACCTACTTGTAAGCACAGTTTTATCCTAGTTTTCTTTACGAGACTCTTGTTTATTTTATGTGGTTTCGAATGATATATTATGCATTAATGGCATACAAAGCATTGGCATCTCATGCATGGACATGGGATGATAAATGAGGTTCTACAGTGTTGCAATTATGAGTTACGTCCTCCTTAGGCGATGAGAGTCCCGCCAGGAGGAGTAACATGTGGTCATAGTCACATTGGTCTCCTTAGGCGATGAGAGTCCCGCCAGGAGGACTAATACTTGATATGAATCAAGTCAATGATGAAGAGATGGAAGTGTATTGTGATTTACCTTGTCGGTGAGAGGCACATCAAGTGATGGCTATGAATGTACATGATGGGAGAGACTCATTGCATGTGCATCCTTCATAGCATTGTTTTACCTGTTTTTACTAATCATGTACTATGATATATATGCATATTTTATATGCTAATCATGTGGTAGCCCTGATCGAGAACCTACTGGGCGCGTTGATCTAACGTCCTAATTCTATCCTCAGAGGAGAATGCAGGTACAAGGAAAGGGAAAGAAAATGTCGATGACCGGGAGGGGAGCTAAGCCTAAGCGCTTGAATGTTGGACTGGACTTCTTTTTATTACTGTCATTTGAACTATATTTTGTTGGACATGTAATAAGATAATACTTGCTATGGTTTGATTAGATTATTAACTATGGATGGTGGTTTACCTTAATTAGCAATTGAGACTGTTACTTGCTATCTAGTCTTTCTATTCCGCAGTTAATCTAGTTTATTCCGCATGTTGTTGTTACTTCCATGTGTGATTCATTATCATGGTCTAGTCCATGTACACATGGGTGGCCAGTTAAGGTTCAGACTTGAGTGGTCTGAACTTAACTGGCGTCGTGACGCCACCCGCTCTCTTCCGATGTTTTATTATTTTAAAAAAAAAAATACTCTGATTTCTCGGAAAGGGCGGGGCGTTACAAAACCCATCCCAGCCGTTGGAATGAAGAGGTGCCTTGGCAAAGCTAAGGGACACCAAGGTTGGGCGGCACCATGCATCTCATGAGATGCATGTGTCAAATTATGAAGAGATGCAACGTTTGAGTGAAGGGGTGTCTCGGATGACACCCAATATCCCATCGTTTTTGGCAAAATTAAATGAGGGAAAATGAATGGAAGATGGGGCTGAAAGTACAAAAGGGAATGACCACCATGGTTAACCGATTTTTTCATTAAAAATCTAAGATTTCCCATCTCTCTCTCCCTCTCTCCAATTCGTTTTTCCTGGCTGGAACAGCAGAGGTGTTTGCACCAGTAGATCAAGCACAAACCAGCAAAGGAAGGAAGGCAAAGAAGGACAAGAAGTAAAGAGCAAAGGTAAGACAAGAAGCTTGAGAAATTTGGTAAGAATTCTTATGGATTTTGGTTTTAAATATGAGTGTTAAGTTATGAATTTAGATGACATAATTTGGTCATGTATGGCCGAATTTGTTATAGCTCTAAACCATGGAAGATGGTGTCAAAGAATGATGGAAATGGACCATAGGATTCGGCCACTTTGGATGGCCGAACCCCATGAAGATAATTGGTGGATTTTGATGGTTTTTGGAATTTAAAACCATACAAGTTTGGGACTGTTATTATATGTTTTATTAGATTTAAAATGCATGTTTTAAGAAGGTTAAAACATGGATTTGGATGTTTAATTCGGACCTAAGATGAAGGGTTAAGTGGTTCAAAACCAAAGGTCATAGTGTTCGGCCAATGAGCATGGCCGAACCCCATGAAATTGGGTTGGTTATTGGATGATTTTTAAATGGTAAAACTCAGTAATATGTTACTGTTTTATTACATGATTATTGAAACATAAAAATATGTTTATAAGGATCAAGTCATGGACATAGGGTTCGGCCACCTTGGAGGGCCGAACCCCGTGAAAGAATTTGATGAAATGTATGGTTTTGGAGAGTTGGAAATCATGTGAAATTATGGGGTTTTTATGTGATTTAAATGAAGGTATAACTTACTGTTTTTGGTCAGCCAATACATGGCTGAACCATGTTAAGGTTGAGGTTAAGATATTGATTTAAATCAAGGTTAGTTGATTACATAATTAAATCAAGAGAACCCCATGGGCTGCCTTATGGGTTGTTTGTATGGGTTTTACTTGGGTTTATGGTTACTGATTTGGCTCAGCCTATGGATGGCTGAACCATGTAATAACCTTGGAAAAAGGATGTAGCCTAAGTTAAATATCTAGGTTAAAGTTATTGGACCAATGGAGCCATTGGGTTCGGCCATGTATTGGGCCGAACCCCATGGACCACTTCATATGGATTATTTTATGTGGAATGTTTTTATTGAATTAAAAGGTTTCAATGTAAAGATCATGGACCATGACAATAGGTTTTGGCATGGATCCATTCCATGGAATTGATCGGTAGTTTTAAAGGTTAAAATGGGATGTAATTGAGTATTGGAACCAATGGCATAATAGTAAATATGGGTGAAATGATCAAAGGTGGAATGATCATAAGTATGGTTGTATGGAACCCTACCAAGTTATCTTTGTACAATTTGATGTTTAATAGGGACTAAACGAATGAGAGACCAAAAGGATAAATAGGTGAGGTTCGGCCATGGGCATGGCCGAACCCCACATAGTACATTTTTGGGACATTGACAAGTTGGAATTACATGATAAACGTTTGGTTTGTTGCTATTTAAATAGGGTATCTAGACTTGCGAATACGGCGTACGAGTCGTGAACTACTGACGATTAAGAAAGATCAAATACTGAAGAGAATCTTCAGTAGGTTTCCTACCTACTTGTAACCACAATTATGATTTGGTTTTATCATGTTTTTATGAGATATGTTATATTTGATATTATGTTTCAAATATGGTTTTGAATGATGAGATATGTATTTACAAAATGACATACATGTACATTGACATCTCATGCATGGACATGGGATGATGACTGAGGATATGCTGTGTTTATGAGTTACTGTCCTCCTTAGGCGAAGAGAGTCCCGCCAGGAGGAGTAACATGATGATAAGAGTCACAATTGGTCTCCTCAAGCGATGAGAGTCCCGCCAGGAGGACCAATATGTGATATGAAACAACTCAATGATGAAGTGTCTTTCCACAGGTAATGAGGATTACTGTGGATTACTTTATCGTGTGAGTTCCAGATGAAAGAGTATTGAGATTTACCTTGACGGTGAGAGTCTCGTCAAGTGATGGCTATGTATGTGTGATGGGGTGGGGCTCATTACATTTGCATACATACATAGCATGGTTTTATATGTTTTTGATAATCAGGTATTATGATATATATGCATGTTTTATATGCTAACCATGCGGTAGCCCTGATCGAGAACCTACTGGGCGCGTTGCGTTGATCTAACGCCCTAATTCTATCCTTAGAGGATAATGCAGGAACAAGGAAAGGGAAAGAGAAGGTCGATGACTGGGAGGGGAGCCAAACCTAAGTGCTTGATTGATGAACATGACTTCTTATTAATTGTCGTTTGAGTTATATTTGATGGACATGTAATGAGTTAATACTTTGCTATGGTTTGATTAGGTTATTAACTATGGATGGTTGATTTATCTTAATTATTAATTGAGACTGTTACTTGCTATCTATTCATTCTATTTCCGCAGTTAGTCTAGTTTATTTCGCAAGTTATTGTTTAGTTCCATGTGTGGATTATTTATCATGGTCTAGTCCATGTACACATGGAGGCCAGTTAAGGTTCAGACTTGAGTAGTCTGAACTTAACTCACGTCGTGACGTCCCTCCGCCCTTGTCTGGTGTTTAAGTTTAAAAAAAAAAATTAGACTCTGAAATTATCTCGGGAAAGGGCGGGGCGTTACATTTATAGGTTGGCTAACCGAACCACTAAATATCTTGTGTCTTTGTGCCCTTGGTGTTAGAGCTATTTTCTTGTGTTGATTTTTTAATCACATTTGCTAACGCACACTCACTTGATTGTTGTATCCGCTGCGTTTAAACTAATCAATCAAGTAATTTTTAAAAGGACTAACGATTGTTAGATTGACCTATTCACCCGCCTCCTATAGGGTCAATCGTGTTCTAGCTCACAAGGGAATTTTAGTTTGACCGTAGAGAAATCCCCAAACCCTCTTCTTAGGTTCGGCCATAAGGAAACCATAAAACCATGTGTTCACCATAGGTGACCTTTTTCTTTAGTTTGACCATGTACCAAACCTCGAGGTTCGTCCAGCCTTAAGGTGTCCCAATGCTGTAGTGGCTCAGCCTTAATTTACCTTGATTTTGACTTATGGTTTTAATTGTTCATGTAAAAGGTGTTTGAGGGCCTCACATGGGTCCCATGTAATGGACACATGTCCCACCGTCCACAATTGAGATGGCCAGGTGGAGAAATTTGGAAAACAAGGGAAATTATAAAAGTGATGTGTCTGTCGGTGCGACTGACAAGCATTGTCGGTTAGACCGACAAGCATCGCTGGAACTGATAGTAGTGTTGGTCAGACCTTCAGTGAACAAACTTTGTACTGGGTTGAGTAGAAGGCCAGCCAGAGATATGGGGCTTCTGTCGGTTTGATCGACACTTGGCGTCGGTGCAACCTTTAGAGGGCGAAAAATTGAATAGACTCCTGACCAGAAAACTGTCTCTGTCGATTCGACCGACATTGGTCATTGGTACGGCCTTCAAAGAGAAGTAAAGGGAGAGTTTTGTGCACTGTTTGTGATGTCGATTCGACCGATCCTCGACTTATGGTTGGGTATTTAGGCCCCCATTTGATGCAAAAACTCATTTTCACACTCTTTTCTCTTCCCATTCACCAAGAGAACCCTTCTCCCAGCCCAACCACACCTCCTCCTTCTTCCTTTCCCTTTAAAATGTCCCATTGCATGCTTGATATTGGAGTTGGACTCACCTCATGCTACTCCCTACTAGGATTTTCTCCTCCCCAAAGTAAGTTCTTCACTCTCTCACCTCGCTTTCCTTTCCATGTTGGATTTTTGTTAGCGATTTTTTGGGATAAAGTTAGAATGGTGATTTAGGTTAGAAATGGGGAATTATGTATGGAGAAAAATGAGGATTGTGTGCTTGGGGCCTTGAATGGGATGGATCTGAGCTCCATTTGGGTTTGGAACCCTAATAGAAGGATGTATTTTGGGAAAATTGTGGATTAAAGAAATTTGAGCTATATTATTTGGGGTTTTACCATGGGTGAGCTTGGTTGACCAAAATTAGGGTTAAACCTTGGGTGAAATTTGGGGGTTTTGCAAATTGAGTTTTGTTTGATGTAATCTAGAAACTTATATGTGTTTTATATAATGTTGTGTGTGATTAGTGCCTAGTACCCCCGATTTTGGACCTGGACGGCCCGAGAACTAGCCTGAAACACATAGAATCCAAGGTGAGGAATGCTACTGATCCAGGAGGATAATCTGTCTCGCTATTTATTTTCTTTTTTTGTATTATTTGTATTGTTATTGTTGTGTAATTTGTAAAAAGACTTAGAAAATAAGTCTTTAAGCTGACCGATTGATCATCAGTCGACTGATCAACAACTAATTATTGTCGGTGTGGAACATGAAGCTCTCTCATAGTATTGATCGTCTATCAGTCGACTGATACAGGCGACTGATTGGGCATTGTATTTTTCAATTGCTCTCTGAAAGTGTCAGTCTACAATTAGTCTGGTATCAGTTTACAATTAGTCTAGTATCAGTCTAGTATTAGTCTACTGATTGTCGACTGATTGACTGTCTGTATTTTACAGACAGTCTCTGATAAACCGATAAACGTTTTGGTCGACCCATTGGCCGACTGATTGAGTGGAACTGCCAGCAGTTGCGACGGTTGTCTGTCGTTTCTATCCTTTTCTTCTTTGTTTCTCGGTGGTTCCAACCTACGGAAAACACGTCAGAAAACCTTAGAATGTACAATCTTGGAGAATTAATAAAAAAAAGGCCAAAAGGAGGAAGATTTCTATTCCCAATTCTCAATGTCTTTCTATTCTCTCTTCGTTATCCGCTGTTTTTGCTATCTTATTGCCGCCCAGTGTTTGAATACGGATCAACTACACACCTTGATTGGACTTTAGAACAACCCGTTACCAATATTCTTTCTGTCCTAAACACGTTTCATTAGCCCTTAGGCTTACTCTATCTCTTAACGATAGATGGGACATCCACCTAAGACCTTGGTGCAATGCTCACCTACACCGGTAGGAGGCCTAGATGCTCGTTTTGAGACCTAGACCAACTTGTTCGCCAGTGCATGGTAGCCCTAGACCATATTGACTTCTCCTATGTTCATTTAGTTTAGAATGATTTAATAACCATAATATTAATTTTATTTGGAATTTCAAAAAAAAATTATTTGCAACAAATTCTGGTTCTCTCAATTAATTGGCTAGAGTTTGAGTTAACATTGTGTACTTCACGAATTCTCAGGTTAGGAGAACAATTTCACTTCATGATTTATTGGCTGTATGAATTTGTCATATTTCATCTTTGATATTGTGATGGAATACGAGTGTTGGGTCTATGATGAGAATTCCATTGAGAGACAAACTTGATTTTCGGTGCAAAGTTGTATGAATTTGTCATATTTCATCTTTAATATTGTGATGGAATAGAAGTGCTGGCTCTATAATGAGAATTCCATAGAGAGACAAACGTGATTTCCTGTGCAAAGCTCACATAATATAAGGGGAAACTTGGCTTAAATTGTTTAAAGCCAGTAAGTCTACTAAATCTGCCCGGAAGGTGGAACCACCCTTCTACCTTGTTGAAAGACTTGTCAATTGTATTTAAAAGCGTTGCGACTTAATAATTTTGAGATGTAATTCATATGAATATATTTTTGGACTTGATATTCATGTGATGAGAATTTTATGATATGCATACTTCTGATGTATGACGTTGTTGTCATGATATGTGGGGTATACTTTGGTAACATGTGTAGATGTGATTTATGAGATCATATATGGTTTGAGCATTTAGATATTATTGTGAACCATGCTTATTGTATTTTGAGACGTGATTATGATATTAACCATGACTTGTGAGATATTATCCATGCATGATACATTTATGAAAGTTCCCAAGTGCTAGAACACGATAATCCCTAGAGGGAAGTGAATATGGAAATCTCCAAAATTTTCGGTGTTCACAAATTTCTTGATTAATTAAAATAATTTGCAGTGGAATAAACAAAATTAATCAAGAGATGTGTTTTGTGTGATAAAAGAGTCCACAGGTTAAAACAACAATCACGCAAGCAAAAGACCAAACATCCACAACACCTGATGTAAAATGTTCGAATTAAATACCTCCTACATCCACTGTTGGACTCACACAACCTTAGGTTATCCCAAATACACAATGTGGGGAATTACGGCCTCACGAATAGAGAAGGAATTAGAACTTACTCAAATAGAGTGGGACTTTCACCAACTCAATTGAATGGGAATTTCACCCACACGTCTAAGATTTTGAAAGATTCGACCTACCCAGTTTACGACCTTATCTCTTTATTTTTTATAGTGGTTCAAGAACCTTTCTTTAATCCATAATACAAGATGATTTAAAATAAAATCAAACACTATGAAGCACTTGCTTTTGTAGCTCACTTGAAGGTGTAGTTGTGCTTCTGAAGATTCTTCCCAATGTGATCTCGTTGACAACGAAGATTGCCTATTTTTAAGCAATTACAATCTATGGGAAGGGTTTCTAGGATTAGGGATTTGCAAGTTGAATGCTAGACATGTTCTTCTTTCCCTCTCCTTCTATCTCAAACAATGTATTGATTAGATACTCAAATGATTCACCAATATTTAGTGCATAGAGAGAGGTTGGGATGTAACACCCCAATTTCTCAATGAAGTGGAAAATTACCAAAATGCCCCTGAGTTGTTAAATTAATTATTTTGTGATCTTAAGTAAGGAAATAGTGGGGCCTATTACTCAAAATAAAATCATATGAGAACATTATGAATGTTAAGTTTGATTGGTTGGGTAATTTTCATCATTTGGGTCAAAAATGGCTAAATGGGTCAAAGGGCCCAAATGGGACCCATCGGGTCAAAATGGATGATTTGACCATTTTGTGAATTTAAATTAAAGGGGCTTAAGCCTAGTTGATTGGAAATCAAGTGGAGAAGAAATGGGTAGGCTTGATCCATATGTGAAAACCATTTACAAATGACCAAAATACCATAATTGGGTCATGGAGTCAAAAATGGGTCAAGGAGCTAGAAGTGGACCCAACGGGTCGAGTTGACTATTGTTGACCGTGTGAACCCTCAACGGAGCTCAAACACGAGTCAAATCAGTTGAGTGGGACTGAGGTGAGTTGGAATTAAATCAAAAGGTGAGTTAACTCATGTGCATTAAATGTGATGAGTTGGGTTGGAATAAAAATACCTTGAGTTGGGTGAGTCAAAATGGAAACTCAAGGAGCTGTAAATTCAGTGAGTCCAAGGGGAATTGGAAGAGTTTAGCTGGTCTCAAACCAACCAAAACAAGTCCCACACGTTGGGGACTTGTTTTGGTGAGTTCCATGGTAAATATTAAATATAAGTGCATGGGTTTGAGGTGGGTTGCTTGGGGATTTGAATGGCTGCATGGGTAGCTGCCAAGGGGTGCCTTGGATGGCACCCATTGCCCACTGTTTTGAGCAAGAAGTTATGAGGGAATTGAGAGGTTTTGGGGGCTGAATTACAAAAACAATAAACACCCATGGTTGGCCGTTTTTGTCAAAGGAAACCCAAGTGTTCCCATCTCTTTCTCCCTGTCTTCAATCGGTGTTCTTGGCTGGAACAGCAGAGGCTTTTGGTACCAAATATTCAAGCATACAACCAGCAAGGAGTTAAGGAAACAAGGATTAAAAGTCAATAGCAAAAGGCAAAGGAAAGTGGTAAGTTTTTCCCATTGATTTATGTTTAATAAAATGGGTAAAATAAGACATGATTCGGCCATGTGATGGTCAAATCTGTCAAAGGGTTAAAGTATGATTTTTTTTATGCCCAATTAGATGGAAAACATGGACATAGGGTTCGGCCACTTTGGATGGCCGAACCCCATGAAATATTATGGTTAATGTTGATGGTTTTGTAAGATTTAAACCATGCAAGTATAGGACTGATTTTGGAGGTTTAAGTTGCATGCTTTGGAAAGATTGGAAGCATGGATTTGCATGTCATAATTTGGCCATGCTATTGCCGAATTTGACATTGGTCTAAACCATGGAAGATAGTGTCAAAGAGGAGTGGAAGTGGACCATTGGGTTCGGCCACTTTGGGTGGCCGAACCCCATGGAAAAAAAAAAACAAGGTTGATTAATGTGTATGGTTTTTGAAATTTAAAACCATCCAAGTTTGGACTGTTTTTACATATTTTATTAAGATTTAAAATACATGTTTTAAAGAGGGTTAAAACATGGGTTTGGATATCAGAAAAGGCTGAAGATATGTGGTCTAATCAGTGGAGTAAAATTGGAAAAGATGGACCATGGGGATCGGACATCTTGGATGGCCGAATCCCATGATATGGTGTTGGTTTTTGGATGGTTTCTTTCAAAGATAAAACCTAATGTTAATACGCTGTTAATTACATGGTGAGTGGAGGATTAAAAACAGTAAGAATAACTATTGGGTTCGGCCACCATGGAGGACCGAACCCCATGTAAAAGAATGTTGGTTTCATGTTGGAAAAACATGTAAACCATAGACTTTTTATGGACTGTTTTGGATGATTTCTTTGAGAGTTAAAACCTGATATTAATATACTGTTTATACATGTTTATCTGAGGTTTAAAAACAGTAAACATAGCCATTGGGTTCGGCCACCATGGAGGGCCGAACCCCATGTAAAAGAATGTTGGTTTCATGTTGGAAAAACATGTAAACCATAGACTTTTTATGGACTGTTTTGGATGATTTCTTTAAGAGTTAAAACCTGATATTAATATACTGTTTATACATGTTTATCTGAGGTTTAAAAACAGTAAACATAGCCATTGGGTTCGGCCACTATGGAGGGTCGAACCCCATGTAAAAGAGGGTTGGTTTTCATGTTGGAAAACATGGAAACCATAGACCTTTGTGGACTGTTTTTGGGAGGTTTTTATGTAATAAGGTTACTGATTTTGGGTTGGCCATGGGTTGGCTAAACCATGGGTTTAACATGGCTAAGGGGGTAAAACTAGTTAGCATATAAATAAAGGACATTATTGAGCAAAGGAACCATAAGGGTTCAGCCATGAGTATGGCCGAACCCCATGGACTGTTTTCATGGGCCATTTTATGGATGTAGGTGTGATTAAAAATGGAATTATAGTTGCTGTTTTGGTCGGCCAAAACATGGCTGAACCATGTTAAGGTTGTGGGAAAGTTGTAAAGTTTAATCAAGGTATGGGTAGCACTGGCATGTTTGTAAATAAACGTCACAACCATGGGTTGGTATTTGTGGACTTAGACTCAAAAAAATGGGAATCAAATAAAGTAAGGGATTAAAAGTTGGTCCATGATTTATGTGAATAAGGTGACGGATATCTATGACGGTGCACTACTGCGAACGGTGACCGGATAAAGCCCAAGAAAGAACAGACACTGAAGTGATCCTTCAGTAGGTTTCCTACCTACTTGTAACTACGGTTTTTACCCAGTTTTTCTTATGATACTCTTGTTTTAATATATGTGTTTCAAATGATATATTATGTATTAACAAATGGCATACAGGCATTGGCATCTCATGCATAGGCATGGGATTATGAATGAGGTTCTATAGTGTTTCAAGTTATGAGTTACGTCCTGCCTCGGTGGTGCAAGTCACGCCAGGAGGAGTAACATGATGATCATAGTCACATTGGTCTCCTTAGGCGATGAGAGTCCCGCCAGGAGGACTAATACGTGATATGAATCAGTCAATGATGAAGAGATGGAAGTTGTATTGTAATTTACCTTGACGGTGCAAGGCACGTCAAGTGATGGCTATGAAAGTACATGGTGGGGGATGCTCATTGCATGTGCATATTTCATAGCATTGTTTAACCTGTTTTTTTTATCATGTATTATGATATGTATATGCATGTTTTATATGCTAACATGTGGTAGCCCTGATTCGGGAACCTACTGGGCGCGTTGATCTAACGCCCTAATTCTATCCTCAGAGGAGATTGCAGGTACAAGCAAAGGGAAAGGAAAGGTCATTGACTGTGAGGGGAGCCAAGCCTAAGTGCTTGAATGAAGAACTGAACTACTTTATATTACTGTCTTTTGAATACTTTTGTGGGACATGTAATAATTCACTACTTGCTATGGTTTGATGTGGTTGATAACATTTGGATGGTTGATCTATGATAAATAATGTTTAGGACTGTTACTTGCTTTCTCATTTTTCTATTCCGTAATTAATCTAGATTATTCCGCATGTTGATGTTAGTTCCATGTGTGATTCACTATCATGGTCTATTCCATGTACACATGGGTGGCCAGTTAAGGTTCAGACTTGGGTAGTCTGAACTTAACTCGCGTCGTGACGCCGCCCGCTCTCTTTCGATGTTTTATTATTACTTTTAAAAAAAAAAAATTAGACTCTGAAATTCTCGAAAAGGGCGGGGCGTTACATGGGATCTCTTAGAATACCTATAAGATTTTTCTATGTGAAAGCTCTAAGGTGTCCAACATGTCCAACCAATATCTCCAAAATCCAGAGTATAAGTAGGTATTCGGCAAAATCCAGCTCGGGGTGTTGAGCACAGAAATATTACATTTTTACCGCTGATTATTGGACTAGTTAGCCATGATTTTATATATATCACATGCATTTAATGTCATTTTCTAGTTTTGTAGATAAAAATAGAAAGTTCAGGAAAACTATCTTAAAATAGTGCATAATTGCAAGTTTGGTGCTTAATTCGGAAGACTTAGAATTTTTATGATTAATTTCACTCCACTTTTAGGGTTTTCATGTAAATTGGTTAGCCTAGATCGAGATATGAGAGTCTAGATTAAATCAATATTTTAGATTTTAAAATGGTGAAGTTAATTATTTAATTCTGGAAGAGAAAACCTACAATTCAAGAGGCAAATGCTGAAATTCAAGATTAATGGACCAAAGACCCACTTCAATTGGGCCAAGCTAAACTCCACAGGCTATCATTAGGCCAGGCTACAGGCAGTCCATACACATATCACAATTGGGCCAGACCAATGTGCACTTCAAAGTCCAAAGGTCCAAGTCCTCAAGCTGAAGTCCAAGGTCCACTGAAGGCCCATGTGCTCTTTTATAGATCCAAAACACAAGTCCACAAGCCATTCACACGCCCAAACCTTGTCCATTTCCTTGTCAAATCCACACCATCCAATCTCCATCTTAAATCCTAGCAATTCATCTCATGCATTAAAATTAGGTCAAAACCTAGAGCCACCTATTAAATCCAACCCATACAATCATGACATTAGATCTAGGCCATCCAACCTATCCATCACCTAGATTAACCTTAGGATCATAACCATCCATGCATTATCTAATCATCCATCCAATTAGATCACCCATCACTCATTAAAGCCATTAGATTTAGGACATTTTATCATAGTCATTCATTCATAAACCCTAGATCAAGTGCATATCATTCCAAACCCTAGGATATAGGACACGATGCGCATATCCCATTGCATCACATGAAAATCTCAAAGTTCACAAGCCACCATGTGCATGAAATCCCTAAGTTTCCTCTACAATTCATCCACCTCATGTACACCTCACCTAGATCCTATCTTTTCTCCAAATCCAATCCAATCACAATCCCGCTCGATTTTCCCACTAAAATCCCTCACATGTACTTAGACAAAATCCCATCCAAATACACTCCTAAGATCCCTAAAACACCTCACCATCCAAATCACCAACACCTCACACAATTTTTGCACAATCTATCCACCTAAATTCGCATATCATTAGGTCAACCCTCCACATCATCTTCTCATCATCCAACCATTCATGGATCTCATCTCTTAATCCCATCCATTCATCTTGCATTACCAAAACCCTAAAATCATATAGCCAAATTCAACCATGACCTATATTTTCTCCTAAAATCCCAATTTTCTCTCATCCATTGCTTAACCACCAAGCCAAACTAAGTCCCAAGCAATCCAAATTCATGTGACCCTTTTATATACCCAATCTTTTCCATTTTAAATCCAAACCACTCATGTCTAATGAGATTGAATCCAAGCCATTTACCAATCACTTAAACCAAGATTAAATCCCAGCCATTCATCTTTTCACAGAGCCTATAAATTGAGCACTAGGCACAACATAGAATAGGACTTGACCAGGAGCTCAAGAGGACCAGAGGCTTGAGAGAAAATGCAAAAGGACATAAGCCCCACAAGATTTTACAAGTGAGAGTCGTAAATTTCATTTTTTTCTTTCTTGTACTTAATTTTATGTATGCATGTACTTGAATTCTTCCGTTAAATACAAGACGTTCTATTAGTGCCCCGGCTTTGCCGAGTCCCTAATCTTGTCAATTCCATGACTCGGGAAGAAACATTTGCTAGAAGCTTGAAGACTCAAGGTGATCAAGAGTGAAGATCATGCTCCACTGGATCAAAGCTCATCATTATGGCAATCACAAAATAGGTATTTGACCATAGATGACTTTAGGTGGTACCCACACCTTAGGAGGACCATTCTTAGGCTTAGTTGAACAAATGGTAAAATCATAAAAAGGATAGAGAGAAAGCTTGACATTGAATTGGAAGCGAACTTGAAAACATGAATTAAGATCACTGTCAGCTCGACCAGTCGTTCTCACCAACCCCTCGCTGGAGATAGGATCGACCCATCGTGGTCAAAGACCGGTTGGCCAATTGACAAAGGTTCTGAAATATTGAACTGTCATTCTAGGTATGCCTCTGATTGGGAGTCTTGTATGAACCAACCACTCGGTGATGAACTTAACGACCCCTCGTGGTCAACGACTCGTCGATGATAACTTATGAGTTCTGGAACTTAAAACTCAAGTGGACTCTCGAGAAAATAGACATCACGGTAATTCTAGACCGATTGAGAATACCAGGACGAACTCCTCTGTAAACGGCTACAGGTCGTTTTGGACAGGACTAGTTTCGGGTCATGAAACTCTGTCTGTATGGTGTTGCCCCATATTGAGACTCTCGTATGGACTGACCTCGCGGTGCCATGATTGTCGACCCATCGGCGACACAAACATATCGGTCAGGTATAAACTATGCCGTTGGGAGTGTACTTAATGTGCAATGGTCGCGTGGTTGAAGGGTAATAAATATGAACACCGACACATCGGTGCCCCTAATGTATCGGTACTGGACAGTTTGAAAAACTGTGTTAACTCTTCTATAAATATGAGAGTTGTGTGATTATTTAACCATCTTCCTTGAACTGAGAAAAGTCACACACTATAACGAACGATCAACTCTCTTGTGTCTACACCGGAGAATCAAATACAACCAATCTATTGATTGAGTTAGTAAAGAGAGAAAAAGAAGAGAAAAGAAAATATACAAACTAGGAAAGATATCGGTAGAACCAATTTCCTAGTCACCATGAACTTGTGATTTCTCAACGACGGCTAGAAGGCAGAGCGTCGAGATTAAATCGGGCACACATTGGATGGATCTTTGAGAAGCACATATCTTCGAGAAAAAGCTACAATGCAAGTGAGTCTTGTTTTTAATTTTGTTTTAACACCTTTGCCCTATGAAAGTGGATGAAGAAAGCTTGGCTCCGAAATCACTATAAAAAAATCTAGAGCGTCGTCTCTGGCACATGTGGTGGGTGAAATTCCCAGCCAAATGAATTAGGTGGAATTCTACTCTAATTTTGAGGGTGTAAGTCCCCACCTAGTGGATTTGGGGATAGCTCAAGGTTGAGCTTGTCCTAATAATGGATGTAGATTGGCTAATCAAACCACTATAAATTTGGTCTTTGGTGTTTGATCATTGTGTGTTTGTTTTTTAGTATTTAAGCACTCTTCTCAACACACATCACTTTGTATTTGATTATCTCTATTTATACATTGTGCACACGAATTGATAATCAAGCAATATGCAAAGGGTTCTAAACTTAGTGTGATTATTTAAGTAATTAAAAACAATTTATCACACTAAGCAAATCTCTTGATTAATATTGTCATTCCACTACACTTTAACATTAAACAATCAAGAAATTTGCGAACACCATGAAAACTGGGATTGACCTATTCACCCTCCCGCCCTCCAGGGTCAATCGTGTTCTAGCACCAAAGGGAGAACTCTTAATTGGTATCAGAGCCTTTTACTCTTCATAAAGGATCTGTAACGCCCCGTCCCTTTTCACTCGCTTAGCCGAAAATCAGAGTCTATTTTTTTTTTTTTTAAATAAAGAGTGACAAAGAGCGCGGGATGTCACGACACGAGCTAAGTTCGAGCTTCCAAAGCCCGACCTTTAAGTGGCCAACCCTACGTGTGCGTGGAACTAAGTCCACGAGAACGGTTCACACGTAGAAAGTAAGCTTGTGGAATTATAACATAATGCGGAATTATAATAGAATCTATCCTGCCAATTTTAGATAGCAAGGAAGTTACATCACTTAATTAATAAAATACCTCAAAATTAGAATGTCCAAGATAAAGTCCAAACCATAGCAAGTAATCTAAAATATTACAGTCCAACGAGCTAAGTTACTCAAATTACATTTTCAAAATTAAAACTTAAGTAAATAAACTAGCTCGCTCCTCCAAGCTCCTACGCTTGGCTCCCATCACGTCCTTCATTTCCTCCATTTCCTACGTCATCATCTAAGGTGGAAGTAGGGCGTTAGACAACGCGCCCAGTAGGTACTCCGAGTAGGGTCAACACATGGATTAGTGATAACAAAACACATAGATAATAGTATAGCAAAACCATGCAATCAATGCCATGGCATGGGTGTCCTATGTCATGAGTCCCACCCATCATCCATATCATCATTATACAATGTCCCTCTTGATGGAAAAACCCTCATCAAGGTATCCCCATCTTTGTTTATCGATCGCCCCGACGGAGCATGGACTCCAGTTATATTTCATCCCTCCCATGCCATGCATGAGATGCAAGTGTTAACATGCTATATAATATTACAAACCATGGCATTAAAAATCCCATCATTAATACATATAATTTTATACCAAAATAAGTCAAGTAAAGCATTCATATGCACATAATCCATGGCTTACAATGGGGTAGGAATCCTACCAAATACCAACTAGTGTTGCTTTGCGTTTCCGTCCAAGAATTCGGTCACCAATCGCGCACTGCTTGAGAGGTCCCGTTACCTTATTACACATCAACAAATTAAACCCACATTTTAACCATGCCTAAGTCCATTACTCATATCTTAGTGGGGTTCGGCCATACACCATGGCCGAACGTCACCCACTTGATTTCGGGTCCCATTTTAATCCTTAGATTATTTTAGTCATATGAGTCTAAACCAACCACCCTTTGCTTCATTAACCAACACATACGGTCATCATAAAAGTCCCTAAGTCCATAACCATCCTCCATGGGGTTCGGCCATACACCATGGCCGAACCCGTGGTTCTTCATTTTTGGCCATGATTACATTTTTACCACTCCTTCTTCCCATGGTTAATCACCTCTCATTTATGCATGTCCATACCTCTAATTGATCCATGAACATGGATACATCAATGCCTCATTAATCATGATACAAAAATTATATACATCATACATTTTTTCAACCTAAATCCCATTCATTTAAACACATGCATAGACCCTAACTTAGCCCATAAATGACTCCTAAAATAGGTCATGGGGTTCAGCCATACACCATGGCCGAACCCATGTTGTCTTTTCCTCATTTTTTTCTTGGATCTTTCACAACATTTAGATCCAGAACAAAGTCCCTCCATGAGGGGATTTCAATTATACATTTAGATCATCACTTTTGATCAACATTAACTATATTTAAACCTTTTTAAACTTACCCATACTCTTCATCATCTTCATGGTTCCAAAAATATTTAAATCCACCGAAACTTCTCCAAGGGGTTCGGCCATACAACATGGCCGAACCCATGGTCCATGGTTTATCATTATTTACAACCTTTGGGACCATAAAAACCATCAATATTTCTCCACGATTTTCCCTCATTTAACCCCTAAAAAAATTTGCTAACTTTTAACCATTCAAGACCTTAAAATCATTAACCAACATCCCATGGATTTCATCCTTTAAAAATCACTAATACATCTCCATGGGGTTCGGCCATACACCATGGCCGAACCCTATTGTTCATATCTTCCTCTAAAAATCCACATCCAATGGTTAGATTCACTTGATGGGGTTCGGACATATACCATGGCCAAACCTCATCCAATCCATTTTTGTTCTTATGATCCCCATACATAGAAACCTAGGGTTTGGCCATGCAAAGGCCAAACCATACATCTTGATCATTCACCATATTTTTGCCATGCATGGGGTCCTCTCCATGTACCCATAACATTTAGGGTTCGGCCATGCCATGGCCGAACCATGATCCTTAAATATAGAACCATGCATGCATACATAAACCTTATATACATAATGTTCTTAATATTCCTTTATTTTTCTTAACCTATCTTACCCATTAGGGTTTGTCCATTTCCCATCCCTTCCTTGGATGGATTTTAGATCCATGGCCCATGATATTTTGGCCACCATTTAATCCAAGAAAAATGGACTTTCTATGGTCTCCTTTTAACCCTTAAAAATTAAAATCTTGTTTGAGGACACTTACCAATCCCACGGCTCTTCTAGTTTCCTTTTGCTCCTCTTGGATCCTTACCCTTCCTTATTCCTCTTCTCCTTGATGTTCTGCCAATGGGTGAGCTTGATCCAATGAAATCTCCAAGGGCTGGTTCGGCCAAGATTGAAATAGGTTTTGAGAGAGGGAAAGGATGGGAGAATGGAAAAATACCCTAAGTCTTTGGTCTTGAGAGTGTGTTCGGCCAAGCTTGGAACTTCTTGTTTTTCTTCTAAGTCTTTTCTTCTTCTTGGTCTTGGAAGAGGGGGGGGGGGGGGGGGGGGGGGGGGGGGGGGGGGGGTTGGAATGGCTAGGAGAGGGAGGGAGAGAGGGAGAGAGTGAGATGGGAATGAGATGGAGAAACCCTAGTTTTCCCATCTCATTTTTTTGGTTTGCTTGGGTTAGACTCCTCCACCTCCCCTTTTGCCCAATCATGGTCCATGCATGCCCTTAATCTTAGGCCTCTTGTCTAGCATACCACTCTTGTACACGGTTTTGGGCTTGGTGGTTTGGGTGAGGTGGAATCACCACCTCACAATGGGCCAATGCATGCCCTAGCATGCCCCCATCTTATGGATCTTTGTCTAGCCATGGAGTGTGCATTCCCTCCACATGGCACTCCAAACCCCTCCATGGCCAACGGTTTTGCATGGTTTGGATGAGGTGGCACCCCCACCTCTTTCTTGGCCAAGGCATGCTCTCCACCTAAGCTTTTGGTCTAGCCAACGGGGAAGCATGCCCTCCACATGGTACCCCAAATCAGCCAATGATTTTGGTGGGTCTTAGCTTGGTGGTTTGGGTGGTTTCTATGAGATGAAACCACCCATTTGACTCAGCCATTTCCTAGGTGACTCACCCCCATTGAACTCACCCCATTTATTTAATTAATTTGATTTTTAACTTAGGTCATTTAATTATATAATTTAATTCCATTTATTTCTCTTTAATTTCTCAATGAATCCACCCATGGTTGACCAAGTCAACCATGGTGGCCGGCCCCACTAATGTCTTAGCCCACACGCCACCTCACTTGATGAGGTGGAGTTGGCCCCCACTAGACCATAACACTTAGATAATTCCAATTTAACTTAGGTGATTTTAATCACTTCAATCCATTCCATCTACTTGGATCACCATTGGGCCATGGCCCAATTAAATTCACCTCCTACCCATTTACCTTAATGCTAAACCATCTTGACCCATTGGGTCCCAAATGGGTACTTGACCTAATTGACTATCCCTGACCCAATTAACCATCACTGACCCAATTAATTGAAAATAATACAATCCATGGTCCATTGGACAATTCTTGGGCCATTGCCCCAATTTTTGATCCATTTAACATCCATTCCATCAAAATTCTTAATTTCAACCATTAAAATAAATAATAGCCAATATATGTATTGATTTAAAAATCCGGGCTATTACAGGATCTAACCATCCGAGTTGATCTGTGCTAAAACAATGGCTATGGGAGAAAGTCATGTTATTTCCAATCCTCCATTTGTTTAAATGGAATGTGCTATGACTCAAGGAAATTAAAGATGTACATTGTCTTTATTTCCATTGATGGATATGGTTGGAAATAGGTGAATAGAATATGGTTTGAACCTTTGGAAGAGATATTTGAGAAATCCTCAAATTCCATGACCACTATGCCCAAAGACTGAATAACTTGGACTTGTGATGATATGGCTATGTTTTTAGGAAATGTTAAAGCATTAAGAAGCCATCATCAGTGTTGTTTCTCTGAATGAAATTGGGAGAATTATGAGAAGTGAAACAACAAAAAAGGCATGGGAAAACACATGTAGGGATTTCCTCTTCTAGTTCAATGGATGGTTTCACCTCTCTTGACAAATTGGAGAATCGAGAGTGAGGTGAAAAACTGCCTAAGTACCTCCACTGAAAGTGTCCAACTTGTATCCTCTAGAGAAGAAAAGGATGTTGGAAAGGATCTTGATGAGGATGGTGACCTCCAAGTATCCTTTGGAACCTTATACAAGATACTTGTTTGTACAAGTAGGTTTCCACCCTAGTATTGGATTATACTTGCTTCATCTCATTTCATATGCCATGTGACTTGTGCATCATTTGGAAATGACTTAATTCCGTGCATTAAGTCTTGTATACGGTGTGGTGTGTATGTGTCTACGATTGATCTTGAGCACATACACAGTGTCATCTCATTCCAAGTTGCCTAACCTGTATTTTATGTGGAATGAAACTTGCTCCATGCTTGTGAATGGTATTGTTGATCGCACTTTGATCAAATGTGCTAAGGTAATCCATTCATGTACCATTTTTTCAAAGGTCCAACTCATTGGAGTGTTCATGAAAGAATGGTAGGGTTGTTTATCATGTTTTAAGTGTTAACATGATAAAAAACATGGAAGTTGTGTCGGTGGTTTCATACCTCATTTCCATGTACCTGATTTGTATATCATTGGGGAAATGAATGTATGTCTTGTGTGTTTGAACCCTCATTTCTGTGTACTCTTTATTGGAATACATTTGAGAAATGATTGCATGTTGTATGCTCTTGGTTTTCATCCATATTCTCTTTATTTGGAATGCATTTTGAGGAATTATTTTTGTTCACGAGAAACCATGTCTTAGCAAAAACCTGAGAATGCCGCATCTCATGACATCACACACTTGGACAATGTATTTGAATTGGTAAATTAAATGTGCACAAGGTTCTTGGATTGGATTGGAGACTTATAAAGATATAGTGATCCACAATCCATGTTTTTGTGCCTACTTATAGAATGTTGTATTGAAACTTCAAATGGCACAAAACTTGTGTGAATGTATATATCTACATTGGCATTCAAAGGTGTATAGGCAAATCATGATGTATTGTGAACTTGCATACATCACAAACACATACACCCTATCATCCCTTAATCATCAAATCTTATAGGGGTGATTTATTGACTTTCCAATGTTCTAGTGATGTACTTTAATAACAAATCTATTAGACATTGGAATTGTGATTTGGAGAAAAGAAAATTAATCATCTCCAAATCTGCCTGGATTTACATTCATAGTTTAATCCTTCTTATGTGCCTTGAGATTTGTCACGTAAAGGTTTGAATGCAACCTTAGGACTGCACTATAGATGATTGGCTTTCAAAGAGCAAGAAATGCCAAAATCTGGATTGATTGGCATTGTGAAAGCCATTTTGATTGGGATGTCCAAATCCGAGGACTTGGTGCAGTGTGCTCTCAATTGTTCAGCAAGGGCGAGCTGGCCTTGGAAATTGATTGGAAGAAATTCCCCCATTTTTCAATATTAAGGAATTTCCAAGGGTTTGATTTTTGGGATAAAACTCAAACTATTTTTCAGATCTTTCTTCTTTGAATCTGAAAAATCTAGGCTAAGGTAATTGTTCATTCTTATACTCTTCACTGTAGTATGATATGTTGAATGAATTAGTTACCTTGGTAGGTTGATGCATTGTACATGGATTAGTATGAATTTATGTATCATACCTGTGTTTTAAAGATCAACCAGAATTTCTTATAAACCATACAGTTTTGGTTTTGCATTCATTGGGTTGGCTGGATTCTTCATGATTTCATGAACTGTGTGCATACTTTCTGTTATACCTTATATTGTTCATGATGTTATTCACTCATTTGTTCTAATCATGGTATATTTACTATATGAGTGATTCCCTCCTCTAGCATGCATAACTTATGTTTTCAAAAGTATGAATATCTTTGAAAATGCATGTGGCTCATGCTCTTCATTCTTCCTTCTCTTAAGTCCAATAATTGGGACTTGTTGAAGCACACTGATTTTGGTGCGTAACACCCTTTGTAAATTTATGAGAAAAAGGGGGAGAGAGTTACAAGCTTGAAATAAAGTTTATGTTAAGGAGGAGAATGTAGAGAAGCTTGATGTTAGCTTGAAGAAGAAGCTCAAGTTTTGGAGGAAAAACTTAAAGAGTTTAGAGAAAGAAGACCTTTAAGGGAGGAGAGTCTATGATTAAGGGGGATATTAATCATATGAATAAAGAGATTTTTAGTTCACCTATTCAGGGGGAGTAATACATTTTATATATGTGACTAACATTTAAGGGAGAGATCTATTCTTCCATCTAACTTGTGTGTACATGTACTTTGGCCTTGAGGGAGATAAGTTGGACAAGCTAGAAAATTTAGCTTATTCATAGGAGAGATGAGTCGAAGAAGCTAGAGAAGATAGCTTTGAGAATGGGGGAGAAGACTTAAAGGAAGCTAGGTAAATTAGCTTGACCGATGGGAAGAAATCAGCTAAGCTGGAATTTAGCTTATGCAGGGGCAGATAAATATGAATGTATGAGAAGAATGCATTGGTCCATGGGGGAGATTTAATGAGTTGAAAGTGAACTCATTGAAGCACTAAATGCAAGAAGCATGGGGAAGTCCTTAAAATCCAATTCCTTCAACGTGAAAGGAAAATCGATGTCTGCCTACTAACCTTTGTCAATTGTATGACAAAATGGGGGAGAAATTAGTAGAAGTAATAAGACATCAAAACCAAATATGGGGAGTAATTGGTGAAGCTATGAGAAGGTAGAAGCCAATAGATATAAGGGAATGTCTATGCTTGGGGAGTAATTGCTGAAGCTATGAGAAAGTAGAAGCAAATAGATATAAGGCAATGTCTATGCTTGGATTTTCGCAGGTAAAACTAAAGAAGATTGGGGAAGAAAATCTTCTCAACACTGTTAGCTCAGATAAGTTATGTGTAGTGTTGGTTGCTAGGAAATCATGGTGTTTGGGATATTTATGTTTTGTAGTAACTCCTTTAATGATTTTCATGCTTAAACAGGAAAATATGAAATGAAGCAAGCTGAACAAGAATATGCGAAGATTATAGCATTGTTTTTCCATTTGAATATGTACATGTAATTGAAGCAATTTTTGTATTCAAATGTGATGTAATAAGGGTGGGCTTGTATTTGAGTTAGCTTCTAGGTTTTGTCATGAAATTGATAAATGAGGAGATTGTTAGTGCCCTGGCTTTGCCGAGCCCCTAAGTTTGTCAACTCCATGACTCAGGAAGAAGCAATTGCTACAAACTTGAAAACTCAATGTGATCAAGAGTGAAGATCATGCTCCACCGAATTAAAGCTCATCGTTATGGTAATCACAAAATAGGTATTTGGCCATAGATGACTTTAGGTGGTACCCACACCTTAAGAGGACCATTCCTATGCTTAGTTGAACAAATGGTAAAAATCATAAAAAGCCTAGAGAGGAAGCTTGATAGTGAATTGGAAGCGAACTTGGAAAGATGAATTAAGTTCACTGTCAGCTCGACCAATCATTCTCACCAACCCCTCGCTGGAGATAGGATCGATCCATCGTGGTCAAAGACTAGTCGGCTAGATTGACAAAGATTCTGGAACATTGAACTGTCACTCTAGTATGCCTCTGATTGAGAGTCTCATATGAACCAACCCATCGGTGATGAACTTAACGATCCCTCGGGGTCAACGACTCGTCAATGATAACTTATGAGTTCTGGAACTTAGAACTCAAGTGAACTCTCTAGAAAATAGACATCTCGGTAATTCTAGACCGATCAAGAGCACCAGGACCGCCCCTCGGTAAAGGGCAACAGGTCGTTCTGGGCATGACAAGTTTCAGGTCATGAAACTCTGTCTGCATGATGTTGCCTAGATTGAGACCCTCGTATGGACTGACACCTCAGTGCCATGACTGTCGACCCATCGATGACACCGACCTGTCGATCAAGAATTAATTATGTCGTTGGCAGTACATTTAATGTGCAACGGTCGGGTGGTTCAAAGATAAAAAATATGAATACCGACCCATCGGTGCCCTTGACCGGTCGGTACTGGACAGTTTGAAAAACTGTGTTGACTCCTCTATAAATATGAGAGTTGTGTGATCCTTTAACCATCTTCCTTGAACTGAAAAAAGTCACACACTCTAAGGAACAATCAACTCTCTTGTGTCTACACCTGAGAATCAAATACAACCAATCTATTGATTAAATTAGTAAGAGAAAGAAAGAGAAGAGAAAAGAAAATATACAAACTAGGAAAGATATCGGTAGAATCAGTTTCCTAGTCACCCTGAAATTGTGATTGCTCAACGACAACTACAAAGCGAAGTGTCAGGATTAACTCGGGCACACATTGGATGGATCTTTGAGAAGCACATATCTTCGAGAAAGAGCTACAATGCAAGTGTTTCTCGGTTTTAATTTTGTTTTAAAACCTTTGTCCTATGAAAGTGGATTAAGGAGGCTTGGCTCCAGAACCACTATAAAAAAATCTAGAGCGTCGTCTCTGGCACATGTGGTGGGTGAAATTCCCAGCCAAATGACTAGGTGGAATTCCTATTCTACATGTCGTGGGTGAAATTCCCAGGCAAATGAATGATGTGGAATTCATACTCTAATTTTGAGGGTGTAAGTCCCCACTTAGTGGATTTGGGGATAGCTCAAGGTTGAGCTTGTCCTAACAGTGGATGTAGGTTGGCTAACCGAACCACTATAAATTTGGTCTTATGGTGTTTGATCATTGTTTGTTTGTGTTTTAGTATTTAAGCACTCTTCTCAACACACAACGCACATCACTTTGTATTTGATTATCTTTATTTATACATTGTGCACAAGCATTGATAATCAAGCAATATGCAAAGGGTTTTAAACTTCGTATGATCATTTAAGTAATTAAAAACAATTTATCACACTAAACAAATCTCTGGATTAATATTGTCTTTCCGCTGCACTTTAAATTTAAACAATTAAGAAATTTGTGAACACCATGGAAACTAGGATTGACCTATTGACACCATCCCCCCCCCCCCCCCCCCCCCCCCCCCCCCCCCCCCCCCCCCCCCCCCCCCCCCCTCTAGGGTCAGTCGTGTTCTAGTACCAAAGGGAGAACTCTCATGTTCCTTTTGAACCCTGAAACATCCAATTTTCAAATGTCTTTTATGATTGTTTTAAATTAGTTTTAAGGTTTGTATTCTTTATTTAACTAATTGGACATTAAATAGTTAGAACTTAGGTTGTAAGTGTTGAATCTAAGTTACTAAGGCCCAATTGTTAAATTAAAGTCTATGAATTCTTAACTTTGATGATGGACATGAATTGATATTTGGAATTTTACGCGAATTTTAAATCTAGGTTTTGTGTCTGTTTATATATTTTTTAGGTGATGAGAGGTCTATTCCAAAAACCAACCTTTACATTCTGCACTTTTAAATTCTGTCATTTACTTTAGTTGTAATTTTATTTTCAGTCTTTTAGTATGTTAGTTCTTTTGTCTATTTGTTGTACTTTTAATCTTCAATATATTTTTATATTTTTATTTTAGTTCTTGTATGTTCATCTACTCTATTCTTTAAATCTTTGTATCAAAAAATTCTCTCTCTCAGATATTCTATAACTAAGGCTTGAGATGTGTTATTTTAACTTTAAAACATGATATTTTAAATGGAGATTAAGATTATCATTATGGTTCACAAATTTAAATATAAAGGGCATAGATTTGATTCTTGACATTAAAACATCTTATTTTATTAATTTTACGTGTTAGATACAATTGTTTTAAACAATTGATTTGAATTTCTTGGAAATATATCTTTTAGAAAGGGATGCTAATTTAATTTTAATGCATATATTTTGTGATTTTCCGTTGGGTTCGACCTCGCACTCTAAGTGCTATACTATAAATGGTTTGTGTGTTTGCGAGATTATAAATGTAAAATTTGCACATCAACAAGTTTTTGGCGCCTTTACCGGGGATCATCATAAAATTAAATTGTGTTCCTTCAAAATTATGTATTTTTAGGGAAAAATTTTTTTTTGGAAAATTCTATTTTTGGCAACTCTTTAAAATTGGAAACTTCTTATTTTTGGAAATTTATCTTAAGTAAGAAATTCTTGAAAATCTCAATATTTTGAAATCAATTTATTTTTGGAAAGTTTTCTATTTTTAGAGAAATCTATTTTTGGAAACCATCTAATTTTATAAAAATTTCCAAAATTAGGAATTTTCTTGATTTGGAAATTCTATCTAACTTGTGAATGTCTCAAAATAAGATGTCTAATCAAATCTTGAAAATCATGGAATAAAAATTTAATTTGGTGAACTTGCTTTTAATTATTATAATCTTGTCTCATTTAAAATTTCTGTTTGAAGTTGTAAATAGTGCACCTCCTTCATTAGTTGTAGTTTAGGAAAAATCATTTAGTTTAGGTTCATGCATTATTTGATTTTGACTCTACGCCAAGGTTTGTATGTATTGTTTTGTAGGTTTTTAAATACGCGCTTAAAAATTACTGGAAATATGTCTATTAGGCTAAACTAAGTGCCCAATCGCCTTCTTTTAATTTTTATTTTTGTCATGCATTCATATAGAAATTTGTTTTAAGGTGTTCTTTAATTCACTTGCATATTCAAATTGCTCATGCATTTAGGGTGCTAGATTCATGCATTAGTTAGATTTGTTGGATAATTGTTTTACATATTTGCTTGATGTTTGCATTTAAAGTAAGATTGCATTCATAATATTTAGAAAAATAAGATAGTAAAATGGTTCATGCATTCCCCAAGTAAAATCAATTTAGGAACCATTAGGCTAGATTTTAGGATTTCATGCTCATTGGGAACATTTTTTAATTCAAATCAATTTTTGTAACCAACGAATAGTGATAGATCCCTTTTTTAACGTGCTAGAACAACATGGTTGACCCTGAAGGGAGGGGGGGGGGGGGGGGGGGGGGGGGGTGAATAGGGCAATATATTGTTGGTCCTTTTTACAAATTATCTTGATTGATTAATTAATTAATTGTAGTGGATACATCAAGTAAGTGTGTGTGTGTGTGTTAGCAAATGTGATTAAGCAATCAACACAAGTTAGCTCTAACACCACAAGCACAAGGACACAATAAATATAGTGGTTCCAGAGCAAATCCACCTCACTCCACCCATCATTGTGCCAGAGACGACGCTTGAGAGTTTTTTATAGTGGTTCCAAAGCAAATCCCCCTTAATCCACTTTCGGGTCAAAGGTTTTAAAAGAAAATAAAACCAAGAAGCACTTGCTTTAAAACTCTTTCTCGCTGATGTGTGCTTCTTGAAGATCCCACCCACTAAGTGCCGACGCTCCTCCTCGTAGTCATGGTAGAGAAATCACTATCTCAGGGTGACAAGGAAACTAATTTTAGGTTTCCTAGTTTATGTCTTTCTCACTTGCAAACTCAATAAGTAGATTCATTGTCTATGTTCTTTATTTCCTCCTCTCTTTCTCACTTTCGAACACAATCAATAGATTGGTTGTTTATAATACTTCTGACAAAAGTGTTGATCGTTCCTTAGAGTGTATCAATCTTTTCAACTCAAAGAAGATAGTAAAACGATCACACGAAACTCGTATTTACAGAGGAGTTTTAACGGTTTTTCTGACTGTCCAGAACCGAAGAGTCGGTGGCACCGATAGGTCAGTGTTCATATTTATTAATGTTCAACCACCTGATCGTTGCGCATTAAATGCACTCTCAATGGCATAAGTACTTCTCGGTCGACATGTCGGTGTCGTTGATTGGTCGATAGTTATGGCACCGATAGGTCGGTCCATACGAGAGGCTCAGTCTGGGGCAAAAACATGCTGATAGTAGTTTCTAGTCTAGAAACCTGTTACCCAGAATGACCTGCGCCCTTTGTAGAGGGGTCGGTCTTGAAATACCGAGATGTCTGTTTTACAAAGAGCCCATTTGAGTTCACAGTCCAGAACTCACAAGTCTTTTACCGATGAGTGTCGACCACGAGGGGTCGTTTAAGTTCATCACCGAGGGGTCAGTGCATACGAGACTCTCGGTCAGAGGCATACCCAAAATGATAGTTCTTTGATCCAGAACCTGTAACGCCCTGCCCTTTTTCACTCGCCGGGACGTCACGACGCGAGCTAAGTCCGAGCTTCCAAAGTCCGACCCTTAACTGGCCAACCATACTTGTGCATGGACTAAGTCCACTAAAATGGTTCACACGTACTAAGGCTAAGCTTGCGGAATTAAACATAATGCGGAAATATAATAGAGTTACTATCCTAACCAATTTTAAATAGTAAGAAAGTCCATCACTTAATAATAATCACCTTAAGTTAAAATGTCCAAAATTAAAATCCAAACCATAGCAAATAGTCTAAGTTATTACAGTCCCAAATACTAGCTACTCAAATTACATTGTCCATGAATAAACTTAAATAAAATGAAACTAGATTATCCAAGCGCCTAAGCTTGGCTCCGATCGCGTCTTTCACTCCGTCCATTTCCTGTGTCATCATCTAAGGTAGAGGTAGGGTGTTAGACAACGCGCCCAGTAGGTACTCCGAGTAGAGTCAAACACATGGGTCAATATAAAAATCACATAGATAAATATAATATCAAAACCATGCAAGTCAATGCCATGCTATGGGTGTCATATGTCATGAATCTCCCCCATCCTCCATATCACAATCACATAGTATTCCTCTTGATTGATAATCCACATCAAGGTATTGTCATGACTCCCCATGAATGCCTTATCAGTCCCACCGAACGGAGAGTGGACTCCGGTTACATTTCAAACACAGTATATCTCTCCCCACGAATGCCTTATCGGTCGCCCCGAAGGGAGCATGGACTCCGGTTACAATTCAATCATACATCCATTGGAATCAGTGTGGATTCCTCCCTACGATTGTTTATCTGAAATCCGAATGGAGCGTGGGCTCCCCTCATTGGTTCCCTCGCATGCCATACATGAGATGCAAGTGCAAACATACTATGTAATAATAGACATCATAGCATTAAAATCCTATAGTTGAAACACAGTACTTTGATACCAAAACTAACATAGGAGTGAAAACATCACATATACATATTCCATGGTTTTCAATAAGTTAGGAATCCTACCAACATCGAAATATCAAGTCCTTGTGTTTTCGTCCAAAAACCGTTCACCGATCGCGCTCCCGGTTGTGGAATCTTTTTACCTTAAATAAATTCCATAAAATAATCAAATTAAGTATTCCAATTGATTTAAACCATTCCCTTCATCCTTCCAATTTAACTTAACCATTTAGAAAAATATATAAATATTTCATTTTTAAAATCAGCCGGTTACCCGCTGTCCACTACCCACTGTCCACTGTCCACTGTCCAGTAAAACTCACTAGTGGGGTTCGGCCATACAACATGGCCGAACCTCACTCTTTGGTTTTGACCCCCTTTTTAACCCATGTTTTATTTTAAACGAAAGGGGTCCAACATTATCCATTCTTTGATTACCCAATCTACTAACATTCCATTGTTAAACATTTAATTTCTTAAATATGCATGGATCCACAAAATGTCCATAAAATTGATTCATGGGGTTCGGCCATACAACATGGCCGAACCCATGATGTCTCATTTTCATCCTCCCCTAACTTAAATCATTTACAAATATTAGATCCATAAACGAAGTCCTTCCATGGGGGGTTTAATCATACACTTAGGTCCATCATTTTGAAACCCAAAATCCATCAACATTTCTCCATGGGGTTCGGCCATACAACATGGTCGAACCCATGGTCCACTGTTCTTCATCATCTCCTCATTTTAAATCATCTAACACATTTAAAACCCATTTAAAATTACTAACATTCTTCCATCATTTTCATCATTTAAAACCCATTAAAATCACTAACATACTTCCATCATTTTCATTCTTTAAAACCCATTAAAATCACTAACATACTTCAATTATTTTCATCCTTTAAAACTCATTAAAATCACTAATATACTTCCATGGGGTTCTGCCATACAACATGGTCGAGCCCTATGGTCATCATTTTCTCTTAAAAATCACATACCCATGATTAGATCATTTGATGGGGTTCGACCATACATCATGGCCGAACCTCATCCAATCCTTTTTTTGTCCTTAATGGTTCTTATACATAAAATATAGGGTTTGCCATGCAAGGGCCAAACCATGGTTTTTTATCATTCTCCATTCCTCATATTGAACATGCATGAGGTCCTTATGGATAACAAGAATAGGAACCATATTCTTTGATCATTTTAACCATGCATGTTGTCATAAGCCATATATACATATTGTCCTTAATAATCCATCTTACCCATTAGGGTTTTGTCCATTTTTCCATCTCATTCTTTGGATGGATTCTGAATCCATGGCCCATAACATTTTGGCCAACTATTTTCAATCCGAAATGGAATATTCCCTTAACCTTCTTTCAATTAATAAATCATACATAGTAATACTTACCGATTCCTCGACTCCTCCGTTTTCTTTCGTTTTGCCTTGCACCTCCGTTCTTCTCCTTCCTTAGTATTTTCTTCTTCCTCCTTGATCTTTGGCCAAAGAGTGGTGCTTGAGAGGGAGAGGGTTTTAGATGAAAAGCCTAAGAGAGGGTTCGGCCAAGGAGAAGGTTTGAGAGAAGGAGAGGAGGAGAGAATGGGAGAAAACTCTAAGTGTTTTCTTGTCATGGAGAGAGGTCGGCCCTAGGGCTTTTGGTGAGAAGGAGAGAAGTTGAGATGGAAAAATCTAAGTCTTTTCTTTTGTCTAAGAGGGGTCGGCCAAGGGAGAGCTTGAGAGAGGGAGAGAATGAATGAGATGAAGAGTTAGCCCTTTTCATCTTTTCTAGGGTTTCTTGGACAAGACCTCACCTCCCAACCATCCTCATTGAATGTGGAGTCTTCCCCATGAGTTCCTTGACCAAGCAAGAGGATGCATGCCTTCCACATGGCACACACACCCTCTCCAACGTTTTTGGTCTAGGGTTTCCATTGAGATGGAAAACCTCCACCTCCCCTTTGAATAACCATGAGGATGCATGCCCTACACATGGCACACACACCCTCTCCAACGAATTTGGTGTCTAAGGTTTCCATTGAGATGGAAACCCTCCACCTCCCATTTGACTCACTCCATCTTTTCATCTTCCATGTGACTCACCACCCATTCAACTCACTTAACTTAAATAAAACTCATTCTCCTAACTCAAGCATTTAAATTTATTTCCATCTAACTTAGGTGATTTTAATTAAATAATTTAACTCAACTCACTTCACTTGATCTTCTTGAATTCACCCATGAGCTTACCCATGGTTGACCAAGTCAACCATGGTGGCCGGCCCCACATGTGCCTTAGTCCACACGCCACCTCACTTGATGAGGTGGACTTGGGTCCCACATGCCTATGCCACTTTGATATCAACTCCTACACTTGCCACCTCACTTGATGAGGTGGACCCCATGCCTTTGATCTTAATTAGGTCCATGGCCCGATTAAATCCATTCCTTACCCTAATCATCAATTCATCTTGAACCATTGGGTCCCAATTGGGCATTTGACTCAATTGACCACATTGACCCAATTAAATAGAATTAATCCTATCCATGGTCCATTGGACCATACTTGGGCCATTGCCCCAACTTTTATCCATCTAACATCCATTCCGTCTATAAATCTTAATTTTTTAACAATTAAAATAGGCCATAGCCAATATATTTACTTCATTGAAAATCCGGGCTATTACAATATTACCCTCTTTTGAAATTTTTGTCCTGAAAATCGAGCGAAGTAGGGTTTCAGACAACTTATAGAAAAAGTTCAGGATGAGCTGCTCTCATTTCTGATTCAAGTTCCCAGGTGGCTTCCTCATTACCATTTGATCCCATACCACCTTGATGAACTGAATGGCGTGGTTCCATAGTAATCTCTGTTCCTTCCCAATCACTCTGACCTGCTTCTCCACATAGGTCACGTCGCTTTGCACATCAACATCTTGCACGTTCCCCATGTGTGAAGGATCACGGTTGTATTTCCTCAACATGGAAACATGGAACACATCGTACAAGGATGACAATTATGGAGGAAGTGCCAATTGATAAGCCACCTCCCCCACCCTCTTTAGGATTGGAAACGGCCCCACAAATCTAAGCAACAATTTCCCTTTTGTTCCCAAATCGCATGTGTCCCTTTCGTGGCGAGACTTTTAAGAACACTAAGTCTCCCACCTCAAACTCAAGGAACCTCCTCCTCTTGTCAGCGTAGCTCTTCTGATGACTCTGTGCAGTAAGTAGGTGTTGTCGTATCAACTTAATGTGCGCCGTAGTCTCTACAACTAGCTTGGGTCCAATAAGTGCAGGCTCACCAGCCTCTGTCCAACGCACTAGTAATCTACATGGTCTACCATACAACGCCTCAAATGGAGCCATCTAGAGGTTTGACTGGTAACTGTTGTTGTAAGAGAACTCCACCAGCGGCAAGTGATCCTCCCATCCACCCTTGAAGTCTAGCATACATGCTCTCAGTATATCCTCCAATGTCTGTATCGTCCTCTCCGACTGTCCATCAGTCTGTGGATGGAATGTTGTGCTAGTCAATAGATTTGTCCCCATAGCCAACTGCATGCTCTGCCACACTCTGCAGGTGAATCGGCCATCTCTGTCGGACACAATAGTCCGGGGAATACCATGTAGTCTGATGATATCCATGATGTACCATCGACCCAAAGTCTCAGATGAATCTGTCATCTTGATAGGAAGAAAGTGCGTAGACTTGGTCAATCGATCTACCACGACCCATATTGCATCGTTGCCCTTTGATGACCTGGGCAACCCTGTCACAAAATCCATGGAGATATGTTCCCATTTCCACTCCGGCACTGGTAAGGGTTTGAGTAAACCTGGTGGCTTCTGATGTTCAGTCTTAACCTGCTGACAAGTTAGGCAGTGAGCAACAAACTCTGCCACATCTCTTTTGAGTCCATGCCACCAATAGTGTCTCTTCAGATCATGATACATCTTGGTGCTGTCCGGATGAATAGAGAGTTTGGTTTGGTGTGCCTCGATCAATAACTCTCTTCTGCAGCTCTTAGACACATATGTCCTACCTCGGAATACAAGACCCTATCCTGGTCGTAACTCCCATTTTGGTATAACCTTACCAGTAGACATCTTAGCCCATATCTCCTCCACTTCTGGATCTGTCTGTTGCTCCTGTTTAATCATGGAGACCATGTTGGACCATATGATCAGATTATACATACTCCCATGGTTCTTGATATACAAATTGAACTCTCGAATGGTATTTAGGATCTCCCATTACTTCCTTATCAAACTGGACACTATTGCATGTGACATGCTGCTGAGGGCATCCGCCACTTTGTTTGCCTTGCTAGGATGATATAGAAGCGCGAACTCATAATCTTGCAGATATTCCATCCATCTGCACTGCCTCATGTTGAGTTCCTTCTGATCAAACAAATATTTCAGGCTTTTGTGAACTGAAAACACCTCAAACTTCTCGCCAGAAATATAGTGTCTCCAGCTTTTAAGAGTGAAGACCATTGCGGCTAGTTCCAGATCATGAGTGGGATAGTGGCGTTCATGAATCTTCAACTATCTTGAACCATAAGCCACCACATGTTGACTTTGAGCGAGAGAACACCCAAGTCCCTTTCCTGAAGCATCACAATCTACTTCATAGCCCTTGCCCCTTTCCAGCAAAATCAGAATAGGAGCAGTTGTAAGCCTCTCCTTCAGTTCCTCGAATCTCCGATTGCATACATCCGACCATTCAAATTTGACTCCTTTCTGAGTGAGTCGGGTAAGTGGAGATGTAATCTTGGAGAAGTCCATGATAAACTTCCTATAGTAACCAGCCAATCCCAGAAAGCTACGAATCTCGGTCACATTCTTCGGTGCTTTCCATTCAATCACTGCCGCCACCTTAGCCAGGTCCACGGCTATACGTTCTGCTGATATAACATGCCCCAAGAAGTTAACCTCAGATAGCCAGAATTCACACTTACTTACTTTGGCATACAGCCGGTGCTTCTTCAGGGTGTCCAGGACTATCCGCAAATGCTCAGCATTCTCCTCCTGACTTTTTGAATAGATCAGGATGTCATCAATAAAAACAATTACAAACTTGTCCAAGAAAGGATGAATGATTCGGTTCATCAGATCCATGAACACAGCTGGTGCATTGGTAAGTCCAAACGGCATGACCACATACTCATATAGTCCATACCGCGTTCTGAAAGCCGTTTTCTCTATGTCCTCATCCCTAACCAGGATTTGATGGTAGCCGGACATCAGATCAATCTTGGAGAATTGGCTGGAACCCCTGAGTTGGTCAAATAGATCATCAATCCTAGGTAGAGGGTACTTGTTTCTGACAGTCAGCTGGTTCAATTTTCTGTAATCTACACACATCTGAAGTGTACCGTCCTTCTTCACAAATAATACTGGGGCTCCCCAAGATGATGTGTTGTTCCTGATGCATCCTAGTCTGAGTAGTTCATCAATTTGCTTCTTTAGCTCTGACATCTCAGCTGGGCCCATCCGGTAATGTGGCAACGACACTGGAGTAGTGCCAAGATACAACTTGATCTCAAAATCAATCTCCCTCATGGGTGGCAAGCCACTGGTGCCTTGTCCAATCTGATGTTGTTCAATACTAGGTGGTTCAATTCTTCATGCAGTCTTCTGGTCATAGGCATGCTCTGTTTGTCACCATGTACCACATATCGCTTTCCCTCGGGTGACCAAAATATCACCCCTGCAGAGATGGCAATCAATGCTGGCATGAAAGTTAGCCAACCAGTCCATGCCAAAGATGATGTCGTACTCAATCATCTCGAGTACCAGATAATTGAACTTAAATTTGAATCCAGCGAGTTCGATTTTTACCGCTGTGCATATGAGTCCCAATGATGTGTCTCCGACAGGGGATACAATAATAAGTGATGTGGACAATTTTTGTACTGAGGTGCCAGTAGCAGATATAAATGCAGCAGATACAAATGAGTGGGATGCTCCAGAATCAAATAATGCGAAAGCATAGGAACTACCTGTAACGCCCCGCCCTCTTTTTAAAATTTCAGAGCCTAATTTTTTTTTTTTTTTTTAAATAAACATCAGAAGAGAGCGGGCGGCGTCACGACGCGAGTTAAGTTCAGACTACCCAAGTCTGAACCTTAACTGGCCACCCATGTGTACATGGAATAGACCATGATAGTGAATCACACATGGAACTAACATCAACATGCGGAATAATCTAGATAATTGCAGAATAGAAAGACGAGATAGCAAGTAATAGTCTTAAATATTAAATAACATAGATCAACCATCCACATGTTATTATCCTAATCAAACCAGAGCAAATAACTAATTATTACATGTCCAACAATAGTATTCAAATGACAGTAATATAACGTAATCCAAATCCATCATTAAAGCACTTAGGCTCAGCTCCCCTCCCGATCAATGACCTTTCCTTTCCCCTTGCTTGTACCTGCAATCTCCTCTGACGATAGAATTAGGGCGTTAGATCAACGCGCCCAGTAGGTTCCCGAATCAGGGCTACCACATGTTAGCATATAAAACATGCATATACATATCATAATACATGATCATCAAAACAGGTAAAAACAATGCTATGAAATATGCACATGCAATGAGCATCCCCCATCATGTACTTCCATAGCCATCACTTGACGTGCCTTGCACCGACAAGGTAAATTACAACACACTTCATCTCTTCTATAAGCGATGTACATGTAATGAGCAACCCCCATCATGTACTACCGTAGCCATCACTTGACGTGCCTTGCACCGACAAGGTAAATTACAACAACATTCATCTCTTCTATACAATATGTACATGCAATGGGCAACCCCATCATGTACAATCGTAGCCATCACTGTAGAACTTCATTCATTATCCCATGACTATGCATGAGATGCCAATGCCTGTATGCCATTTGTTAATGCATAATATATATTTGAAACACATATATTAAAACAAGAGTATCATAAGAAAAACTGGGTAAAACCGTGGTTACAAGTAGGTAGGAAACCTACTTAAACTTTGATTAAGTGTCCGTTCCTTTTTGAGCTTCACTCGGTCACGACTCGCACTTCCTTCAACTCTCGTCACCTTGTGATGTAACAATAAGTAAATCATTCTAATATTTAAATATCCATTCACATATAAGACCCAAACATCTTGTGGGGTTCGGCCATACCCATGGCCGAACCTTACCCACTTTAACTTGATCTCTTTGGTTTTGGATTAACACCATCCAAATGATTTATTAACACTTCAAACCACTAAATATCACTTGTATTTACAGCTTTGCCACTAGGCCAAGCCTTGTTTATTTTTCCTTGATAACCATGGTTCATAACAAAACTACCTTGGTGGGGTTCGGCCATACTACTTGGCCGAACCTCACCTTTCCCATTTGAATCTCTTAATCCATTCCAATCACATTCCATGACCATTCAAATTACTTGGTTCATTTACATCATTCATACATACATCTCCCATTCATTATGAATTAGTACAAAGTCCATCAAATAATCTTTGGTGGGGTTCGGCCATACTACTTGGCCGAACCTCACCTATGTATTTTCATCCCATATTCCCTTATCTATCATGCTTGATTGTTTACTGATATTAAATACCTATTATACATACATAATTCTTGAATCAAAGGCACGGATTCATTCAAAATCTCCACTATGTTCTTACTCATATAACCAAAAACAGTCCATGGAGTTCTTTTGCTCAATGATTCCCTTATTTCATATACCAATTGATATACCTTTTGCCATGTTAACCACATGGTTCAGCCATCCATGGCCAAACCAAAACAGTAATCTTAAAAAAAAACTCCACAATTGGTATGGTTTTATCTCTCCAAAAACCATAACAATTTATCACACACTTTTATGGGGTTCGGCCATCCAATGTGGCCGAACCCTATGCCCATGTTATGGTCTTTCAAACATGCTTTAGGCCTTATCTAAACATGCAATATCAATATCATATTGCTGCCTTCATACCTCTTAGTAACCATCTAATTAAATTCATCCAAAAACAGCCCTTGAAAGTTCATGGTTTCCATGTTTCAAACACCTTAGAACCAACCATCATTTGCATGGGGTTCGGCCCTCCATGGTGGCCGAACCCAATGCTATGTTTGCTGTTTTTGAACCTCATATAAACATGCATAAACAGTATACTAATATCAAGTTTTAACTCTCAAAGAAATCATCCAAAAACCAACATGATATCATGGGATTCGGCCATCCAAGATGGCCGATCCCCATGGTCCATCTTCTCCAATTTTACTCCACTGATTAGACCACATATCTTCAGCCTTTTCTGATATCCAAACCCATGTTTTAACCCTCTTTAAGTATGTATTTTAAATCTTAATAAAATATGTAAAAACAGTCCCCAAATGGATGGTTTTAAATTTCAAAAACCATAACCATTAACCAACTCTTTTCATGGGGTTTGGCCACCAAAGTGACCAAACCCAATGGTTCATTTCATTTCTTTTGACACCTTCTTCCATGTTTTAGACTCTTGATGCATTTGGCTATTCCAAGGCTGAATTATGCCATCCAAATCCAAGATTTAAAATCCTTTATCTTTCATCTAAACACATACAATTGTTCATCATTTTTGCATAGTTTTTAGCCTCCAAAAACCATCAAAATACCCAAACAAATGTCATGGGGTTCGGCCATCCAAACTGGCCGAACCCAATGTGATTTGTTTACCACTTAAGACAACCTTTAACCAAGGCTTAGGTCCTTGATAAAATCAGCCATTCCATGGCCAATTCATGTTCCACTTAATCTAACTTATTAAATAACATTGTAAGGAATTCTTACCAATTTCCTTTGCCTCTTGCTCCTTGCCTTCTTCCCTCTTGTTCCTTCCTTTCTTCTACTGTCTTGTGCTTGATCTAATGGTGAGAAAACACCAAGGTAAACTCGGCCAAGAGTGTGTGTTTTTCTTTTGAGTGAGGAGAGAGATGAATTCTAAAACTTTTGCACAAGAAATTCGGCCAAGCATGGTGTTGTTTGCTTTTGCATTTTCAGCCACCAAGACTCCTCCACTCCCTCATAACTTCTTGCTCAAAACGGTGGGCATTGGGTGCCATCCAAGGCACCCCTTGGCAGCTACCAATGCAGCCATTCACATCCCTAAGTAACCCACCTCAAACCCATGCACTTGTATTTAATATGTACCATGGAACTCACCAAACAAGTCCCCAACGTGTGGGACTTGTTTTGGCTGATTTGAGACCAGCTAAACTCCTCCAATTCCCCTTGGACTCACTGAATTTACAGCCCCTTGAGTTTCCATTTTGACTCACTCAACTCAAGGTATTTTTTTATTCCAACCCAACTCATCACATTTAATGCATTTCATTTAATGCATATGAGTTAACTCACCTTTTGATTTAATTCCAACTCACCTCCATCCCACTCAATTGGTTTGAATCGTGTTTGAGCTCCCTTGAGGGTTCACACGGTCAACAATAGTCAACTCGACCCGTTGGGTCCACTTTTAGCTCCTTGACCCGTTTTGACAACATGACCCATTTATGGTATTTTGGTCATTTCCAATTGGTTTTTACATATGGATCAAGCCTACCCATTTTTCCTCCACTTGATTTCCAATCAAATAGGCTTAACCCTTTTAATTTAAAATTACAAAACGGTCAAATAACCCAGCAAGACCCGATGGGCCCCATTTGGGCCCTTTGACCCATTTAGCCATTTTTGACCAATTGATGAAAATTACCCAACCAATAAAACTTAACATTCATAATATGCTCATATGATTTTATTTTGAGCAATGGGCCCCACTATTTCCTTACTTAACATGACAAAATAACTAATTTAACAACTCAGGGGCATTTTGGTAATTTTCCACTTCATTGAGAAATTGGGGTGTTACAATATAACCCTCTTTTTAAAATTTTCGTCCCGAAAATCGAGTGAAGTAGGGTTCTCAAATTAAATTACACAAACAATTCGGGGTGAGTTGTTCTCATCTCCGATTCAAGTTCCCATGTGGCCTCTTCATCACCATGACGGTCCCATACCACTTTTACGAACTGAATCGCTCTGTTTCGCAACACCCTTTGTTCGGTCTCCACTATCCTGACCGGCTTCTCGACGTACGTCACGTCGCTTTGTACTTCAATATCTTGAACATTTAAAACATGGGACGGATCCGGATTGTATTTCCTTAGCATCGACACGTGGAACACATCGTGTAGAGCTGCTAATTGCGATGGAAGTGCTAATTGGTAAGCTACATCCCCCATCCTTCTTATGATGGAAAACGGTCCCACATATCTTGGCGACAGTTTTCCTTTCTTACCAAACCTCATATGTCCTTCCGTGGTGAGACTTTTAGAAACACCAAGTCTCCCACTTCAAATTCCAAAAACCGTCTCCTTTTATCTGCATAACTTTTCTGCCGACTCTGTGCAGTCAGTAAGTGTTGACGTATCAACTTAATTTGTGCAGTAGTTTCTGCGACTAGTTCCGGTCCGATCAATGCAGGCTCACCTGCCTCTGTCCAACATACGGTGACCTACACGGTCTACCATACAAAGCCTCGTATGGAGCCATTTGAAGGCTTGCCTGATAGCTGTTATTATACGAGAACTCCACCAGTGGTAAGTGGTCCTCCCATCCTCCTTTGAAATCTAACATACATGCTCTCAGCATGTCTTCCAAGGTCTGGATTGTCCTTTCAGATTGTCCATCAGTCTGTGGATGGAATGCGGTGCTCGTCAGTAGATCTGTCCCCATGGCTGATTGCATGCTTTGCCATACTCTGCCGGTAAAACGGCCATCTCTGTCCGATACTATCGTTCGGGGAATGCCATGTAGTCGAATGATCTCTTTAATATAACGCCGACCCAACGTCTCAGACGAATCCGTCATCTTGATAGGAATGAAATGTGCAGACTTGGTCAGCCGGTCGACTACGACCCAAATGGCGTCATTACCCTTTGAGGACCTCGGCAACCCAGATACAAAGTCCATGGAAATATGTTCCCATTTCCATTCTGGCACGGCTAAGGGTTTGAGCAACCCTGGTGGTTTTTGGTGTTCAGTCTTAACTTGTTGACAAGTTAGACAATGTGCCACGAATTCTGCCACATCCCTTTTTAGTCCATGCCACCAATAATGCCTCTTTAGATCGTGATACATTTTGGTGCTACCCGGATGAATAGAGAGCTTGGACTGATGTGCCTCAATTAGTAGCTCTTTCCTGCAACTCTGTGGCACATACGTTCTTCCCCGGAATAAAAGACCTTGTCCCGGTCGTAATTCCCATTCAGGTACAATGGTGCCAGTAGACATCTTGGCCCATATGTCCTCCACTTCCGGGTCTGCTCTTTGTTCTTGTTCAATCTTGGTGACTATATTGGACCGTATGATTAAATTGTGCAAAACTCCACGGTTTGTAATGTATAGATTGAACTCTCGAATGGTATTCAACATCTCCCACTCGGTTCTGATCAGACATGCCACGGATGCATGTGATATGCGGCTAAGAGCATCAGCCACCTTGTTCGCCTTGCCTGGATGGTATCGAAGCTCGAACTCATAATCCGCCAGATACTCCATCCATCTACGCTGCCTTAGATTAAGCTCCTTCTGATCAAATAAATATTTCAAACTCTTATGATCAGAATACACTTCAAACTTCTCGCCATAAAGATAATGTCTCCAGCTTTTGAGAGCGAAGACCACTGCGGCTAGTTCAAGATCATGCGTAGGATAGAGGCGTTCATGTATTTTTAGTTGTCTTGAACCATAAGCCACCACACGATGATCTTGACTGAGGACACACCCAGTCCTTCTCCCGAAGCGTCGCATTCTACTTCATAACCTTTGCCCTTTTCCGGCAAAATCAAAATAGGAGCGGTTGTAAGTCTGTCTTTTAGCTCTTCAAACCTTTGGTTGCACAGATCTGACCACTCATACTTGACTCCTTTCTGAGTGAGTCGAGTCAATGGAGACGCTAATTTGGAAAAATCCATAATAAATTTCCGATAATAACCCGCCAATCCTAAGAAACTGCGGATCTCAGTTACGTTCTTTGGCGCTTTCCAGTCTTTCACGGCAGTCACCTTAGCCGGATCCACGGCTATTCCTTCCTTAGATATAACATGTCCTAAGAAATTCACTTGAGATAGCCAGAATTCACACTTACTGGCCTTGGCATACAGTTTATTCTGCCTCAAAGTATTCAAAACTATCCGTAGATGCTTTGCATGTTCCTCCTGACTCTTAGAATAGATCAGGATATCATCAATGAATATGATTACAAACTGATCCAGATAGGGACGGAAGATTCTGTTCATTAAATCCATGAACACAGCCGGCGCATTTGTGAGTCCAAATGGCATGACCACGAACTCAAACAGTCCATATCGCGTCCGAAAAGCTGTCTTTTCTATATCTTCCTCTCTAACTCGGATTTGATGATAACCAGACATCAAATCGATCTTTGAAAAATGATTAGAACCCCTCAATTGATCAAATAAATCGTCAATCCTGGGTAGAGGGTACTTGTTCCGGACTGTTAACTGATTCAGCTTCGGTAGTCCACGCACATCCGTAGTGAACCGTCCTTCTTCTTTACAAACAACACTGGTGCTCCCCATGATGACGTACTGTTCCGGATGCAACCCAGCCTAAGCAGTTCATCAATCTGCTTCTTTAGCTCCGACATCTCCGCTGGTGCCATCCGATAGTGTGGTAACGACACTGGTATTGTGCCAGGGTACAGCCTGATCTCGAAGTTAATCTCCCTCATAGGTGGTAAACCAGGGAGTTCCTTTGGGAACACATCCACAAATTCTTGTACAATTTCCGGAAGTTCAGTAACTGGAGCTTTGTTTATGGTGATATTATTCAATACCACGTGGTTTAACCCTTCCTGTAATCCACTTTGTTTATCTGCACGAACTACATATTGCTTGCCCTCGGGTGACTTAAATGTCACTCTTCGACCATAACAGTCGATGTTGGCATGAAACTTTGCCAACCAATCCATTCCGAATATAATATCATATTCCGACATGTCCAGCACTAAATAATTGAACTCAAATCTGAGTCCAGCTAATTCGGTGTTAACCGCAGTACAAATAAGTCCCAATGCCGAATCTCCGACAGGGGATACAATAGTAAGTTCTGTGGCTAATCTTTGAACTAATGTACCAGTAGCAGTAATAAACGATGCAGCTATAAAGGAGTGTGATGCTCCGGAATCAAATAGTGCATATGCATATGAGCTACTCACTACCGCCATACCTTGTATCACAGGATGATCCTCCTCCTCTTCCTCTGGAGAAGTTAGAGTGAATAATCTTCCCGCTCCAGCAGGGTTAGACCTTCGACCTCCCCGGCCCTGCATTCTGCCTCCTCTGGAGTATGCCGGTCTAGCTGGCGGACGAAATGATCCTCTTGAGTTAGACAGCCTGTTGAGCTTTGGGCAGTCCTTTTTGTAGTGACCAGGTTGATCACAGTGAAAGCAAGTATTCACTCCTCGAGATGTTTGAGTGACCGCAACAGATTGAGTGGGCTGGTTGGGGCGAAAGCCCCCACTTGATCCAACAGACGGTGAGGGTCTGCTGAAGTTCGATCTGAACTTTTTGATGGGTTGGTACACACCCCTCCCACTTGGAGCTCTGCGGTTGTCAACTCTGGCAAATTCCGCCATTTCCTGTTCCACAATGGTGGCCCTGCTGACCACTTCTGCCAGTGTGGCTGCTTTGAACACGGTTACCCTGGCCCTAATGTTTGGCCGTAACCCACGCTCGAACTTGCGAGCTTTTCGATATTCCGTGTCCACAATATAGTATGCATAGATTGACAGGCTGAGGAATTCCTGGTGATACTCAGCCACCGTCATTGAGCCTTGCACCAAAGTCATAAAGGCCTGAATTTGTCGTTCTCTTTCTTCCTCTGGAAAGTAGCGCTCTAAGAATGTCGCTGAGAATTGCTCCCAGGTCATAGCAACTCCTTCTCTTCTTGGCACAAGTGCCTGCTGTTTCTCCACCACCTTCCACCATTTGGCAGCGTCATCTACCAGCTGTGACGTGGCCAATAATATTTTATGAGCATGACTCCTGATGTTCAGAAGAGTCAATATGTGGGAAATCTTCTCCAACCAGTTCTCGGCTCCGACTGGCCCTTCTCTGCCCTTAAAGTAAGGTGGCCGCTGTTGCTGAAAATCTCTGACCATGTTACGGTCATTATTTTCGCTCGTACTTCCCCCTCCGTTCAAATGTTGTTGGAGGACGGATGTAACCACAGCTTGCACCAAGCTGTGCAGTTCAGGAGGCACACAGGGTACAGTCATGTTACTGTTCTCATCCTCCTCGCATCGATATGACGAGTCATATCCCTCCTCTTCGTCCTGTTGATATGTAGGGTCTCTCTTCTTCTTCCCGCCTAGAGTGGTGAGACTCTTCTCACTGTGAGATCGTTCATGAACAGATCTCTCTTTGTCATGAACGGACGGCTCTCTTTCAGGTTCCGATGACGCCTTCTTGCGTCGGGGTACCACCTTCCCTTGTGGTGTGATAATGAGCACGTCATCCTTCTTTTTATCGTCCTGACGAGTCCTTCTCTTTGACACCCCCTCACCTAGTCCGATCTGTAAAACTTTCTCTTTTCCCTTCGGATCTTTTACCACCTTTTTCTGTGGCGCCATTTATTCCTAATTCATGGAAACATCATAGACTTAGTTTCCATTAACAATATGTAACACATGCCATGAATCCTCATAAAAACATGAAATCACATATTTATATAAATTCAAACTGCATCTTTGTACAAAGGTGGGTAGGGTGAAACAAACCCTATGTATAACAAAATATACCCCCTTACAAAAATAACCCTCTTTTTAATACCCCTACTATTACTTCCTATCCTAGTCTTCCGTAGAAGACTCCGCATCAAAAGCGAACTTGAATCGGTTATCAGGACACGTCATCGCCGTGTGCCCCAATACTTCACATGTCGTGCAGGGGATTATTCCAGGTCCTCCAATACAAGGACAATTAGTCCTCGCCTCTCCATGCCCGTGTAGTCCACAAACCGGACATACAACTCCCAATGGATGAGGACAATACAACCTGTTGTGGTCGTCCTGATTACACAACTCACAGGTATCATAGGGATCTACTTCCCCCGCCGATTCCAGTATTATAGGAAAGTCTTCCATCGGATCCTCATAAAAGAAAAATCCCAGATCCTCCTCCTCTTCTTCCTCAGGAGGTTCCACCATCCCAGGAATATCATCCCTCAAATCCTCTGCAATAGGTGCTAAGTGCATCTCAACTTCTTCAGGAGGTCCCTCCTGAAGGTCCACTTGAGCTTCTACGTCGGTGTTGTTAGAAGCAGATACCAAGTCTATGGGATGGCTAGGAGTTCCGCTGTGCCATTCCGAGTACTCCACATTACTCGACATATCTGTATCATATCAATAGAACACAAGCATATTTAACAACAATTCTAATAAACCAACCTTGGTTTTCAGGGGAATTTGATCAGGCATAAAGTCATGTACTTTGTTTGGGAAGATTACCAATTCAACATTCTCTGTTTTCTTTTGTTTCTGGGGAAATCTCTAATTTCCTATTGTCTGTTTTTCAGTGTGGGGATTTCAGGGGAGTACATCCTACCTTGCTACGTTTGATTTGTCCAATTATGATGACTGTACTTTACTTTGCTATCTTTCATTGTCGTTCTCAAATTGATTGTTCAGTCTGAGTCACTCGAAGTAAATTAATCCGGCCCCCAGGCAGCGGACTCCGAAGAGTCGGTCAGTTGGGATTCTTATCCGTCAGTGAGACATGAAACCGTCTTAATCTTACTTCGATGATTCAACTTCCCGTTTCGCTCTGATACCAACTGTAACGCCCCGCCCTCTTTTTAAAATTTCAGAGCCTAATTTTTTTTTTTTTTTTAAATAAACATCAGAAGAGAGCGGGCGGCGTCACGACGCGAGTTAAGTTCAGACTACCCAAGTCTGAACCTTAACTGGCCACCCATGTGTACATGGAATAGACCATGATAGTGAATCACACATGGAACTAACATCAACATGCGGAATAATCTAGATAATTGCAGAATAGAAAGACGAGATAGCAAGTAATAGTCTTAAATATTAAATAACATAGATCAACCATCCACATGTTATTATCCTAATCAAACCAGAGCAAATAACTAATTATTACATGTCCAACAATAGTATTCAAATGACAGTAATATAACGTAATCCAAAATCCATCATTAAAGCACTTAGGCTCAGCTCCCCTCCCGATCAATGACCTTTCCTTTCCCCTTGCTTGTACCTGCAATCTCCTCTGACGATAGAATTAGGGCGTTAGATCAACGCGCCCAGTAGGTTCCCGAATCAGGGCTACCACATGTTAGCATATAAAACATGCATATACATATCATAATACATGATCATCAAAACAGGTAAAAACAATGCTATGAAATATGCACATGCAATGAGCATCCCCCATCATGTACTTCCATAGCCATCACTTGACGTGCCTTGCACCGACAAGGTAAATTACAACACACCTTCATCTCTTCTATAAGCGATGTACATGTAATGAGCAACCCCATCATGTACTACCGTAGCCATCACTTGACGTGCCTTGCACCGACAAGGTAAATTACAACAACATTCATCTCTTCTATACAATATGTACATGCAATGGGCAACCCCCATCATGTACAATCGTAGCCATCACTGTAGAACTTCATTCATTATCCCATGACTATGCATGAGATGCCAATGCCTGTATGCCATTTGTTAATGCATAATATATATTTGAAACACATATATTAAAACAAGAGTATCATAAGAAAAACTGGGTAAAACCGTGGTTACAAGTAGGTAGGAAACCTACTTAAACTTTGATTAAGTGTCCGTTCCTTTTTGAGCTTCACTCGGTCACGACTCGCACTTCCTTCAACTCTCGTCACCTTGTGATGTAACAATAAGTAAATCATTCTAATATTTAAATATCCATTCACATATAAGACCCAAACATCTTGTGGGGTTCGGCCATACCCATGGCCGAACCTTACCCACTTTAACTTGATCTCTTTGGTTTTGGATTAACACCATCCAAATGATTTATTAACACTTCAAACCACTAAATATCACTTGTATTTACAGCTTTGCCACTAGGCCAAGCCTTGTTTAATTTTCCTTGATAAACCATGGTTCATAACAAAACTACCTTGGTGGGGTTCGGCCATACTACTTGGCCGAACCTCACCTTTCCCATTTGAATCTCTTAATCCATTCCAATCACATTCCATGACCATTCAAATTACTTGGTTCATTTACATCATTCATACATACATCTCCCATTCATTATGAATTAGTACAAAGTCCATCAAATAATCTTTGGTGGGGTTCGGCCATACTACTTGGCCGAACCTCACCCTATGTATTTTCATCCCATATTCCCTTATCTATCATGCTTGATTGTTTACTGATATTAAATACCTATTATACATACATAATTCTTGAATCAAAGGCACGGATTCATTCAAAATCTCCACTATGTTCTTACTCCATATAACCATAAAACAGTCCATGGAGTTCTTTTGCTCAATGATTCCCTTATTTCATATACCAATTGAATACTACCCTTTTGCCATGTTAACCACATGGTTCAGCCATCCCATGGCCAAACCAAAACAGTAACCTTATCTCTTAAAAAAAAACTCCACAATTGGTATGGTTTTATCTCTCCAAAAACCATAACAATTTATCACACACTTTTATGGGGTTCGGCCATCCAATGTGGCCGAACCCTATGCCCATGTTATGGTCTTTCAAACATGCTTTAGGCCTTATCTAAACATGCAATATCAATATCATATTGCTGCCTTCATACCTCTTAGTAACCATCTAATTAAATTCATCCAAAAACAGCCCTTGAAAGTTCATGGTTTCCATGTTTCAAACACCTTAGAACCAACCATCATTTGCATGGGGTTCGGCCCTCCATGGTGGCCGAACCCAATGCTATGTTTGCTGTTTTTGAACCTCATATAAACATGCATAAACAGTATACTAATATCAAGTTTTAACTCTCAAAGAAATCATCCAAAAACCAACATGATATCATGGGATTCGGCCATCCAAGATGGCCGATCCCCATGGTCCATCTTCTCCAATTTTACTCCACTGATTAGACCACATATCTTCAGCCTTTTCTGATATCCAAACCCATGTTTTAACCCTCTTTAAGTATGTATTTTAAATCTTAATAAAATATGTAAAAACAGTCCCCAAATGGATGGTTTTAAATTTCAAAAACCATAACCATTAACCAACTCTTTTCATGGGGTTTGGCCACCAAAGTGACCAAACCCAATGGTTCATTTCATTTCTTTTGACACCTTCTTCCATGTTTTAGACTCTTGATGCATTTGGCTATTCCAAGGCTGAATTATGCCATCCAAATCCAAGATTTAAAATCCTTTATCTTTCATCTAAACACATACAATTGTTCATCATTTTTGCATAGTTTTTAGCCTCCAAAAACCATCAAAATACCCAAACAAATGTCATGGGGTTCGGCCATCCAAACTGGCCGAACCCAATGTGATTTGTTTACCACTTAAGACAACCTTTAACCAAGGCTTAGGTCCTTGATAAAATCAGCCATTCCATGGCCAATTCATGTTCCACTTAATCTAACTTATTAAATAACATTGTAAGGAATTCTTACCAATTTCCTTTGCCTCTTGCTCCTTGCCTTCTTCCCTCTTGTTCCTTCCTTTCTTCTACTGTCTTGTGCTTGATCTAATGGTGAGAAAACACCAAGGTAAACTCGGCCAAGAGAGTGTGTTTTTCTTTTGAGTGAGGGAGAGAGATGAATTCTAAAACTTTTGCACAAGAAATTCGGCCAAGCATGGTGTTGTTTGCTTTTGCATTTTCAGCCACCAAGACTCCTCCACTCCCTCATAACTTCTTGCTCAAAACGGTGGGCATTGGGTGCCATCCAAGGCACCCCTTGGCAGCTACCAATGCAGCCATTCACATCCCTAAGTAACCCACCTCAAACCCATGCACTTGTATTTAATATGTACCATGGAACTCACCAAAACAAGTCCCCAACGTGTGGGACTTGTTTTGGCTGATTTGAGACCAGCTAAACTCCTCCAATTCCCCTTGGACTCACTGAATTTACAGCCCCTTGAGTTTCCATTTTGACTCACTCAACTCAAGGTATTTTTTTATTCCAACCCAACTCATCACATTTAATGCATTTCATTTAATGCATATGAGTTAACTCACCTTTTGATTTAATTCCAACTCACCTCCATCCCACTCAATTGGTTTGAATCGTGTTTGAGCTCCCTTGAGGGTTCACACGGTCAACAATAGTCAACTCGACCCGTTGGGTCCACTTTTAGCTCCTTGACCCGTTTTGACAACATGACCCATTTATGGTATTTTGGTCATTTCCAATTGGTTTTTACATATGGATCAAGCCTACCCATTTTTCCTCCACTTGATTTCCAATCAAATAGGCTTAACCCCTTTTAATTTAAAATTACAAAACGGTCAAATAACCCAGCAAGACCCGATGGGCCCCATTTGGGCCCTTTGACCCATTTAGCCATTTTTGACCCAATTGATGAAAATTACCCAACCAATAAAACTTAACATTCATAATATGCTCATATGATTTTATTTTGAGCAATGGGCCCCACTATTTCCTTACTTAACATGACAAAATAACTAATTTAACAACTCAGGGGCATTTTGGTAATTTTCCACTTCATTGAGAAATTGGGGTGTTACACTACCGACTACTACCATACTTTGAATTACAAAGTGATATACTGCCTCTGGGGGAGGAGCTGAGGTATATAGCCGTCCAGATCCTGTAGGTTTTGGTGCCCGTCCCATCTGGTTCTATGCCCTAGTTCCTCGTGAATGAGCTGATCTGGCTGGAGGGCGAAAGGAACCCCTAGAGTGCAAGGGTCCACTGTTCTGTGAACATTCCCTCTTGAAATGGCCCTGCTGGCCACACTGGAAACAGGTGCTCACACCTCGGGGGACCTGAGAAACTGATACTGATGGGGAGGCTGATTGGGACGAAAGCCCCAGTTGACCCAGTGGAAGGTGAGGGTCTCCCAAGGTTAGGTCGGAACCTCTTATTGGGACGAAAGGTGCTTCCCCCACTCTGACCTCGGCGATTGTCCACAAACCGCACTGTCTCTGTCATCTCCTGCTCCGCTATGGTGGCTTTACTGACCACCTCCGCCAGTACAGGTGCCTTGAAGATTGTCACCTTGGCCCTCATGCTCGGTCAAAGGTCCCGCTCAAATTTGCGATCCCTTCTGTACTCCATGTCCAATTAGTATGGTGCCTTGCACCAAAGACATGAACGCTTGGGTGTGGCCTTCCTTCTCCTCTTCAGGAAAGTAGTGATCCAGAAACATAGCTGAGAACTACTGCCATGTCATCGCAGTCCTTTCCCCTCCCGGAATCAGTGCCCGCTGTCGCTCTATCACTTCCCACCATTTACCGGCACATCAATCAACTGTGGGTTAGCCAGCAATATCTTATCTTCATTACCGGAGATCTTCAGTAATGTCAAGATCTGGGTAATTTTCCTCAGCCAGTTCTCCGCTCCGGCCGATCCTTCTTTCCCTTTGAAGTAAGGGGGACGTTGCTGCTGAAATTCTCTATCCTCTGATCCTTTGCCTCGTTGGTGGTCGCATTTCCGTTTCTGTTCATATGTTGTTGAAGAAAGGAAGTGAACACCGCTTGCACCAAGTTCTGTAGCTCGGGAGGCACCACAGGAATGTTCACGCTATTCTGCCCCTCCTCTTGCTGTGGTTGCTGCACCTCTTCATCCATACGTGGGTTTTGTCGGGTTCTTCTTCTCGGAGGCATTTTCCTAAGTCATTGAAACATCATTGACTTAGTTTCTTTGTAAAGTTTGTGTTTTCATATTTTGGGGAAATTGCCAAATAAGCACCCTTATTTTTGGGGAAACTTCCTAAGTATCAAGTGTTGTTTCTCAATTTTGGGGAAATCGGGAAATGTCTCCCATTTTGATATGTTTGATAAATCCATAACTGTTTCTCAATTTGGGGAAAAATCCGGAGATCTCTCATTTTCACGGAAATTTTCCTACGTATCAAGTGTTGTTTCCTCAGTTTGGGGAAAAAATCATTGATGTTTCTCATTTTCGGGGAAAATATGTCCTATCTTGCTACGTTTGATAAATCCAATTCTTAGTGACTGTCCCTCCCTTGCTATCATTCCTTTTTCCTCGTGTGTTGCTGGCAGATTGAATGCTTCAGTCTGAGTCTAACGAAGTAAATTAATCTGGCCCCCGTGTAGCGGACTTCGAAGAGCAGTCAGTTGGGATTCTTATCTTGTTAGTGAGACATGATACCGTCTTAATCTTATTTCGAGAGATTCATCCTTCCGGTTTCGCTTTGATACCAACTGTAACACCCCGCCCTTTTTCACTCGCCGAAAATCAGAGTCAATTTTTTTTTTTGAAATAAAGAGTGAGAGAGAGCGGGACGTCATGACGCAAACTAAGTCCGAGCTTCCAAAGCCCGGCCCTTAACTGGCTGACCATACGTGTGCGTGGACTAAGTCCACTAATATGGTTCACACGTAATAAGGCTAAACATGCGGAATTAGCCATAGTGCGGAATTATAATAGAGTTACTATCCTATCCAATTTTAAATAGCAAGGAAGTCCATCACTTAACAATAATCATCTTAAGTTAAAATGTCCAAAATTAAATTCCAAACCATAGCAAATAGTCTAAGTTATTATAGTCCCAAATACTAGCTACTCAAATTACATTGTCCATGAATAAACTTAAATAAAATGAAACTAGATTATCCAAGCTCCTAAGCTTGGCTCCGATCGCGTCCTTCGCTCCGTCCATTTCCTGTGTCATCATCTAAGGTAGAAGTAGGGTGTAGACAACGCGCCCAGTAGGTGCTCCGAGTAGGGTCAAACACATGAGTCAGTATAAAAATCACATAGATAAATATAATATCAAAACCATGCAAGTCAATGCCATGCCATGGGTGTCATATGCCATGAATCCGACCCATCATCCATATCACAATCACATAGTATTCCTCTTGATGGATAATCCACATCAAGGTATTGTCGTGACTCCCCACAAATGCCTTATCGGTCCCACCGAACAGAGCGTGGACTCCGGTTACATTTCAAACACAGTATATCTCTCCCCACGAATGCCTTATCGGTCGCCCCGAAGGGAGCATGGACTCCGGTTACAATTCAATCATACATCCATTGGAATCAGTGTGGATTCCTCCCTACGATTGTTTATCTGAAATCCGAATGGAGTGTGGGCTCCCCTCATTGGTTCCCTCGCATGCCATACATGAGATGCAAGTGCAAACATGCTATGTAATAATAGACATCATAGCATTAAAATCCCATAGTTGAAACATAGTACTTTGATACCAAAACTAACATAGGAGTAAAAACATCACATATACATATTCCATGGTTTTCAATAAGGTAGGAATTGTAACACCCCAGTTTTTCAATGAAGTGGAAAATTACCAAAATGCCCCTGATGTGTTAAATTAATTATCTTGTGATGTTAAGTAAGGAAATAGTGGGGCCCATTGCTCAAATTAAAATCATATAAGCACATTATGAATGTTAAGTTTGATTGGTTGGGTAATTTACATCAATTTGGTCAAAAATGGCTAAATGGGTCGAAGGGCCCAAATGGGACCCATCGGGTCAAAATGGATGATTTGACCATTTTGTGAATTTAAATTAAAGGGGGTTAAGCCAATTTGATTGGAAATCAAGTAGAGAAGAAATGGGTAGGCTTGATCCATATGTGAAAACCATTTACAAATGACCAAAATACCATAATTGGGTCATGGAGTCAAAAACGGGTCAAGGAGCTAAAAGTGGACCCAACGGGTCGAGTTGACTATTGTTGACCGTGTGGACCCTCAAGGGAGCTAAAACACGAGTCAAATCAGTTGAGTGGGACTGAAGTGAGTTGGAATTAAATCAAGTAGTGAGTCAACACATGTGTATTAAATGAAAGCATTAAATGTGATGAGTTGGGTTGGAATAAAAATATCTTGAATTGGGTAAGTCAAAATGGAAATCCATGGGACTGTAAATCAGTGAGTTTATGGGTTTCTTATGAGATTCAAATGTGATAAGCTTACTAATTTGGCTCAGCCTATGGATGGCTGAACCATGTAATAACCTTGGAAAAAAGGTATAGCCTAAGTTAAATACCTAGGTTAAAGTTATTGGAACCAATGGCATGTTTGTAAATAAGGGTCACAATCATGAGATGAAAGTTGGACCTAAGTGAAATAAGTGTGGTTCGGCCAAGCTGTATGGCCGAACCCCACCTATAAACATTTGTTTCGGGTAATATTTCTATGGTCATAAATTGTTATAAAAGATGAGTCAATGGCAAAAAATTGTAAATATGAGCAATAAGGGAAGGACTTGAAAGAAGGACCAAGTCAAGATGTTTTGGGTCTTATATGTGAATGGATATTTAAGTGACAATATGATTTACTGATTATTGTATCACAAGGTGACGAGAGTTGAACGACGAACGAGTCGTGACCGGACAAAGCCTAAGAAAGAACAGACGCTGAAGTGATTCTTCAGTAGGTTTCCTACCTACTTGTAACCACAGTTTTTACCCCAGTTTTCTTATGAGACTCTTGCTTTATTTTATGTGTATCAAATGTTATATTATGATTAACAAATGGCATACAGGCATTGGCATCTCATGCATAAATATGGGATGATGAATGAGGTTCTACAGTGTTTCAAGTTATGAGTTACGTCCTCCTTCGGCGGTGCAAGTCACGCTAGGAAGAGTAACATGATGATCATAGTCACAATGGTCTCCTTAGGCGATGAGAGTCCCGCCAGGAGGACTCATACGTGATATGAATCAGTCAGTGATGAAGAGATGAAAGTGTGTTGTAATTTACCTTGTCGGTGCAAGGCACGTCAAGTGATGGCTATGAATGTACATGATGGGGGATGCTCATTGCATGTGCATACATCATAGCATTGTTTTACCTGTTTTTGATGATCATGTAATATGATATATATATATATATATATATGCATGTTTTATATGCTAATCATGTGGTAGCCCTGATTCGGGAACCTACTGGGGGCGTTGATCTAACGCCCTAATTCTATCCTCAGAGGAGATTGTAAGTACAAGTAAAGGGAAGGAAAAGGTCATTGACCGGGAGGGGAGCTGAGCCTAAGTGCTTGAATGCTAGAATGAATTTATAATTGCTGTTTATTTGATTCTTTATTATGGACATGTAATAAAGTAGTTACTTGCTATGGTTTGCTTAGGATATTGATAATGTATGATTGATTTATGTAATTATTATTTGAGACTGGTACTGGCTATCATTTCATATTATTCCGCAGTTAACTTATACTATTCCTCAAGTTGATGTTAGTTCCATGTGTGTTCATTATCATGGTCTAGTCCATGTACACATGGGTGGCCAGTTAAGGTTCAGACTTGGGTAGTCTGAACTTAACTTGCGTAGTGACGCCGCCCGCTCTCTTTTGATGTTTTATTATTACTTTTAAAAAAAAAATTAGACTCTGAAATTCTCGAAAAGGGCGGGGCGTTAGAGGAATCCTACCAACGTCCAAATATTGAGTCCTTGTGTTTTTGTCCAAAAACCGCTCACCGATCGCTCCCCCGGTTGTGGAATCTTTTTACCTTAAATAAATTCCATAAAATAATCAAATTAAGTATTCCGATTGATTTAAACCATTCCCTTCATCCTTCCAATTTAACTTAACCATTTAGAAAATCAAATAAATATTTCTTTTTTAAAATCAGCCGGTTACCCGCTGCCCACTACCCACTGTCCACTGTCCACTGTCCACTGTACACTGTCCACTGTCCACTGTCCACTGTACACTGTCCACTGTCCATTGTCCACTAAACTCACTAGTGGGGTTCGGCCATACAACATGGCCGAACCTCACTCTTTGGTTTTGACCCCCTTTTTAACCCTTGTTTTATTTTAAACAAAATGGGTCCAACATCATCCATTCTTTGATCACCCAATCTACTAACATTCCATAGTTAAACATTTAATTTCTTAAACATGCATGGATCCACAAAATGTCCATAAAATTGATTCCTGGGGTCCAGCCATACAACATGGCCGAATCCCTGATGTCTCATTTTCATCCTTTCCTATCTTAAATCATTTACAAATATTAGATCCATAAACGAAGTCACTCCATGGGAGGTTTAATCATACACTTAGGTCCATCATTTTAAAACCCAAAATCCATCAACATTTCTCCATGGGGTTCGGCCATACAACATGTAACGCCCCGCGCTTTTTCACTCAATGCTTCTGTAAATTAGAGTCTATTTTTTTTTTTAAATACCAGAGTGAGCAAGAGCGGGACGTCACGACGCGAGCTAAGTCCGAACTTCTAAAGTCCGACCCTTAACTGGCCAACCCTATGTGTGCATGGACTAAGTCCATGGAAACGGTTCACACATAACAATATAAACATGCGGAATTAAAATCATAACTGCGGAATTAATAATAGAACCTAGTTCTATTCCATTCAGATAGCAAAGTACGTCAAGTCTTTAATCATTATTAACATAACATAATTGTCCAAATAAACATCCAACCACAGCCAATCATCTAAATTATTACATGTCCGAAGTCCAGTTACTCAAATACAAATCAATAAGTAACTTAATTGAAATATAAATTAAAAGTATCCAAGCTCCTATACTTGGCCCGTTTCGAGTTCATCGTTCCCCTTGTTTCCTGTATCATCCACTAGGGTAGAAGTAGGGCGTTAGAACAACGCGCCCAGTAGATATTCCAATTAAGGTTAACACATGGTTAGTACAAAACATATATAATAATATAAAGTCCAAAAACCATATAAACCATATAAACCATGCCTTGTCATGATGTCAAATGCAATGAGTCCCACCCATCACAAGTACATATAAGTACCCCCGCATAGGTCTTTCGAACGCCCCGACGGAGTGTGGCCCCCTCCGGTTTCTTCTTGATGGAAAAACACATCATAGTACCCCACATAGGTTTTTCGGATGCCCCGATGGAGTGTGGCTCCTCCAGTTACATATCCTTCACCCCATGCCATGCATGAGATGCCAATGAAACACATGCTATTTTATATAATAAACATAGCATTAAAACTCATAATTTGAAACACATCTTTACATCATAGAATTCATCAAAAATAAGATAAGAAACATTGTATATAAATCCATGGTTTCAAAGAGGTGAAATCCTACTAAAGACCACTAACGTGTCCTTGCGATTTCGTCTGATAACCGCTCATGATCGTACACACCTTGTGAGGTCCCGTTACCTTATAATATATCGATCAATTACAACCATGTCCCATTTGATTTAACATTAGGTCTAAGTCCATAAACAAATCCCCATGGGGTTCGGCCATACACCATGGTCGAACTCATGGTCCATTATTTCTACTTAATTACCATATTGCCATCCATGGCTATCATTCCATTAACCTAACCCTTCATACATTGAAACCATAGATCATTCCCCATGGGGTTCGGCCATACACCATGGCCGAACCCATGTCTATCATTTTCACACTTATTTACATCATTGCCATTGTTCAAATCCATAACCAAAACATTCCTCATGGGGTTCGGCCATACACCATGGCCGAACCCATGATCTTTGATTTTTAGCCTATATTACAATATTGCCATTACCTCCAACAACTTATGTTTAGGTTCCAAAACGTAGGTCCATTCATTTATTTAAACATGTATAACACTCCAAATAACCCTTTAAAATGATCCATAACCGATTCCTTAATCCAAAATGATCCACCAATGAGGGACCCATTAAAAATTACTTCATGGGGTTCGGCTATACACCATGGCCGAACCCTATGATGTCTAACTTTCTAATTTTATCGATTCCCATTCTTGAATCCATAAATCAAGGTTCCTTCCTTTTTTTATCCAAAAGTCCATAATTAGAAGCTTTTTAATTTAATAACCATCCTCCATGGGGTTCGGCCATACACCATGGCCAAACCCTATGGTTCATAATCTTCTCTTTTAAATGCAATCAAAACATCATAACCCTCCATGGTTTTCATGATCTAATTGCATCTAAAACCATCAAACCTTCTATCCATTTAAAATAAATCATAAATAATCTTCCCCATCATTCTCCATGATCTAAATACATGAACATAATTCCATAATTATTTATGGGGTTCGGCCATACTCCATGGCCGAACCCATGGTCTAAGGGTCTTCATCAAAAACATCCATTAAAACCCTTTAACATCTTTAATAACATTGCATGGTTTTCATCCCACTCAAAAATCTATTAAACATAACCAATTTCTTTCATGGGGTTCGGCCATGCACTATGGCCGAACCCTATGGTTCCTCCTTTCCATTGAAATTATCATAATCATCTCCCAATTTTCCTTTCATGGGGTTCGGCCATACACCATGGCCGAACCCTATGGTTCCTTATCTTAAACAAAAATATCAAAACTACTTACCGGTTCTGCGACTCCTCCGGTTTTCCTTCGCTTGTTCTTGCTCTTCCAATCTTCTCCTTGCTTAGCCTCCTCTCCTTCTTGATCTTTCACACTTGCTGGCTGCCTTCTCCTTTTCTGTATATGTCGTGCGCCCCTTGGTCTTGCGGCTGCCTCTCTTTGAATGAGTATGCCGTGCGCACTACCTTTCTTGCTCTCTTTTATAAAACCTCCCATTGGTCCCAACTTAGAAGGTGCTGAGATAGCAATTGCCGTGATCCCTTGCTTCTCACTTTGGAGTGTCCTTTAATTTAGCAATTTCTCTAGTATTGTTCCTAACAAGGAAATGACTCTTTTTTTTAATGATACTCCAATACATCATGGATTGCGCATATCTCCTATGCACGGCCAAGGCAATATCCCATCTCATCCATGCGTGTTGCCCATCTTGGGTAATCCTTGTTCAACTAAAACTCCTAAAATCTAGTCATCCATATCTTCCATTCATTGACACCATATCCTCCTACACCTCACACGCATGACCTTATCTTGGCTTCCCCTCCAAGTTCCCTCTATGCGCATGCAATCTTCCAATTCCTTTATTTATAGATATATTGCATTACTATTTTAATTCAGCCCCATTTAATTTCAATTGCACTCACTTGGTGGTCAACCAAGTTAACCATGACCCATTGGGTCCCAATTAGGCATTTTGACCCAAATTGCAACATTGATCCAATTAAATGCACCTTACCCATTTATTTCTATTGAAACCATTTCCACAATCCGTTGGGTCTTAATTGGGCAATGACCCAACACTTTACCCATCTAAGGTCCATATCTAATAATTCACAAATTAAATGGGTAATTTTCATATATATTAATAACTTGAAAATCCGGGGTCTTACACAATATGGCCGAACCCATGGTCCATTGTTCTTCATCATCTACAACATTTAAAACCCATTTAAAATTACTAACATTCTTCCATCATTTTCATCCTTTAAAACCCATTAAAATCACTAACATACTTCCATCATTTTCATCCTTTAAAACCCATTAAAATCACTAACATACTTCCATCATTTTCATCCTTTAAAATCCATTAAAATCACTAACATACTTCCATGGGGTTCAGCCATACAACATGGCCGAACTCTGTGGTTCATCATTTTCTCTTAAAAATCACATACCCATGATTAGATCATTTGATGGGGTTCGACCATACATCATGGCCGAACCTCATCCAATCCTTTTTTTGTCCTTAATGGTCCTTATACATAAAATATAGGGTTTGGCCATGCAAGGGCCAAACCATGATCTTTGATCATTCTCCATTCCCCATATTGAACATGCATGAGGTCCTTATGCATAACAAGATTAGGGTTCGGCCATGCATGGGCTGAACCATATTCTTTGATCATTTTAACCATGCATGTTTTCATAAGCCATATATACATATCGTCCTTAATAATCCATCTTACCCATTAGGGTTTTGTCCATTTTTCCATCTCATTCCTTGGATGGATTTTGAATCCATGGCCCCTGACATTTTGGCCAACTATTTTCAATCCGAAATGGAATGTTCCCTTAACCTCCTTTCAATTAATAAAACATACATAGTAATACTTACCGATTCCGCGACTCCTCCGTTTTCTTTGATTCCGCCTTGCTCCTCCATTCTTCTCCTTCCTTGGTATTTTATTCTTCCTCCTTGATCTCTCGGCCAAAAAGTGGTGGTTGAGAGGGAGAGGGTTTTAGATGAAAACCCTAAGAGAGGGTTCGGCCAAGGAGAAAGTTTGAGAGAGGGAGAGGAGGAGAGAATGGGAGAAAAATCTTAAGTTTTTCTTGTCATGGAGAGAGGTCGGCCCTAGGGTTTTTGGTGAGAGGGAGAGAAGTTGAGATGGAAAACTCTAAGTCTTTTCTTTTGTCTAAGAGGGGTCGGCCAAGGGAGTGCTTGAGAGAGGGAGAGAGTGAATGAGATGAAGAGTTAGCTCTTTCCATCTTGTCTAGGGTTTCTTGGACAAGACCTCACCTCCCAACCATCCTCATTGAATGTGGAGTCTTCCCCATGAGTTCCTTGACCAAGCAAGAGGATGCATGCCTTCCACATGGCACACACACCCTCTCCAACGTTTTTGGTCTAGGGTTTCCATTGAGATGGAAACCCTCCACCTCCCCTTTGACTAACCATGAGAATGCATGCCCTACACATGGCACACGCACCCTCTCCAAAGAATTTGGTGTCTAGGGTTTCCATTGAGATGGAAACCCTCCACCTCCCCTTTGACTCACTCCATCTTTTTATCTTCCATGTGACTCACCACCCATTCAACTCACTTAACTTATATAAAACTCATTCTCCTAACTCAAGCATTTAAATTTATTTCCATCTAACTTAGGTGATTTTAATTAAATAATTTAACTCAACTCATTTCACTTGATCTTCTTGAATTCACCCATGAGCTCACCCATGGTTGACCAAGTCAACCATGGTGGCCGGCCTCACATGTGCCTTAGTCCACGCACCACCTCACTTGATGAGGTGGACTTGGGTCCCACTTGGCTATGCCACTTTGATATCAACTCCTACACTTGCCACCTCACTTGATGAGCTGGACCCCATGCCTTTGATCTTAATTGGGTCCATGACCCGATTAAATCTATTCCTTACCCTAATCATCAATTCATCTTGACCCATTGGGTCCGAATTGGACAATTGACCCAATTGACTACATTGACCCAATTAAAAAGAATTAATCCTATCCATGGTCCATTGGACCATACTTAGGCCATTGCCCCAACTTTTATCCATCTAACATCCATTCCATCTATAAATCTTAATTTTTTAACAATTAAAATAGACCATAGCCAATATATTTATTGCATTGAAAATCTGGGCTATTACAGAACCTCTGTCAATCTGGCCGACCAGTTCTTGACCATGATGGGTCAATCCTATCTCCACCGAGGGGTCGGTGGGAACGATTGGTCGAGCTGACAGTGAACATAATTCATATTTCCAAGTTCACTGTGCAGCATCATCTCTTAGGCTTCTTTATGGATTTACCATTTTATTCAACTAAGCCTAGAGATAGTCCTCTCTAATGTGTAGGTACCACCTAATGTCATTTATAGTCATTTACCTGTTTTTGTAATTACCATACCGATGAATTTTGAACTTGGTAGAGCATGATCTTCATTCTTGATCATCTTGGGTTTTCAAGCTTCTTAGCAAGTGCTTCTTCCCGAGCCATGGAATTGACAAACAGGGACTCGGCATGGCCGGGGCACTAACAAATAGTTTATCTTCAAGAATGGTGTCTAAGGCTAGTTCTGTCACCAAGGCAAGAGGTCGAGCATGTCTAAGGATAAGTTGGGACGAGATATCATTTGTGTTCCCCCGATTACATTGGAACTTACATGGCCATCTTGTGGTTAAAATCTCATTTGAGACTTAAATTATTTGGAGAGAAAAGTAGGAGCAAGTCTAGAGACAATATCTAGGGTCCTATTAGCAACCAATAAAAATTCAATTTCTCTTAAAGAAATTTGAATCTAGATTTAGGCATTCTTTTGTGTGAATTTGTTCAAAGCGTGAATGATCGTGTCTGTGTATGCTTAATTGGTCACGTGACTCCACCAATCGCTTTGTTAGACTTACACATCTTGTTAGTACACCGATTGTTGCGTCTGGAGCTCAATCTAGCTCAGTCGTAGACATAGATAGTCCACCTATTTCACCACTCTCGTCATCTTCATTTTCATCACTACCATCATCACCCATGGAAGAGGAAGTTGTGGAGAAAACTCTCCAAGACTACTTCTCGCTAGTTACAGCCAATACTCCATCAGGTATAGTGGTACCTACAACCAATGTCACCTTTTTACTTGAGCCAGCTATTCTACATGTTCTACAAGCTTTTCATGGTCTTGATAGAGAGGATCTGTACATTCATGTCAAAGAATTCTTAGAGATATGCGCCACCATTTAAATTCAAGGAGTCACTGATGAATCTATTCGACTTCGATTATTTCCTTTCCCTCTTAAAGAAAAAGCTAAATCTTGGTTAAATTATTTACCTGCGAATACCATCACCACTTGGGATAAGTTAGTTAATAATTTTTTGAACAAGTTTTCCTAGTATAAAAAACAAATGCCCTCAACAAATGAATGATAAACTTTAATCAGAAGAAGGGTGAACAATTCTGTGAAGCATGGGAAAGATTTAAAGATATATTAGCAAAATACCCCCACAATGGTTTTGAAACGTGGAGACTTGTCCAATTTTTCTATGATGGTTTAACCACATCAACCCATCAAATGGTCGAGCCATGAAAAATGGGGACTTTTTGAAGCTAACTGAGAATAATGGATGGACATTCCTAGAAACATTGGCGAAGAATTCTTAGAGATGGGATTTCTCCAAGAAAAAGAATTTACCACAAACCTCAAGGAAAGGGGATTTGTACGAAATTAGTAGAGACTTTGATGTTAAGTTAGCAATTGCAAACTTGACGAAAAAAGTTGACTAATTAGTGATGACTCAGGCGATGAATCCCACATTAAGAGCGAATGCTGAATTTTGTGTTATGTGTTTTAGCCCAGAACACACTGCTCAAAATTGTTCTTCCCTAGGATCAAATGCGGAGTGTTCAACTGAATAGGCCAATGCACTTAATAATTTTGGAGGATAGCAAGGAACCCCATTTTCTGCCATATACAATCCTACTTGAAGGACTCATCCCAATTTCTCTTGGCGTCAGAATCAAAATCCTCCTCAGTATCAAAATCAGGCATTCCAACCATCTCCAAATCAACCATATATAAATCAGTCATACCATCCACCCCAGTCTAATCAGTCGTATTAGTTTAATCCTTCATAACAACATAAAACTTTGATTGGGGATACGTTTCAACAGTTAACGCAATCTATCTAGCAGGCTATGTACATGCTTGAAACACAACTTGGACAATTAACCACTGCTATTGGTGATCGGGAAAAAAGAAAATTTCCCACTCAACCTATTCCAAATCCCAAGGGACAATACGAGGTTTCATCACCTAAACAAGATGATTTCAAATCAATTACTACCTTAGGATCAGGAAAATAGGTAGACAATAAAGTGGAAATGGCTAAGGAACAAATCAAATATCAATCAAAGAATTCAGATAACTCCTTGAGTTCATCCCCTGTCCAAAATCCATTGGATCTCTCTACTAAGAAAATATATTCACCTAGGGCTCCATACCCTCATATCTTGTCAGTAAAACAAAAGATACATTATGGTTACATACTAGAGGTTTCCAAACATGTCAGTATCAATATCCATTTATTGGATGCCATCAATCAGGTACCTTCGTATGCCAAATTTCTAAAAGACCTATGTACGATAAAGTGGAGAACTAATGCTCCTACAAAAGCATTTCTAGCAGAGAATGCCAATGCACTCCTCCAACAACCATTTCCAATCAAACAAATGGATCCTAGGTGCCCAATCATTGCATGCAGAAATTGGTATATATGAAATTGACAGGGCCTTCTTAGATCTTGAAGCTAGTGTCAGCCGATTGCCATACTCTCTTTATGAGCAGTTAGGTCTGGGAGACTTAAAACCCACTTCTAGCACCCAACAGCTAGCTGACCGTTTTGTGAAAATTCCAAGAGGTGTGGTAGAAGATGTTCTAGTTGAGGTTGACGATTTCTACTTTCATGTAGATTTTGTGATGTTGGATACTCAACCAACTCAGAACGATAATGGGCACATCCCAGTCATTCTTGGACGACCATTCTTGGCCACTGCAAACGCTATGATCAATTACAATGGTATGCTTAGATTATCATTCGGAGACTTGACAACTGAACTCAACGTTTTTGGTCTATGTCGTCAACCTCTCTGCACGGATGATCCATGTGAGGTTAATATGATTCAGAGTTCTGTTGATAAGTTTTTTCTTCACTCCATTTGTGATGATCAGTTCGAAAAATCACAATTTATTTTAGACAAGGATTTCAATAAAAATGAAGTGAATGATATCACCATGTCTGAACCTCTCCTAATCTATCAATCTATCTCAGCCCCATCTGTCGAGAAGCCATAGGAGTTAGAGCTTAAAACACTCCTTGAGACTCTCAAATATTCTTATCTTGGACCATCAAACACATTGCCAATTATCATAGTTTCAGACTTAATTTCTGAGCAGCAGTCTAGACTCCTTACTTTTTTACGAGATCATCGTGAAGCTATAGTGTGGTCCATCGCCGATTTCAAAGGAATCAACCTTTCTGTGGTTATGTACAAAACTCATATGGAAGAAAATTCCAAGACATCTAGAGAACTACAGAGACGGTTAAATCCAATAATGCAGGAAGTACTGAGAGCTGAAATTCTGAAACATCTCGAGGCAGATATCATTTACCCGATCTCTGAGAGTGCATGGGTAAGTCCAATTCAAGTTATTCTCAAAAAGTCTCGTGTCATGGTAATAAAAAATGAGGATAATGAGTTAGTTCCAACACGCGTTCAAATGGGCTGGAGAGTTTGTATTGATTACTATAAGTTGAACACTATCACTTGTAAGGATCACTTCCCTTTCCCATTCATCGATCAGACGCTTGAGCATTTAGCCGGTCATGCATTCTATTTTTTTTTTTTTTATGGTTACTCCAGCTCTAACCAAATCTATGTTGCTCTTGAGGATCAAGAGAAAACATCATTCACGTGTCCATTCAGTACATTCGCTTATCGTCGTATGCCTTTCAGACTGTGTAATACACATGCCAACTTTCAGTGGTGCATGATCAGTATTTTCTCCGACACGGTAGAGCGTTTTCTGGAAGTCTTTATGGATGACTTCTCAGTTTTTGGATCAACTTTTGACCAGTGCCTGCACATCTGACCCTTGTGTTAGTCGCGTGCAAAGAAAGGAACTTGGTATTCAATTGGGAAAAATGTCACTTTATGGTGAAATAAGGCATGGTACTAGGGCACATCATCTCAGAAAAAAGAATTGAAGTAGATAAAGCCAAAGTTAACCTAATGTCTAATTTGCCAAGACCCAAACTATTAAAGAGATTAGGTCATTCTTAGGTCATCCTGGATTTTACAGAAGGTTTATCAAAGGATTCAGTGACATATCGTGACCTCTATGTAGACTCCTGGCCAAGGATGCCATTTTCAATTTTGATGAAAAATGTGTTGTAGCCTTTGAAAATTTGAAAACCACTTTGACTTCTGCTCCAATCATATAGCCACCTGATTAGTTGTACCTTTCGAAATCATGTTCGATGCCTCTGACTATGCAGTAGGAGCCATATCAGGACAAAGGATGAACGAATTGCCTAATGTTATCTACTGTGCTAGCAAAACGTTGAATGACGCTCAGTTTCATTACTCCACCATGGAGAAAAAATTGTTAGCTTTCGTATTTGCGCTAGAAAAATTTCAATCTTACCTAGTAGGTTCGAAGGTCACACGATACTCAAGTATCTTCTTTCCAAAACAGATTCTAAGTCCCTCCTGATCCGATGGATACTTTTGCTACAAGAATTTGATATTGGAATCCGGGACAAGAAAGTTTCTGAAAATGTGGTAGCAAAATATTTGTCTAGACTAGCAACTGAGTTCATTGATGATACCCGTCCTATCATTGAGTCCTTCCTTGTTGAGCAACTCATGTCCATATCCCAAGTACCATGGTTTGCTGATATTGTTAATTATCTTGTAACTAGTCAAATACCCCCGCATTGGACTAAGCAAGATAAATTTAAGTTTCTGGCATAAATCAAAAGTTTTGTGTGGCATGATCCATATTTGTTTAAACATTGTGTGGACCAAATCATTTGTTCCTCCTGACTTTTGGAATAAATCAGGATGTCATCAATGAAGACAATTACAAACTTGCCTAAGAAAGGACTGAAGATCCTGTTTATCAGATCCATGAACACAGCTGGTGCATTGGTAAGTCCAAACGGCATGACCAGATACTCATATAATCCATACCCCAACCTGAAAGCCGTCTTCTCTATGTCTTCATCCCTAACCAGGATTTGATGGTAGCCTGACATCAGATCAATCTTGGAGAAATGACTTGAACCCCTGAGTTGGTCGAATAGACCATCAATCCTGGGTAGAGAGTATTTGTTTCTTACTGTTAGCTGGTTCAATTTTCTGTAATCTACACACATCCGAAGAGTACCGTCCTTCTTCTTCACAAATAATACCGTGGCTCCCCAAGATGATGTGTTGTTCTGAATGCATCCTAGTCTGAGCAGTTCATCAATTTACTTCTTTAACTCGGATATCTCGGCTGGGGCCATCCGGTAATGTGGCAATCACACTGGAGTTGTAACACCCTGCCCTTTTCACTCTAATTATCAGAGTTTTTTTTTTAAATAATAAATACTCAAGTGATCGGGGCAAAGTGTCACGACGCGAGTTAAGTTCGGACTTCTAAAATCCGACCCTTAACTGGCCAAGCCCATGTGCATATGGACTAAGTCCATAAGAATCGATCCACGCATGGTACTAATAGAGTTGCGGAAAATACTTAAACCTAAACTAACTGATGGTTATAATGGAACCTATGACTACTCCAATTATCAATCTTAGATAGTAAAGTACTTAATCATAATCTCCAAAAATTACTAAACAATCTTAACTAATCGTTCAATCGAACCATCCAAAATAAATCAAACCATAGCATCTAGTTAACTACTTATTACATGCCAACATATCTAATTACCAAATTACATTGTCCAAATAAATCAAATAACAAGTCCATAAATAGTCCATTCAAATCATTCAAACCACCCAAGCTCCTTTGCTTGGTCCCCTTCTCGATCCTCATTCCTTGTCTTTCCTGCGTCATCCACTAAGGGTAGAGATAGGGCGTTAGATCAACGCGCCCAGTAGTGCTTCCGAATAGGGCTACCACAAGGTTAATATAAAAACATGCAAATAATATAATAATACATGTGTGACAAAATTCCATAAAAACATGCTATGTATGAAATGAACATGTAATGAGTCCCACCCATCTCCATTCTACATAGCCTCCTCTTGACGGGATTCTCATCGTCAAGGTACCCCACAGTGGTCTTTCGGACGCCCTGACGGAGTGTGGCCTCCGGATTCCTCTTGATGGGATTCTCATCATCAAGGTACCCCACAGTGGTCTTTCGGACGCCCCGACGGAGTGTGGCCTCCGGTTACAACACCATCATCCCATGCCATGCATGAGATGTCTATGCAAACATGCCATTTAGAAACATAACTTTACATTCATATAACTTATCGAAATCAACATAAAACAGCAAATAGAAATGTGGTTACAATAAAGGTAGGAAACCTACACAATGATCACTTAATTTGGCTCTTCTTTTGAACCGTCTCTTGTCTACAACTTGTACACTGTTCAAGCAAATCCCGTGGCCCTATTTATATAACAGCAAGTCAAGCTTTTAACCATAAAATTCCAATCTAGTCTAAGTCCTAAAAATCCATTATGTGGGGTTCGGCCATACCCCATGGCCGAACCTTACCTATTTTCAATTTGTCTCTCTTTCATACAACCATACAATTTAACCAACCTCCAAATAAGCCTTGGTAGGGTTCGGCCTTACATTATGGCTAAACCTTACCACTTTGGTTTTGGCCCATTTATCCAATCACATGATCATTTTATCTTTGAGCTTTTCATCCATAATTTACAATAATGCCACCATACAACTCTTTGCTTAATTTTCCTTAAAATTTCAAAGTCCAACACCAAACCACTTTAGTTTATGGCCGAACCTCACCATCTTTATTTGGTCCTTTAAGTCCCTCATACATGTATCTCATTTGCTTAATTTTATCACAAATTGATCATCAAGTCCATCAATTGACAATTGGTGGGGTTCGGCTCCACACATGGCCGAACCTCACCCTAGAGATTTTAGTCCCTAGTTCCATCCTCTTTCATGTTTAATCTCCTTAGTACTAAGTCCATAATTGAGATATGTAATTTCAAAATCATAAACATATATCATACATTAACATAATCGAATTATCCAACAAAATAATCCATGGGGTTCGGCCATACATATGGCTGAACCCTATGGTTCTCTTGGTGTAATCCTTCCAACATTTGTCCATGGTTTTAATCCATAAATTAGCCATAACAATAATATGTTTCAGCCAAGCCATAGCTACTCAAAAACAGTAAGCTATTTTCACTTTAAATTCTTTAAAAATCTTCATTACCCAATATGGACTTTATCCCTCAAACACCATTAAAATCACCAAGTTTTTCCATGGGGTTCGGCCATCCAATGGGGCCGAACCCTATGGTCCATATTTTACCATTTTTAAACATCATAATCTTAGATCTAAACCATTGATGGATCTGGCCATACAATGGCCGGATCACATTCCCTAATCCATTTTATTCAACAAAGGTTATGATGCACTTACCAATACCGCGTCTCCTTCGGCTCTTTGACTCCTTTTAGATCCTTAGCCTTCCCTCTTCCCTCTTGTTCTCCTAACTGAGATCAACCTCGCTGCAATCTCCTTGGAATACTTCAGCCAAATGATATGGATTTGAGGGAGAAAGAGAGAGAAAGGAAACTTTGATCTTAAACCTTGGTGCCAAACTCCTTTGCTCAAAGTGTGCTTTTGTCTTGGTGAAAGAAATCAACCAAGGACTGATTGTAAATCAGTAACCAGCTGTTGTTCTTGCTTTTGGAAAGATGAAGGACGACCAAGGGAGAGAGAGATAGAGAGAGTAAGAAATAAAACTTCTTTGGCTACTCAAATTCAGTCTAATTTTATCTCTCATGTAAACTCCCTTATTAACAATGCCCTTTATGCTTACTTGGGGGTTTCATCTATGAAATGAAACCTCCCCAAGCTTCCAACGTCTCCTTTAGACTGTATTTGTGTAACCCCCTCCTTAGATCCTCTCTCATTAACAATTCAAATGGGGGTTTCATCTTAAGATGAAACTCTTCCCCTCCTCCAACGTGTAACCTAACCATTTGAATTTGAAATATTATAATCTGTTATGTAACTCCATAAAACAGCCAGCCCTATTCATGCTCCATCTTTGGGAGTTACATGAATGAAATAACCATCCCATGCAACTCCAAATGTAACTCTCATTTGTTTACTACTTCCCTTGGGGTTTCATTTTTGAAATTAAACACACCATGTTCCAACGACTCTATGCATGTCCTTGTGGTTTACATCTTCCCCTCATTCATCTCTCATTAACCATCTTGCATGTGAGAGTTTCATTTGAAATGAAACTCTCCTAGGTCCCAACGGCTAACCCCTTGATTCATCTTGTGTAACCGCCACTTCTTAATACCTTCCTTGGAGTTACATGCATGAATTATCAATCCATGCTGCTCCAACGTGCATCACCACTTGAATTTGAAATCACCCATCAACCTTTTATCTACACACCTCATTCATTTAAATATTCCATCCAACTCATTTATTTAGCTCACCCAACTCAACTCATTCATTTAATGTAACTCAACTAATAAATTCAACTCACTCATCTCCATCATTTAATTTATCTCAATCCCACTCAAACATTAAATTAAACTTATCCCAAATTAACTTTTGAGCTTAATCAATGATTAATCATATCCATCTTGACCCATGGGGTCCCATTTGGGTCCCTTTGACGCATTTATCAAAATTTGACCCAATTACAAATCTTGACCCATTTGAGTACATCTCATCCATTTATTGGTCTTGTAAACATAATTATCAACCATTGGTCTTGATTGGACCATTGGCCCAACACCCTACCCATTTAAATCCATATCAAATAAATCACAATCACAATTCCATAAATATTAATATATTGAAAATTCTAGGGTATTACAGGAGTAGTACCAGGATGTAGCTTCGTCTGAAAATCAATCTCCCTCTTGGGTGGCAAGCCAAGGAGCTCTGTCGGGAATACCTCCTCGTAGTCTTTCACTACCGCAGGCAATTCAGTCACCGATGCCTTGTCTAGTATGTTGTTCAAAACAAGGTGGTTCAATTCTTCATGCAGTCTTCTGGTCATAGGGATGCTCTGTTTGTCAGCATGTACCACGTATCGTTTTCCCTCGGGTGACCAAAATATCACCCTGCGGAGATGGAAGTCAATGCTGGCCTGGAAGTTAGCCAACCAATCCATGCCAAAAATGATGTCGTACTCAGTCATCTCGAGTACCAGATAATTGAACTCAAATATGAATCCAGCGAGTTCAGTGTTTACCATTGTGCATATAAGTCCCAATGATGTGTCTCCAATGGGGGATACAATAGTAAGTGATGTGGACAATTTTTATACTAAGGTGCCAGTAGCAGGTATAAATGCAGTAGATACAAATGAGTGGGATGCTCTAGAATCAAATAATGCGAAAGCATAGGAACTACTTACTACTGCCATACCTTGAATCACGGAGTGATCCACCGCTTCTAGATGAGGAGTTAAGGTATACATCCTTCCAGATCTTGTCAGGTTAGGTGCTCGTCCCTTCTGGCTGTACGCCCTGTATCCTTGTGAATGAGCTGAACTGGTTGGAGGGTGAAATGAAACCCTGGAGTGAGAGGGTTTGCTGCTCTGTGGACATTCCCTCTTGAAATGGCCCTGCTGGCCAAACTGGAAACAAGTGCTCACACCTCGAGGGACCTGAGAGACTAATAGTGATGGGGAAGGCTGATTGGGACGAAAGCCCCCAATTGACCCAGTGGAAGGTGAGGGTCTCCCAAATTTAGGTCGGAACCTCTTGTTGGGACGAAAGACACTTCCCCCGCTCTGGCCTCGGCAGTTGTCCACAAACCACACTGTCTCTGTCATCTCTTGCTCCGCTATGGTGGTTCTACTGACCACCTGCACCAATGTAGGTGACTTGAAGATTGTCACTTTGGCCCTGATGCTCAGTCGAAGGCCCCGCTCAAACTTACGAGCCCTTCTGTACTCCGTGTCCATCATGTATAAAGCATAACATGATAGACGGAGGAACTCCTAATGGTACTCCTCCACAGTCATAGTGCCTTGCACCAAAGATATGAACACTTGGGTCTGGCGCTCCTTCTCCTCCTCTGGAAAGTAGTGATCCAGGAACATAGCCGAGAACTGCTCCCATGTCATCGCAGTCCTTTCCCTTTTTAGAATCAGTGCCCTCTGTCGCTCAATCACTTCCCGCCATTTGCCGGCATCATCAATCAACTGTGAAGTAGCCAACAATATTCTATCTTCATTACCGAAGATCTTCAGTAATGTCAAGATCTGGGTAATGTTCCCCAACCAGTTCTCCGCTTCGGCAGGTCCTTCTTTCCCTTTGAAGTAAGCGGGACGATGCTGCTGGAAGTCTCTAACCATCCTCCGATCATGTGCCTCGTTGGTGGTCGCATTTCCGTTGCCGTTCATATGTTGCTGTAGAACGGAAAACCACAGCTTGTACCAAGTTCTACAGGTCGGGAGGTACCACGGGAATGTTCACACTATTTTCCTCCTCCTTCTGATGTGGTTGCTGCACATCTTCATCCACATGCGGGTTTTTTCAAATTCTTCTTCTCGGAGGCATTTTCCTAAGTCATTGAAACATCGTTGACTTACCTTCTTCGTAAAATTTCATGTTTACTTATTTTGGGGAAATTGTCAAATAAACACCCTTATATTCCTTTGTTTTTGGGAAAGTTTTCCTAAATATCAAGTGTTGTTTCTCAATTTGGGGAAAATCCTGATGTTTCTCATTTTCGGGGAAATTTTTCCTATGTATCAAGTGTTGTTTCTCAATTTAGGGAAAAATTATTGATGTTTCTCATTTTCGGAGAAATATGTCCTATTTTGCTATGTTTCATAAATCCAATTTATAGTGACTGTTCTTCCCTTGCTATCATTCCTTTTCGTCAAGTGTTGCTCTCAGATTGAATGCTTCAGTCTGAGTCTAATGAAGTAAATTAATTCGGCCCCCGTGCGACGGACTCTGAAGAGTCGGTCAGTTGGGATTCGTATCTTGTCAGTGAGACATGATACCATTTTAATCTTACTTCGAAAGATTCATCCTTCCGGTTTCGTTCTGATACCAACTGTAACGCCCCGCCCTTGTTCACTCGCAGAAAATCAGAGTATTTTTTTTTTGAAATAAAGAGTGAGAGAGAGTGGGTCCTCATGACACGAGCTAAGTCCGAGCTTCCAAAGCCCGGCCCTTAACTGGCCAACCATACGTGTGCGTGGGCTAAGTCCACTAAAATGGTTCACACGTAAAAGGCTAAACATACGGAATTAGCCATAGTGTAGAATTATAATAGAGTTACTATCCTATCCAATTTTAAATAGGAAGGAAGTTCATCACTTAACAATAATCATCTTAAGTTAAAATGTCCAAAATTAAAATCCAAACCATAGCAATTAGTCTAAGTTATTACAGTCCCAAATACTAATTACTCAAATTACATTGTCCATAATAAAAACTTAAATAAAATGAAACTAGATTATTCCAAGCTCCTAAGCTTGTCTCCGATCGCGTCCTTCGCTCCATCCATTCTCTGTGTCATCATCTAAGGTAGAAGTAGGGCGTTAGACAACGCGCTCAGTAGGTACTCCGAGTAGGGTCAACACATGGGTTAGTATAAAAATCACATAGATATATATAATATCAAAACCATGCAAGTCAATGCCATGCCATGGGTGTCATATGCCATGAATCCCACCCATCAACCATATCACAATCACATAGTATTCCTCATGATGGATAATCCACATCTAGGTATTGTCATGACTCCCCACGTATGCCTTATCGGTCCCACCGAATGGAGCGTGGACTCCTCTTTTTATTACAAACATCATAACCCGGAATCAGTGCGTATCCCTCCCCACGTGTGTTTATCGGATATCTGAATGGAGCGTGGACTCCCCTCATTGATCACTCCCATGCCATGCATGAGATATGAGTGCAAACATGCTGTTCATATTGCACATATAGCATGAAAAATCCAAACATTAAAACATATCATTTGATACCAAAATAATTCATTGCACATTGAAGTAAAATCATCACATATACATATTCTAGGGTTTTCAATAAAGTAGGAATCCTATTAACGTCCAAATATCTTGTCCTTGCGTTTTCGTCCAAAAACCGATCACCGATCGCTTCAAGCCGATCATACGCCCGTTTGTGGAATCCCGTTACCTTATTACACATAAATCGATTAAAACGATGACCCATTTGATTCCCATCATTCCATGTTCATTTCCACCTATGATTATAGTCCTTAGCCCGATTAAGACCCCCAAGGGGTTTGGGCCATACTTTAGGGCTGAAAATGTTTTAAGTCCACAAAATGCATTAGTGGGGTTTGGCCATACAACATGGCCAAACCTCACTCTCTTGGTTTTGGACCCCCCCCTTTCCTTTGGTCCTTGTTTCATCTTAACAAACGCGGGTCCAACATTAGTCCACCTTTGATTTATTAAACCAATCACATAAGTTAATCATTTACTATGATAAACAACCTAGGTCCATGAAAAGTCCTTCATGGAGTTCGGCCATACAACATGGCCGAACCCATGGTTCCTTTTTTTTATCATTTACCATCTTAGCCACCATTCATTTTTATAGTTAATCACTTAACCCTTTTTCACATTCTTAGATCCTAACCCGATAGTTCATTAACATAAACATAGATCCATAATAAATCCCTCCATGGGGTTCGGCCATACAACATGGCCGAACCCATGGTCCATCATTTTAAAAGCCATTTTAAATCCATCAACATTTCTCCATGGGGTTAGGCCATACATCATGGCCGAACCCATGGTCCATTGTTTTCCATCCTTCTCCATTTTAAACATCATTCCTTTTCCTTTTTCTTCCTTAACTAGAAAATCCATAGTTAATCACAAATATACTTAGGTTCATAAAAACTTCCTCCATGGGGTTCGGCCATACATCATGGCCGAACCCATGGTCCATTAGTTTCCATTTATTTCTTAGCATGATAGCCATAGTTCATCATGTATTTAAATCCATAAATATTCTTCCATGGGGTTCGTCATTTTTCCTCCATGATCCATATATATAAAAATTAGGGTTCGCCCATGCAAGGGCCGAACCATGATCCTTGATCATTCTCCATTCCTCATGCATGCTGTCATAAATCATGTATACATATTGTCCTTAACAACTTCGTTTATATAACCTATCTTACCCATTAGGGTTTTGTCCATTTTTCCATCTCCAAAAACCATATTTCCGATTTTGAATCATACTTCACTTTTATGACCATCTCATTGACATTTCTTGGATGGATTTTAAATCCATGGCCTATAACCATTTTGGCCAACTTTCCAATCCGAAATGGAACCCCATGGTTTCGGCCATTCCATAGCCGAAACCATGGTTCCCTTAACCTCCTTTTAATTAATAACCCTTGTTAAACCATACGTACCGATTCCACAACTCCTTCGTTTTCTTTCATTCCGTCTTGCTCCTCCGTTCTTCTCTTTCCTTAGTCTTTTCTTCATCCTCCTTGATCTTCGGCCAATGGGTGTTGCTTGAGAGGGAGAGGGTTTGAGGTGAAACCCTTTGAGAGGGTTCGACCAGGGAGTGAAGGTTTGAGAGAGGGAGAGAGGGAGAGTATGAGATGGGAGTTTTATATCTCTTTCTCAAGCTGTGGTTCGGCCAAAGGAGACTTGTTCTTGTGTAAGCCCTTTCTATCTTGCCCTAGGATTTTGGTGAGAGGGAGAGGAGTTGAGATGGAAAAACCCTGTCATTTCTTGTCTTGGAGAAGGTTGGCCAAAGAGTGAGAGGGAGAGAGTGAATGAGATGAGAGCCTTAGGGTTTCTTGGGTAAGACCTAACCTCCCAACCACCCTCATTCATTCTTGGTCTTCCCCATGTGTCCCTTGGCTAACCAAGAGGACACATGCCTTACACATGGCACACTCCCACTACCGAACGATTTTGTTGTTTAGGGTTTCCATGAGATGGAAACCCTCCACCTCCCCTTTGAGTCACTTTAAATCCTTTCATCTTCCATGTGACTCACCACCCATCCAACTCACTTAAATGAACATTCTCCTAACTCAAGCATTTGAATTCATTTCCATCTAACTTAGGTGATTTTAATTAAATAATTTAATTCAACTCACTTCACTTGATCCTCTTGAATTCACCCATGAACTCACCCATGGTTGACCAAGTCAACCATGGTAGCCTGCCCCACATGTGCCTTAGACCACACGCCACCTCACTTGATGAGGTGGACCCCATGCCTTAGATCTTAGTTGGGTCCATGACCCGATCAAGTCAATTCCTTACCCATTTACCCTAAACCTCAATTCATCTTGACCCATTGGGTCCCAATTGGGCATTTGACCCAATTGACCACATTTACCCAATTAAATAGAATTAACCCTATCCATGATTCATTGGACCATACTTGGGCCATTGCCCCAATTCTTATCCATCTAATATCTATTCCATCTATAAATCTTAATTTTAAACAATTAAAATAGGCCATAGCCAATATATTTACTGCATTGAAAATCCGGGCTATTATAGGAGTTGGAGAAACAACTCAGGGAGTTAGAAACCCTTGGCTTCATTCGGCCTAGCACTTCATCTTGGGGTGCACCGGCGTCGTTTGCTAAGAAGAAAGATGGCTCCATGAGTTTGTGCTTCGACTAGTGCATTTACTATCGACTGTTGAACATTATTACAGTGAAGAACAAGTGTCCAATGCCAAGGATTGATGATCTGTTTGACCAGTTGAGAGGTTCTGAGTACTTCACCAAAATAGATCTTCGTTCGGGTTACCATTAGGTGAGGGTGCAGGACTGTGATATTGAGAAGACAAATTTCTCCACTCCCTTTGTCATTTGAGTTGGTGGTGATGTCGTTTGCGGTTGCGAATGTTTTGGCAACTTTTATGACCCTAATGGACAAGATCATCAGACTGTCTTGGATCAGTTTGTGGGGGTGTTCATCGACAATCTGACATTTTCAGCATCAGAGGAGGATCATGAGCAACATCTGAGAACAATACTACGCGTCTTGAGGGATCACAAGCTCTATGTGAAATACAACAAGTGTGAGTTTTGGTTGCTAGAGGTTCAGTTTCTTCGGCACGTGGCGTCAGCTGACGATGTGGCCGTGGACCCGGCTAAGGTTGAAGTTGTTTTGAGTTGGGAGTGACCACATAGTGTGACTGAAATCCGCAGGGTCTTGCGGGTTACTATTGGTGGTTTATCAAGGATTTCTTCAAGATCGCGATGTCATGACTGTAACGCCCGCCCCTTTTCACTGAAAATCAGAGTCTATTTTTTATTTTATTTTTAAATAAGAGTGACAAATGGTGCGGGACATCACGAGTTAAGTCCGAGCTTCTAAAGCCCGGCCCTTAACTGGCCAACCCTACGTGTGCGTGGAACTAAGTCCACGAAGAACGGTTCACACGTAAAAGTAAGCTCGCGGAATATTAAACTAAGTGCGGAATTATAATAGAGACTATCCTACCAATTTTAGATAGCAGGGAAGATACATCATTTAAATTACTAAATTACCTCAAATCATAATGTCCAAAAGTAAAATCCAAACCATAGCAAGAAATATAAATTTATACAGATCGACGAGCTAAGCTACTCAAATTACATTTCCAAAATAAATCTTAAATAAACTAAGTAGCTCACTTTCCCAAGCTCCTAAGCTTGGCTCCCGTCTCGTCCACCGTTTCCGCTGTCTCCTGCGTCATCGGCTAGGGTAGAAGTAGGGCGTTAGACAACGCGCCCAGTAGGACTCCGAGTAGGGCCAACACATGGATTAGTGATAACAAGCACATAGGTGATAATATAATGAAAACCATAAAATGAATGCCATGCCATGGGTGTCTTATGTCATGAGTCCCACCCATCATCCATACCATTGTACCATTGTCTTTTTTTTTTTTTCAATCATTCATAAAGTCCCCCTTGATGGAAAAACCTCATCCAGATTAATCAACACAAGTATCCACCTTGATGGCAAAGCCTCATCAAGGTATCCCCGTGTTTGCTTCTCGGTCGCCCCGACGGAGCATGGACTCCGGTTATAGCACATCAGGCTATCCCCATGTTTGTTTCTCGGTCGCCCCGACGGAGCATGGACTCCGGTTATAGCACATCAGGCTATCCCCATGTTTGCTTCTCCGTCGCCCCGATAGAGCATGGACTCCGGTTTCATTATTTTCCCGCCCATGCCATGCATGAGATGTAAAATGCATTATGCTATGTAATATATATAATTCATAGCCTTCATATATAATTCATATATAATTCATATCCTTAAAATCCATCATAAACATATCATAGGATTACCAAAATAATTCAATAAAACATCCATACACACATAGTCCATGGCTTACAACAAGGTTGGAATCCTACCGAATACCGACTAGCGTCCCTTTACGTTTCCGTTCACGAATCAGGTCGCCGATCGCGCACCGCTTACGATGTCTGATACCTTTTTACATATTAATAATCAGCCCATGCTTTTATCATGTCCAAGTCCATTATCCAAGCCTTAGTGGGGTTCAGCCATGGTGTATGGCCGAACCCTACTAATTAGATTTGTGGGTCACATTTAGTCCATCAAATATTTTAATTACATGAGTCTAAAAACCAGCACCCTTGGCTTTATTAATTACACATAAGGTTGTTACTTAGAGCCCCTAAGTCCATGATCATCTCCCATGGGGTTCGGCCATGTACCATGGCCGAACCCATGGTTCTTCATTTTGGCCAATATTTACCATTTTGCCACTCTTCCTCCATGGTTAATTTCTCATTCATTTTTCCATCCTTAGACCCATAACTGATCCATACAACTTGGATCCATTAATGACCCATCAACCATGACATAAATTCATTAAAAACAGTCCTTTACTTAATCTAATCCCCATTAATTAATCTATATGCATATTACCAATTTTAGCCCATAAAATGACTTACAATTGGGTCAGGGGTTCGGCCATACACCATGGCCGAACCCATGATGTCCTTTTTCCCCATTTTTCTTGGGTCTATATACATCATTTAGTTCCACCATAAGTCCTTCCTTAAGGTGGTTTCCATCATGCATTCAAATCACCCCTTTTTATCACCATTAGTTTCATTTTAAGTCCATCAAAGCTACCATCACTCCCCAATATTTTTCCATGGTTCCAAAACACCTAAGTTCACCAAAATCTCTCCATGGTTTTATTTTTTTTACAACATTATTTCTACCCCTTTAAAACCTTATTTATAATACCTAAAATCCACTTAAAAACAATGCACCTTCTCCATCATTTTTTTTTCCATCTTTTCATATCCATTAAAATTATGAATACATTACCATAGGGTTCAAACCATTCCATCCATAAAACCTCTCCATGGCTTTCGTCATTTAAAAACCCCTTTAAAAATTACTAACATTCATTCATTGAAAACTTTAAAAATCATTAACCACTTAACATAGCATCCATTCTCTAAACCCATTAAAATTCTAACACCATCACCATAAGGTTCATGGTCCATCATTCATTCATGCCTTTTAAGGCCACAAAAATCATTCACGTCTCCCATAAATTTCCTCATTTACAATCCCTTTAAAAATTACCACATTTAATCATTAAAACCCTAACAATCATAGACATCCTCCATGGCTTCCATTCTTTATAACCTCATTAAAATCACTTAATCACCTACCATGGGGTTCGGCCATACTACATGGCCAAACCCTATGGTTTATGTTTCCTTCAAAATCACTTCTCCATGTTTTAATAATTTTAATAGTTAGGGTCCTTAATACATCCATTTATTTTTCTTAATCTCTCCTTCCCATTTGTCCATTTCTCACTTCATCTTTGGATGGATTTGAGATCCAAGGCCCATGAAAATTTGGCCACCGTTAAATCCAAGAAATGGATCCCAAATCTTAAACCTTAAAAAAAATCTAACCTCCTGTTTAGAAATACTTACAGATCCGACGGCTCCTCCGACTTTTCTTTCTCCTCTTGGATTCCTTGGCCTTTCTCTCTTCTTCTTCTCCTTTGTTGGTCGGCCAAGATGTGCTTGATCCAATGAAAAACTCCAATGTTTGGTTCGGCCAATGATGGAGTGTGTTTGAGAGAGAGAGAGGGGGAGAGGATGGGGAAAGGATGTCTCAAGCTTTGGTCTTGAGGGGTGGTCGGCCAAGCCTAGCTCTTTCCTCCTTTTTCTTCTAAGTTTTCTTCTTCTTTTCTCCTTGGTGTGGGACGGTTTTGGAGAGAGCAAGAGAGGGAGAGAGTGAAATGAGAGTGGAATGGAGAGATGAGATGAAAACCCATCTCATCCCCTTGGTTGCTTAAGTTACACTCTACCATTAATTCTCCCACCAACCAACATGGGCTAATGTGCTTAGTGGTGGTAGTTGAGATAAAACCACCACTAAGCCAATGGTTTTGGCCTTTGGAAATGAGATGGTTTTGGTCTTCCATTTGACCATTTGACCAACTTAATTAATGTGATTAATTAAGTCCTTAACTTAGGTTAATTAATCCCCATTTAATCTCCTTTTAATCAAATTGATTCCTCTCCATGTATCCACCCATGGTTGACCAATTCAACCATGGTGGCCGGCCCCACCAATCCTTGGTCCACACGCCACCTCACTTGATGAAGTGGAGGTGGGCCCCATTCGGCCATGTCACCTTGATCATTTCATCATTAACTTAGGTGGTTTAATTTCCAATTCAATTCATTCCTCTTATTGGATCACCATTGGGCCCATGGCTCAATTAAATTCCCTCCTATCTATTTACCTTAGAGCTTAAATCCTCTTGGCCCATTGGGTCCCAAATGGGGCCCAATTTGACCATCCTTGGCCCAACTAACTATCATTGACCATTTGAATGAATTTCATCCAACCCATGGTCCATTGGACCATATTTGGGCCTTTGCCCATATTTTGATCTACTTAACATTTATTCCATCAAATTTCCCAATTTCTATCTTTAAAACAAATAATAGCCACATATATATATCGATTTAAAAATTTCGGGCTACTACAATGACAAGGTTGACTCGCGAGGATGTGCAGTTTGTCTGAAAAAAGATTTACGAGGTGACTTTCCAGAGGCTAAAGGAGAGTTTGACGTCCATTCCGGTGTTGATGGTGCCAAATAGAGGTCTTGGCTATGCGGTATATTGTGATGCTTCCCGTGATGGTTTGGGTTGAGTACTGATGCAGGATGGAAACGTGGTAGCTTATGGTTCAAGATAGCTTAAAACACATGGAAAGAACTATCTTATTCATGATTTGGAATTAGCAGCTGTGGTCTTACAATTTAGATATGGAGATACTATTTGTCTTTTGAGATTTTCGAGGTTTTCTCAGATCATCATAGCCTAAAGTATATGTTCACATAGAAGGAGACATGAGACAGGGACGATGGATAGTGTACCTGGATGATTACGACTTCATGTTGTCCTACCACCTCGGTTAGGCGAACATAGTTGTGGATGCCTTAGGCCGCAGAGCGATGGCAACCTTGTCGAGTCAGATCAGAGGATATAGATCATCCAAACTTTGCAGCATGATTGTTCAGTCAGAGATTCATGATAGAGTTTTGAGAGCTCAGCAGACAGATGAGAGGTGTATCGCGTTGAGAGATGTTGTGGCTAGTGGCAGTGGACCTTTTGGATGGACTATGAGACGAGATGGTGATTTGAGCTTTCAGGGCAGGCTATTTGTACCCATATAAGGGCAGTGCCACAAGGAGGTATTGCGGCAGTTCCATCACTCTAGATTTGTTGTGAGTCCGGGATGTGCAAGTATGTGTCTTGATTTGCTTCAGCAGTTTTCGTGGAGAAACATGAAGAAGTCAGTGGCTGAGTCAGTGACCCGTTATTAGACTCGCCATCAGGTCAAGATAAAACACTTGAGAACTGGTGACAGGTTATAGTCTTTTCCGATCCCTGAATGGAAATGTGATCATATTACTATGGATTTCATGACTGAGTTGCCGAGGTCACCTCGGAGACTTGATGCAGTGTAGGTCGTAGTGGATAAATTGGCTATGTCGGCCCGTTTTATTGGCATGAAGATGACAGATCCTCTTGAGACTTTGAGTCGGTTATTTTGGGCCAGAGGTTATCAGACTACACGGTATACCTAAGTCAATTATTTCAGATCGGGACCCGAGGTTTGTCTCTTGATTCTGCAGAGCTTGTAGAAAGAGTTGAGCACACAATTGTATTTCAGTACAACATTCCACCCATAGGTAGATGGTCAGTCGGAGCGAATTATTCAGATCTTAGAGGATATGCTCCGAGCTTGTGTTTGGGATCATAGCGGTAGTTGGGAGAGCCACTTACTTTTGGTTGAGTTCATTTACAACAACTATAAGTCAAGTATCAAGGTGTCATCGCATGAGGCCTTGTATGGCAGACTATGCATGCCATACCATGCAGGTCACCCTTATTTTGAGCAGAGACCAGTGATACAGTAAGGTCAAGACCATACAGGGTCAGATAGACTACTGAGAAGCTGAGACTCATCAGATGCATGCTACCACGGGGGAGTATTAACTGCAGCACACCGACCAATTCAAATTTGAACTCTTAAAATTTGAATCTTAACGGTAGCACATCATCCAAATTTGAATTGGATGATGTGCTGCCGTTAAGATTCAAATTTGAAGAGTTCAAATTTGAATTGGATGGTGTGCTGCCGTTAATAAGTTGTAACACTTCGGAATTCCATGTTATCAATATTTACGGAAATTGCCCATTTAATTGGTGAATTAATGGATATGGATCTTAGATGGGTAAGGTGTTGGGTCAATGGCCCAATTAGGACCCAACTGTTATGGTATAAGGTTCAATTTAAAGTAAATGGGTAAGGCGCATTTAATTGGGTCAATGTTGCTATTTGGGTCCAAATGCCCAATTGGGACCCAATGGGTCGTAGTTGACTTGGTTGACCACCAAGTGAGTTCAAGCCTAATTAAATGGGGATGAATTAAAATGGGAATGCAATCAAATAATTGAGTTGATTCAAGTGAATTAAATGAGTTGAGTTAAATGAGTTGGATGGGAAGTTATGGGGATATTCATCTCAAGTGTGTGAAGTGTGAAGATGAAGGTGGTTTGTTGTTTCAAAAGTCAAACAATGGCATACACGTTGGAGCCTTGGAGTTTCATCTCATGGATGAAACTCCCATATGGAGAGATAAGGAGGTGGACGGTTATACATTTGAAATTCAAACAAAGGGGACGGTTACATATTTGAAATTCAAACAAAGGCAAGGCACACGTTGGAGCCTTGGAGTTCCATCTCATGGATGAAACTCCCACATGGAGAGATAATGGATGTGGACGGTTATACAATTCAAATTCAAACAAGGCACACGTTGGAGCCTTGGAGTTTCATCTGATGGATGAAACTCCCACATGGAGAGATAATGGAGGGGTTATGGTTATACTTTTCAAATTCAAACAAGGATACACGTTGGAGCCTTGGAGTTTCATCTCATGGATGAAACTCCCATATGGAGAGATAATGGAGGTGGACGGTTACACATTTCAAATTCAAACAAGGATACACATTTCAAATTCAAACAAGGATACACGTTGGAGCCTTGGAGTTTCATCTCATGGATGAAACTCCCACATGGAGAGATAATGGAGGTGGATGGTTACACATTTCAAATTTAAACCCTCTCCTGCAAAAGACTTAGAAAAGTTTTTGATCTCAAGCTAGCACACAAGGCCGAACTCTCTCTCTCTTTCTCTCAAGTCTCACTCTCAGCGAAAGAAGTAAGAAGGAAGGACGAAGAAGCTAAGGAAGGAAAGGATCGGAAGAACAAGTCGGAGCGAAGGAAAACCAGAGGAGCCACGGAACCGGTAGGTGTTTTGATATATTTAGTTTAAAGTAAGGAACCATAGGATTCGGCCATGGTGTATGGCCAAACCCCATGGAAGAAAATTGGAGGTTGATTATGGTATTTTAATGGAAAGGAGGAACCATAGGTTCGGCCATAGTGCATGGCGGAACCCCATGAAAGAACATTGTTTAATTTTAAATGGAGTTTGAAGGGTAAAAATCATAAGTTTATGTGTATGATGTTAAAAGGATTATAAGCTTGGATAAATAATTGTTAAGGGAAGATTATGAACCATAGGGTTTGGCCATGGTGTATGGCCGAACCCCATGGAAGGTTATTAATAATTTTGAAAAGGATGAAAACCATGGAGGGTTATGATGCTTTAAAAGATTTAAAAGGGAGGTATTGTTAAAGACATTAGCTATGTATAAAGAATGGAAAAGAAGGGCACAAAGCCAAAGGGTGAGGTTCGGCCATGTTGTATGGCCAAACCCCACCAAGTAATATTTATGGATTTAGGGTTTTCTTAGATATTGAATTATGTGGATTGTTTAATATTTTAATGGGCTTCAAGACATGAAAATGGTAGATGCATGTTAAGGATTTTTAAATGGACTTAAAAATGGTAATGGATTCAATGGAGAAATTGGAATTTAGACATCATAGGGTTCGGCCATGGTGTATGGCCGAACCCCATGAACCATCTTAAATGAGTCATTTGTGGTTCTATGTATGTGTAAAGGAAGGGATTATCAAAACAAGGAATAAAGGGAATTATTGGAGTTTTATGTTATGATTTATGAATCATTTATGAATCTAGTTTATGATCAATTTTGGACCTAAGCATGAAGTGATGGGAATAATGGCAAATGTGTAAATATGTGAGAAAATGATAGATCATGGGTTCGGCCATGGTGTATGGCCGAACCACATGAGGAATGTGTTTGGGGGGCTTAGATTATTATTAATGTTAAATGATTGTTGCATAAGTGATGAGATTAGTGAATTAAAGGATGAATGGTCTTGGACTTAATTAAAAGATCAAAGGACTTGAAAAAGGGACAAAAATCAAGATGGTGAGGTTCGGCCATGTTGTATGGCAGAACCCCACTAAGGTGTATTTGGTGGACTTAGGGTTTTTAAAGTGGTCTACTTGTATATGATTGGTTAAATCAAAAGAGGGACAAATTCAAGTAGGTGAGGTTCCGCCATGTTGTATGGCCAAACCCCACAAGGTTGTGTTTATGGACTTAGACCTAATGTTAAATCAAACGGAATATGGGATTGACTTGTTGATATGTAACAACGTGACGAGACCTCATAAACGGTGCGCGATCGTGAGCGGTTGCCGGTTTAAGAAGCAAGGATACTTTAGTGGTCTTTGGTAGGATTCTACCTCTTTGAAAACATGGTTTATTTGGTTTATTTTGATGAATTTATGTTGTAAAAGATATGTTCCAAATGTGAGTTTTAATGCTATGTTTATAATATAAAATAACATGTGTTTCATTAGCATCTCATGCATAGCATGGGGTGAAGGATATATAACCGGAGGGGCCACACTCTGTCGAGGCGTCCGAAAGACCACTGTGGGGATACTTTGATGTGCATTTCCCATCAAGAAGAAACCGGAGGGACCACACTCCGTCGGGGCGTCCGAAAGACCATTGTTGGGGTACCTTGATGATGAGAATCCCATCAAGAGGTTATACCTACTTGTGATGGGTGGGACTCATTGCATTTGACATCATGACATGGCAGGGTGGGACTCATTGCATTTGACATCATGACATGGCATTGTTTTATATGGTTTTGACATTATATAATTATATATGATTTGTACTAACCATGTGTAGACCCTAAATAGAATACCTACTGGGCGCGTTGTTCTAACGCCCTACTTCTACCCTAGAGGATGACAAAGGAAAGGAAAGGGACGATGAACGTGATCAGACCAAGCATAGAAGCTTGGATATGTGATTGGATTCTATTTTATTTAAGTTACTCATGGACATGTAATTTGAGTAACTAGATTTCGGGCATGTAATAACTTAGATAATTTTGTTATGACTTGAATGGTTTGTTGGATATTTAAGTTAAGTTTAATTATGGATTAAAGACTTGAAGTACTTTGCTATCTAAAAAGGAATAGATCTAGGTTCTATTATAATCCGCAGTTTATGTTTTAATACGCATGTTTATATTATTACGTGTGAACCGTTTTCATGGACTTAGTCCATGCACACGTAGGGTTGGCTAGTTAAGAATTGGACTTTAGAAGTTCGGACTTAGCTCGCGTCGTGACGTCCCGCTCTTTATTTTTTTAAAAAAAAATAGACTCTGATTTTCTGAAAGCGAGTGAAAAAGGGCGGGGCGTTACAATTCCACCCATAGGCAGATGGTCAGTCGGAGGGAATTATTCAGATCTTAGAGGATATGCTTCGAGCTTGTGTTTGGGATCATAGCGGAAGTTGGGAGAGCCACTTACTTTTGGTTGAGTTCATTTACAACAGCTATCAGTCAAGTATCAAGGTGTCATCGCATGAGACCTTGTATGGCAGACCATGCATGCCATACCATGCAGGTCACCCTTATTTTGAGCAGAGACTAGTGATACAGTAAGGTCAGGACCATACAGGGTCAGATAGACTACTGACAAGGTGAGACTCATCAGATGCAGATTGTTGTCTGCCTTGAACCGACAGAAGAGTTATGATGACCGTTGGAGGAGAGCACTTGAGTTTGCTATTAAAGACCATGTTTTCCTTCAAGTTTCTCCTCGTCATAGGATTTAGAGGTTTGGGGGCTGAGGTAAATATGTCACCTTGATATATTGATCCATTTGAGATTTTGGAGAGGATCGGGGAGGTGGCCTACAGACTTGCACTCCCTCCGTGTCTCACCTGAGTGCACAACGTCTTTCATGTTTCAATGCCTAGAAATTATTATCATGATCTTTCCCTTTTGATTAACTGGGAGGACGTGTACAGATTTTGGATTCGAGGTAGCAAAGTCTTTGTGGCAAGAGTGTCCACTTGGTTTTGGTGGTTTACAAGTGCAAGGTAGAGAGTCTTCTACTTGGGATAATGAGGTAGCGATGCGGACGTAGTTCCCAGCCTTGTTTGATACTAGAGATGTGAGTTCAATTTGAAGTTCGATGACGAATTTCTTTAAACGGGGTAGTGTTGTAATGACCCGTTCCGAAATTTCTCCATTTTTTTAGGAGACTTTCAGATCTCTGAGCTGTTACGGGACTTTGGTGTCATCGGGAAAGTGTGGGTCCTGAGGTGGACCCCAGTTTACCTGTTTTCGAGCAGTGAGACTCGAAGGGTAATTTTGTAATTTTGAATTATTACACATTTTGTCAAAAAGAAAAATTGGAAATCACACGTCTCTATCCCGATGTTCAACGTTCGATTTTTTCAGATTTTCAATTTATTTTCTTGAAAATGCAATGGCAATTCTTTTTGAAAATTTGATTTAACGAATTTCAAGGTTTAAAAAATAATAATAATAATAATAATAATATTAATAAATAAAATAAATTCAATGATGCAAAAGATTGTGGATTTTGATTTTGATTTTATTTTATTTTATTTTTGTTCGTAATTAAAACCCAAATCTTAACCTCAACCCTAAGTGACCCATATAAATATTCTCTTTCTCTTTTCCCTTCTCTTTTGTAAAACCCTAGCCTCCATTCTCTCCTTTCTCTTCTCTCCAATCCCTCTCCTCCTAAGCCCAAAAACCCTAAATCCATTTTTGGCTGCCTCCCCTTGCAACTCTCTCTCTCTCTCTCTCGACCCTCTCTTCGATCGTCTTTCTCACACCTTCCTTCCCTCTCTCGATTACTATTCATCTCCTTCCTCTTTTCTCTCCTCACCTGAAACCCTAGCTCCCAAAACCCACCATAGCCGCTGCCGCGGCCTCTATCCTCTGCTCTTTTCAATCTCCTCTCAAACCCTAACAACTTTTGTGCTGCCGCACCTCCTTCTCTCTCTACCTCGCGCCACCGTCACCATCGTCTTCTCTCGCCTCAGCAAAGTCAGATCTAATAAGATCCATCCTCCTTGCTACTAGATTTGCATTCCCCTTTCAGTTTTCCCCAATTCTTACTTCTTCTCCTCTCTTTTGAGCCAACTGGGTCAACTGAGCAGGCCAGTCGACTCAGTCGGAGTGAGTCTTGGCTCTCCTTGTTAGCAGGCTCAAGTCTACAGGCCCTGCAGAGGTAGTCCAGTCCTTTCGGTCCAGCCCAGCTCTATCTAGTTGTAGACCCAGGCCTAACTCGCCTCCGACCCAATATTTGAGCCCAACGATCTCGAGCCCAATTCGTGTAGGCCCAACGATCCTGGCCTAACCAGTGCAGGTCCATGCCCACCTCAGCAGATCTAGTCCTGGCCAACCCGACATCTCAACCCAGCAGTCAGGCCCGACCCATTCCAGGACCGTTTCTAGGGCCGACCCGACCCATTCTCGACCCGTTTCTAGGCTCGTTTCAGGCACATTTCTATCATGCTTTGGGGATCATTCTAAAGTGTTTTTGGCCTGCTTGTGGAGCATTTCTAGAGCACTTTTGGACCATTTTTTAACCTACTTTCGGTCAGATTTGTGGGATCGTCCCAGTTTTGCGGACCTATTCTAGCTTCTCAAGCCTAATAGCCTGGACATCGCTTCTTTCAACCATGTAGCCTGCTTTATTGCTTGGATTTCAAAAGCACGCACACAAGTTAGGGGACTTATCACTATTTTAGCATGCATTCACATTCTTAACCTATAACCTTGGACATCGAGTGACCTGAATGAGACATTTCGTTTATTAGGCCACTCGGTAAGGGAACTATTGAAATGAATATGTGGCAAGGGATCCGTTCGGGTTCACCCATGTCAATTATTTACGATTAATAGAAAATTCTATTTGAATGAACAATTATTGAGGCTTGGAAATTGTTGGAAACATGTTTGTGTTTAATCATAACACATATATGATATTATGATGAACGAGACAAGTGTGAGATGGATGTTGAACACAATATTTGGAAGATGTTATGATGCATAAGCATGAGATACAAGTGTAATCACATGTTGGATATAGAGGTATGTGTTGAAGCACTGTTATGTGTCATTGACCACATGATGAGGCACGTTGTTGATATTGGTATTATGTTAGAACGTGTTTGTGTTGTCATACAGATCACGATACCATGTGCATGCATGAGAGGATTTGTTTATGTGTATAAATTCATGATAATGACATGAGTTTGGTTGTTGGGAGGACTTCCCCGTTATGCTCTGGTGGTAGAGACTCCCATAGGGGATGCGGGTTTCCCCATCGCGTTCCGACGGTTCAGGTGCCTGCCCTTGAGATTGGCTTCCCTGTTATGCTCCGGCACTTGAGACCTCCATAGAGGATGCGGGTCTCCCCGTTGCATCTGGCGGTTGAGGCAGTTGCACATTGTGTGGTCTCCCGTTTGCATTGATAGGGAGACCGAAGTTTGTTGGATGACCCGATGTGGGCTACCGAGATGATGTCTCAGATGTGGTCGGTGGATTATTGGTTGGTGGTGTAGTTGGATCTCACACATATGAGAACCTCTGTTATTATGATATTCTTGCATTCATGCATATGATATCTATTTATGTTGTTGACATGTGAAGGAGCAGGCGGGTCCTTTTAGCAAGATGTCCGGGGAGGAGTAGTACTAGTTAGAGATTCTATGATCATGCTTATATTTAGTTTGATAGACCTTGTTCGGTATAAATTCTTTGTATGATGTTTATTTCGGATGACAGTACGACTATATTTGATCAGTTTGTGGTTGTTTGTTATGTCTCTTAACATTATGGGTTCGTGGTTTATTGAGTGGGAGATAGTTACCCCATTTCAAGAAAAATATACCCAATATCCATTTCTTGTGGTGATTTGAGATATTTCGGAGATAACTCGTCTGTAGCGGGATAGGGCGCTAGACAAGCACCTAGATCTGAACGACGACAGATCTGCTCGTCGAGGTGGTTCTGCCGCTCTTCCTTCAGATCTGTCCCTTTCTTTCAGAAACCCTTGAGCCCCTTATCGTTGTTCTCTCTCTCTCACACTCTCTCTCTCTCTCTCCGTCCCAGATCTGCAAATCTGTTGGAGCGTCTCCACTCACAACCGCTGCACGTTTCGCTACCATTTGCTGCTGCGCCACAAATCTCATTGCTCAGATCTATGAGTGAAGACCGGATTTTTAAACTCAGATCCGCCTTTCTAACCAACGCTGTAGTGTTCTTAGATCTGCACTGATCTGGACATCATCTATTCTCCATCTCCACACCTCTTTACTTGGTTTTGCGATGAAGGCTATCATCCTCAGATCTCAGATCAGAAGAGTCAGATCTACTGCTGCCTCTGCTAGGTTCTAGTCCACAGATCTGATGAACTCAGATTTGGGTTTCTTTATTCACAAATCTGCTGCTCGGTCTTCATTCTCTCAGATTTAGCAATCACCGTGGGTTTTCCTTCCTTGCTCTGACCGTCACCAATCTGAAGGTCCCAGATCTGCTAGATCAATAACTGATCTGCTGTTTTCCACCCTGTAAAACACCAGAGAGCTTGTGGTCCACCACCGTTGCACTTCTGCCGATCTACTCTCTGAACCAAGAGACTAGCCTTTTCTCAGATTTGCTTGTTCTACCACAGATCTTCAACCTCCTTTGTTAGTAGATCTCCCTTTACTCTGTGCACACTCGTTGGCCGTGTCTGGCCCACTGAGCTGCAGATCTACTCAGATTTGTTCCATTCGACGATTTTGCAGCTCCTCTGCTTGTTGCCCAACTCCACCTACTTTTGGTGCTCCTCTCTTGCACCTACTTTGCTCTCCACTAGCAATCAGTACTTGCAGCTCTTTCTTCTCCTTCCACTTGACGGATTTGTGATTTCTTCGCCCAAATCCGAACGGTCGGCTCTAGTACCAATTGTTGAAAATTAGACCCAACCCACATACCCAATTCACAGATCAATCACACACCAAACACAAAGAACACAAGATATATGTGGTTTAGAAACGTTACCTACGTCAACGGGAGAGTGAGATTTTATCAATAGAGAAGACATACAAGATACAAGATCTATGGCAATGCCACTCAGGAATCCCTGACCCAAATCTCTCATTATCTTCCCTCATCCCCCTCTATTTTCCTCACTACACTCTCACTCCTCACAGCTCTCCCTTAGAGCTAGGATGGCCTCCTCAGGCTCCACCAAAGAAACCCTAAGTCAAAGAGAAAATATATAGTATAACTTACAATAGACAAGACCTGGGCCTGGGCCCAACCAACAATCCAGGCCCAAAAGGGCTTTGAGCCATAAATCCAACAATTGGGTTATCAAACGTTTCAATTTTGCCCTTGACTCGACTGAACAACTCAAAAAGCTCCAATTGACTGAGTTGGAAAAAATACGAAATGAAGCTTATGATACAGCCAGGAAGAACAAAGACCAGACGAATTTTTTCATGACAAACACATTCTCCGAAAAGTGTTCACAGTTAGTCAGAAGGACTTGTTGTACAATTCACGTCTACATCTTTTTCCTTGAAAATTGAAATCAAAGTGGGCCAATCCTTTCATTATCACAGATGTATCCCAACATGGAGCAGTTGAAATCAAGCATCCTAAGAATGATCATTATTTCAAAGTCAATGGTCATTGATTAAAACCATTCTTAGAGTTTCACAATGTAGAAGGTGAGGTAGAAGTGTTGTTCATTGATCCCATTTACCAAGACTGATCCCTTTACCGACATTTACCCATTTACCCATCCACCCAGACCCACCTACCCATCTGTCCAAATCTGTCTATCTAAGTTGGTCTGAGTCTTCAGTGTCTAGTTTTAAGTTTATTGAGTCTAGTTTAGGATTTATTTCATTGAATTGGTCTAGTCTAAGAGTCAGCCATACATCATTGCATCCCAAGGTACATCTAAATCCTAATTGTTCGTTTTCTATGATATTTCTTCTTTTACACCTGGCCAATGTAGATTACGAAACATTGAGGACAATGTTTAATTTGAGTTTGGGGGTACTAAGGTCATCATATGTCATTAAAAAAAAAAAAATCAAATTTTCAGCATCCATCACCCATGTTTGTTTTTGTTACTAGCAAACGTTAAAGAACGGAGAAAAGTCATGCATGTAGACGGTAAAGTTTTTGTCTTCGCAATGTGTCTGTCTGGAACATATTTTCCCCCAGACTCCAGTAGGGAAATCATTTCCTTAGCTATGAGGGTGAGGAAGTTAGAAATCCAAGAGGAGAAACCTAGACCTCTCTGTGGTCGAAGCACTCTGGCCGCAAAGAGGAAAGCTAAGGGTCTAGGAATCTATCATAAATGCGGACGTTACAATTGTAATGGAATAAGATCACAATATGGAGTCCGCAGTGAGACAACAATAAGCAGACTCGTAGGAAATAGAAAAATCTATGTGGATTTATGCAAGGGGAGAGTAAGTCTTGAAAGACTAAGACGCCTCGAACTTGAGAGAACTATTGATTTCTGGCTGAGCGCTTACAATTGTCTTGACAATCTGAAGTTAAACAAGTCATAATCTTGCTTAGACAAAAATAGGCAAAGTCATTTTAGAGAAGAGTAAGTGAGGACTGAGTCCTCTGAGTCTTAAACAATGCTAATTTTAGTTTGAAAGAGATTACCTGCGTCTTGACGATCTGACATAAAAAGATTGACATTTTTAGCATTAATACTTAGATAAAGATCTTTATATCATACTTTTTGAGTCTCTTTCTCATGGTGCTCGAACACGATTGACCCTGGAGAGGAGGGGGGTTTGAATAGGTCAATCCCAGTTTCCATAGTGTTTACAAACTTCTTGATTGTTTAGTGTTTAAGTGCAACAGAATAATAACATTAATCAAGAGATTTGTTTAGTGTGATAAAATGTTTATAATTTCTTTAAACAATTACACTAAGTTTCGAACCCTTTGCATATTACTTGATTATCTATGATTGTGCACAGTGTATAAATAAAGACAATCAAATGCAAAGCGATGTGTGTTGAGAAGAGTGCTTAAATCCTAAACACAAACACACAAAGATCAAGCATCATAAGACCAAATTTATAGTGGTTTAGTTTGCCAACCTACATCCACTGTTAGGACTCACTCAAACTTGAGTTATCCCCAAATCCACTAAGTGGGGACTTAACACCCTCATAATTAGAGTGGGAATTTTACCCACCACTGTGCTAGAGACGACGCTCTAGAATTTTTTATATTAGTTCCAGAGCCAATCCTCCTTAATCCACTTTCGAGACAAAAGTTTTACAATAAAATTAAAACCAAAAGCACTTCCCTTTGAAGCTCTCTCTCGTTGATGTGTGCTTCTCGAAGATTCCAACCAATGTGTACTGACACTCCTCTTTGTAACCGTCGTAAAACAATCACAATTTCAGGGTGACAAGGAAATTTGTTACACCAAAGCTTTCCTAGTTTAATAACCTTTCCTCTCTCTCTCTCTCTCACAACTGTAGACATGAGAGAGAAAGTGATCCCTTTGTTGGCCCTTGTTTAAGTTCACTTATAATGATGAAGGTCCAACCAATTTTCCAAAGAATGTCAACTGGTTGCACAAAGATTGATATTTAAAGACACAGCAACTAGTTGCAGCAATGGTAATGTACCGACAGGTCGGGCTTACCGAGCGGTCGGTGACTAGAAATGTTACTGTTCAACAACCCGACCATTGCGCATTAGTGCACTCCCAACGGTATAATTCTTTTCTGGTCCACATGTCGGTGTCGCCCATGGGTCAACACTCATGGTACCGGGAGGTCAGTCTATACGAGAGGCTCAATCTAGGGCAACACCATGCTAACAGAGTTTCAAGTTCAGAATCAATCTTACTCAGACGAACCTTTCGTCCTTTACTGAAGGGTCAATCGTGGTACTCTCGATCGGTCTTGAACAACTGATATATTGGTTTTCTCGAGAGCCCACTTGAGCTCTAAGTTCCAGAACTCATAATTCTTTATCGAAGATTCATTGACCATGAAGGGTCGTTTCAGCTTTTCACTGAGGGGTCAGTGCATATGAGATCAGGGGCACATCTAGAATGACAATTCTATCATCAATAACCTTTGTCAATCTGGTCGACCAGTCCTTGACTACGATGGGTCGATCCTGTCTCTACCGAAGAGTCGGTGAGAACTACTGGTCGAGCTGTCAGTGAAACCAAGTACATATTTCGAAGTTGGGTTCCAATCCACTGTCAAGCTTACTCTCTAGGATTTTTAATGATTTTACCATTTGTTCAACTAAGACTAGGAATGGTCCTCTTAAGGTGTGGGTACTACCTAAAGTCATCTATGGTCGATTGCCTGTTTTGTGATTGCCACAACGATGAGCTCCAATACGGTGGAGCATGATCTTCAATCTTGATCATCTTTAGTTTCAATCTTCTAGCTAGTGCTTCTTCCCGAGTCATGAACTTGGCAAACGTAGGGATTCGGCGAGCCGTGGCATTAACAATCTCCCTCTTTGTTAATTTCATGACCAAACCTAGAAGCTAACTCAAATAAAATCCCACCCTTATTACATCTCATTTGAATACAAAAATATTACATTGATTACATGTTCATATTCAAATGGACAACAAGACTATGATCTTCGCAAATTCTTTTTCAGCTTGCTTCATTACATGTTTTACAGTATAAGCACATAAGCAAGCAATACTAGAAAATCATTAGAGGGGTTAGTTCCAAAACATAAATATGCATCCATGGACGAAACAAGATTAGTATTCATTCTCCCTCATCCAGATATAATATACTATACCATACTTATAAAACATCATATCCAAAATCATGTATGATAATAGAGATCCAATCCTACAGATAAAACCAGCAACAGTGCATGATAATAAAGATCATAATCGTACCGATTCAATGCCATGCCATGCCATGCTATCATATGCAATGAGTCCCACCCATCACAAAACATCCTCTTGATGGAAAGCTCTTCATCAAGGTATCAAACACATAGTATCCTCTTGATGGGAAACTCATCATCAAGGTATCCCCACAGTGGTCTTTTGGATGCCTCAACGGAGTGTGGCCTCCGGTTACCTCTTGATGGAAAATGCACATCAATGTATCCCCACAGTGGCCTTTCGGATGCCCCGGCGGAGTGTGGCCTCCGGTTACATGTCCTCCCTCCCATGCCATGCATAAGATGCAAATGTCCACATGCTATGCAATTATACAAATCATAGCATTTAAAATCCCATACTTGAAAACATCACTTATACAAAACAACTGAACAAAATATAACTTAAAATCGTATTACATGTCCCATGGTTTCAAAGAGGTAGAATCCTACCAAAGACCACTAAAGTGTCCTTGCTACTTAAACCGGCAACCACTCACGATCGCGCACTGTTTGTGAGGTCCCTTCACCTTGTTACATATGAACAAGTCAATCCCATGTTCCATTTGCTTTAACAATAGGTCTAAGTCCATAAACACAACCTTGTGGGGTTCGGTCATACAACATGGCCGAACCTCACCCACTTGAATTTGTCCCTCTTTTGATTTAATCACTTACATCCAAGTAAATCATTTCACAAACCCTAAGTCCATAAAATTCTTTAGTGGGGTTCGGCTTACAACATGGTCGAACCTCACCATCTTGGTTTTGGTCCCTCCTTCAAGTCCTTTGATTCACTAATCTCATCACTTATACAACAATTATTTTTTATTGATAATAACCCCAAGTCCATAAAAATATTCCCCATGGGGTTCGGCCATACACCATGGCCGAACCCATGGTCCATTATTTTCACTTATTTACATCCTTGCCATTATCCTATCATGGCTAATTATTTAGCTTAATCCTCCATTCATTTAAACATGCATAACACTCCAAATAACCCTTTAAAATGATCCATCAAATCGTTCATTAAATGGTTCATGGGGTTCGGCCATACACTATGGCCGAACCCATGATATCTTATCTCCATATTTTATCATCTTAAGTTCATAAACAAGTCCCTCCATGGGAAGGTTTATATCATATCCTTGGATCATTATTTACAACTCCAAGTCCATACACATGACTTCATTTAAATCTTCCATGATCTCAAATACTCTTCCATGGGGTTCGTCAATACAACATGGCCGAATCCTATGGTTCCTTATTTTCCTTAAAATTGTATCATACCCATATGGTCTGATCTTTTAATGGTTCCCATTCATACATCCATCTAAAACCCTTTAAAACCTTTTAAAATCATAAGCATACATCTATGATTTCCATCTTTCCAATCCATTAAAAATATAACCAATGTCGTTCCATGGGCATGGCCGAACCCTATGGTTCATCCTTTCCATTAAAACAACACATTCGTCCATTAATTTTTCTTCAATGGGGTTCAGCCATGCATTATGGCCGAACCCTATGGTTCCATATTTCCTCTTTTAAATCCAATCACCATGATCATAACCTTTGATTTCTTGTATATACCATTTAAGGTTTGGCCATGTAATGGCCGGACCATGTTTACTTACTTATTAAAAATCTATCAAAATACCTACCGGTTCAGCGACTCTTCCGGTTTTCCTTCGCTTGTTCTTTCGATCCTTTCCTTCCTTAGCCTCTTCCTCCTTCCTTCTTACTTCTTTGGCTGAGAGTGAGACTTGAGAGAGAGAGGGAGAGTTCGGCCTTGAGTGATAGCTTCAGATCAAACACTTTTTTAAGTCTTTTGTCTTGAGGAGTGATCGGCCAAGAGATGATTTTAGGGAGAGAAAACAACCAAGAGGGAGAGGGAGAGAGAGAGGGAGAGAGTTAATGGAAACAAAACCCTTTCCTTGGTTAATGAGGGTCGACCACAGGTGGTGTCCCTTGGTGGCACCCCTTTGTAACTCCCCACCCCTTTCTTCCTCCCTCCTTTAAGTTCCATTTGGGGGTTTCATCCATGAGGTGAATCCCCATGTCTCCAACGGCTGCAACCCTTTGTGTGACCTTGTGTAACTTCCACAAACACCATTCATCTCCCATTAATGCTCCATTTGGGGGTTTCATCTATGAGATGAAATTTCTCTCTCCCCCCCACCCCCCCAACGTGTATCCTTTTGTTTGAATTTGAAATAAACAAAACTCCCCACATCTCCATTAATGACTCAAGTGGGGGTTTCATCCATGAGATGAAACTCTCATTCCAACTCACAACTCATATAATTTAATTCAAATCAACTAAAATCACTTAACTCATCACTTTAAAGTCAACTCACTCACTTGATTGCCTTCCCATTTTTTTCAGCCCCAATTAAGTTAGGCTTGAACTCACTTGGTGGTCAACCAAGTCAATCACGACCCATTGGGTCCCAATTGGGCATTTTAACCCAAATAACAATTTTGACCCAATTAACAATCTTGACCCAATTGAATACATCTTACACAATTATTTAAATTGCAACCATATCCACAATCAGTTGGGTCTTAATTGAGCAATTGACCCAATATTTTACCCATCTACGGTCCATATCTAATAATTCACAAATTAAATGGGCAAATTTTATATATAATAATAACTTGAAAATCCGGGGTGTTACAATTTCATTGATAAACTAAAAGAAGGGGGGGGGCAGCATCATGGATGCTTAGTTTTAATGCTACAATTATAGTTTTTCCAAAATATAGACTATGAAAAACTATCTTAAGCAGAGCCATTCTAAGGAGGTGATGCTGGAGGGGAAGGAGACTTTTGTCTAGAAAGGCTAACGATTGATTGCCGTAATGCAAAGAGTTCTTCGTGGACACCCTGAGTAAATCTTTGTACGAAGTCATCTACCCCATCTAGATGCGCCTTGATTTGAGAGACTCGAGCTTCGATTTTGCAGATAAATCGAATCAGGGGTTGTGACATAGGTCGTTCAGGTTCACTACTCCTTTGACCTTCAAGTGAATCACCCAGATTGTTGGTGTCGTTTGACACAGTGGTGTCTGCATTTTCAACATTCACTTCTCCTTCTTTATCAGAACTGTCCATCACGGAAATCATTTTTGCTTCGGTTCTCAGGTTTTGTCCAGATTGAGACCTTAGAGAATACTGATGGCTGGATCCAGTCTTAGGGACATGGATTTTTCTGAGAGGGGCACTCATAGGAACAGAGCTAGCAGAGCAAGGTTTGGGGGAATTTTGCACGAACCTAGGTGATCTCCTGAGGGGATGAGAACTGGACTCAGGTTTCTCACCAGAGGTCGAAGGCCGAACTTAACAATCATCTTGTTGGCCATTGATCGGAAACAGGGGAGGGATGACCAAGGCTTACCCGGCCACTAAAACTCACAAACACCGTGAAACCCTTGCTTCTTGGAGTGAGAAGCAAAAACCATATGGTTTTCCACCGAGATTTCACTCCGAGATATGTTATTCACTGATCTAGGGCACGGGAGGAGAGGAAGAAACCGCTAGAGCTCAGCGGGAAAAAGAACGACGATTTTGAAACAATATGTCATTTTCGCAGAAAGAGTCCTTTTAACTTAATCTTTCTGACTCACAGACAGGTCGTGACAAATGTCCGGTCTGTTTCGATATGTCAATATATATCGACCTGTCTCCCTTTTTCAATTTTTCCCCTTTCAGATTGTGTTCTGATTCTCAACAGTACCGACATTTCTGTTCCTCCGACTTGAAGGATGACTGGGTATGTATGTGTGTGTGTGTATGCTTGCACTATTCATAGTTCATCAAGTTTTGCTTATACACCTTTCAATGCTAATTTAGATATGTACATTCACACAGATTTTGTGTCATTAGATGTTCAACACATCCTTCTGAAGGTAGGCACAAAACATGGATTACGGATCTCTTTTCTTGGATCGAATCCAATTACCTTGGGCACATTTGATTTACCAATTCAGATACATTGCCCAAGTGTGTGATGTCATGAGATGCGGCATCTCCAGATCTTATCAATGACATGGTGTCTAGGAACATATCTCATTCCACATAATGTGTAAAATACCGGATATTGGAATGAGACACTAAGCACACACATCATACATTCATTTCACATTTAAAATAAAATAATTATGCATATGGAAATGAAATATGATGTGACCCACACAGCTCTCATGCCTCTTATCATGTTATTACCCAAAACATGATAAACACTCTTACCATTCTTTCAAGCATCCTCAATGAGTTTTATTTCTTGGAAAGAGCTGGTACATAAATTGATTATAGATAAGCACATTTGATCATTTTGATCAACACTTTTGGTAATTCATACCAAACCAAAAATCCATTCAAAGACATAGAGCATGTTTCATTCCACAAGGGATAACTTGGAATGAAATGACATTGTGTATATGTACCATACACACCATATACATGAGGTAATGTACAAACTACATTCATTTCCTAAAGATGCACAAATCACTTGGCATATGAAATGAGACAAGTATAATCCAATACTAGAGCGCAGACCTATATGTACATACGAGTATCTTGCATAAGATCAATCCAACAATCAAACAAGAACATAGATTGAAGGCAACATATAACGTGATTCCAAAACATGTTTTAAATGTGACACCAAAAGTGGTATCCCTTCACACATTTGAACATAACTTTATGAGACTTGGAATCTAAGTCCACAATCCGATGATGGCCTTTTATCAAATCTGGTTTTAATTTTAAGTGCCTTCCCATTTGACTTTGTGAATTAAAACCCTAGATTTTGTACCGTGATGTTAACCAAACATAAAAGGCAAATATTTTGGTACATGGCCACAAAGGATACTTGAAGGTCACTACCTTCATCAAGTTCTTTTACATTATCCTCTTCTTCTCTTAGAGGATTTAACTTTGACTTTTTCAATGGATGAACCGTAGTCAATCACCTATTTTATCAGTACACAAACTTGTCATGATAGATGATGTCATCCAATGGGCTAAAAGAGGCAATTTTTTTGTTGATTCTTTCAGCCTTTTTTGTTGTTTCACATTTTTTTAATATTTTAAAGGCATATTATGAACCAACAATGATGAATGTTACATGTGTTTGATTAAAGTGCATAACCAATTCATCACAAGTCCAAACAATTTGGTCTTTGGACTGAGTGGTCATGGAAGTTGAAGGTTTATCCAATACCATTTCCATAGGCATAAACCATTTTCTATTCGCCTATTTCCAAACATATTTATTGATGAAAACATTTTAAAAGTTCTCATTTTCAATATTCTAGAACATCATATTTACAAATTTCTTGATTATTTAAGGTGCAGCAGAATGTTTATCAAGAGATTTGTTTAATGTGGTAATTTGCGATCACACTAAGATTTTAACCCTTTGCATACACTTTGATTATCAATGCTTGTGCGCAATGTGTATAATGAGATAATCAATATGCAATGTGATGTATGTTAAGAAGAGTACTTAAATGCTAAATACAAACACACATAGATCAAACACCATAAGTTAAATTTAAAGTGGTTCGGTTAGCCAACCTACATCCACTGTAAGGACTAGCTCAACCTTGAGCTATCTCCAAAATCCACTAAGTGAGGACTTACACTCACACAATTAGAGTAGGAATTTCACCTCATTCAATCGGCTGGGAATTTCACCCACCACTGTCGAATAGGAATTCCACCTATCCATTTGTCCTGGAGTTCCACCCACCTCTATGCCAGAGACAACGCTCTAGAATTTTTCATAGTGGTTCCGGGGTACCTCCCCTTGATCCACTTTCAGAACAAAGGTTTTAAAGAAAATTAAAACCAAGAAGCACTTGCCTTTGCATCTCTTTCTTCTAATGTGTGCTACTTCGAGATCCCACCCATGTAAGCCGACGCTTTGCCTCGTAGCCCTCGTTTAACAATCACAGTCCAGGGTGTCAAGGAAACTGATTTTACATAAGGTTTCCTAGTTTATGATTCTCTCATTCTCACTTTAAAACTCAATCCTCAGATTGGTTGTTTATGAGTTTTCATCATTCATCTCTGTCTCACAACTCAATCCATTTGATTAGTTGTATTTGATTCCACTAGTGTAAGCACGAGAGAGAGTGATCCTTTTGTTGGCCCTTGATTAAGCTTACTGGTAAAGAAGAGGGTCCAACTGATCCGTCCGATGGATACCAGTCGCACAGAGGGGTCGATGATTAGAAATGTTACCCTTACAATTCCGATTGTTATGTATTAAGTGCACTCCCAACGATAATATTTTTTCCCGTTTGACATGTCGTTGTCGCCGATGGGTCGACATTTATGGTAGTGAGAGTTGGTCCATACGAGAGGCTCATTTTAGTGCAAAACATGCTTGACAGTAGTTTCCACTTTGGAAACCTGTTACCCAAAATGACCTGTCACCCATTACTGAGGGGTCGGTCTTGGTACTCTTGATCGGTCTTTGATTGTCGATATGTCTGTTTCTTCGAGAGTCCGTATGTTCAAGGTTTGAGAATTTAAGATTTTGATCGACGAGTCATTGATCACGAGGGGTCGTTTCAACCTTTAACAGAGGAGTCAGTGCATACGAGACTTTCGATCAGAGGCAAACCCAGAATGACACTTTAATGTTCAAGAGCGTAATGTCATTCGGGCTAACCAGTCTTTGACATGAAGGGTCGATCCTGGCTACACTGAGGGGACGGTGAGATAATACTGGTCGAGCTGACAGTGAAACCAAATATATCTTTCCAAGTTGGATTCATATTCACTATCAACTTTCATCTCTATGTTTTTTATGATTTAACTATTTGTTCCACTAAGCATAGGGATAGACCTCTCTAAGGTGTGGATACCACCTATAGTCATATATGGCCATTTTACCTGTTTTGTGATTGTCATAACGATGAGCTTCAATCCGATAGAGGATGATCTTTTCTCTTGATCATCTTGGATCTTCAAGCTTCTAGCAAGTGCTTGTTCATTCCATTTTTCATCACAAATATAAGTTTGGAAATGTCATGGCTTTCTCTCATTAGACATTGTTCTAGCAAGGATCAACTCGGATGGTAAGATCTTTTTCAAAGAGCACGAGGCACTGATACCAATTGAGAGTCCCTTTCTCATGGTGCTAGAACACGCTTGACCTTAGAAGGAGGGAGGGAGGGGGGGGGGGGGGGGTGAATAAGTCAATCCCAATTTCCATAGTGTTTACAAACTTATTGATTGTTTAATGTTTAAGCACAGCGGAATAACTACATTAATCAAGAGATTTGTTTAGTGTGATAAATTATTTATAATTTCTTTAAACAATCACTCTAATTTTCGAACCCTTTGCATATTGCTTGATTATTTATGATTATGCACAATGTATAAACAAAGACAATCAAATGCAAAGTGATGTGTGTTGAGAAGAGTGCTTAAATCCTAAACACAATCACATAAAGATCAAACACCATAAGACCAAATTTATAGTGGTTCAGTTAGTCATCCTACATCCACTGTTAGGACTCACTCGAACTTGAGTTATCCCCAAATCCACTAAGTTGGGACTTACACCATCACAACTAGAGTAGGATTTCCACCTCACTCAATTAGTTGGGAATTCTACCCACCACTTTGCTAGAGACGACGTTTTAGAATTATTTATAATGGTTCTGAAGCCAATCCTCCTTCATCCACTTTCGGGACAAAGGTTTTACAATAAAATTAAAACCAAGAAGCACTTGCCTTTGCAGCTCTATCTTATAGATGTGTGCTTCTCGAAGATCCCACCCAATGTGTGTAGACGCTTCTTCTTATAGCCGTTGTAAAGCAATCACAATCTCAGGGTGACAAGGAAACTGGTTATACCAAAACTTTCCTAATTTATTATCCTTTCCTCTCTCCCTCTTTCACAAACTCAATCCATATGATTGGTTGTATTAGATTCCCCAACTGTTGTAACGCCCCGCCCTTTTTCACTCGCCGAAAATCAAAGTCTATTTTTTTTTTTTAAGTGAAGAGTGAAAGAGAGCGGGAACGTCACAACGGGAGCTAAGTACGAGCTTCCAAAGTCCGACCCTTAACTGGCCAACCATACGTGTGCGTGGACAAGTCCACTAAAACATTTCACACGCGATACTATGACTTACGGAATACTCATTACGGAAATAACATCGGATTACAACATTTACTTAGCAAGGAAGGCGATCAATATAAATTAACTTAATCCAGATAAATCATCATTCGATCCATAGCAAATAGTCTAAGTTATTACATTCTCAAATACTAGCTACTCAAATTACATTGTCCATGAATAAACTTAAATAAAGTGAAACTAAATTATCCAAGCTCCTAAGCTTGGTTCTGATCGCATCCTTCGTTCCATCAATTTCCTGTGTCATCAACTAAGGTAGAAGTAGGGCGTTAGACAACGCGCCCAGTAAGTACTCCATGTAGGGTCAACGCATGGATTAGTATAACAAAAACACATAGATATAAATAATATCAAAACAATGCAAGTTAATGCCATGCCATGGTGTCATATGCCATGAGTCCCACCCATCAGCCATATTACAAACACATAGTATCCTCTTCATGGAAACTCCTCATCAAGGTATCCCCACGAATGCCTTACAGATGCCCCGACGGAGCGTGGATCTTCGGTTACAAATCAATCATACATCCCTCTTGATGGATAATGCACTCAAGGTACCCTCACGAATGCCTTACGGACGCCCCGATGGAGCGCGGATCTTCGGTTACAAATTAATCATACATCCCTCTTGATGGATAATGCACATCAAGGCACCCTCACGAATGCCTTACGGACGCCCCGACAGAGCGTGGGTCTCCAGTTACATTTCATCCTCCCATGAGATTCATGAGATACAAATGCATATTTCGAAGTTGGCTTCTAATTCACTGTCAAGCTTACTCTTTAGGCTTTTTAATGATTTTACCATTTGTCCAACTAAGCCTAGGAATGGTCCCCTTAAGGTGTGGGTACCACCTAAACTCATCTATGGCAGATTACCTGGTTTTTTTTGCCATAACGATGAGCTTCAATGTAGTGGTGTATGATCTTCAATCTTGATCATCTTGAGTCTTCAAGCTTCTAGCAAGCGCTTCTTCCTTAGTCATGAAATTGACAAACTTAGGGACTCGGAAAGCCGTGGCACTAACACTTTTCCAAAATGATTTTTATAGGATATATACTTGGAAATCCCTATACACAACCATATTAAGTTTAGTCTAAAAATGAAAAATATTCATGGGTCGAGTGACCACTAGAGGAATACCAGTGGAGACTTTACCCCGTAAGCTTTAAAGCCATTCTTTTCTTCTGAGGGTTATAAGTCAATTCCATTTTCTTTCGTAGTGCAATTAAGTCGTTATTGATCTCATTATTCTTCAGCTTGGTCATATTATTGAGAACGCTATCAAAATTGAGTTAGTAAACCTCAAATTTTTCTAAATTTATTTGAAACACCGAAATTATCTTATGAAGCTTAAAGATATTATATAGGACATTTTTGGATCGTTTGAGCCTAAAAGGCTACCTATATTTGGTCGTTTAACTTGATAGTTTTCCAGTTGAGCCTTTAAAGTAGCTTATTTTCTTTACCAGTCACGTTTACCATACCCACCAATTCAGGAGTATGAGCCAATTGAAAATATCCATGACCTACTCTTAAAAAATGTTACAGATGACAATTTAGGATGGTACTCAAAAAACAAGGGCACAATAAAAGAAAAGAAGAAAATAACATCTAAAGAAGGGAATATCCAGACACCAAAGAAGGATCCCCTGAAAAAAAAAGTGTTAAAAGAAAAACAGAGGAAAAATATCCCATTCAACATCATGAAGACCTCTAATCTTTCTATTCAAAGTATTTATTAGAGCCTTATATCCTTCTTTGATTTGACTCGATTCTAAGCCACATTTCATCCTAATAGGAAGTCCTATTGGTTTTAGGTCTAAATAAATAATTCAAATGGAGAATAGAGGAAGAAAAATGATGGTGTTTGATTCAACATTCTCAGAAAAATGGCACCTATTCATGAGATCAGTCATTTTCTTTGAATTGAGATGTCTTTGATTATACATATGTGAGATACTTTGACTTTGAATGCATAAATTCTACTCACATATACCTTGAGAGAAAATGAATTCAAACCTCTAAGTGTTAATTTTTCTGAGATATATCTAGTGAGGCTTTTAGTTAAAGCGCATTTTCCAACGGTGTGAACAAAACTTGATTCTATTTGGAAAAAGAAGTCTATCTTAATATTGACTAAGCACACACTACACTCCAAGTATAAACCTTGTAAAATGAAATTTAAAGTTGTATGATGTTAAGACCCCTTATCTATGTATTTTTATTAAAGATGTTGATATTTGTGGGTATTATCACTGAAAGCCCTCACGAGACTACAACTCATCCACTAGGGGTACCCTAAATGTTTAAAGGCTTGTTGCATACACTAAATATTTGTGTGCCTTCATTTGTTTTTAGTCTTTTTAAGAAGTTTTGCTCTAGGACTAGTTACGGGGTATCTGTTGAGCACGGAAATATTATATTTTTACCCTTGAGTATTAGACTACTTAGTCATGATTTTGATATATCACATGCATTTAATGTCATTTTATAATTTTGTTAATAAAAATAGATAGTTCAGGAAAAATGATCTTAAAATGGATAATTACAAGTTTGGTGCTTAATTCGGAAGAACTAGAATTTTTTTGATTAATTTCACTCCACTTTTAGGGTTTACATGTAAATTGGTTAGTCTAGATTCAGTTATGAGAGTCTAAATTAAATCAATATTTTTTATTTTAAAGTGGTGAGGTTAATTATTTAATTCTAGAAGAGAAAACCTGCAATTCAAGGGGCAAAGGCTGAAATTCAAGATTAATAGGCCAGAAATCCACTTCAATTGGGCCAAGCTAAACTCCAGAGGCTATCATTGGGCCAGACCACAGGCAGTCCATGCACATTCACAGTTGGGCCAGGCTAATGTGCACTTCAAAGTCCAAATGTCCAACTCCTCAAGTTCAAGTGTAAGGTCCACTGAAGGCCCATGTGCTCATTTATATATCAAAAACCCAATTCCACAATCCATTCACACGCCCAAACCTTGTCCAATTCCTTGTCAAATCCACACCATCCAATCTCAGCCTTAAATCCTAACCATTCATCTCATGTATTAAAATTAGGTGAAAACTTAGAGCCACCTATTAAATCCAACCCATACATTCATTACATTAGATATAGGCCATCCAATCTCATTAAAGCCATTAGATTTAGGACAATTTATCATACTCATTCATTCATAAACCCTAGATCTAGTGTATATCATTCCAAACCCTAGGATATAGGACACCATGCGCATATCCCATTGCATCACACGAAAATCTCAAAGTCCACAAGCCATCATGCGCATGCAATCTCTAAGTTTCCTCTCCAATCCATCCACCTCATGTACAACTCACCTAGATCCTATCTTTTCTACCAATCCAATCAATCACAATCCCACTTGATTTTCTCAATAAAATCCCTCCATGTACTTAGACAAAATCCCATCCAAATACACTCTTAAGATCCCTAAAACACCTCACCATCCAAATCACCAACACCTCATACGAGTTTTGCACAGTCTATCCACCTAAATTCTCATATCATTAGGTCAACCCTCCAGGTCATCTTTTTGTCATCCAACCATTCATGCATCTCATATCTAAATCCCATCTATTCATCTTGCATTACCAAAATCCTCAAATCATATAGCCAAATTAGATCATAACCTATATTTTCTCCTAAAATCCTAATTTTCTCTCATCCATTGCTTAACCACCAAGTCAACCTAAGTCCCAAGCAATCCAAATTCGTGTGAGCCTTGTATAAACCCTATCTTTTCCATTTTAAATCCAAACCACTCATGTCCAATGAGATTTAGTCCAAGCCATGTACCAATCACTTAAACCAAGATTAAATCCCAGCCATTCATCTTTTCCCATAGCCTGTAAATAGAGCACTAGGTACAACTTGGAATTGGAATTTGACCAGGAGCTGAAGAGGACTAGAGGCATGAGAGAAAAGGCAAGAGGACAGAAGCTCCACAAGATTTTATTGGTGAAAGTTGTAAATTTCTTTTTGGTTTTCTTGTACTTAATTTTATATATGCATGTACTTGAATTCTTCCGTGAAATACATACAAGACGTTCCTTTAGACCCTGAAACATCTAATTTTCAGATGTCTTTTATGATTGTTTAAAATTAATTTTAAGGTTTGTATTCTTTATTTAATTACTTGGACATGAAATACTTAGATCTTAGGTTGTAAGTGTTGAATCTAAGTTACTAAGGCCCGTTTTTTAAATTAAAGTCTATGAATTATTAACTTTGATGATGGACATGAATTGATATTTAGACTTGAAAGTTCCCTTGGTACCTAGAACAACACGATTGACCCTAGAAAGAGAGAGGGAGGGGGGGGGGGGGGGGGGGGGGGGGGTGGTTGTTGAATAGGTCAATCTAAATTTGTTGGTCCTTTTTTTTAAATTACTTGATTGAATAGTTTAGGCGCAGCGGATATAACAATCAAGTGAGTGAGTATTAGCAAATCTGATTAAACAATCAACACAAAAAAAAAAGCTCTAACACCACAAGAACAAGGACATAAGATATAAAGTGGTTTGGTTCGCCAACCTATATCCACTGTTAGGACTCGTTCAACCTTGAGTTATCCCCAAATTCACTAAGTGGGGACTTACACCATCACAATTAGAGTAGGAATTCCACCTCACTCAATCGGCTGGGAATTTCACCCACCACTGTTGAATAGGTATTCCACTTATCCAATCGCCTAGGAATTTCACCCACCACTGTGCCAGAGATGACGCTCTAGAGTCTTTTTATAGTGGTTCCGGAGTAAATCCCCTTAATCCACTTTCGGGTTAAAGGTTTTAAAATAAAATTAAAATAAAAAAGCATTTGCTTTGAAGCTCTTTCTCGCTGATGTGTGCTTCTTGAAGATCACACCCAATGTGTGCCGACTCTCTTCCTTATAGCCGTCGTAGAGTAATCACAATGTCAGGGTGACAAGAAAACTGGTTTCACCACAGGTTTCCTAGTTTATGTCTCTCCTCTCTTTCTCACTTTCAAACTCAATCAACAGTTTGGTTGTTTATGATTTTTCTTTCCTCCTCTCTTTTTCACTTTCAAACTCAATCAATAGATTGGTTGTTTATGATTCTCAGTACATGAGGGTTGATCGTTCTTTTGAGCATATAACTATTCTCAGCTCAAGGAAGATGGAAAACGATTACCCAACACTCATATTTATAGAGGAGTCTTAAAGGTTTTTTTTACTGTCCAGAACTTATAAGTCAGTGGCACCGATGGGTCGGTGTTCATATTTATTACTATTCAACCACCCGACCGTTGAGCATTAAATGCACTCCCAACGGCTTTATTACTTTCCGATCGACAGGTCGGTGTCGCCGATAGGGCGACAATTATGGCACCGAGGGGTCGGTCCATATGAGAGGCTCGATCTGGGGCAACACCATGCTGACAGTAGTTTCAAGTCAGAACCTTGTCTTACCCAAAACGACCTATTGTCCTTTACCAAGGGGTAGGTCTTGGTACTCTCGATCCGTCTTAAACTACCGATATGTCTATTTTCTTGAGATCCCATTTGAGTTCACAGTCCAGAACTCACAAGACCTTTACCGATAAGTTGTCAACCACGAGGGGTCGTTTAAGTTCATCACCGAGGGATCGGTGCATACGAGACTCCCGGTCAGAGGCTTTTCCAAAATGATAGTTCTTTGATCTAGAACCTCAATCAATCTTGCCGACTAGTCCTTGACCACGATGGGTCGAGCTGATAATGAACATAATTCATATTTCCAAGTTCACTTCCACTTCACTATCCAGCTTCTTTTCTGGGTTTCTTTATGGTTTTACTATTTATTCAACTAAGCCTAGGAATGATCCACTCTAAGGTTTTTGTGATTGCCATGTGCATGAGCTTTGAGCCTGGTGGAGCCTGGTGGAGCATGGTCTTCATTCTTGATCATCTCGAGTCTTCAAGCTTCTTTAGCAAGTGCTTCTTCTCGAGTCATGAAATTGACAATCAGGGACTTGACAAAGTCGGGGCACTGACAAAACCTAGAAGCTCACCCAATTACAAGCCCACCCTTATTACATTACATTTGAAAACAAAATATTACATCAATTACATATTAAAATGGCACAACAAGACTATGTTCTTCACATATTCTTGATCAGGTTGTTTCAAATCGTGATTTCCTATTTAAGCATATAAGCAAGCAACACTAGAGAAATCATTAGAGGAGTTAGTCCAAAACATAGATCAAAAGACTAAACGAGATTTCCTAGCCAACAACACTACCTAGTGTCGATAAGGTTTTCTCCCCCAATCTTTTTGAGTTTGATCTCCCAAACTCCAATCATAGACATTCTTCCCATGTCATTTTATGGCTCTCTCTTTCTAGAGGCCCAAGCACTTCAGCTTTACCATGCACTCCCCCATGACTAGTGCTTACATCATCTACTAATTTTCTCCCCCATTTTGTCATACAATTGACAAAGGTTTAGTAGATAGACATCAACAACATTTCCTCTATGCTTCTTGCACTTAGTGATTAACTAAGTTTTGCTGCAACTCATGGTTCTCCTCCGCGGTTTAATGCACTTTTTTGTGCAACAAGGTTTATTTTCCCTTGCTCAAGCTAAAATCCAGTTTATCGGATTTCTTCCATGGGACAAGCTCATTTACTTGGTTTCCTTAGAGTTCTTTCCCATTCTATAAGGTATCTTTTGTAGCTTCTTTGACTCATCTTCTCCATAAACTTAGCTGCCTCTAAGTTCATTTTCCATCAAGCTTACATTCTCTTTCCTCCATAAGTTGTCATAACTACTGAGAGTAGCACATATTTTGTGTTCTCCAAAACTCCAAGGATGTGTGCCACCTTAACCTGATCCCTATCTTCCTAACATGCCAATACAAAACCAACTCGTTTAATCCTCCATGTTAGTCTTATTTAACAAAAACATGTTAACCTTAGACTTAGAGATAGATGGCATACAAAACATAGTAATACACACATCATACATAACCAAACCATATCATTTAGAAAATATCAAAAGTTTAGTTTTTCAAAAAAACAAAGAAAATGAAAAACTACCCTAAGAAGAGCCATCTTGAGGAGGTGCTGGAGGAGGAGGAGACGGGGAATTTGGAACTCGGTCAGAGAGGGAGACAGTAGAGACTACATCCTGGACAGTCAACCAGATACTCTCTATACTATTTTCAAGATAGTTCATTCTTTTTTCTAGTCTGAAGACCTTTCTTCCCATATTGGCATTTTCTTGAGAAGGATATTCATATTCTTCTTCTTCAACGGAGTCTCTCCAAAAATCCTTAGAATTAAAACTTTCCTCTTCACTTGTGTCATCAGAGATGTCGACATGGTCTTCGTTACCAATTCGAAGACCATTCCTTTCTTCTGCATCTTTTCTCATTTCTTAACATCACTTTTCGACGAAGTTGACACCTTTGTCATCAATGGGGTCTTCTTCCACCTATGGTTGGGTTTCCTGTTGATCCTGAACATATACAAGATTTTCAGAGCTCGGCCTAGGGCAAGAACGAGAAGCAGACCTTTTAGTCTGTTTGGCCCATTGACTGACACGATTGGATTCTCCTCGTTCTACAGAGGGCTTAGGACGTGTCTGATCTGACATCTTTCTAGGCATGATTTTTCCTGGAGGGGATCCTCAAACAATAGTTTGAAAGTGGATGAGATGCAAACTAAGCCTAACCGGATTTAGGAGAATCACAGAAACAATGATTTTCTGGCTTCTAGGAACTGGAGGAACGAAAGCCCTATGGTTTTTTGGCGGGAATCACTCTGAGAGGTCCTATCGACTAGTATAAGCAGAAAGGTTCCCTTTTAATTCAAATTTTTGTCTCACCGACATGTCGGTTCCATCGACAGGTCGATCTTTTCGACATTTCACCCTTTGTCAACATGCTCAATTTAGCACAGTATAGACATGTCTGTCAGACCGATTGATCTTATTCACCAACTTGTCGATTACACCGGGAGGTTCAGATTGCAGAGCAATCATCCTTGATTTGTGCAGCTTGATGAAATTCTATTCTAAGCACGACATACATAGATTCATTCCAATGCATAGATATGCCAAACATAATTCATCAAATCATTAAATACGCACACAATCACATTCCAAAACACATACAATTCAAAGTACCTTGAATGAAATGTATGGCTTTCCAAGTAGAATATGTACTATAGCCAGGAATAGTACATTCTAGACTTCTATTTAGCCAGTCTCTCCTCATGTCATAGCATTTTCCTGCTATGTGAACTCACATGGTCTCTTGTGAGTCCATTTGTAGTGGTCTAAGATATGTAAGTGAATCTGAAACCAAAACAAAACATGATTAGTGGTCTATCTCCTAGGTACGAAGATTGTGGCATTTGGTGTTGCACACACACCCCTACGATCGTACCTTTGATGACCAACCTTGGGATCCATCAACTCTTTTAAGACATGATTCATCTGTCTTAACAAAGAATCGTGCCTTGTGTCCACCTTCTTTAGATTTCTTTTAAAGTACGGTATTGGTGGATGTCTTTTAGCCATAAGTTTTCCTTGATTGTACCGTTGAGATTTCCCTTCCAAGTATCTCTTCAAATGATAGCAATTTCTTTTAAAATGCCCATCCTTGTGATAGAAATTGTACTTACCCTTTGAAGGGTGAGAGATACTTGTTTTACTAAACACCCCATGATGTATAGGTTCTTTGGTGGATGAGGCACCAAGACCAGACCTATCACCATATTGTTTACCCGCCCCAAGGAGTCTTCTAAGCCTTTATTCTCCATGGGTAAACTTGTTTTGGAATTTTTCTTTATGAAATGTTAATTCCCTAACTTTTAGAGACAAATTTTTAACATCTTCTTGAAGAAGTTTGTTGTGATGCCATAAATTTTTGTCATCTTTATAGTGGATACTTATTTCATCTTAAAGTCTTTTATTAACTTCTTTCAGCTTAGTGTTTTCAACATCTCAGAGTTCAAGCTTAGAGCTTAGAAGAGATTTTTCATTTTTCAACTCTTTCATTTGACTAGAGAGGTTCAGGATTTCATTGTTAACCTTGTTTAGTTTCTTGGCCAACCTCTCGCTCTCAAGGAACAGGGGACTGTAGGAGGCTTGAAGATTTTCATCATCTTCACTCTCATCTTCCTCCATTACAATTTTGGGATTTTCTTGATCACAAATGATCGAGGCTATGAGACCTTTTGATACATCAACTTTTCGATTAGTCGCATCATCTGAATCACTCTCTGATTCAGAAGTTTCCACATGTGTGATACCCACTTTCATAGCCTTTTTTTATTTTATCTGAGGGATATTCATTTGTGAAGTGTCATCTCCCCCACAATTGAAGAAGCTCTACTCCTTGGTGACTTCTCTCTCCTTCCCTTTTCCTCTGTTTTCTTCTTGGCTTTTTGTGTAATTTTTACTTGTTTCACCCTTACCCATTCTTCTCAAGTTATTTCTTTTTACAAGTTTTTTGTAAAACTTCTTGGCAAAAATTGTCATTTCATCACTTGAGAATTCATTTTCTGATGAATTTTCTTTAATCTTCTTTTGTTTTAGGGAAGATTTTAAGGCAATGGATTTATCCTTTGGTTGTTCAAAATGTAGCTCATAGGTTTGTAATGAATCAACCAAATCGTCAATATTCATTAAAGACACATCTCTGTTGTCATCCATTGACATAACCTTGGGCTTGAATCTTTCAGCAAGATTCCGGATAATTTTGGTTCATATCTTGTCCTCGGGTATCCCTTCCCCTAAAGCGTACATTTGATTTACAATGTCGCTTACCTTGAAATAAAAAATCCAAGAAGATTTCATCCTCTCTCATTTTAATAGTATCAAATTTATTCTAGAGGATCTGAAGTTTGGACATCTTGACTATTGAGGTGCCCTCATGGGTTCTCTCAAGAACTTCCCATGCTTCCTTTGCAATTTTACAGGTCATGATTCGTCCGTACTCATTATCAGAGACTATACAGTTCAGGGCATTGATGGCTTTTCCATCAGCTGTCTGAGCAGCTTTCTCAACAAGGGACCAAGAGGCATAGGGTTTAGGTGACATCAACACGGCTGATGTGGTTCCTATCATATTTTCTTCTATGGGTTCTTGCCGTCTAGTTTTAACAATATTCCCATACCGATGAAGCAATGGAAACAAAGAAGCTTCTCATTTTAGCCTTCCATGAGGAATACTTTATTCCATCTAGATAAGGAGGTTTGGATATTGCATGACTATCTCCCATGGTATTCTATCTTGGATCTACTCGGATGGTTAAATACTTGTAAGGAGCAGTAGGCTCTGATACCAATTGAAAGTTCACTTGGGAGCTAGAACAACACGATTGACCCTAGAAGAGGGGGGTAAATAGGTTAATCTAAAATTGTTGGTCCTTTTTTTAAAAATTACTTGATTGATTTGTTAAGGTGCAGCAGATATAACAATCAAGTGAGAGTGTGTTAGCAAATGTGATATAAAACAATCAATACAAAAAAATAGCTCTAAAAACACAACCACAATGACACAAGATATAAAGTGGTTCGTTCGCCGACCTAAATCCACTGTTAGGACTCGCTCAAACTTGACACAAGATATAAAGTGGTTCGTTCTACCTCACTCAATCGGCTAGGAATTTCAGGCACCACTCTTGAATAGGAATTCCACCTATCAAATCGGCTAGGAATTTCACCCACCACTGTGCCAGAGACGACACTCTAGAGTTTTTTATAGTGGTTCCGGAGAAAATCCCCCTTAATCCACTTTGGGTCAAAGGTTTTAAAATAAAATTAAAACCAAAAAGCACTTGCCTTTGAAGCTCTTTCTCGCTAATGTGTGCGTCTTGAAGATCCCAGCTAATGTGTGCCAGCGCTTCTTCTTATAGTTGTCGTAGAGCAATCAGAATCTCAGGGTGACAAGGAACTGGTTTCACCACAAGTTTCCTAGTTTATGTCAGAAAGTCCCGGTGTGCTAGATAAGATTGACTAGAAGGGGCTAAATAGGTCTATCCCAACGTTAATGGTCTTTTCAAAATTTTCTTGATTAATGATACATTTTGCATAATTAATTCTTAGTTAATCAAGTGTGTGATTTTGAAAATGTGCAAGATAACAATCAATCAATCACACAGAGAGACAATGCACACGATATATAATGGTTCAGTTCGTCAACTTAAATCCATTGTTAGTACTTGCTCAACCTTGAGCTATCCCCAATTCACTTAATGGGACTTACACCCTCACAATTAGAGTAGGAATTCCACCTCAATCAGTCAGATGGGAATTTCACCTACCACTGTAGAATAGGAATTCCACTTATTCAATTGGTTGGGAATTCCACCCACCACTATGCCAGATACAACGCTCTAGAGTTTTTAATATGGTTCCGAAGCAAATCCCCTTTAATCCACTTTACACTGATATGGTTTTAAAAACGAAATTAAAACCAAGAAGCACTTGCCTTGGAGCTCGATTCCGATGATGTGTGCTTCTTGAAGATCCACCAAATGTGTGCTCGCACAATTCCAACGTTCCACCTTGTAGACTAGTCTTGTAGAGCAATCACAGTCTTTGGGTAACTAGGAAATTGGATATACCAATATTTATTCTAGAATGATGTGCTTAATCATTCTCTCTTAATCTCAATCTCAATTGGATTGGATACTTGAATGATTTGCTTATGATTTGCTAAGAGAGAATAAGCCATGATGTTTTTCCTTGGTTCCTTTGGAGTTTTTCCTTGAGAATGTGGTTATTTTTATGCTCTGAGGATCTCATTTAAACTCACCAACAAATGAAGTATTTATAGGTAAAAATAGAATTTTCAGATAGCAGATCCACACGATCGATTGTCTGTGTTTGAATTCATGCTTACCAACCCGACTGTTGCATATTAAATGCAGTGCAACGGTACAATAATGGTAACAACGCGATCGGTCGTAGACACGACTGACCGTCCGTGTTTAGGATAATAGATTGTGGGTTTGCGATCGAATCGGCCTGAGGCTATCCTGTCATGACAGTTCTTTGTCAAGACAGACCTCACCCGAACCTAGGGCGATAGGTCGTGTGCCTGATGTAATACTGCCCTGACCTGGCGATTGGTCATCGGACCGACGACCCATGCTATACCACATGAAGGGTCGCCGCTAGACGATTTGATCGTCCTGAGCCTAGCTGTAAATGACAGTCCAGATCATGGCTGAGTCCCGCCAACAGGTTGTTGTGACCGATGGGTCAGTGGATATGTAGTTGAGGGGTCGTATGACCACGATTGGTCGTATGCTGTTAATGGCGATGGGTCGCCTAGATAACGTGTTATCCCTTACAGTTTGTTTACATATTTTGAAGATGGGTTCCTCTTGGTGTTAAACATTTTTTAGGCTTAGTTACTTTTCTAGATATGATGTCTAAGCCTAGGGATGAGGTTTGGGTTCAACCTAAGGTTATCTGTGGCCAATTACCTTCCGTGATTGCCATACATGTGTTGATCCGTTGAGTCTTCATACTTCAACCGACACTTGAGTTTTGAGTCTTGAGCTTCTGTCTTCAAGGCAGGCCTTCCCCTGAGTCACGAACATGACAAACATGTGACTCGGCAAGCCGGGGCACTAACAATGTCTCTCCTTTCTTTCTCACATTCAAACTCAATCAACAGATTGGTTGTTTATGATTTTTCTTTCATGCTCTCTTTCTCACTTTCAAACTCAATCAATAGATTGGCTGTTTATGATTCTTAGTACAAGAGTGATGATCGTTCCTTGGAGTATATAACTCTTCTCAGCTTAAGAAAAATGGTAAAACGATCACCCTACACTCATATTTATAGAGGAGCAGTAATGGTTTTTCTGACTGTCCAGAACCGACAGGTCGGTGGCACCGATGGATTGGTGTTCATATTTTTACTGTTCAACCACCCGACCGTTAAGCATTAAATGCACTCCGAACAACTTTATTACTTTCTGGTCGACAGGTTGGTTTCGCTGATGGGTCGACAGCTATGGCACCAAGGGGTCGGTCCATACGAGAGGCTTGATCTGGGGCAACACCATGCTGACAGTAGTTTCGAGTCAGAAACCTGTGTTACCCAGAACGACCTGTTACCCTTTACTGAGGGGTCAATCCTGGTACTCCCGATTGGTCTTGAACTACCGATATGTCTATTTTCTCGAGAGCCCATTTGAGTTCACAGTCTAGAACTCACAAGACCTTTATCGATGAGTCGTCGACCATGAGGGGTCATTTAAGTTCATCACCGAGGGGTCGGTGCATACGATACTCTCGGTCAGAGGCTTTCATAGAATGACAGTTCTTTGATCATCCAGAACCTCTGTCAATCTGACCGATTAGTCCTGGACCGCAATGGGTCGATCCTGTCTCCACCGAGGGGTTGGTGAGTACGAGTGGTCAAGTTGACAGTGAACATAATTCATATTTCTAAGTTCATTTCTTGTTCACTGTCCAGCTTCCTCTTTAGGCTTCTTTATGGTTTTACCATTTGTTCAACTAAGCCTAGGAATGATCCTCTCTAAGGTGTGGGTACCACCTAAAGTCATTGTAATGCCCCGTCCTTTTTCACTCGCGGAAAATCAGAGTCTATTTTATTTTATTTTTTCAATAAAGAGTGAAAGAGAGCGGGAACGTCACGACGCAAGCTAAGTCCGAGCTGCCAAAGCCCGACCCTTAACTGACCAACCATGAGTGTACGTGGACAAGTCCACTAAAACATTTCACACGTGATACTACGACTTGCGAAATACCCATTGCGAAAATAACATATGATTACAACATTTACTTAGCAAGGAAGGCAATCAATATAAATTAACTTAATCCAGATTAATCATCATTCGATCCATAGCAAATAGTCTAAGCTATTATATTCCCAAATACTAGCTACTCAAATTACATTTTCCATGAATAAACTTAAATAAAGTGAAACTAAATTATCCAAGCTCCTAAGCTTGGTTTTGATCACGTCCTTCATTCCGTCCATTTCCTGTGTCATCATCTAAGGTAGAAGTAGGGCGTTAGACGATGCGCCCAGTAGGTACTCCATGTAGGGTCAAACACATGGGTCAGTATAAAAATCCAGATATAATACATCATGCCGTACTTGTAAAACATCGTATCCCAAAACAGTGTATGATAATGGAGATCCAATCATAGAGATAAAAATCAGAAACAATGCATGATAGTAGAGATCATAATCATGCTGATTCAATGCCATGCCATGGGTGTCATATGCCATGAGTGCCACCCATCACCCATATCACAATCACATAGTATCCTCTTGATGGAAACTCCTCATCAAGGTATCCCCCACGAATGCCTTATGGACGCCCCAACGAAGAGTGGATCTCCGGTTACAAATCAATCATACATCCCTCTTGATGGATAATGCACATCAAGGTATCCTCACGAATGTCTTACGGATGCCCCGACGGAGCGTGGGTCTCCGGTTACATTTCATCCCTCCCATGCCATGCATGAGATGCAAATGCCAACATGTTATGTAATAATAAACATCATAGCATTTAAAATTCCATAATTGAAACATATTATTTGATACCAAAATAACTCATCAAATCATGAATTTAAAATCATCATATATGCATATTCCATGGTTTTCAATAAGGTAGGAATCCTACCAATGTCCAAATAATGGGCTCTTGTGTTTCCGTTCAAAAATCGATCAGCGATCGCGTCAAGCCAATCGTTCACCATTTGTGAAATCCCGTTACCTTATTACATTTAACATATACATACATCAATTTGGTGATCCATTTAATTCCATAAAATAACCAATTTAATTATTCCAATTGATTTAAACCATTCCTTTCATCCTTCCAATTTAACCTAACCATTTGGCAAATCATATAAATATTTCATTCATAAAATCAGTAGGTTACCGGCTGTCCACTACCCACTGTTCACTGTCCACTACCCACTGTCCACTGTCCACTGTCCACCAAAACTGTAACACCCCGCCCTTTTCACACGAAAATCAGAGTTTATTTTTTATTTTTTTTAATAAACAAGTTATCAGAGCGGAGTGTCACAACGCGAGTTAAGTCCGGACTTCTAAGTCCGACCCTTAACTGGCCAAACCTATGTGTGCATGGACTAAATCCATGAGAATGGTTCACACATAGTTCTTTATAATTTTGCGGAATATTATTACTTAATCTAACTGCGGATTAAAATAGAACCTATGTCTGCTCCATTTAGATAGCAAAGTACAAGTCATATATCCAAAATTACTTTAAACTAAACATTCATTCAAACTAATCCAAACCATAGCAAATATTAATTAAGCTATTACATGCCAACATCTAACTACTCAAAATTACATGTCCATGTAAACTTAACAAAATATCCATAAATAAATCCATTCAAATATCCAAGCTCCTATGCTTGGTTTCCTTCTCGATCCTCGACCTTTCCCTTTCTTGTGTCATCCACTAAGGGTAGAAATAGGGCGTTAGAACAACGCGCCCAGTAGGTGTTCGGATTAGGGCTACCACAAGGTTAGTATAAAACATGCATATAACATAATAATACATGATCATCAAAATCTTAGAAAAACAATGCTATGTATGTATGCAAATGTAATGAGTCCCACCCATCACAAATATACATAGCCTCCTCTTGATGGGATTCTCATCATCAAGGTACCTCCACATAGGTTGTTCGAATGCCCCGACGGAGTGTGGACCCTCCGGTTTCCTCTTGATGGGATTCTCATCATCAAGGTACCACCACATAGGTTTTTCGGACACCCCGACGGAGTGTGGACCGTCCGGTTACATAACCATCACCCCATGCCATGCATGAGATGTCAATGAGTACATGCCATTTGTAAATAAATATTAGTATTCAAATCCTCTTTGAAACATAATAATTTAGCACATATCTCATAAAAATCAACATAAAAACAGCAAGCATAAATCGTGGTTACAAAGAGGTAGGAAACCTACACAAAGGTCACTTAAAAATATCCGTTCTTCTTAAGCCGTCACCCGTTCGTGATTGCGCACCGTTCAAGAAGTCCCATTACCTTGTTACATGTCAATAAGTCAAACACATATCCCATTTGGTTTCTTAATTAAGTCTAAGACCAAGAACACCATTTTGTGGGGTTCGGCCATACTACATGGCCGAACCTATAACGCCCCGCCCTTTTTCACTCGTTTTTTCCAGTAAATTCAAAGTCTATTTTTTTTATAACAGAGTAGAGTGATAGAGCGCGGGACATCACGACGCGAGCTAAGTCCGAACTTCCAAAGTCCAACCCTTAACTGGCCAACCCTATGTGTGTATGGACTCAGTCTAATAAAAAAGGTTCACACAGCAATTTCAAGATACGAAATAAAATCATAACCTGCGGAATCATAACATCAAAATGCGGAAACATAATAGAACCAAGTTCTATTCCAAATCAGATCGTAATCATCAAACTAAACATCCGACCATCTAAGTTATTACAATCCGAAACTAGTTACACAATTACAAGTCCATAAGTAACTTATTCAAAACATGTAAAATAAATCTTCCAAGCTCCTATGCCTGGTCCATCTTACGTTCATCGTTCTCCTGAATACTTGTATCATCAACTAGGGTAGAAGTAGGGCGTTAGAACAACACGCCCAGTAGGTATTCCAATTACGGCTAATGCATGGTTAGTACAAAACATATATATAATATAGTGATATCAAACCATATAAAATCCATGCCATGCAATGCTGACAAATATGCAATGAGTTTCACCCATCATATGTACATAAATGTACCCACCACATAGGTGTTCCGGATGCCCCGGCGGCGTGTGGACCCTTCGGATTTCTTCTTGATGGAAATCACATCAAGGTATCGCACATAGGTTTTTCGGAAGCCCCGATGGAGTGTGACCCCTCCTGTTATAATCCTCCACCCCATGCCATGCATGAGATGCCAATGAACACATACTATTTTATAATATAAACATAGCATTAAAAATCCTCATTTGAAAACATATCCAATACATGCTCCTTATACATATAAACCTAGCATGCAAAATCACCTTTTGAAACATAATTAATCCATGCTATTTTAAACAATTTAAACATAGCATTTGAAATTCAAATAAGGCATATCAGTTGAAACATATTTTCATCAAACACAAGATAGAAAATAAAGTACAAGGGCATGGTTTCAAAGAGGTGGAATCCTACCAAAGACCGTTCATGAGTCCTTGTGTTTCCATCCAAGATTCAATCACCGATCACGCACCGCTTGCGAGGTCCCGTTACCTTATAATATAATAATAAATCAACATCTAGTCCCACTTAATTACAAGGTTCTAAGTTCATAACAAGACCCCATGGGGTTCGGCCATACATCATGGCCGAACCCATGACTTACCATTTTTTTTTACTTATTTACGAAAATGTCATTGTTCATAACCATAGCCCTTTTTCTTTGTTTAAGTCCCAAATCATCCATACATGCTTCCAAAGTACATAATCCCATAAAATAAATCATGGGGTTCGTATATTCTTACATATTTACAAAAATGCTATTGGTTTCCTTGCTCCTTTAAATCTTCTATAATTAGACCCTACAAATTTCCTTAACCACACAAATCCATCAAACACAACTCATGGGGTTCGGCCATGATGTATGGCCAAACCCATGGTTCTCCACTTTGGCATGTAATTACATTTTTGCCACTACCTTCCTCCATGATCCATAATACATGTTTGTATCTTTCCTTTTATTAAAAACAATACACAAAATAAAACTCATACATAGGTTCATAATCTGATTCATAAATCAGCCGTTAACCATGCCTTAAAATACCATTTGATTCCTTAATTTAGACCATGGGGTTCGGCCATACACCATGGCCGAACCCTATGGTGTATAATTTCCAATTATGCCATTAAATTCCTACCATCCATCCCCCTTGATTCAATTATGCATTAATCTAAACCATAGATTTAATTCATGGGGTTCGGCCATGCACATGGCCGAACCCATGATCTCCAATTTCTCCATTCACACTACTTCCCATAATTTGATGTTTCCTTAATTGACCATCACCTTCCATAATTGGAAACACCCTCCAAAAATAGAAAGTTTCCAAGAATAATAACCTTCCTTCCATATTTAGATTGCTTTCCAAATTTAGCAACTCGTTCTATATTTGGATTGCTTTCAAAATTTAACAACTCCTTCCATATTTGGATTGCTTTCCAAATTTAGTAACTCCTTCCATATTTGGATTGCTTTCCAAATTTAGTAACTCCTTTCCACAATTAGAAGCTTTCTAATTTTTAGCCATCCAATTCCATCTACCTTCCAAAATTACCCCATGGGGTTCGGCCATACATCATGGCCGAACCCTATGGTTCATGATCTTGGCCATTGTTTTAGATCCAATCAAAACCGATCACCAATCCATAAAAATGTTTGGTGGGGTTCGGCCATACACCATGGCCGAACCTCACTCCTTCTTTTTATTATTTTAGATCCAACCACTTAGCCATCTAAAAAAAATCATGGTTCGGCCATGCCATGGCTGACCCACATCCCTATGGGTTTTCATCATTCAAACCATCGTGAAATCACCATGTCTTTCCATAATCTAAAATCTAAGAACATAAACCCAACGAATGAATAAAAAACACACCATGGTTTTCAATCTTAAAAACCAATAATTAATCAAATCTTTCCATGGGGTTCGGCCATAGTGGTCCTTTCTTCTCTTTTTAAACCATTAACCCATCCCCAATTTGTCTCATGTTTCTTTTGTTTCATAAATAAAATTATACCATTAACCACTTAGATACGAACCTCTTTCCAATCCTTGATCTTCTAATCTTTCTCCCTTCTTCTTACTTTTTCTCCAAACAAGAACACCTTCTTGTTGCTGCCTTTTCCTTGTGTATTGTCGTGTATGAACCTTGAGAGATTGAGAGAGAGATGGGGTTGTAAAAACCGTGCACCCCCTTGGGTCTCTCCTTTTATTAAGTTCTCCTTAGTCCCATACTTAGAAAGTGTTTAAGATAGGCAACCTCCTCCTTTGGCCGTGCGCCCCCTTACCATAGATGGAATGCCAACCTCCTTGCTTTACTTAGCCATGGCCGACTTCTCCTTCTTAATTTAAAACCTTCCCTTTATTCCATTTATTTATTTAGATTAGATAGTTTCCTTGATTACTATTTTATGCGCATATCATATATATTTAATATCTAAATTTCGGCCATGCATAATCTCATTTGATTTTTGAACATTTTCTTAGGATATGCAAATCCAATTTAATTAAGAAAGTCCTTCTTCAAATATTCTAGCATATCAATTTGTGGATTAAAATCCCACATATCTCTCGTAGCATAATCTATGGATTTCACATTCAAAATTCGGCCATAATATCTTTTATCCAAAATTGGATATGATTCATCACTAATTTAATTCAACCCATTTAAATTTTAATAAGACCAATTCCACCATTGGTTGGGTCCTAATTGGGTCATGGCCCAATTCCTTATCCATATAAGATTCAATTCTAAAATTCACAATTAAAATTGAATAAATAATAAACTGAAAACCCGAGGTGTCACAGAACCTCACTATCGTAAATTTAATCTCTCCTTCAAATGCATTAATCTCCTTACCTAGACAACAAACATTTATAATAACCTAGATCCATAAACATATTACCCTTGGGGTTCGGCCATACATCATGGCCGACCCCATGATCCAACAATTTCTTATATTTACATTCTAGCTTGTATTTACGGTTTTTGCCATTGGTTTAACCCTTGCTTAATATTGGTAACAACCAATGTCCAAAAAAATCCATCTTACTGGGGTGTATGGCCGAACCTCACCATCTTAAATTTTGGTCCTTTAATCCCTCATACATAAGTCTCCATTTTGATTTGACCAACTATATTATAAATTGACCACTTCAAAAGAAACTAAGTCCATCAAATACCCATTAGTGGGGTTCGGCCATAAAACATGGCCGAACCTCACCATCATAATTTTGGTCCTTTTTAATTAAGTCCAAATGCCAATCCATTCATCTAACATTCACATATTAATTATCCACCATTGTCCATAAAATAAACCATAGTGGGGTTCGGCCATACTCCATGGCTGAACCTCACTCATTTAACTTGGGTCCTCTTTTAATCCTTGATCTATTATTTCCACCCATTAAATATATTAAAACAGTCCATAAAATTCAATAACCAAACAACCTTATATCCATACATGTTATTTGATGGGGTTCGGCCATGTACCATGGCCGAACCTCATCTTTTCTTTTGATCCAATCAATCATTAAAATCCTTCTCAAGTACCAACCATCTTCCATCAATTGAACATACTATCCATCATTTTCTCTCCATGGGGTTCGGCCATATGCATAGCCGAACCCTATGGTTCCTTAGTTCCATTAAAACTTTAACAAAACTTAACTCCTACACTTATGATTTCTTTTCTTCAAATTCAATAACATAAATCCAATGTCCTTTCATGGGGTTCGGCCATACAAAGTGGCTGAACCCTATGATCCTTGTTCTTCCCTTTTTAAACATCATTAGCCATGATTTTAACCCTTGATAGGTTCGGCCATACAATGGCCGGACCATGCTTCCTTAACCATTTTATTTAACAAGTGTTTATTGAGCACTTACCAAAACCTCAACTCCTCCGGTTCTTTCACTCCTTCTTGATCCTCTCCTTCATTAGTCCTCCATTCCTTCCTTCTTGATCTTTGGCCGAGCCTAACCTTGCTGCAAACTTGGGATGAAAATACCCAAGTCTTTGTCTTGGGGGTGGTCGACCTTGTGTGAAAATATTTGGAGATGGAACTCTATTTCTTTGGTCTTCTTTCTCCTTGAGTGCTGGTCGGCTAAGAAAGGGTGAGAGAGAGTGGAATGAAACCTCTTTGATTAATCAAATTCAGTCCAAGGGGTGGTGTCTCTTGGTGGCACCACTTGTAACTCCCATTTGCATTAACCAAAATTCTTTATGCTCACTTGGGGGTTTCATCCTTGGGATGAAACTCCCAAGGCTCCAACGGTGTCTCATTGCTTTGGCTTGTATAACAGCCACCTCTCCATTATTGGCCCTTTTGGAGTTTCATGCATAAGAAATAATTCCCATGCATCCAACGTTGTAGCCATTGCTTTGCTTGAGTAACCGTCACCTCTCCAATATTCTCATCAATGCCCCATGTGGGGGTTTCATCTTTGAGATGAAACTCTCCCTTTCTTTCCCTCCAACGTGTGGACCACCTTATCTGAATTTGAAACACCAGCCCTTCAACCTCATACTCCACTCATTTATAATTTATTTCAAACAACTCACTCACTCATAATTTATTTCAAATCAACTCACTCACTTATAATTTATTTCCAACCAACTCACTCATTTAACTCAACTATTTAATTCCATTTCAAACTCCAATCAGGCCCAACTTAATCAAGCTTGGACTCACTTGATGGTAACCAAGTCAAACCTGACCCATTGGGTCCAAATTGCCCATTTTGACCCATTTCACAAACTTTGACCCAATTAGTAATCTTGACCCAATTAATAATCTTGACCCAATTAAACATACATTACTCATTTATTTTATTTCAAACACAAAACTCATAGCCATTGGGTCTTAATTGAACAATGGTCCCCACAACTTACTCAATTACGGTCATATCCTTTTAATTCATAATTTCAATGGCAATTTCCGTAAATATTGATAAACTGAAAATCTGGGGTATTACAAAAACTCACTTGTGGGGTTTGGCCATACAACTTGGCGGAACCTCACTCTTTGGTTTTGACCCCCTTTTTAACCCTTGTTTTATTTTACACAACATAGGTCCAACACCATCCATTCTTTGATTTATTAATCCCATAACTTAAGTTAATCATTTAACTTGATAAAAACAACATCTAAATCCATCAAATATTATCCATGGGATTCGGCCATACAACATAGCCGAACCCATTGTTCTTTCATTCCATCTTCGTTCCAATTTAACCCTCCTTTCTTAACTTGGTCATTCAATCACTTATCATGTATAGATCTACCAAGTGATCCATCAAAATGGTTCATGGGGTTCGGGCATACAACATGGCCGAACCCATGGTTCCTTGTTTCCATTTTTCCATGGTCTAAATACATGTAAATCCATCAATAGTCTTCCATCATTTTCCTCCTTTAAAACCCATTAAAATTACTAACATACATCCATCCTTTTCATTATTTAAAAACCCATTGAAATTAATAATCCACTTCCATGGGGTTCGGCCAACAACATGGCCGAACCCTATGGTTCATCTTTTCCTTTTTAACAAACACCTACCCATGATTAAATCACTTGATGGGTTCGGCTACACCATGGCCAAACCTATGGTTTCCTTTGTCATAATCCCAAAACTCTAAACTCAACACATACCTCTTTCCGCGTCTCCTTCGTTTTCTTTATTTCTGTCTTTCCTCCTTAATCCTTCTCTTCTTTCTTATTCTTCAGTAACTTCTCTAAGTGTTGATGATGTAGATGGAAAATGGATAGAAAAGAAGAGGAAAGAAATCTCTTGTTTCCAAGAGGTGATGTTCGGCCAAGGGGTATGATGTGCCCCTTGGTGATGTTCCTTTGAAATCAGCCCCAACTCCTTCCACTTCTTCCTTAATTCTTCTCTTTCCTTGATGTTTTACTGGTCCTCTAAGTGTTAAGATCAAATGTGGGAGAGAGAGAAAGAGAGAGAAAGAAAAGATATAATGGAAAACTCTCATGGAGGGGACGGCCAAGGAGTGTGGTGTCTCTTGATGATATTTCTTTGTAACAACTATAACCCTTCACCTCCCTCATTAATATTTCCTTTGGGGGTTTCATCCCATGAGATGAAACTCCCACTCCCCAACGTGTATCCATGGGTTTCATCTCATGAGATGAAATGAGATGAAACCCTCCACCTTCCCAACTTGTGCATTCAAGATGGAAACCCCCCCATCTTAACTATTAACCAACCAAGGTGTCCCTTGGTCTTCACCATGGCATCCATTCACCTCCAACGTGTACACCTTTTGAATATGCCTTTTGTAACAACAAAACCCTTCACCTTCCTCATTAATGTTTCCTTTGGAGTTTCATCCCATGAGATGAAACTCCCACCTCCCCAACGTGTGGATCATAATGGTGTCCCTTGAGATGGAACTCTCCATCTCCTTATTCAACTCATCTCTTTAATTCAACTCTATTTAACTCACTTAAAATCAACTCAATTTAATTCAATTTGGATTCATTTCCAACTCAAAATAATTCATCCCACTTGAACTCATTCATTAACTCAATTCCTTGATTCCATTTTGAACTCATCAATTGAACTTAATCCAATTTAATTCAGCCACCTTAATTAAACTTAAACTCATTTGGTGGTCGACCAAGTCAACCATGACACATGGCACTTGGGGTCCCACTTAGCCATGTCACATACATGCCATCTCACTTGATGAGGTGGATCTTATGCCTTGTATCTTAATTGGTTATTAGACCCAATTATCAAACCTTACCCATTTACTTCTAATTAGCTCAACTATGACCCATTGGGTCCCAATTGGGTATTTGACCCAATTGACCACCTAGACCCAATTAAATAAATTTTACCCATTTATTTCAATTGAACCTTATCCATAATCCGTTGGGTCTTAATTGGACAATTGACCTAACTCCTTACCCATCTAATGTCCATCTCCATGAATTTACAAATTAAATGGACAATTTCCATATATATTCCTGCAATGAAAATCCGGGGTGTTACAGTCATATATGGCCAAATACTTGTTTTTGTGATAGCTATGTCGATGAGCTTTGAGCCTGGTGGAGCACGATCTTCATTCTTGATTATCTTGAGTCTTCAAACTCTTTAGAAAGTGCTTTTCCCGATTCATGGAATTGACAAATAGGGACTCGGCAAAGCCGGGGCCTAACAGGACTTCTATGCGAAGTTTAGATCTAGGTTTTGTATATGTTTATATATTTTTTGGGTGATGAGAGGTCTATTCCAACAACCAACCCTTACATTCTGCACTTTTAAATTATGTTATTTACTTTACTTGCAATTTTATTTTTAGTCATTTATTATGTCAGTTCCTTTATTTGTTTGGTGTACTTTTAATGTTCAATATATTTTTATATTTTTATTTTACTTCTTGTATGTTCATGTACTCTATTCTTTAAATCTTTGTATCAAAAAATTCTCTCTCAAATATTATTTAATTAAAGCCGGAGATGTGTTATTTTAACTTCTAAACATGAGATTTTAAATAGAGGTTAAGATTATCATTATGGTTCACTAATTAAATACAAAGGGCATAGATTTGATTCTTGACATTAAACATCTTATTTTATTAATTTTACATGTTAGATACAAATTGGATTTAAACAATTGATTTAATTTTCTTGGAAATATATATTTCAAAAAAGGATGCCAAAACAGTCATTTAATGTGACCGTTAAGATTTAATGTTACATGTTAGATACAAATTGGATTTAAACAATTGATTTAATTTTCTTGGAAATATATATTTCAAAAAAGGATGCCAAAACAGTCCTTTAATGTGATCATTAAGATTTAATGTGCTTCCAACGGATATAAAATAGTCAGTACCGATTGGTCGAGTTCTTCGTTGCGTCGTTGAGCCCATTGTCGATGTGTCGACACTGACGATGTATCGTCCTGAGGTTAAGTCAAACATACAGAGTTTTATATCTAGAAACTTGTCTAACCCTGATCGACATATCGATTTTACAGCTGGGTCGGTCCTGTTACTCTCGATGGGTCGGCATACCCGATGGTATCGATGTGAAAGTAACCCGTAAGTACAGAGTTTTCCCAACTAGAACTCTGTAGACCTAGGTCAACATATCGTGCGCACCAATGGGTCGTCATGTCCTCATCGATGGTCGATGTGCACGATAATATCGACCTGAGAGTGACCCAATATGACAGTGTCTTCAAACAGTAAACTTTGTCATTTTGATCGATGTATAGAGGACCCCAATGGGTCTGTCCTATCCCAATCGATGGGTTGACATGCCCGATGCGTCGTCTAATAAAAAATCAGATTTAACAAGTTGAAGTCCACCTGGTTTTGTTGGCTGTCATGGACCACTTAGGCTCCATTAATATTTGCCAATCATTTCTTGTAACGCCCGCCCCTTTTCACCATTTACTCCACCAATTTTCTAATTTCCATCATTAAAATAAATAATATTCACATTTATATTAATTCCAAAATTTTGAGACCTTACATTTCTAAACCAAGGCATGGTCCACCTGAGGGTGTGGGTTGCACCTAAAATCATCTATGACCTATTTACTTGTGGTGATTGCCATACACTTAGTGATGTTGAATCTTCCACTTGATCTTCAAATGCTTGAGGTCTTGATTTAATCTTCATCATGCTTGAGTCTTGTTCATTGCTTCATTCTTCCAAGGCAATGCTTCTCTTGAGTCATGGAATTGACAAATAGGTGACTTGGCAAGTCGGGGCACTAACAATCTCCCCCTTTGTCAATTTCTATGGCAACAACCTAGAAGCTATGAATACAAGCTCAATGACATGGCCCAACCCATTACATCTCATTTGAATACAAATAATACAACAATTCAGTACACATTTAAATGAAAAAAACCTAGACTCTGTGCTTCAAATGCTTTCTCCAATATTGTTCAGCTTGCACATCTTCAATGGTGTTACTGTACATACAAGCAAGTCAAGCTAGGTTGAAGTATAGAGATCTCCCCCTCAAACAATAGTCTAATAAAAGAAATATTTCTCTCATTTAATACATGGACTAATACCCTACATTTTCTCCCCCTTAATCATAGACTTTTCTCCCAAAGATCTTCTCTCCCTAAGATCTTTTCTCCTAAGCTTATTCCAAGCTTCTAAATTTCTCCCCCTTTTTGTTAAGTCCACAAGTCCCAACTATTGGACTGGAGAGGAGAAGGAGGGGAAAACAGAGCTAAATGCATTTTCATAAAATATGCCAATATAAAAGCAACTAATGCATGCTCTGGGGAGGGAATCACTCATACAAGAAATTCTCCACTCATACAAGAATCACTCATACAAGAATAACCCCATGCTATGCATGAGATGCCAATGAAACACATGCTATTTCATAACATAAACATAGCTTTAAAAATCCCTTTTGAAACATATTCAAACACATGCTATTTTAAACAAATAAACATACCATTCCAAATTCATATAAAGCATATCATTTGAAAACCTAAATTTCACCAAACATAAGATAAAACAAGTGTACATAAATCCATGGTTTCAAAGAGGTGGAATCCTACCAAAGACCGCTAACGTTTGATTGCGTCTTTCGTCCGGAACCGCTCATGATCGTAAACGCCGGGTGAGATCCCACTACCTTATAATATAATAATTAATCAACACCAAGTCCCACTTGATTTACAAGGTTCTAAGTCCATAAACAAAACCCCATGGGGTTCGGCCATACACCATGGCCGAACCCATGGCTTACCATTTTCACACCTATTTACGAAAATGCCATCCATGGCTATCATTCCATAATCCCATCTTTTCAATCATTAAAAACAATTGCCTGAGTTAATGTTTGATCCACAAAACATCTCATGGGGTTAGGCCATACACCATGGCCGAATCCTATGTCATTATTTTCACAAAATTGCCATTGATTCCCTCATTCATTTATATTTATCATAACTAGAACCTATAAACTTTCCGTAACCAAATCAGGTCATCAAATACACCTCATGGGGTTCGGCCATACATCATGGCCGAACCCATGATTCTCCACTTTGGCATGTAATTACGACTTTGCCATTGGCCTAATTATTTCCAACCTTTTGTTCGTTAATACATCAATCTAAACTCATAAAATAGGTTCATAATTCGATTCATAATTCAGCCATTAACCAATAATTAAAATGCTATTTGATCCCTTAATTTGGTCCATGGGGTTCGGCCATAAACCTTGGCCGAACCCTATGGTGTATAACTTCCCAATTATAGTAACTTCCATAATTAACAAGATTGCCATTCATGGCCAACCTTCCATAAATAGAAGGTTTCCAAATTAAAATTCCCTATTTAAAAAGTTTCCTAAATTAGTAATTTCTAATTTAGTCTTTACTTTCAAAAATAGAAACTTTCCAAAAATAAACTAACGTCCATAAATACCACTTCTTAATTTGGTAACCTCCTTCCTTAATTGGAAGCTTTCCAATTTAGCAACCAATCCTTCCATAATTGGAAGGTTTCCATAAATAATTCCCACCTTCCATTTTTGATCCAAGATCCATAATTAGGATAGCTTCTAATTTTAGCAACTTCTTTCCATAAATAGAAAGGTTTCCAAACATAGACCCTAGTGGGGTTCGGCCATACACCATGGCCGAGCCTCACTTTGGGAGATTAATCTATCTTGTTACATTTACTTTTTAAATTGGTAAATCAATTCCTTGGGGTTCGGCCATACACCATGGCCGAACCCTATGGTTCACAATCTTGACCATTCATTTAAATCCATTAATCTAATCATTCTTTCATGGTTTTCTTGAATCTAAAACCAACAACCATACATCCATTAAAATTAATTCATAAACAACCTTTGCATGGCTGAACCCTATGATTCATCTTTTCCTCCACACTTTCCTTTAAAAATCAATATTTGTTCCATGGGGTTCGGCTCTTCATCATGGCCGAACCCTATGGTGTATCCTTCCATTCAAAATTTAAGAACATAAACCCATAATTTTCCATGGCTTTCAATGGTTTCGATCCAACCAAATAAATCATGTCTTTCCATTAAAATCATAAAATCCATCCCCCCATCCTCTTCCATGGGGTTCGGCCCAACACCTTGGCCGAACCCTATGGTTCTTTATTTCAAAATAAATTTATCAATTAGATACTAACCTTTTCCGATTCCGAGATCTTCTAATCTTTCTCCTTTCTTCTTAATTTTTTTCCAACCAAGAACACCTTCTTGTTGCTGCCTTTTCTTCTCTTGCTCTTTGCCGTGTGAGAAGATGAGAGATTGAGAGAGAGGAAAATAGAATTCGGCTATGGGTTGTAAAAACCGTGTAACCTTGTTCTCCTCTCCTTTTATAATCTTCCTCTTAATCCCAAGTTAGAAGGTGCTAATGCCGTGCTTACTTACCTTAAACCGTGCACCCCTTGTGTTTGATTTAGACATTTCCGACCTTTCTTGCTTAGATTAGCAATTGTCGACCTCTCTTGCTTAGATTAGTAACCTCCCAATCGGCCAACGCTAAAAATAAATATAGCAATGCCATGTATTACCCTTTTTTAGATGATTTTATGCGCATATGATAGACATGGGAAATCCCTATAATCGGCCATGCACTCTTTTATTTAATTCGTAGATATCTCAATTCATCTATGCGTGTAAACATAGATTTTAAATTCTAAAAATTCGGCCATAAACATTTATTTAATAATTCACAAATTTAAAAGGAGTATTTTCATATAAAATATTTAATTGAAAATCTGAGGTGTTACAATGCAACCCTCTTTTTAAAATTTTCGTCCCGAAAATCGAGTGAAGTAGGGTTTCAAACATTTACCTAAATAACTCAAGTTGAGGTTTCCTCATTTCCGACTCGAGTTCCTATGTAGCTTTCTCAATGGCATGTCGATCCCATACCACTTTGACAAACTGGATCGCTCAGTTCCGTAACACCCTTTGTTCTGTGTCCACCACTCGGACAGGCTTCTCGACGTATGTCACGTCACTCTGAACCTCTATATCTTGCACATTCAGTATGTGAGAAGGATCAGGATTATACTTTCTCAACATCGATATATGGAACACATCGTGTAAAGATACCAACTGTGATGGGAGTGCAAATTGATAAGCCACGTCCCCCACCCGTCTTATGATAGAAAATGGTCCCACATATCTTGGCGATAATTTCCCTTTCTTTCCAAATCTCATGTGTCCCTTTCGTGGCGAGACTTTCAAGAACACCATGTCTCCCACTTCAAATTCAAGGAACCTCCTTCTCTTGTAAGCATAGCTCTTCTGACGACTCTGTGCAGTCAATAGATGCTGCCGTATCAACTGTATCTACGCTGTAGTCTCTGCAACCAGTTCAGGTCCAATCAGTGCAGGCTCACCGGCCTCTGTCCAGCACACTGGTGACCTACATGGTCTACCATATAATGCCTCAAATGGAGCCACCTAGAAGCTTGCCTGGTAACTGTTGTTGTATGAGAATTCTACCAACGGCAAATGATCCTCCCATCCACCCTTAAAATCTAACATACATGCCCTCAGTATATCCTCCAGTGTCTGTATTGTCCTCTCAGACTGTCCATCAGTCTGCGGATGAAATGTCATATTAATCAATAGATCTGTTCCCATAGCCGCTGCATGCTCTGCTATACTTTGCCTGTGAATCGACCATCTTTGTCAGACACAATAGTCCGAGGTATACCATGCAATCTGATGATATCCTTGATATACCGCTGACCCAAAGTCTCAGATGAGTCTGTCATCTTAATGGGAATGAAATGTGCAGACTTGGTCAGTCGGTCTACCACGACCCATATAGCATCGTTGCCCTTTGATGACCTTGGCAACCCTGTAACAAAATCCATGGAGATGTGCTCCCATTTCCATTCCGGCACTGGTAAGGGTTTGAGTAACCCTGGTGGCTTCTGATGTTCCGTCTTAACTTGCTAACAAGTTAAGCAATGTGCTACAAATTCTGCCACATCTCTTTTGAGTCCGTGCCACCAATAATGTCTCTTCAAGTCGTGATACATCTTAGTGCTACCCGGATGAATAGAGAGTTTGGTCTGATGTGCCTCAACCAATAAGTCTTTTCTGCAGCTCTTAGGTACATAAATCCTTTCTCGGAATAAAAGACCTTGTCCTGGTCGTAACTCCCATTCCGGTATGACTTCACCAGTAGACATCTTAGCCCAAATCTCCTCCACCTCCAAGTCTATCCGTTGTTCCTGTTCAATCTTGGTAACCATGTTGGACCGTATGATCAAATCCCATGGTTATTGAGGTAAAGTTTAAATTCTCGAATGGTATTCAGCATCTCTCATTCCGTCCTGATCAGACATACCACTGATGCATGTGATAAATGGCTGAGGGCATCTGCCACATTGTTCGCCTTTCCAGGGTGATAACGGAGTGCGAACTCATAATCTGCCAGATATTCCATCCATCTGCGCTGCCTCAGGTTGAGCTCTTGCTGATCAAACAAATATTTCAAGCTCTTATGATCTGAAAACACTTCAAATTTCTCACCATATAGATAATGTCTCCAGTTTTTTAGAGTGAAGACTACTGCAGCTAATTCAAGATCATGCGTAGGATAGAGACTTTCATGTATTTTCAGTTGTCTTGAGCCATAAGCCACCACACGATGAGTTTGACTAAGGACACACCCAAGTCCTTCTCCTGAAGCGTCACATTGCACTTCATAACCCTTGCCTCTTTCTGGCAAAATCAAAATAGGAGCCCTTGTAAGTCTCTCTTTCGGCATTTCAAATCTCCGGTTACACAAATCTGACCACTCAAATTTGACTCCTTTCTGAGTGAGTCGAGTCAGTGGAGATGCAATCTTAGAGAAATCCATAATAAACTTTTTGTAATAACCAGCCAATCCCAAGAAGCTACAGATGTCGGTAACATTCTTTGGTGTTTTCCATTCTCCCACTGCCGTCACTTTAGCCGAATCCACGGCTATACCATCTTCTGATATAACATGTCCCAAGAAGTTGACCTTGGGTAGCTAGAATTCATATTTGCTGGCTTTTGCATATAACTGATTCTTCCTTAAAGAGTCCAAAACTATCCTCAGGTGCTCAGCATGTTCTTCTTGAGTTTTGGAATAAATCAAAATGTCATCAATAAATACAATGACAAATTGGTCCAAATAAAGACGGAAAATCATGTTCATAAGATCCATGAAAACAGCTGGTGCATTGGTGAGTCCAAACGGCATGACTACAAACTCAAATAGTCCATACCGCGTTCTGAAGGTTGTCTTCTCTATGTCCTCCGACCTAACCCGGATTTGATGGTATCTGGACATCAGGTCAATCTTAGAGAAATGACTGGAACCTCTAAGTTGATCAAATAAGTCATTGATCCTTGGTAGAGGGTATTTATTTCTGACCGTCAGCTGGTTCAGTTTTCTTTAATCCACACACATACGGAGTGAACCATCCTTTTTCTTCACAAATAAAACTGGAGCTCCCCAAGCCGATGTACTGTTCCGAATGCACCCCAGTCTGAGCAGTTCATCAATCTGCTTCTTTAACTCGGACATCTCTGCTAGTGCCATCCGGTAATGTGGTAATGAGACTGGTGCAGTGCCAGGGTACAACTTGATTTCAAAATTGATCTCCCTCATGGGAGGCAAACTAGGGAGTTCTGTTGGGAATATGTCTGCAAAGACCTTTACTATTGCCGGAAGTTCAGCCACCGGTGCCTTGTTGATTCTGATACTGTTCAATAACAGGTGATTCAACCCTTCACGCAGTCTACTTTGCTTGTCAGTACGCACCACATGTTGTTTTCCCTCAGGCGACCAAAATGTCACTCTGCGACGATAACAATCAATGTTGGCCTTAAAGCCAGCCAACCAATCCATGCCGAAAATAATATCATATTCTGACATATCGAGCACCAAATAATTGAACTCAAATCTAAGTCCAGTAAGTTCAGTATTCACTGCTGTGCATATAAGTCCCGATGATGTGTCTCCAAAGGGGGATACAATAGTGAATGATGTGGACAGTTTCTGTACCAATGTACCAGTAACAGTTATAAATGCAGCAGATATGAAATAGTGTGATGCTCCCGAATCAAATAATGCAAAGGCGTAGGAACTACTGACTACTACCATACCTTGAATCACTGAATGATCCTCTGCTCCTGGAGGTGCTAAGGTGAATACCCATCCAGATCCTGTAGGTGGCTGTCCCGCCTGATTAACTGTCCTGCCTCTACGTGAATTAGCTGGCCTAACTGGTGGACGAGATGAGCCTCTGGAATATGAGGGTTTGTTGAGTTGTGGACATTCCCTCTTAAAGTGACCAGGTTGATCACAATGAAAGCAGTTACTCCCTCCTCTGGGAGCCTGAGTGACTGATGCAGATGGGGAGGGATGATTGGGTCGAAAGCCCCCTGTTGACCCAGTAGATGGTGAGGGTCTGCTAGGGTTCGGTCGGAACCTCTAGTTGGGCTGGAATGTACCCCTCCCACTCTGAGCTCGGTGATTGTCAAAACGCGTCAACTCAGCCATCTCCTGCTCTGCTATAGTGGCTTTGCTTACCACTTCTGCCAATGTGGGTGCCTTGAATATAGTTACCTTGGCCGAAGGCCCCGCTCAAACTTGCGTGCCCTTCGATGCTCAGTATCCACCATATAAAATGCATACACAGATAAACTAAGAAACTCCTGGTGGTATTTTGCCACCGTCATGGTATCCTGTACCAAAGATAGAAAAGCCTGTGTCTGGCGCTCCTTCTCCTCCTCAGGAAAATAATGCTCCAGGAAAGTAGCTGAGAACTGCTCCCAAGTCATGGCAATCCTCTCCCTTTTCGGAATAAGTACCAACTGCTTCTCTATCACCTCCCACCATTTACCAGCATCATCAATTAGCTGTGATGTGGCCAGTAAAATCTTGTGAGCATGACTCGTGATATTCAATAGAGTTAGAATCTGAGAAATCTTCTTCAGCCAGTTTTCCGCTCCAACAGCCCCTTCTCTCCCCTTGAAGTAAGGAGGGCGCTGTTGCTGGAAATCCCTGACCATGCTCTTGTCATTGTTCCCGTTGGCGGTTCCATTCTCATTCAGATGTTGTTGGAGCACTGAAATAACCACCGCTTGAACCAGATTTTGCAATTCAGGAGGTACCACTGGTATGTTCACACTGCTTACTTCCTTCTCGTGGTGAGATTATTTTTCCTCACGGTGAGAGTGTCGCTCCTCCTCATCACCCCCCTTTTGGTTTTGTCGGGTATTTCTCATTGACTTTCCCTTCAGAGCCATTTTTCCCTATGCCATTGAAAACATCAAGAGTTAGTTTCCATAAACAAAATTTGTACTTCCTACCTGTTGGGGAAAATTTCCAAATAAGCACTCTTGATATTTGCCTTGTTTTCTGGGGAAATACATCCTATGCTGCTACGTTTGATAATCTGATTATTTTGACTGTACTTCATTTGCTATCATCCTTCAGAGTCTAACGAAGTAAATTAATGCACAGAGACCGGATTAATTTACCCCGAAAGATTCAGGTTTCTGGTTCGCTCTGATACCAACTATAACGCACCGCCCTTTTTCACTCATTTTTTCCCGTAAATTCAGAGTATATATATATTTTTTTATAACAGAGTAGAGTAATAGAGCACGGGACGTCACGACGCGAGCTAAATCCGAACTTCCAAAGTCCGACCCTTAACTGGCCAACCCTATGTGTGCATAGATCAAGTCCATGAAAAATGGTTCACACATAGCAATATCAATATGTAGAATAAAATCATATCCTACGGAATCATAACATCAAAATTACGGAATCATAATAGAACCAAGTTCTATTCCAATTAGATAGTAAAGTACGTCAAGTCTTTAACCATTTAGTAAAAAGTCATAATCATCAAACTAAACATCCGACCATCTAAGTTATTACATTCCGAAATCCAAATACTCAAATATAAGTTCATAAGTAACTTTATTCAAAACATGTAAAATAAGTCTTCCAAGCTCCTATGCCTGGTCCATCTTACGTTCATCGTTCCCCTGATTACCTGTATCATCAACTAGGGTAGAAGTAGGGCGTTAGAACAACGCGCCCAGTAGGTATTCCAGTTACGGCTAACACATGGTTAGTACAAAACATATATAATAACATAGTAATGTCAAAACCATATAAAATCCATGCCATACAATGATGAAAAATATGCAATGAGTCCCACCCATCACATGTACATAAATGTACCCACCACATAGGTCTTCCGAACGCCCCGGCGGAGTGTGGACCCTCCGGAATCTTCTTGATGGAAATCACATCAAGGTAACGCACATAGGTTTTTCGGACGCCCCGACGGAGTGTGACCCCTCCGATTATAAATCCTCCACCCCATGCCATGTATGAGATGCCAATGAAACACATGCTATTTTATAACATAAACATAGCATTGAAAATCCCTTTTTGAAACATATTCAAGCACATGCTTTTTTAAACAAATAAACATACCATTCCAAATTCATATAAAGCATATCATTTGAAAACGTAAATTTCACCAAACATAAGATAAAACAAGTGTACATAAATCCATGGTTTCAAACAGGTGGAATCCTACCAAAGACCGCTAACGTGTGATTGCGTCTTTCGTCCGGTAACCGCTCACGATCGTAAACGCCGTGTGAGATCCCGTTACCTTATAATACAATAATTAATCAACACCAAGTCCCACTTGATTTACAAGGTTCTAAGTCCATAAACAAAACCCCATGGGGTTCGGCCATACACCATGGCCGAACCCATGGCTTACCATTTTCACACCTATTTACGAAAATGCCATCCATGGCTATCATTCTATAATCCCATCTTTTCAATAATTAAAAACAATTGCCTAAGTTAATGTTTGATCCACCAAACATCTCATGGGGTTCGACCATACACCATGGCCGAACCCTATGTCATTATTTTCACAAAATTACAAAATTGCCATTGATTCCCTCATTCATTTATATTTATCATAACTAGAACCTATAAACTTTCCTTAACCAAATCAGGTCATCAAATACACCTCATGGGGTTCGGCCATACATCATGGCCGAACCCATGATTCTCCACTTTGGCATGTAATTACAACTTTGCCATTGGCCTAATTATTTCCAACCTTTTGCTCGTTAATACATCAATCTAAACTCATAAAATAGATTCATAATTCGATTCATAATTCAGCCATTAACCAATACTTAAAATGCCATTTGATCCCTTAATTTGGTCCATGGGGTTCGGCCATACACATTGGCCGAACCCTATGGTGTATAACTTCCCAATTATAGTAACTTCCATAATTAACAAGATTGCCATTCATGGCCAACCTTCCATAAATAGAAGGTTTCCAAATTAAACTTCCCTATTTAGAAAGTTTCCTAAATTAGTACTTTCTAATTTAGTCTTTACTTTCAAAAATAGAAACTTTTCAAAAATAAACCAACTTCCATAAATACCACTTCTTAATTTGGCAACCTCCTTCCTTAATTGGAAGCTTTCCAATTTAGCAACCAATCCTTCCATAATTGGAAGGTTTCCATAAATAATTCCCACCTTCCATTTTGATCCAAGATCCATAATTAGGATAGCTTCTAATTTTAGCAACCTCTTTCCATAAATAGAAAGGTTTCCAAAAATAGACCCTAGTGGGGTTCGGCTATACACCATGGCCGAACCTCACCTTGGGAGATTAATCATCCTTTTACATTTACTTTTTAAATTGGTAAATCAATTCCTTGGGGTTCGGCTATACACCATGGCCGAACCCTATGGTTCACAATCTTGACCATTCATTTAAATCCATTAATCTAATCATTCTTTCATGGTATTCTTGATTCTAAAACCAACAACCATACATCCGTTAAAATTAATTCATAAACAACCTTTGCATGGCTGAACCCTATGATTCATCTTTTCCTCCACACTTTCCTTTAAAAATCAATATTTGTTCCATGGGATTCGGCCCTTCATCATGGCCGAACCCTATGGTCTATCCTTCCATTCAAAATTTAAGAACATAAACCGATAATTTTCCATGGCTTTCAATGGTTTCGATCCAACCAAATAAATCATGTCTTTCCATTAAAATCATAAAATCCATCCCCCCATCCTCTTCCATGGGGTTCGGCCCAACACCTTAGCTGAACCCTATGGTTCTTTATTTCAAAATAAATTTATCAATTAGATACTAACCTTTTCCGATTCCGGGCTCTTCTAATCTTTCTCCTTTCTTCTTAATTTTTCTCCAACCAAGAACACCTTCTTGTTGCTGCCTTTTCTTCTCTTGCTCTTTGCGGTGTGAGAGGATGAGAGATTGAGAGAGAGGAAAATAGAATTCGGCTATGGGTTGTGAAAACAGTGTAACCTTGCTCTCCTCTCCTTTTATAATCTTCCTCTTAATCCCAAGTTAGAAGGTGCTAATGCCGTGTACTTACTTACCTTAAACCGTGCACCCCTTGTGTTTAATTTAGACATTGCCGACCTCTCTTGCTTAGATTGGCAATTGCCAACGTCTCTTGCTTAGATTAGTAACCTCCCAATCGGCCAATGCTAAAAATAAATATAGCAATGCCGTGTATAACCCTTTTCTAGATGATTTCATGCGCATATGATAGATATGGGAAATCCCTATAATCGGCCATGCACTCTTTTATTTAATTCTTAGATATCACAATTCATCTATGCCTGTAAACATAGATTTTAAAATCTAAAAATTCGGTCATAAACATTTATGTAATAATTCACCAATTTAAAAGGAGTATTTTCGTATAAAATATTTAATTGAAAATCCGAGGTGTTACAGATTGAATGCCATATTGAATAATGGGAAGGTTAGCAGGGAAGTGACATGATGATGTAGGAACAAACTTGAGAAGAAGGATAAGAGTGTTCTATCTAAGATGATTTGGATGGAAATAAGTAGAACCCAAGCCCCGTCTAAATTTTTGGGATGAAAATTCTAAAAGGTGTTAGTATTATAACACCCCAAAATCTTAACCCAGTGTATAAAGGTAATCCCCTGTTAAGAGTGAGATTAGAGGGGTTATTAATTAATGAAGAGAGGTTAAGAGTGATTTGAATTACCTTGTTATTTCCATTGAAGATAAATAATGGAGCAGGATTAAGAAAATAATTAATTGGGTGGTGAAATATAAGGTGATTAAATTAAGTGTTAACTAAATTACGAGATTTCCAAGTGAGGTTTGAGAGAGACTGAGTTAAGTAATGATTTAATGAAATCATTCTGAAAGAGGTGGAGTAAAATTAATAGAAATTAATTTATAATGTGGAAACTATACCACATAAGCAGTGACGTGGCAGGGTGTGGTGAGGTGTCATGCCACATGGCAAATACAAGACCCATTGACTTAGGGCAACCAAGAGGAGAGAATAAAAAGCTCTTTTCTCTCTCTCTTCATTTCCCTACCACCACCGATCCCTCATTCCCTTTTTCCCTCTCTCTCGTGCGGCACTCTCTTCCTCTCCTCCCACCCATGCGATCTTCTCTCTTCTCCCCTTCTTTTCTTCATTTCCGATGAAGCTCCAAGGAAAAAAAATGAAAGGAAGAGAAGATTTGAAGCAAGAGGAGCCTTCCTTTTCCTTTCTCCATTGCTCGGTGGTGCTTTCCTCTTCCCTCTCCTTTCTTTCTATTTCCGAAACTTGAGGAAGAGGAGGAAGACACCAAAGAAGAAAAAAAGAAGAAAGATCTAGAACAAGAAGGTTGGAAAACAAAAACAAAGAAGAAAAACAAAGAAGGAGGAAAACCCCCAAATCAAATCTGAGCCCTCTTCGATCCACACCAACGAAATCATTAAATCCGTGAGGTATGTAGGATTGATGTTGTTATATGATGATAAGAACCCAATAGGAAGTTTATGGATTGATGTATTTTAGATTTGGAAGAAGAAAAATAAAAAGGGGGAAAACACCGAAAAAAATCCGGAGAGTACATCTCTCGTGACCGGCCAATCGATCGCCTTTCCGATCGATCGTTGAATAGCGTAGAAGAATGGGCTACAAGTATGTGGCCGACTGATTGCCCCTCCGATCGATCGGTTAGTAGAGCTACTATCTGGCGACCGATCGGTGTCCTCGACCGATCGGAAGGTCCAGTCCCGACCGATCGGCGCTTCCGATGGATCGGCGAGACAGTATTGAGATGGTTTTCTTTTAGTGTGAAAGTCTGAGTTCTGTGGACTATTTGGACCCTTCCAGACTTTACTCAAATTAAGATTTAAACCTTGGTTAAGGTTATTATAAGTTGAATTAGTGGGATGATTAATTAAATTAAGAATAATGATATCATGTGTTCTTGTGTGACATGTATGGATAATGAACGAAGGACCGAATGCAAGCCCGGAATTGAACGAATAGTTCGTGGATTACCTTCATTCGCTGATCGGTTAGGATCAGGTAGGTTTTCCTACTTCGTTGAAGCACTACGGGTGCAAATCTAAATCATTGCTATAATTATGAAATTGCTTTCATATCAAATTGATATATTGTTGAGATATTTTATAATTTAGAATTATAGGATAGAATGAGATAGTTTTGAAAATATAGAATATTATGGCTATGCTTTGGAAATACATATCAAATGTATATTATTGCAATATGATATCAAATGAGTATTTTTGCAAGATTTGTGATACGAGGAAAATGATGTTATCCCGAGTTAATGTATTTTGATATATTTTGAATATATGATGTCAAGTGTGTAAATTTGTGGAATGCATTTTATAAAGAGAATAGAATAAGGTCTATGCTTTTGAAATGACTAAAATCATGAGATACAAGAGCATTAGCATTCATATGCATTCATACTCCTCATACATGTGACATGGGGTGGGAAATGCATGGAGTGAAACAAAGGGTTAGTTACTCCAAATAGACCTCAGTGTCATGATTATTGTATGGGGGTTACAGTCAACGAACCAAAGTATTAAATGTCCGGATAGGCTTTGGGGTCGTATTTATGAAAAATGAATTAACGAATGAAAGTGCTGAATGGTCCCAGGCAGGCTTTGATGTCGTAAATGCATTGTTAAGAAAGAAATGTCTCAACGGTGGGACTGGTTGAGTTTATGACAATCTGGAGTATCATACCCTGAAATGTGAATTGAAATGAGTATACGGGAGGATAACATGCCCCGTGGTTCCAAATGAGATGTCGAAATACAAATGCATGGGCATGGTGAGAGCATACATCGACCATGGTACCCATGGCATGACATATTAAATATTGATGAGCATTGGTATAACTTGTGTGGGATTTCGAATGGTGAAATAATTTTGATTGCATTATAAGTTTTGCGTTGATATTACTTTAGGAATGAATTGTGAAATGAGCATGTATTTCATGAAAGGCTTTAAGAGTTGATTTTATTAAGTATAATAGTTTTCAAATAAAAATGATCATGGAATTCTTGATAAGGAAGGGATTTTGAAGTGAATGTGGGCTTTATAACATGATATAGAAAAGAGGCTTTGGTAAAAGATATTATGATATAATATGATAGAGAATTGATAAAAGTATACAATACAACTTGACTTTGAATCTTTCATCATGAAAAGAAATATGTTTGAGTATGAAAACGGATATCTTAATTTACGTTGACTTTGAGAAATATCCCAAGATTTTGAGAAACACAATGTGCAGTAATATGTAATGTTTTCATCATAAGAGTATAAGTATGTGATATTTATAATAATATGATACGTTTTGAAGTATGGATTTATGTAATTTGAAATATGAGTTTAAATCTTGAAAATGTATATAGAAGTATGATTTTTCTATAACACTCAAGTGCATATTCTATGATTGGAATTCCTACTGGGCGCGTTGACGAAGCCTATAAATTCCCCCCTAGATTGTGTTTGCAGGTTTGAAGTATCTAGATGAAATTGGACTAAGCGATGGTCAAATGCAAGCGAGATGGATGCAATAAGGAGCTTGGAGAGCTTAGTCTATTTATGTATTTTGAAAATTCTAGAATAATGTGATGTATTAAGGATATTCTTTTGGAGAATGTAATTATATTATGACTTTGAACTCTGATACTCTAGTATTGATTTGACTCAAGTATGTGGGATTCCTTATCACTATGAGATATGTTGATTATTCATGATATGAAATAAATGTTTAAATTTCCTCTAGATTATGAGAGTGTGTGCAAAATATTATGCACACACAATAGTTGGGCCAGGCAAGGGTCGGTCTTCGGACTCAGACTTGGCTCGCGTCGTGACGTTCACCTCCCTCTCCACTAAATATCCATATATTTCTACTCTGATGACGGTGGTTAGAGGGAGGGGCGTTACATTGTGAGTTCCGGACTGTGAACTCAAGTAGGCTCTCGAGAAAACATACACCTTGGTGATATAAGACCGATTTAAAGTAACAGAACGAAGCCCTTGGTAAAGGGGATAGGTTGGTCCGGGTTTGACTAGTTTCCGTTTTGAAACTCTGTCAGCATGGAGTTGCCGTAGAGCGAGCCTCTCGATTGAACCGATCTCTCGGTGCCATGACTGTCGACCCATCGACAAGTGTCGCCCGGGAAGTAATTATACCATTGGGAGTGCATTTAATGCACAACGGTTGGGTGGTTGAACGGTAATAAAGATAAACACCGAGTGCCACTGACCCATCGGTGCCACGGACCTGTCGGTACTGGACAATATGAAAAACCGTTAAGAATCTTCTATAAATATGAGTGTTGCACGATCATTTGAGTATCTTCTTATAACTAAGAAAAATCATACACTCTGAGGAATGATCATCTTTCTGGTGCCTATACCAAAATCAAATACTCAATCTTTGGTTAAGATTGTCAAAGAGAAAGAAAGTGAAGAAAATACGACATCAACTAGGACTTGACTCAGTCTTCCTAGTTACCCTGATCTTGTGATTGTTGTACGATATCTTCAAGAAATAACATCAACACACCTTGGGTGAATCTTTGAGAAACACACTTCAACAAGAAGAGAGCTACAAAACAAGTGCTTCTTGGTTTCAAATTTGTTTTTAAAACTTGTAACCCGAAAGTGGATTAAGGAGAGGTATAGTGGTGGGTGGAATTCCCAGCCGATTGAGTGGGGTAGAATTCCTACTCTATTTGTGAGGGTGTAAGTCCCCACATAGTAAATTTGGGGATAGCTCAAGGTTGGGCGAGTCCTAACAGTGGATGTAGGTTGGTTAAGTGAACCACTATATATTGTGTATCCTCGAGATTGTGGTGTTAGAGCTTAACTCCTTCTGATTGATTGTTTGATCATTCTTGCCAACGCACACTTACTTGATTAAGATTTCAGCCACACTAAAAATAATCAATCAAGTTTATTTTAAAAAGGAGCAATGATTTGAGATTGACCTATTCACCCCCCCTCTAGGGTCAACCGTGTTCTAGCACATTGGGATTTTCAATGCCAAACCAAAAATCCATTTAAAGACATAGAGCATGTTTCATTCCACAAGGGATTCAAAAGTTTAAGAACTTGGAATGAAACGACACTGTGTATGTGTACCATATCAGCTGTAATCACATACACACCTTATACATGAGGTGATGCACTACCTGCATTCATTCTTTAAAGATGCACAAATCACATGTCATATGAACTGAGATGAGATAAGTATATTCCAATACTGTAGTGCAAACCTACATGTACACATGAATATCTTACACTAGATCAATCTAACAATCAAACAAGAACATGGATTGAAGGTAAGATACACAGGTGATTCCAGAAAAAATGTTTCAAATGTGATACCAACAATGGTAACCCTTTACACATTTGAACATAACATTGTGAGACTTGGAATCTAAGTCCACAATCCAGTGGTGGCCTTTTATCAAATCTGGTTCTCATCTTGGGTGCTTCCCATTTGACTTTGTAAGTAAAAACACCAGATTTTGTACCATGATGTTGACCTCACATGAGAGGCAAACATTCTTGGTACATGGCCTCATATGATACTTGGAGGTTGCCATCCTCACAAAGTTCCTTTAACCCATCCTTTTCTTTTCTGAAGGATTTAACTTGGACTTTTTCAATGGATGAACTTAGGCAATCACCTATACACATTGGTCATGGTACGTGATGTCATCCATTGGGCTAGAAGAGACAATTCTTTGTGGATTCTTTCAGTCTCTTTTGTTGTTTCACATATTTTTATAGATCTTAAAAACAAATTATGAAACAACACTGATGAATGCTACTAGTGTTCAAATAAAAGTGCATAGACATTTCATCAGAAATCCAAGCTACTTGTTTTTGGACCTAGTGGTCATGTAATTTGAGGGTTAATCAAATACATCTTCCAAAGGTTTAGACCACTTTCAATTCACCTATTTCCAAACATATTTATAGATGAAAACAATAATTTTTTTCATTTTTACTTTCCATTTTTCATCACAAATGGAGGTTTAGAAATATCATGCCTTTCTCTCATAGACATTGTTCTAGCAAAGATCAATTCGGATGGTTAGATCCTTTCTGAAGAGCACGAGACTCTGATACCAATTGAAAGTTCTCTTTTGGTGCTAGAATACGTTGACCCTAGAGAGAGAGAGGAGAGGGGGGGGGATGAATAGGTCAATCCCAGTTTCTATAGTGTTCACAAATTTCTTGATTGTTTAAAATTAAAGTGCAACAAAATGACAATATTAATCAAGATATTTGTTTAGTGTGATAAATTGTTTTTAATTACTTAAATGATCACACTAAGTTTAGAACCCTTTTCATATTGCTTGATTATCAATGCTTGTACAGAATGTACAAATAAAGATAATCATATGCAAATTGATGTTTGTTGAGAAGAGTGCTCAAAAACTAAAACACAAACACACAATGATCAAACACCATAAGACCAAATTTATAGTGGTTCGGTTAGCCAACCTACATCCACTGTTAGGACTATCTCAACTTGAGTTATCCCCAAATCCACTAAGTGGGGACTTACACCCTCACATTTAGAGTAGGAATTCCACCTCACTCATTTGGCTTGGAATTTCACCCACCACATGTAGAATAGGAATTCCACCTATTCATTTGGCTGAGAATTCTACCCACCACATGTACCAAAGACGACGCTCTAGATTTTTTATTATGGTTCCGGAGCCAAGTCTCCTTAATCCACTTTCACAGGATAAAGGTTTTAAATAAAATTAAAACCAAGAAGCATTTGCCTTTGTAGCTGCATTTTGTTGATGTGTGTTTTTCCTAGATCCACCCAATGTATGCCCGAGTTAATCCCGATGTCTCGCCTTATAGCCGTCGTTAAGCAATCACAATCTTGGGGTGACTAGGAAATTGTTTCTACCAACATTTTTCCTAGTTGATTATCATTTCCCCTCTCTTTCTCTCAAAAACTCAATCCATATGATTGGTTGTATTAGATTTCTCAAGTGTAAGCACAAGAGAGAGAGTGATCATTTTGTTGGCCCTTATGTAAGCTCACTGATAATGATGAGGGTCCAACGGATTTGCCAAAGGATATGAAACGGTTGCACAAGGATTGGTATTTATAGAGAAGGTAACCTGTTTCAGAAACTGTCATGTACCAACAGGTCAGCCTCACCGAGGGGTTAGTGACTAAGAATATTACCGTTCAACTACCCGACCGTTGAGTATTAAATGCATTCCCAACGGTATAATTTATACCCGGTCGACAGGTTAGTGTCACTGATAGGTCGACAGACATGGCACCGAGAGATCGGTCCATACGAGGGTCTCGATATAGGGTAACACCATGCAGACAGAGTTTCTTGTCCCGAAACTTGTCTTGTACAGAACGACCTGTCTCCCTTTACCGACGGGTCGGCCCTGGTACTCTCGATCGGTCTTGAATTACTGAGATGTCTGTTTTCTTGAGAGCCCACTTGAGTTCAAAGACTAGAACTCACAAGTTTTTCATCGACGAGTTGTTGACCACGAGGGGTCATTAAGTTCATCACCGAGGACTTTCGATCAGACTTACCTAGAATAACAGTTCTACGATCCAAAACCTCTGTCCATCTGGCCAACTAGTGTATGATCACGATGGGTCGATCCTGTCTCCACCGAGGGGTCGGTGAGAACGACTTATCGAGCTGACAATGAACTTAATTCATGTTTCCAAGTTCCCTTCCAATTCACTGTCAAGCTTCCAATTCACTGTCAAGCTTCCTCTCTAGGCTTTTTATGATTTTACCATTTGTTCAACTAGGCCTAGGAATGGTCCTCCTAAGGTGCAGGTACTACCTAAAGTCATCTATGGCCAAATACCTGTTTTCTGATTGCCATAACGATGAGCTTTAATCCTGTGGAGCATGATCTTCACTCTTGATCACCTTGAGTATTCAAGCTTCTAGCAAGTGTTTCTTCCCGAGTCATGGAATTGACAAACATAGGGACTCTGCAAAGACGGGGTACTAACACACATAACATTTGTGAAGGGTATTTAATCAAGTTGACAGATCCGGCTCTGTGATACCCTGCCCTAGGCAGTGAACACACCACTGATGTGAGAAGTCCCACATCGGTAGTGAAGGAAGTTGGATGTGGCTTTATTTGAGGCCACACTTGAACTCTTGTGTGACGAGTTTTGGGCCGGGACATGTGGGCCACGGCCCAAGAGCAAAACTGTGTGGGTCCACGTGGAGCCCAAAGCGGACAATTTCACACTGAGTCAAGCCCTAAGCCCTGTGTTCGGGTCGGGTTGTTACAAATTTGGTATCAGAGCCGAGGTTCTACACTCGGACTATGTGGGCCTTTCCTCTTTCCCTAGTGTTGTTGAACTGGACTGGGTCGAGCCGGGGACGGCTCGAGGCTTTAGGGGGGGTGATTGTGATAACCTGCCATGGGCAGTGAACACACCGCGGATGTGGGAAGTCCCACATCGGTAGTGAAGGAAGTTGGATGTGGGTTTATTTGAGGCCACACTTGGACTCTTGTGTGACGCGTTTTGGGCCGGACCATGTGGCCATGGCCCAAGAGTAAAACCGTGTGGGTCCATGTGGGGCCCAAAGCGGACAATTTCACACTGAGTCAAGCCGTAAGCCCTGTGTTCGGGTCAGGTCGTTACAGGCTCGGTTCTTTGGGGCAAACAATTTTCAACATAAAATATTCTAAAACCTTTATTAATCAGTACCATACCCACGTCGTTCCACGTATACCAATTCACATATAAACATACTTACACATTTTCATCAGGTATTTAAAGAAAATAATTATACATACAGTATAATCTCAAACATATGAATAACAAGCGATAAACTTCGATAAAATCTCCATATATTTACGATAAAACAATAAAATTGAATATCAATAAGGTTCGTACTCCCAACCTCAACACTGATGAAATTGATACCCTCCGGGAGAGTTTTGGCAGAGTCTCGGCTTTCCCTTTAAGACCCACCAAAATTGTCAGTTATAGAAATCGGAGGAAAACACAAGAGAGGGATGAAAGAAATTGCATGAGAGAAAGAAAGTGTTTAAATGAAGGAAGGGTCTATCCCTTTTTATAAGAAAATGAATGAATGGATAAGTATTATCCAAAGTTTTGGATAATGTTTATCCGAAACATTATCCAAAACATTATCCGTGGTGTTTATCCAAAACGTTATTTATGATGTTTATCCAAAACATTATCTTTGATGTATATCCAAAACATTATCTAAAACATTATCTTTGATGTTTATCTAAAACATTATCTTTGATGTTTATCCAAAATATTATCTAAAATAAAGAAAGTTTATGTAACACCTGCCCTTTTTTCCACTTGCATTAAATCAGAGTATATTTTTTTTTCATAAGTGAGAGAAGATGGGTCGTTACGACGCGAGTCAAGTCCGAGTTTCCAAAACCCGACCCTTAACTGGCCACTATTACGTGTGCGTGGACTAAGTCCACTAAAACATTTTCACACGCTTTTCTTAATGCTTGTGGAATAATTTATATGAATAAGATGTTATTTATTCTCTTGTCATCGTTAGGCAAGGAAAGCCAATCACCATAAAATTCCAATAAAACTTAAAGATTATCAAATCATAGCAAATAAGTTCTAAGATGTCCCAAATAGTCTAAATTATTACAACCCAAAATGTAAGTCCTCTGAATACATCATTAAAATCAAAATTAAGTAATTTAAACTTAAATCTTCCCAAGCTCTTACGCTTGGCCCCCTTCTGGTCCCACGTCCTTTTCCTTATTATTTCATGTTCCATCATCTATAGGGTAGAAGTAAGGCATTAGTCAACATGCCCAGTAGGTATTCCAATTAGGGTTATGGTACACATAAGAATAATATTAGAATATCATAAACCAAGGGTTTATACATCATTAATGGCATATTTGTAAAAACATCTTGTAAGTAATAAAATAATGCATGATGTTCCATATCATAATCATGCTAACATAAGTGTCATGTCATGAGTGTCAATGCCAAATGAAATCCCACCCAATGTCCATACCCGACCACATCATAAATCAATCAATGGTTTCCTTGGCCAATTATGTCCACAGTGTTTGAGGCGGCAACCGCCAAGGCACTGTATACCCATCGACAAATTAATTGGGATTACCGATGGAGTGTGGACTCCTCCCTTTGCGCTAGGTTTCGGGACTGACTATCCAAGAGTTCTTTGGCCCAATCACGCCGTACTTTTCTATCAACCGGACAGGCCAAATCTCAAGCCCAAGTTATGTCCGGACCGCTCAAAACTTGGCTTGTTGGTCATATGTGTTCCCTCCCATGCCATGCATGAGGTCATATGTGTTCCCTCTCATATACAATTTATTTAGCCAATGTATTCATCATATTTTGAATATAACAAGTGTGATATTATACTCCATAGTGTTCTTAATGAGGTAGGAATCCTACCAACGTCCGATATACTACCATTTCTTGTCTTTCAAGGATAACACTAACGGTCGCGTGAGATGAATCACAATCCCTTTGCGAACCTCTTTACCTCACCAAATTCAAACATACATATTAGTTTGATTTTCCATTTTAATTTCATCAACCCTATTTCCATCTAAGTTCCATGTTCATTTCTCAACGCATTTACGCATCATAGTCTGTTATCCGTTTAAGACCCTCAATGGGGTTTGGCCATACAACATGGCCGAACCCTATTGTTCTTCATTTTTATCTCACTTCCATCCTACAAAGTAGCTAGAGGCTCTGGAGGATAATCCAGAATAAAGCCTTCTAATTTTGTCGACTGAATCATGGAATTCAGTCGACTGAAACATAACCAGATTCCATATGTACTTGGCCAATACACTTTCAGTCGATTGAATCATAAGATTCAGTCGGCTGAAATACAACCAGAAACCATGCGTGTTTGGCCAGTATACTTTCAGTAAACTGAATCATAAGATTCAGTCAGCTGAAATACAACTAGATACTGCTTGGCTAGAATACTTTCAGTCAACCGAATCATAAGATTCAGTCGGCTGAAATACAACCAGATCCAATACATGCTTGGCCAGTATACTTTCAGTAGGCTGAATCATAAGATTCAGTCAGCTGAAATACAACCAGATCCCTTACGTGCTTGGCCAGTGCACTTTCAGTCGACTGAATCAAAGATTCAGTCGGTTGTGTAATGACCCGACCCGATATTTCGGGAACTTAGAGAGTTTTGTGGATATTCGAATTGTTTTTGGTGTTTTGGTGACAGTGTAAAAAGTGAGGCTCCACGGTGGGCCTCGATTTGCCTGAGTTCGAGTTCGAGAACTCGAAGAGACATTTTGGTAATTTTGTAGTTGATAGGCATATTGTCATGAAAAACACTTGAAAATCACACCCTTTCTCCTTCGGGGTTCGACTTTCTTTTCGTTTTCGAGTTCTTGATTAATTTTAAAATATGTTATTATTTAAATAATATAAATAAAAATGGTGGGTTTTGATTTTCTTCTGAGTTTTCAAAAAAAAAGGTGAGTTTCAAACCCTAAAACCAAAAATCCCCCAAACCCTAAAATCCTCATTTTATCCCGTTTGCGCCGCTACCCCTCTTGCCTCTCTCGTCCCTCTCCCTGTCTCTCAGGTAACTCTCTCTGCCTCTTGGCTTCCGCTTCTTCTCCTCCATTCTGTTTCTCTCACTCTTCTCCTTCATCCCTTCTTCTTCTTTCTTCTTAGCTAACTCGAGCCATCGTCGTGCCCCTTTCTCCCGCGTCTTTGTAGTGGTGTTTCTGCATGGTTTCGCCCCTTCCCCCCGCCTCCAGCTGCCGAGTGATCGCCTCTTCCGCCGTCGTCACCATTCTAGGTTCGCTTTTTTCCTCCTTCTCCTCCTCTCTCTGATTTCTCTGGTTTTTCTCTGATTTCTCTATTTTTTCTCGTTTTCCTCCGATTTCTCGCATTTTCCTTATTTTCCCTATCTTTTTCCCCATTTTTTTAACTCAACCGACTGAGTTGCTCTGTCGGGTACCGAGTCGACTTAGTTTGGGCTTCTGAGTCAACTCAGCTTCGGCTTTCGCTGACCCAGTTGCAGGACCAGCTTGGCTTGGCCCAACCTTTTTAGGTTTGGCCTAGTTTCGACCCCCCTTTCCTGGCCCAATCAGGCCCAGACCTGATCCGGCCCAGCCAGTTATGTTCGGCCCATTTCCAGCAGGCCAACCCGTCCCATTTTAAGCCCGTTTCAAGCCAGTCCCATTTTAAGCCCGTTTCAGGCCCAACCCATTTAATCCCTGTCCAGTTCGGCCCGTTTTGGGTCCATCCCACCTTTAGACCCTTTTTTTCAGTCCAGTCTCATTTTAGCCTGTTTCACCTTAATTACTTATTTGCTCTTCCTTATTTCAACATAATGAGCTCCCTTTAACCCATCAAGCCGCTTGCTCACTTCGGATTTTCGACTCCACACACTCTGTGAGGGGACTTATCACTGTTTTAGCATGCATTCGCATCTATTTGACCCTCAACCTCCGACATGGAGTGACTCAAGTGGGGCCCTTTGTTTATTAAGCCACTCCGTAAAGGAACTGTTGAATGAATCTGTGGCAAGGGATCCGAATGGATATTGAACATGATGCTTAAAACTTATCTATGACATGTGAATGAATTTATGATGAGAATAAGATATGCATTGGATGTCGAACATGACGTTAGGGACTTAATGATAACATGTTGTGCATTTAATTATAACTTGTGAATGCATTTATGCTGAAAGTGAGATATGCATCTGGATTTTGAATGTGATGCTTGGGACTTGTTGACAACATGATGGGTGTTTACTTATAATATGTGAATGAGATCATGATGAGTATGTGGACTTGTGTTTTGAGATCTTGTTATATACTTATGTTGTTATATATGATCATGGTATCATGCGCATGCATGGGGGTAACCCGCAACGGACAGCGTGCCGTTGGTGTTGAGGTGGAGAAATTATTGACATGTGTATATGTTTATGATGATGTGATGAGTTTGGTTGTTGGGAGGACTTCCCCGTTACGGTCAGGCGGTCTAGACCCCCATAGGAAGATGCAGGTTTTCCCGTTGCATTCCGCCAGTTGTGGCGTTGTGTATTATGAGATCTCCCATTTTTATTGGTAGGGAGACTAAAGTTGCAGGAGGATAGTTGTGAGTTATGGAGTTGATGTTTCGGAATAGTCGGTGAGACCACTGATTAGTTGTATAGTTGAGCATTCTTGTACGTAGACATTCATTTTATAACGATGTCCATTTTTTCCTCATACTTGTGATATATGTTGTTGCTGACATGTTATATGATTATTCCCTTCACTAGGCTAGTTAGCTCACCCCTTATCTTTCAGGTACCCCGACTGCGGAGGGGCCAGACGGCCCCCTTGAAGAGGTACTCGGAGAGGAGTAGCAATAGTTAAATATCCCATATTATGCTTATGCTATAGTTTCGAGAGACTCTTGTTTGTATGGACTCATTATCACATGTTTTGCTTGGATGATTGTATAATTACATTGAAAGGCCGGTGGTTATTTGTTATGCTTATTATTATGTTTGTTCTAGCCTTTATCAAATTGTTGAGAGGGAGATAGTTACCCCATTTCAAAAAAAAAAAAAAAAACCCGATATCTGTTCATTAGTTATGTTTTGAAACTTTTCGGAGATAACGCACTATAACGGGATGGGGCGTTACAGTTGGTATCAGAGCACGGCTCAACTCTCGAACTGTGCATGGGGCAGAGATGATGTGATGATAACAAGAGATTAGATTCATCCCCTGTGTGATAGGGTACATTGAACAGATTTCTAGAGTAGTGCGTAGACACCCTAAGTTCGTGTGGTGTACTATTTTTTAGTTAGTTTGCTTGAGTCATAACTAGTGGTGGATTCTTGCTCGATTTAAGGTTGACTGACGTTTGATTCGCCTGTTAGTTGGCAGCAAGGTCAATCGCTCGTTTGAATGTGTTGTGCACTGTGACGTGGTCACGGGAATTGTGGGATGCGAATCTCTAGGTTTTGATTTAGATTGGTCCTGCTCACTACGGTAATTAGAGGTGTTTCTCGGTGGGACCCATATTACGGGGAGGTCCTCACCTTGGAGGCACGTCAATGGTGTTTTCAGAGTGATTCGAGCGTGGTGGAATCACGAGGTCTTTAGACTGTGTTTGAGTGTTGCCGTTGTTACATTCTAGCTGCCAAGCGTGAGGGAGCCCTTGAGGCTGTCTTGGCATTGGCAGAGAGTTTGTGGGTGTTTTAGTAACGGAGGCATAGTGATGTCTTACTACTCGCGTGACTATTTTTGTGACGTGTGATTGAGGTGAGATTGTTCGAGGGTCCAGTGTTGAGAGGAGAAGGTTGTGTTGTGGGCCTCACTTGTGGCTCTTTAGTATGTAGATAGATTCATTGGAAATTTATGGGATTCTATCAAGTGAGTCCATCCGGGCTAACTCTGTAGATTGCTGATGGAATTCCATGAAAGGTTGATGGGCTTGGTTTGTGTGGGTTGTTGGTTAGGTTTGTTTTGGACTTAGGATTGCGGGGAGTGTAAGGAGGCCGATCTAGTGGTTTATGTCCCGTTCTTAGACTCCCGCGGGTACATGGTTGTGGTTAGAGATAGTTGTGGAATTGTTAGGAGCTTGTATAGGTCGAACTGGTAGGGTTGGCCATTGAGACTCTAGTGGGCCCAGTGTGTAAGACAATTTCGACGTATGAGTGAGTTGAGAACTCGGTGCTTAGAGCAGGGCACGTGAGTACTTCTTGGTCCTTGACCGGTGTAGTGGCTGATTCCAGTGCGTTTCACGCTTTTTCTTTGCCTTGAGTTTTACTGGTGGTGAATTAGATCTGTGGGCCATGTATTTTGACTTTTGGACTTAACGTTGGAGGTTGATTTAAGAGTTTTGGAGATGCCAGAGTTTGTCGCCATCTTGGGGATGGATTTGTTGTCCTCCCATCAGGTTACCTTGGATTATTACTGTAAGCGGGTGACGGGTCAATTCCTCACTGAGGTACATTCATCAAGCGATTTACAATTTATAGTCTGAATGTGGAGGAGTTGTACAGTTTGGTGACGACCTTGATTTGGAGGACAGTTCGGGGCTAGTGGATGTTGAGATGTCCAACATGGTTCGAGAACACCCGGAGCTCCTTTCGGAGAAGCTCCTTGGATTGTCACCATGTCGGGAGGTAGGGTTGGTTGTGGATCTGCTCCACGGTGCGGCGCTTGTCTCGATTACTTATTCGGGTGACGCCAGCAGAGGTGTCGTAGCTGGAGAGTCAGCTCAGGGAATTGGAGTCTTTTGGTTACAATTGACCCAGCGCCCTCTTTGGAGCTCATTGGCTTTGTTGACCAAGAAAAGGGATGACTCTATGACTTTGTACTTTGATTACTGACAGAGACTTTGGAGTTGGAGAAACAGCTTTGGGAGTTAGAAACTATTGGCTTCATTCGGCCTAGCACTTCATCTTGAGGCGCACCGGCGTTGTTTTATGAGAAGAAAGATGCCTCCATGAGACTGTGCATCGACTATCAACAGTTGAACAATGTTACTGTGGAGAACAAGTAACCATTACCAAGGATTGCCAATATGTTTAACCATTTGAAAGATCTAAGTGCTTCTCTAAGATAGACCTTTGCTCGGGTTACCATCAGGTGAGGGTGTGGGAGTGTGACATTGAAAAGACCGCATTCCGCACTCATTTTGGACTCTTTGAGTTTGTACTGACGCCATTTGGGGTGATTAGTACCCTGATGACATTCATTGCCCTAATAAACAGGACATTCAGGTCGTACCTGGACCTGCTTATAGTGGTGTTCATCGATGACATCTTAATTTAGTCAGCATCAGAAGAGGAGCATGAACAACATCTGAGAAATGTACTTCAAGTCTTGGGGGATCATCAACCTTATGTAAAGTACAACTATTGTGAATTTTGGCTGCCGGAGATTCAGTTTCTTGGACACGTGGTGTCAGCTGACGGTGTATCCGTGGATCCAGCTAGGGTTGAGATTGTTCTGAGTTGGGAGCGACCACGGAGTGTGATTGAAATCCGTAATTTTTGGGTCTTGTGTGTTATTATCGAAGTTTTATCAAGGATTTCTCCCAGATCGCCACACACATGACAATATTGACTCGCAAGGACGTGCGGTTTATCTGGGACGAAGCTTGTGAGACAGTCTTCCGAAGTTTGAAGGAGAGTTTCACTTCCGCCCCGTTATTGATAGTGACAGAGAGGTCATGGCTAAGCGGTCTACTGTGATGCTTCCGGTTATGCTTTAGGTTGTACACTGATGCAGGATGGGAGAGTGATGGCTTATGGTTCGAGAGAACTTAAGACCCATGGGGAAGTCTTCTTATTCACGACTGGGAGTTAGCAGTTGTGGTTTTTGCACTTGAAGTCTGGAGACATTATTTAAATGGTGAGGGGTTCATGGTTTTCTCAGATCACCATGGCCTAAAGTATCTATTCACTCAGAGGGAGATAAATATGAGACAGAGACGGCGGATGGAGTGCCTTGGTGACTACAACTTCGTGTTGTCCTACCACCTCGGTATGACAAATGTGGTTGCAGACGCCTTGAATCGTAAGGCGAGAGTAGCGTTGTCGAGTTTGATTGGAGGACATAGAGCATCTAGACCTTACAGCTAGGTTGTTCAGTCAGACAACTATGGTAGAGTTTTGAGACCTCAGCAGGCAAATGAGAGGTGCGTTGAGAGATGTTGTGGCCAGTGGTAGTGGACTTTTTGGAGGGACTGTGAGACGACTTGGTGGTTTGGCCCTTTAGGGCAGACTATTTGTACCCATGTCTGGGCAGTACCGTGAGGAGGTATTATGACACTTTAATCATTCTAGGTTCGTTGAGCATCCAGGACGCACAAAGATGTATCATGACTTGCATCAACAGTATTAGTGGAGTATGAAGAGGGCAGTAGCCGAGTTTGTGATCCGCCGTTTAACTTGTCGACAAGTTGAGATAAAGCATTTGAGACCCGATGGTAAGTTGCAGCCTCTTCCGATCACCGAGTGGATGTGGGATCACATCTCGATGGATTTCGCGACTGGTTTTCCGAAGTCGCCTTTGAGACATGATGCAGTGTGGGTCATAACAGATCGATTGACTAAATCAACCCATTTTATCGGCATGAAGACGACAGATTCTTTTGAGACTTTGAGGTGACTGTACTTGGCAGAGGTAGTCAGACTACATGGTGTACCTTACAGAGCTTGCGGAAAGAGTTGAGGGCACAGTAGTGTTTCGGTACAGCCTTCCATCTGCAGACAGATGGTAAGTCGGAGTGGACTATTCAGATCTTAGAGGATATGCTCCGAGCTTGTGTTGGACCCAGGCGATAGTTGGGAGAGCCACTTACATTCGCTTGAGTTCGTTTACAACAATAATTAACAGTCTAGTATCAAGATGACATCGCATGAGGCCTTATACGACAGACCATGCAAATCACCCTAATGTTGGGCAGAGATCAGTGATACAGTGATGTCAGGACCAGGTATGGTCAATGAGACCATTAAGCAGGTGAGGTTGATTAGATAGGGGTTGCTGACTGCTTAGAGCAAGTAGGAGAGTTATGTTGACTATTGGAGGAGGACACTAGAGTTTACAGTCGGGGATCATGTTTTCCTTCAGATTTTGCCCGTCATGAGATTCAAATGTTTGGGCACAGAGGAAAGTTTTCTCCCTAGTTTATTGGACTGTTTGAGGTACTAGAGAGGATCAAAGAAGTGGTCTACAAACTTGTGTCTCCCCTTTCACGTTTCAATGCTTTGGAGGTACCAAGATGATGCATCGCATGTGTAATGCCCCGCCCTTTCTCACTCGCCGAAAAATAGAGTCTATTTTTTTTTTTGAAATAAAAGAGTGAGAGAGAGAGGGGGGATGTCACGAGCGAGCTAAGTCCGAGCTTCCAAAGCCTGGCCCTTAACTGGCCAACCATACGTGTACGTGGACTAAGTCCACTAAAACGGTTCACACGTACCAAGGCAAAACATGCGGAATTAAACATATTTACGGAATTATAATAGAGTTCTATCCTATCCAATTTTAAATAGCAAGGAAGTCCATTTCTTAATAATAATCATCTTAAGTTAAAATGTCCAAAATTAAAATCCAATCCATAGTAAATAGTCTAAGTTAGTACAGTCCCAACAAGCTAATTACTCAAATTACATGTCCAAAATAAAAACTTAAGTAAAATAGATCTAGCTCACCCAACCTCCTAAGCTTGGCTCCGATCACGTCCTTCATTCCGTCCATTTCCTCTGCCATCATCTAAGGTAGAATTAGGGTGTTAGACAACGCGCCCAGTAGGTACTCCGAGTAGGGTCAAACACATGGGTTAGTATAAAAATCACATAGATACATATAATATCAAAACCATGCAAGTCAATGCCATGCCATGGGTGTCATATGCCATGAATCCCATCCATCATCCATATCACAATCACATAGTATTCCTCTTGATGGATAATCCACATCAAGGTATTGTCATGACTCCCACGTATGCCTTATCGGTCTCGTCAAACGGAGCGTGGACTCCTCTTTTTTATTACAAACATCATAACCCGTAATCAGTGAGGATTCCTCCCCACGTTTGTTTATCGGCTATTCGAATGGAGCGTGGACTCCCATAATTGATCCCTCCGATCCGAATGGAGCGTGGACTCCCCTAATTGATCCCTCCGATGCCATGCATGAGACATGAGTGCAAAACATGCTATTCATATTACACATATAGCATGAAAATCCCATCATTAAATCATATCATTTGATACCAAAATAATTCGTTGCACATAGAAGTGAAAACATCACATATACATATTCCATGGTTTTAAATAAGGTAGGAATCCTACCAACGTCCAAATATCGGGTCCTTGTATTTTCGTCCAACAATCGATCACCGATCTCGTCAAGCCGATCGTACTCCCGTTTGTGAAATCCCGTTACCTTATTACACATAAATAAATTAAATCAATGTCCCATTTGATTTCCATCATTCTATGTTCATTTTCCACCTACGATTATCGTCCTTAGCTCAATTAAGACCCCCAAGGGGTTTCGACCAAACCTTAGGGCTGAAACATGTCTAAGTCCTCAACAAAAACTCATTAGTGGGGTTCGGCCTCTCTTGGTTTTGGCTCCTCTTTTTAGTCCTTGATCATTTTAATCAATGTGGGTCCAACATCATTCCATCTTTTGATTTATTAATCCAATCACATAAATTAATCATTTAACTTGATAAAAACAACCTAAGTCCATAAGATATTCTCCATAGGGTTCATCCATACAACATGGCCGAACCCATGTCCTTCATTTTTCCATATTCCCATCTTAGCCATTATTTCCTTCTTTAGATAATCACTTAATTTATTTACCCATACTTAGGTCCATAAAATGATTCTTGGGATTCGGCCATACAACATGGCTGAACCCATGGTTCCTTGTTTCCATCTTCTCATGGTCTAAACACATTTAAATCCATCAACATTTCTCCATGGCCGAACCCATGGTCCATTGTTTTCATCATTTCCTACTTGATAGCCCATGCTTCAATTCTTTAAAAAAACCACTCTAGATCCATACACATTCTTCCATCATTTTCATCATTTAAAACCCATTTAAAATCACCAACATTCTTCCATGGGGTTCGGCCATACAACATGGCCGAACCCTATGGTTCATCATTTTCTCTTAAAAATCACATACCCATGATTAGATCATTTGATGGGGTTCAGCCATACATCATGGCCGAACCTCATCCAATCCCTTTTGAGTTCTCATATGGTCCATATATCCAAGTTTAGGGTTCGGCCATGCAAGGGCCAAACCATGATCTTTGATTATTCTCCATTCCTTATATTGAACATGCATGAGGTCCTTATGCATATCAAGATTAGGGTTCGGCCATGCAAGGGCCGAACCATGTTCTTTGATCATTTCTCATGTTTAACCATGCATGTTGGCATAAGTCTTGTATACATATTGTCCTTAACCATATCCATTAATCATATATGTAACCCTAATCTTCATCACCATTCATTTGTTCAACCCATCTCATAGGTATTTTATATCCGACATGTTTATCACTTGATGGGGTTCGGCCATACAACATGGCTGAACCTCATTTTGTCTTTCTTTGAATGGATCTTAAATCCACGGCCTCTAACATTTGGCCAACCATTTTCAATCTATATGGAACCCCATGGTTTCCTTAACCTCCTTTTAATTAATTAAACCTTGTTAAACCATACATACCGATTCCGCGACTCCTTCATTTTCTCTCGTTTCGTCTTGCTTCTCCGATCTTCTCCTTCCTTAGTGTTTTCTTCTTCCTCCTTGATCTTTGGCCAAAGAGTGTTGCTTCAGAGGGAGAGGTTTTAAGATGAAAACCCTAAGAGAGGGTTCGGCCTAGGTGAAGGTTTGAGAGAGGGAGAGGAGGAGAGAATGGGAGGAAACTCTAAGTTCTTTTGTCTCAAAGAGAGAGGTCGGCCCTAGGGTTTTGGTGAGAGGGAGAGAGTGAATGAGATGGAAAAACCCTAAGTGTTTTCTTGTCATGGAGAGGGTCGGCCAAAGAGTGAGAGGGAGAGAGTGAATGGGATGAAACACTCTCTAATCCTTTTTGTCTCAAGGTGGATCGACCAAGGGAGGGTTGAGATGAGCCCTTCCCATCTTATCTTAGGGTTTCTTGGACAAGACCTCACCTCCCAACGACCCTCATCAATGTGGAGTCTTCCCCATGTGTCCCTTGGCTAACCAAGAGGACACATGCCTTACACTTGGCACAAACCCACTACCCAACGAATTTGGTATCTAGGGTTTCCATGAGATGGAAACCCTCCACCTCCCCTTTGACTCACTCCATCTTTTCATCTTCCATGTGACTCACCCCCCATTCAACTCACTTCATTTAAATGCACTCAAACTCCTAACTCAAGCACTTGGATTTATTCTAAATTATTTAATTCCTTAACTCCACTCACTTCCCTTAATCCTCTTGGACTCACCTTTGAACTCACCCATGGTTGACCAAGTCAACCATGGTGGCTGGCCCCACATGTGCCTTAGTCCACACGCCACCTCACTTGATGAGGTGGAGTTGGGTCCCACTTCGTTATGCCACTTTGATATTACCTCATACACTTGCCACCTCACTTGATGAGGTGGACCCTATGCCTTTGATCTTAATTGGGTCCATGACCCAATTAAATCCATTCCTTACCCATGTACCCTAATCATCAATTCATCTTGACCCATTGGGTCCCAATTGGGCATTTGACCCAATTGACCACATTTACCTATCCATGATCCATTGGACCATACTTGGGCCATTGCCTAAAATTTTATCCATCTAATATCCATTCCATCTATAATTATAATTTTTAACAATTAAAATAGATAATAGCCAATATGATTATTGTATTGAAAATCCGGGCTATTACAGCATGTGAATGACTAAGAGCACTTGAACTTAGCAGAAACATCACCCCTAAGGAGGGACCAGTGTCTATTTAGGTTTTAAGGGTGCAGAGGTTTTGTGGCAAGACGATCCGCTTGGTGTTAGCAGTCTGGCAATGATGTCGAGGCAATTTCTAGCTTTGCTTGAGGCTAGAGGTATGAGTACAGTTTAAATTTCGAGGATGAAATTCCTTAAAGGGGGTAGTGTTGTAACACCCCAATTTCTCAATGATATGAATATTTATGAAAATGCCACTGGATTGGTAAATTTATTAGATGTGATTGTAAATGAGAAAATGGTGGGGCCCATTGTTCAAATTATGACCTTATGAATATAGTATAAGGGTCAATTTATCATGAATGGGTAATGAACATCAAATTAGGTCAATATGGTTAATTGGGCCAAAGGACCCAATTAGGACCCAATGGGTCATAATGGACTTGTTTGACCATTGGGTGAGCCCAAATTTAATGGGGTTAAGCTGAATTGATGGGAAATTAAATGGAGCATAAGTGGGTAGGCTTGATGCAAATGGGTAAACCACATTCAAAGGGGCTAAACCACTCATAATTGGGTCGAGGCGTTAATTGGGTCAATAAGCTAAATGCGGACCCAATGGGTCGTGTTGACCATGTTGACCATGGTTGACCATGTGGACCCTCAGGTGAGCTCAAATGTGAGTCAAATCAGGTTGAGTTGGGACTGAAGTGAGTTGGAATTAAATCAAGTAATGAGTTGACTCAAGTGCATTAAATGATATGCATTAAGTGTAGTCAGTTGGGTGAGTTGAGTTGGAAATCAAGGGACCTTGAGTTTAAGTGAGTCAAATGGAATTTTAAGGGGTCTCTTGACCTCAAACATCACCAAGGAAGCATGTCCCACACGTTGGAAGTGAAGGGGTGCCTTGGCCAAGCCAAGGGTCACCATGGTTGGGGCGGCATGAATGAGATAAGATGGAGGTGTCTTTCCATCTCAAAGGATGCATTGGTTGGTGCCAAGGGATGCAATGGTTGGCACCAAATGCCTCCTTGGTTTGATCAAGTATTAATGAGGATTAATGAGAAGAAGTGGGGCTGTTTAACAAAAGCAACCAACACCATCACTTGGCCGAATTTGTCATTGTAAAACCTTAGAATTCTCATCTCTTTCCCTCTCTCAAGAACACACCCTCTTGGCCGAATTATCCTTGGGTGTTTTTCACCATTGATCAAGCATATAATCAGCAAAGGAAGAGAGGCTAAGAAACATAGGAAGTAAGGATCAAAAGTAAGGAGAAAGGCTAAGAAAATTGGTAAGTAATTCTATGGAATTTTGTTTAATACAATGTGTTTAATGGAATATGTTTGGGCCATGGTTTAGCTGAATCCATCAAGGGTTAGACCTTGGATGGTGCTTCATAAAAATGATGAAAAGGGTATCATAGGGTTCGGTCACTTTGGATGGCCGAACCCCATGAAAAGAATAGGTTAATTTTGATGGTTTTTATAAGTTAAAACCATGCAAATGATGGATTGTTTTATATGTTTTAATTAGACCTAAGATGCAAGTTGTAAGGGTTTTTAAATCATGGATTTGGATGTCATGATTTGGCCATGGAATGGCCGAATTCATCAAGGGTTTTAACTTTGGGTGAAGGTGTTGTAAAATGATAAAATTGGACCATAGGGTTCGGCCACCTTGGATGGCCGAACCCCATGAAAGTATTTGATGATTGGTATGGTTTTGGAGATATAGAAATCATATCAATGGTGGAGAGGTTTACATGTTTTAAATAAGGCTAAGTATTTGACAAAAGAGGTTTAAATCATGTGCCATAGGGTTCGGCCAATTGGGATGGCCGAACCCCATGAAATGATATGATATTTATATGGTAATTTGTGATGGTTTTTGAGAGATAAAAACCATACAAGATTATGGGATTTTTATGTGATAAGGTTACTGTTTTGGTTTGGCCATAGGATGGCTGAACCATGTGGTTAATATGGCTAAAGGGTAGAGTCCAATTGGTATATAAATAATGGAATCATTGAGCAAAAGAACCATAAGGGTTCGGCCATGTGTATGGCCGAACCCCATGGACTGTTTTTATGGCTATATGGAGTAAGAACATAGTTGGAGATTTTGAATGAATCCATGCCTTTGATTCAAGAATTATGTATGTATATTATGGACTTAATATCAGCAAATAACCACGCAAGATAGATGAGGGAATATGGGATAAAAATCCATAGGGTGAGGTTCGGCCATGTAGTATGGCTGAACCCCACCAATGATTATTTAATGGACTTAGTGCTAATTCATAATGAATTGGAGATGTATGTATGAATGATGTAAAGGACCAAATTAAGGTGGTGAGGTTCGGCCATGTTGTATGGCCGAACCCCACTAAGGTGGTTTGGATATGGACCTTGGTTTTTAAGAAAATTAAGCAAAGGTTAGTATAGTGGCATTATGGTAAATATGGATGAAATGATCAAAGATAAGATGACCAAAGGAATTGAAATGTGGGCCAAAACCAAAGTGGTATGGTTTGGCCATGTTGTATGGCCGAACCCTACCAAGGTTCATTTGGAAGTAAAGTTAAATTAATGATTTAAGTTAAATAAAAAGAGAGACCAAAAAGTAAAGTGAGTGAGGTTCCGCCATGGGGTATGGCCAAACCCCACAAAGTGGTTTTGGACTTAGTTAGAAATCAGATGGTATATTGTATTGACTTATTGACGTGAAACAAGGTGACGAAACTTGAATGGAGCACGAGTCGTGAACGGGTGATGCTTAAGAAAGAACGGACGCTGAAGTGAATCTTCAGTAGGTTTCCTACCTACTTGTAACCACATTTACACTTGTTTTCATGATGGTTTTTATGAGATATTGTTATCTTATTAATTCTTATATTTTGAATGACGAGATTTATTTACATGTTGCATCTATTCATTGGCATCTCATGCATGGACATGGGATGATGATTGTGGAACCCGGAGCCCACACTCCGGTGATATGCTGTGATGCAACTGTGAGACCTCCTTAGGCGATGAGGGTCCCGCCAGGAGGAGTATTATGATGATAAGAGTTACTCGACCTCCTTAGGCGATGAGGGTCCCGCCAGGAGGGGTAACATGATGATAAGAGTCACATTGGTCTCCTTAGGCGATGAGGGTCCCGCCAGGAGAAATATTATGATGATGAGAGCCACATCGGCTTCCTTAGGCGATGAGGGTCCCGCCAGGAGGACTATCATCAAGAAGAAATGAAAGAGTATTGTGATTTGCCTTGACAATGAGAGTCTCGTCAAGTGATGGCTATGTATATGCATGATGGGAGAGTCTCATTACATGTGCATACTTACATAGCATTGATTTATTTGTTTTGATGATCATATATACTATGATATATGCATGTTTTTATATACTAACCATGTGGTAGCCCTAATCGGAAATCCTACTGGGCGCGTTGATCTAACGCCCTAATTCTATCCATAGAGGATAATGCAGGAAATGGAAAAGGGAAAGAGAAGGTCGTGGACCTGGAGGGGAGCCAAGCTTAAGCGCTTGAATGATGATTGGGATTTCTATATTACTATCTTTTGAATTACATATTATGGATATGTAATAGGTAGTAAACTTTGCTGTGGTTTGTGAACTGTTTGATGAACCTTGATTTGGTATAAGTAGTTTATAATGGATGACCTATGCTTTGCTATCTAAGAATGTATGGTTAACTTAAGATTGATTATATTCCGCATCAGTTTAGTTCCGCAATTAGTTATTGCTATTCCGCATGTTTTAACTTAGTTCCATGTGTGGTTTGTTCTTCATGGGTTTAGTCCATGCACACATGGTGGCCAGTTAAGGGTTGGACTTTAGAAGTCCGGACTTAACTCGCATCGTGACGTCGTCCACCCTCTTTCCGGTGTTATTATATTATTATTAAAAAAAAAAAAAATTAGACTCTGATTCTCGGAAAGGGCGCGGCGTTACAGGATATTCGAATTGTTTTTGGTGTTTTGGCGGTAGTGTAAAGAGTGTGGCTCCGCGGTGGCCCCGATTTGCCCGAGTTTGAGTTCGAGAACTCGAAGGGACATTTTGGTAATTTTGTAATTGATAGGCATATTGTCATGAAAAACACTTGAAAATCACACGCTTTCTCCTTTGGGGTTCGCCTTTCTTTTCGTTTTCGAGTTCTTGATTAATTTTAAAGTATGTTATTATTTAAATAATATAAATAAAAAGGGTGGCTTTGATTTTCTTCTGAGTTTTCAAAAAAAGAAAAAAAGAAAAAAAAAAGTGAGTTTCAAACCCTAAAACCCAAAATCCCCCAAACCCTAAAATCCTCGTTTTATCCCGCTTACGCCGCACTGTAGCATTTCTAGCTACAGTGCTCCGCTACCCCTCTTGCCTCTTTCGTCTCTCTCCCTCTCTCTCAGGTGACTCTCACTCCCTCTTGGCTTCCGCTTCTTCCCCTCCATTCTGTTTCTCGAACTCTTCTCCTTCCTCCCTTCTTCTTCTTTCTTTTCAACCACCCAAGCCATCGTCCTACACCTTTCTCCCGCGCCTCTGCAGTGGTGTTTCTGCACGGTTTCGCCCCCTTCCCCTCCTCCAGATGCCGAGTGATCGCCTCTTCCGCCGTCGCCACCATTCCAGGTTCCCTTTTTCCTTCATTCTCCTCCTTCTCTCTCCTATTTCTTTGATTTCTCTATTTTTTCTCATTTTCCTCCAATTTCTCACGTTTTCCTTGTTTTCATCGGTTTTCCCACTCTTTTTCCTCCTTTTTTTAATCAGCCGACTGAGTTGCTCGGTCGAGTATGTAATATCCCCGATTTTTAGTATATCAATATTTACGAAAATTGCCATTGAAATGGTGAATTAAAAAGATATGGCCTTAGATGGGTAAATTGTGGGGTCCACTGTTCAATTAAGACCCAAAGGTTATGGAATGGGTGTATGTAGAGTAAATGGGTAAGTTACAATTATTTGGGTCATGGTGACTATTTGGGTCAAAAGGCCCAATAGGGACCCAGTGGGTCATGGTTGACTTGGTTGACCACCAAGTGAGTCCAAGCTTAATAAATTAGGACTGATTTGAGTTGGAAAGGGAAATCAAATGATTGAGTTGATTCAAGTGAATCAAATGGGTCAAGATTACTAATTGGGTCAAAGTTTGTGAAATGGGTCAAAATGGCCAATTTGGACCCAATGGGTCGGGTTGGACTTGGTTGACCATCAAGTGAGTCCAAGCTTGATTAAGTTGGGTTGATTGGAGTTTGAAAATAGAATTAAATAGTTGAGTTAAATGAGTGAGTTGGTTGGGAATAAATTATAAGTGAGTAAGTTGATTATGAGTGAGTGAGTTGTTTTAAATTATAAATGAGTGGAGTATGAAGTTGAAAGGCTAGTGTTTCAAATTCAATTAAGTGGTCCACACGTTGGAGGGAAGGAATGGGTGAGTTTCATCTCAAAGATGAAACCCCCACATGGGGCATTAAGGAGTATAATGGAGAGGTGGCGGTTACTTAAGCCATACAAAGGCTACAAAGTTGGGAGCATGGGAATTATGGCTCATGCATGAAACTCCAAAAAGGACCAATAATGGAGAGGTGGCTGTTATACATGCCAAGGCAATGAGACACCGTTGCAGCCTTGGGAGTTTCATCCTAAGGATGAAACCCCCAAGTAAGCATAAAGGGCTTTGGTTAATATGGGAGTTACATGTGAGGTCAACTTGAGGCTGAATTGCATTAGCCAAAGAAGTTTCATTTTACTCTCTCCCTCTCTCTCCCTTGGACAGTTTCCATCTCACAAGACAAAGTTTATTGGCTGATTGTATCTCATACCAATCAGTCCATGACTGATTCCTTTACCAAGACAAATAGACTTAGAGAAAAGGATTTGCATCTCTAGGTTTATCATTTGCATCCAAGGTCAATTCTTATCCCTGTCCCTCTATCAAATCAATACTTTGGCTGATCAACTTCAAGGAGTTTCCAGCAAGATTAAGCTTGGCCAAAAGAACAAGAAGAAAGAAGGAGAGGCTAAGGAGTCAAGGAACCGAAGGAGTCGCGGTATTGGTAAGTGCACTATGAACCTTTGTAAATAAGTTGGTTAAGGGAATATGATCCGGCCATTGTGTGGCCGAATGTACCAAGGGATTAGATCAAGGATTATGATATTTAAAAATGGCAAAACATGGACCATAGGGTTCGGCCCCTTTGGATGGCCGAACCCCATGAAAAGACTTGGTGAAGTTTAGGGTTTTTAAGGGATAAAATCCATATTATGTTTTGAAGGTGTAAAGGATTTTTAATGGAGATAAATTTACTGTTTTGGAGCAACTATGGCAAGGATGAACCATGTCAATGTTATGGCTAATTTACTGATCAAAACCATGTACAAATATTGGAGGGTTTACATCAAGGAAACCATAGGGTTCGGCTAAGTGTATGGCCAAACCCCATGGACTGTTTTTATGGTTTAGTTAGAGTAAGTTTATGATGGAAAATTTGTGATAATTATATGCTTTGATTTAAGAATTATATATAATTTATCTATGAACTTAATATAAGAAATTAATCAGCCATCAAAGATGATGGAAAGAGGGACAAAATCAATTTGGTGAGGTTCGGCCATGTAGTATGGCCGAACCCCACTAAAGGGTCATTTGGTGGACTTAGTGCTAATTTATAATTGGAGATGGGTTAATGAAAGATTTAAAGGATCAAAGTTGAGTGGTGAGGTTCAGCCATGTGTATGGCCGAACCCCACCAAGGTGGATTAATTATGGTTATTGGTTTTTAATTAAAAATTGAACAAGGGTAGTATAGTGGCATTATGGTAAATATGGATGAAATGATCAAAGATGAAATGACCAAAGGAATTGAAGTATGGGCCAAAACCAAAGTGGTAAGGTTCGGCCATGTTGTATGGCCGAACCCTACCAAGGTACATTTGGAGGATTAGGTTATTTGGATAAATAAAAGAGAGACCAAAGTTTAAGTGGGTGAAGTTCGGCCATGGGGTATGGCCGAACCCCACAAAGTGGTTTTTGGGACTTAGATTAAGTTGGAATCATATGGTTAAATGTTTGATTTGCTGTTATATAAATAGGGCCATGGGACTTGCTTGAACGGTGTACGAGTTGTGAACGGGTGACAGTTTAAAAGAACGGTCAAACTAAGTGAACATTGTGTAGGTTTCCTACCTTTTTGTAACCACACATATATGTGATGTTTTATTAAGTTTTGAATGAGTTATGTACTAAGTTATCATGTTTCAAAGTAGTTTTGTATTGTCATATATATTTACAAATGGCATAACATCATGGACATCTCATGCATGGCATGGGGTGGTGATTATGGAAACCGGAGGCCACACTCCGTCGGGCGTCCGAAAGACCACTGTGGGGTACCTTGATGATGAGAATCCCATCAAGAGGAATCCGGAGGCCACACTTCGTCGAAGCGTCTGAAAGACCACTGTGGGGTACCTTGACGATGAGAATCCCGTCAAGAGGAGGCTATGTATATTTGTGATGGGTGGGACTCGTTACATGAGCATGACATACATAGCATTGTTTTTATGAGGTTTTGATGAACATGTATTATTATATTATTTGCATGATGTTTTACTAACCTTGCGGTAGCCCTATTCGGAAAGATTACTGGCCGCGTTGATCTAACGCCCTATCTCTATCCTTAGTGGATGACGCATGAAAGGGGAAGATCGAGGATCGTGAAGGAAATCAAGCTTAGAAGCTTGGGCTTTGAATGGATTGACTTATGGACTTTTATATGGACAATGTAATTTGATAGCTAGACGTTATTGGCATGTAATAATGTAGTTAACTATGGTTTGGATGGTTTGGTATGAATGTTTAGTTTAAGGCTATGTTAGTAATTTTGGAGATAATGTTTTTATGTTTTGCTATCTAGACATGGAAAATGGAGCAGTTTAGGATCTATTATAATCATCAATTAAACTAAGTAAATTCCGCAAGTTCATTTGTACCATGTGTGGATCAGTTCTTATGGACTTAGTTCATACGCACATGGGCTTGGCCAGTTAAGCGTCGGACTTTAGAAGTCCGAACTTAACTCGCGTCGTGACACTCCGCCCCGATCACTTGTTTATCATTATAAAAAAAAAATTAAACTCTGATTATTAGAGTGAAAAGGGCAGGGTGTTACAGGGTACCGAGTCGACTCAGTCTGGGCATCTGAGTCAACTCAGCTTCGATTTTGGTTGACCCAGTTGCCATGCCCAGCTTGGCTTGGCATGGCATTTTTGGTTCGGCCTAGTTTCAACCCCCCTTTGCCAGCCAAACAAATCGGCCCAATCAGGCCCAGACTTGATCCGTCACAACCAATTCTAGTTCGGCCTACTTCGAGCAGGCCAGCTTGTCCCATTTTAAGCCCTTTTCAGGCCCATCCCATTTAAGCCCGTTTCAGGCCTAGCCCATTTAAGCTCGGCCCAGTTCAACCCGTTTTGGGCCCATCTCAACTTTAGACCCTTTTTTTCAGTCCGGTCTCATTTTAGCCTGTTTCACCTTAATTACTTATTCACTCTTCCTTGTTTCAACAGATTAAGCTCCTTTCTACCCATCAAGCCGCTTTCTCGCTTCGAATTTTCGACTCCACACATTCTGTGAGGGGACTTATCACTGTTTTAGCATGCATTCGCACCTATTTGACCCTCAACCTTGGACATGGAGTGACTCGAGTGGGGCCCTTCGTTTATTAAGCCACTCGGTAAGGGAACTGTTGAATGAATCTATGGCAAGGGATCTGTTCGGGTGCACTCATGTCAACTATATGCGATTAAATGGAAAATTTTGATCGGACGAATGGATATTGAACATGATGCTTAAAACTTATCTATGACATGTGAATGAATTTATGATGAGAATAAGACAGGCGTTGGATGTCGAACATGACGTTAGGGACTTAATGATAACAAGTTGTGCATTTAATTAAAACATGTGAATGCATTTATGCTGAAAGTGAGATATGCATCTGGATTTTGAATTATAGCACTTCCATCGCAATTAGCAGCTCTACACGATGTGTTCCACGTGTTGATGCTAAGGAAATACAATCTGGATCCGTCCCATGTTTTAAATGTTCAAGATATTGAAGTACAAAGCGACGTGACGTACATCTAGAAGCCGGTCAGGATAGTGGAGACCGAACAAAGGGTGTTGCGAAACAGAGCGATTCAGTTAGTAAAAGTGGTATGGGACCGTCATGGTGATGAAGAGGCCACATGGGAACTTGAATCGGAGATGAGAACAGCTCACCCCGAATTGTTTGTGTAATTTAATTTGAGAACCCTACTTCACTCGATTTTCAGGACGAAAATTTTAAAAAGAGGGTTATATTGTAACACCCCAATTTTTCAATGATGTGGAAAATTACCAAAATGCCCCTGAGTCGTTAAATTAATTATTTTGTGATGTTAAGTAAGGAAATAGTGGGGCCCATTGCTCAAAATAAAATCATATGAGCACATTATGAATGTTAAGTTTGATTGGTTGGGTAATTTTCATCATTTGGGTAAAAAATGGCTAAATGGGTCAAAGGGCCCAAATGGGACCCATCGGGTCAAAATGGATGATTTGACCATTTTATGAACTTAAATTAAATGGCGTTAAGCCTATTGGATTGTAAATCAAGTGGAGGAAAAATGGGTAGGCCTGATCCATATGTGAAAACCATTTACAAATGACCAAAATCCATATTTGGGTCATGGAGTCAAAAAACGGGTCAAGGAGCTAAAAGTGGACCCAACGGGTCGAGTTGACTATTGATGACCGTGTGAACCCTCAAGGGAGCTCACGAGTCAAAAGTGACTGGGACTGAGGTGATTGGAATTAAATCAAAAGGTGAGTTAACTCATGTGCATTAAATGAAATGCATTAAATGTGATGAGTTGGGTTGGAATAAAAATACCTTGAGTTGGGTGAGTCAAAATGGAAATTCAAGGGGCTGTAAATTCAGTGAGTCCAATGGGAATTGGAAGAGTTTAGCTGGTCTCAAACCAACCAAAACAAGTCCCACACGTTGGGGACTTGTTTTGGTGAGTTCCATGGTAAATATTAAATATAAGTGCATGGGTTTGAGGTGGGTTGCTTGGGGATTTGAATGGCTGCATGGGTAGCTGCCAAGGGGTGCCTTGGATGGCACCCAATGCCCACCGTTTTGAGCAAGAAGTTATGAGGGAATTGAGACGTTTTGGGGGCTGAATTACAAAAACAATAAACACCCATGGTTGGCCGTTTTTGTCAAAGGAAACCCAAGTGTTCCCATCTCTTTCTCCCTCTCCTCAATCGGTGTTCTTGGCTGGAACAACAGAGGCTTTTGGTACCAAATATTCAAGCATACAACCAACAAGGAGTCAAGGAAACAAGGATTAAAAGTCAAGAGCAAAAGGCAAAGGAAAGTGGTAAGTTTTTCCCATTGATTTATGTTTAATAAAATGGGTAAAATAAGACATGATTCGGCCATGTGATGGTCAAATCTGTCAAACGGTTAAAGTATGATTTTTTTTATGCCCAATTAGATGGAAAACATGGACATAGGGTTCGGCCACTTTGGATGGCCGAACCCCATGAAATATTATGGTTAATGTTGATGGTTTTGCAAGATTTAAACCATGCAAGTATAGGATTGATTTTGGAGGTTTAAGTTGCATGCTTTGGAAAGATTGAAAGCATGGATTTGCATGTCATAATTTGGTCATGCTATGGCCGAATTTGACAAGGGTCTAAACCATAGAAGATGGTGTCAAAAAGGAGTGGAAATGAACCATTGGGTTCGGCCACTTTGGGTGGCCGAACCCCATGGAAAGGGTTGATTAATGGGTATGGTTTTTGAAATTTAAAACCATCCAAGTTTGGACTGTTTTTACATATTTTATTAAGATTTAAAATACATGATTTAAAGAGGGTTAAAACATGGGTTTGGATATCAGAAAAGGCTGAAGATATGTGGTCTAATCAGTGGAGTAAAATTGGAAAAGATGGACCATGGGGATCGGCCATCTTGGATGGCCGAATCCCATGATATGGTGTTGGTTTTTGGATGATTTCTTTGAGAGTTAAAACCTGATATTAATATACTGTTTATACATGTTTATCTGAGGTTTAAAAACAGTAAACATAGCCATTGGGTTCGGCCACCATGGACGGCCGAACCCCATGTAAGAGAATGTTGGTTTCATGTTGGAAAAACATGTAAACCATAGACTTTTTATGGACTGTTTTGGATGATTTCTTTAAGAGTTAAAACCTGATATTAATATACTATTTATTACATGATTATCTAAGGTTTAAAAACAGTAAACATAGCCATTGGGTTCGGCCACCATGGAGGGCCGAACCCCATGTAAAAGAATGTTGGTTTTCATGTAAACCATAGACTTTTTATGGACTGTTTTGGATGGTTTCTTTGAGAGTTAAAACCTGATATTAATATACTGTTTATGCATGATTATTGGAGGTTTAAATATAGTAAGAATGACCATTGGGTTCGGCCAACATGGAGGGCCGAACCCCATGTAAAAGAGGGTTGGTTTCCATGTTGGAAAACATGGAAACCATAGACCTTTGTGGACTGTTTTTGGGAGGTTTTTATGTGATAAGGTTACTGACTTTGGGTTGGCCATGGGATGGCTAAACCATGGGTTTAACATGGCTAAGGGGGTAGAGCCAATTAGTATTTAAATAAAGGAAATTATTGAGCAAAGAACCATAAGGGTTCGGCCATGAGTATGGCCGAACCCCATGGACCGTTTTCATGGGTCATCTTATGGATGCGTGTGTGATTAAAAATGGAATTATGTTTGCTGATTTGGTCGGCCAAAACATGGCTGAACCATGTTAAGGTTGTGGGTAAGTTGTAAAGTTTAATCAAGGTATTGGTAGCAATGGCATGTTTGTAAATAAACGTCACAACCATGAGTTGGTATTTGTGGACTTCGACTCAAAAATGGAAATCAAATAAAGTAAGGGATTAAAAGTTGGTCCATGATTTATGTGAATAAGGTGACGAATATCTGTGACGGTGTACGATTGCAAGCGGTGACCGGATAAAGCCAAAGAAAGAACAGACACTGAAGTGATTCTTCTGTAGGTTTCCTACCTACTTGTAACCACGGTTTTTACCCAGTTTTCTTATGATACTCTTGTTTTAATATATGTGTTTCAAATGATATATTATGCATTAACAAATGGCATACAGGCATTGGCATCTCATGCATAGGCATGGGATTATGAATGAAGTTCTACAGTGATGGCTACGAATGTACATGATGGGGGTTGCTCATTGCATGTACATATTTTATAGAAGAGATGAAAGTGTGTTGTAATTTACCTTGTCGGTGCAAAGCACGTCAAGTGATGGGCTACGAGTGTACATGATGGGGGTTGCTCATTGCATGTACATATTTTATAGAAGAGATGAAAGTGTGTTGTAATTTACCTTGTCGGTGCAAGGCACGTCAAGTGATGGCTATGAAAGTACATGATGGGGGATGCTCATTGCATGTGCATATTTCATAGCATTGTTTTACCTGTTTTTATTGATCATGTATTATGATATGTATATGCATGTTTTATATGCTAACATGTGGTAGCCCTGATTCGGGAACCTACTGGGCGCGTTGATCTAACGCCCTAATTCTATCCTCAGAAGAGATTGCAGGTACAAGCAAAGGGAAAGGAAAGGTCGTTGACTGGGAGGGGAGCCAAGCCTAAGCGCTTGAATGATGGATTGGATTACTTTATATTACTGTCATTAGAATACTTTTGTTGGACATGTAATAATTCATTACTTGCTATGGTTTGATTAGGTTAATAACCTTTGGATGGTTGATCTATGTTAATTAATGTTTAAGACTGTTACTTGCTATCTCGTCTTTCTATTCCGCAATTAATCTAGATTATTCCGCATGTTGATGTTAGATCCATGTGTGATTCACTATCATGGTCTATTCCATGTACACATGGGTGGCCAGTTAAGGTTCAGACTTGGGTAGTCTGAACTTAACTCACGTCGTGACACCGCCCGCTCTCTTTCGATGTTTTATTATTACTTTTAAAAAAAAAAATTAGACTCTGAAATTCTCGAAAAGGGCGGGGCGTTACAGGTGGCATGGGAAAGGTATCCCATGCATGAAATTTTAATGAAAGGTGGGTTGTTGGTGGGAGTACACAATCTACAATGAGATAAGCTTGCATTGGGAGCTTGGAGGGTTTCCATCTCATAATGGAAACGTAAAGTACCACACATTGGGAGTGCCTCATCATAAAGGAGGAAGATGAGGAGTTGTGTTGATTTCAAAGACCAAGCCAAGTCATACACGTCGGAGTGGTATCCCATGTTGAAATTTCAATGTTTGTGGGCTGTTTGGTGGGAGTACACAATGTACAATGAGATAGAATTGCATTGGGAGCTTGGAGGGTTTCCATCTCATAATGGAAACCCAAAGCCCAACGTTGGGAAGATGGAGGGGCTGCATGATCTTAAGCCAAGTGTCCCTTAGTTATGCCAAAGGACTCCTTGGTTAGACCAAAATTTATGAGGGTAAATGAGAGGTTTAAGGGGCTGATTAGCAAAAGGTATACACAACACCTTTGGCCGAATTTCATCTCATGAAGCTTAGAGTTTCATCTCTCTCCCTCTCTCAAATCAACCTACCTCCTTGGCCGAACCAACCCTTGGTGTTTTCACAATTGATCAAAGCACACAATCGGCTAAGGGACTAAGGGAGCAAGAAGGAAGGAAGCAAGGATCAAAAGGCAAGAAAAGAGGCTAAGAGGATTGGTAAGTGTTTCATAAAATTTAGTTAAATAAATTGGTTAAAGGGAGCATGCTTTGGCCATGGTATGGCCGAATCCATCAAGGGTTTAAACCTTGGATAGTGTTGTTTAAAAAGGATAAAAAGTGGATCATAGGGTTCGGCCACTTTGGATGGCCGAACCCCATGAAGTGATTGGGTTATTTTGATGGTTTTTGAAAGTTAAAAACCATGTAATATTATGGAGATTTTTAGATGTTTTAATTAGAGATAAGTTGTATGTTTTGGGTTGGCCATTGGATGGCTGAACCATACTATGATTATGGTTAAAATATGGGGTATGAACCATGCACAAAGGATGGAATGTTTGAGTCAAGAGAACCATAGGATGGCGAACCCCATGGACCCTTGTATGGGTATTTGGATTGAAGTATATGATTAGAATTTTGTTAATGGTTTTTATGATGTTTTAAAAGGTTAATATAGATGAAAGAATGATGGACTTAGATGTTTATTATTCATCAACACAGAATGGCAAGTGGAGCACCAAAACCAAAGGGGTGAGGTTCGGCCATGGGTATGGCCGAACCCCACCAAGTACTAAGTATGGCGTGTGTTTTTAAAAGGTTATAAATGGTTAAAGATTTTAATGGATAAAAGGAAATATAGGGTTCGGCCATGCATAGGGCCGAACCCCACTAAGGTGGATTTGTTTTGGATGATAGTGGTTAGCAAAATTAAACAAGGGTTACTTAGTGGCAAAACAGTAAATACAAGTTATAATGGAATGAAGGATTAAAGGACTTGAAAGAGGGGTCAAACCAAAGTGGTATGGTTCGGCCATGCTGTATGGCCGAACCCTACCGAGGTATATTATTTAATATAAGGTGTTTATGTAAGTTATATGGATAGTAGTGATCAAATGAAAAGGAAGATCAAATCCAAAGTGGGTGAGGTTCGGCCATACCCAAGGGTGGTTTCATGGCTTTTGAGTTGTAGACCCTTGGGTTCCCAAGTGTCTAAGTACAATGCACTTAGACAAGATAACCCAACATTTAATCTCCACCCTTGATCTTCCTTTAGATGAAATCCTAGCCTCCCATCTTATCCCTTCATCTTCTCAACTTAAGCAAAACCCTTAATTTAAGACTTAAACTCAATAGTGGTTGACCAAGTCAACCCATGTCATGGTCGACCATGCATGTGATGACTTAGTCACCACATGGCACTTGGATCCCACTTTTGTCATGTCACTTGATGACGTGGCATCCTTGCTTAGTTGGCTTCCATGTGATGACATGAATGTCACATGGCAATACACATCACTCACATGCCACCTCACTTGATGAGGTGGACTTTAATTCATTAAATGCACTAACTTTTCCAATTCAACTAACTTAATTAAATTTATCCAATTATTTTAAAATCAAGGTCACACATGACCCATTTCAACTTTTTAATTTCAAATTCAATTAAATTGCAATCTAAATGGGCCAATCCAATAAATTTATAAACTAAGGAAAATCCGGAGTGTTACAATATTACCCTCTTTTAGAATTTTCGTCTCGAAAATCGGGCGAAGTAGGGTTTCAAACAAATCATACAAATAGCTCAGAATGAGCTGCTCTCATTCCTGACTTCAGTTCCCAAGTGGCTTCCTCATTACCGTGTCGGTCCCATACCACTTTGATGAACGGAATCACTCTGTTCCGTAACACCCTTTACTCTCTATCAATTACTCGGACAGGCCTCTCGACGTAAGATACGTCGCTTTGCATTTCTATGTCTTGTACATTCAGCATTTGTGATGGGTCAGGGTTGTACTTCCTCAGCATAGAAACATGAAATACATCGTGCAGTCCTGACAACTGATGAGGGAGTATCAGACGACAAGCTACTTCCCCCACCTTCCCATGGATTGGGAAGGGTCCCAAAAATCTGGATGACAGCTTCCCTTTCTTTCCAAACCTCATGTGCACCTTTCGTAGCGAGACCTTCAAGAATACTAGGTCTCCCACTTCAAACTCAAGAGATCTTCTTTTTTTGTCAGCGTAACTCTTCTGACGACTCTGTGCCGTGAGCAGATGTTGTCGTATCACCTTGATCTGTTCTGTGGTCTCTGCAACCAGATCAGGTCCAATATGTAACACCCCGCCCTTTTTCAATATGTTTTCTATAAATCAGAGTCTATTTTTTTTTTTTATAATAACAGAGTGAGCAAGAGCGGGACGTCACAACTCGAGCTAAGTCCGAACTTCTAAAATCCGACCCTTAACTGGCCAACCCTATGTGTGCATGGACTAAGTCCATGAAAACGGTTCACACATAACAATATAAACATGCGGAATTAAAATCATAACTGCGGAATTATAATAGAACCTAGTTCTATTCCATTTTAGATAACAAAGTACGTCAAGTCCTTAATCGTAATTAACATATCATAATTATCCAAATAACCATCCAACCATAGCAAATCATCTAAGTTATTACATGTCTGAAGTCTAGTTACTCAAATTACAAATCCATAAGTAACTTAATTAAATATAAATTAAAAACATCCAAGCTCCTATGCTTGGCCCGTTTCGCGCTCATCGTTCTGCTTGTTTCCGATATCATCCACTAGGGTAGAAGTAGGACGTTAGAACAACGCGCCCAGTAGGTATTCCATTTAGGGCTAACACATGGTTAGTACAAAACATATATAATAATATCATAATGTCAAAAACCATATAAACCATGCAATGTCATGATGTCAAATGCAATGAGTCCCACCCATCACAAGTACATATAAGTACCCCCACATAGGTCTTTCGGACGCCCCAATGGAGTGTGGTCCCTCCAGTTTCTTCTTGATGGAAATGCACATCAAGGTATCCCACATAGGTTTTTCGGACGCCCCGACGGAGTGTGGCCCCTCCGGTTATATATCCTTCACCCCATGCCATGTATGAAATGCCAATGAAACACATGCTATTTTATCATGTAAACATAGCATTAAAACTCACATTTTGAAACAATATCTTTTACAACATAATTCATCAAAATACGATAAAACATTGTACTTAAACCCATGGTTTCAAAGAAGTGGAATCCTACCCAAGACCACTAACGTGTCCTTGCGCTTTCTTTCAGTAACCGCTCACGATCGTACACACCTTGTGAGGTCCCGTTACTTTATAATATATCAATCAATTAAAACCATGTCCCATTTGATTTACCATTAGGTCTAAGTCCATAAACACAACCTTGTTAACAAAAAAGTCCACAAAAGCATCCCCATGGGGTTCGTCCATACACCATGGCCGAACCCATGGTCCATTATTTCTACTTAATTACCATATTGCCATCCATGGCTATCATTCCATTAACCTAACCCTTCATACATTAAAACCATAGATCATTCCCCATGGGGTTCGGCCATACACCATGGCGAACCCCATGGTCTATCATTTTCACACTTATTTACATCATTGCTAGTATTCAAATCCATAACCAAAACATTCCTCATGGGGTTCGGCCATACACCATGGCCGAACCCCATGATCTTTGATTTTTAGCCTATATTACAATATTACCGTTACCTCCAACAACTTACTTTTAGGTTCCAAAACATAGGTCCATTCATTTATTTAAATATGTATAACACTCCAAATAACCCTTTAAAATGATCCATAACCGATTCCTTAATCCAAACATGATCCACCAATGAGGGACCCATTAAAAATTACTTCATGGGGTTCGGCCATACACCATGGCCGAACCCTATGATGTCTAACTTTCTAATTATATCAATTCCCATTCTTGAATCCATAAATCAAGGTTCCTTCCTTCTTTTTTCTTAATCCAAAAGTCCCTTATTAAAACCTTTCTAAATTAATAACCATCTTCCATGGGGTTCGGCCATACACCATTGCCGAATCCTATGGTTCATAATCTTCTCTTTAAAAATCATTAATCATTGATCTTTCATGATCTAAATACATGTAACCAATTCTATATCTCTCCATGTAAAACCTTTTAAAAATATGAATAATCTTCCATGGAGTTCATCCTTCAGAAACTCATAATCATTACCAACACACCTCATGGGGTTCGGCCATGCAACATGGCCGAACCCTATGGTTCTTTAATTTCTTTACAAATCATACAACTAAGATTACATCATTTGATGGTTCTCATTCATACATCCATCCATACCTTTTAAAACCATTCTAAATTATTAACCATCTTCCATTTAATCCCTTCAAAAGCATTGATATTCCTTCCATGGTTTCCAACCCATAAAAATAACCAATGACCTTCTATGGGGTTTAGTCATGCACTATGGCCGAACCCTATGGTTCATTCTTTCCATTACAATACCATCTTCATTCCTTAATCTTCTTCCATGGGGTTCGGCCATATACCATGGCCGAACCCTATGGTTCCTTTCATTAAAAAAAATTATCAAACTACTTACTGGTTCCGCGACTCCTCCGGTTTTCCTTCGTTTGTTCTTGCTCTTCCGATCTTCTCCTTCTTTATGTATGCCGAGCGCCCCTTGGTTTTGCTGCTGCCTCTCTTTGAATGAGTATGCCGTGCGCACTACCTTCCTTCCTCTTTTTTATAAAACCTCTACTTGGTCGCAACTTAGAAGGTGCCATGCGCCCCTTCTATGTTTTTCTTTTTTTTTAGATACTCCAATACATCTTGAATTGCGCATATCTCCTATACACGGCCAAGGCAATATCCCATCTCATCCATGCGTGTTGCCCATCTTGGGCAATCCTTGTTCAACTAAAACTCCTAAAATCTAGTCATCCATATCTTCCATTCGTGGACACCATATCCTCATATACCTCACAAGCATAACCTTATCTTGGCTTCCCCTCCAAGTTCCCTCTATGCGCATGCAATCTTCCAATTCCTTTATTTATAGGTATATTGCATTACCATATTAATTTAGCCCCATTTAATTTAAATTGAACTCACTTGTTGGTTAACCAAGTTAACCATGACCCATTGGGTCCCAATTGAGCATTTTGACCCAAATAGCAACATTGATCCAATTAAATGCTCCTTACCCATTTATTTCTATTGAAACCATTTCCACAATCCGTTGGGTCTTAATTGGACAATGACCCAACACTTTACCCATCTAAGGTCCATATCTAATAATTGAAAAATTAAATGGGTAATTTTCATATATATTAATAACTTGAAAATCCGGGGTGTTACAATACAACCCTCTTTTTAAAATTTTCGTCCCGAAAATCGAGTGAAGTAGGGTTTCAAACATTTACATAAATAGCTCAGGATGAGTTCTTCTCATTTCCGACTCTAGTTCCCAAGTGGCTTCCTCAATGCCATGTCGATCCCATACTACCTTGACAAACTGGATCGCTCGGTTCCGTAATACCCTTTGTTCTGTGTCCACCGTTCGGACAAGCTTTTCGACATATGTCACGTCGCTTTTGACCTCTATGTCATGTATATTCAGTACATGAGAGGGATCAGGATTGTACTTCCTCAACATCGATATATGGAACACATCGTGCAAAGATGCCAACTGTGAAGGAAGTGTCAATTGATAAGCCACATCCCCCATCCTTCTTATGATTGAAAACGGTCCCACATATCTTGGCGACAATTTCCCTTTCTTTCCAAATCTCATGTGTCCCTTTCGTGGCGAGACTTTTAAGAACACCATGTCCCCCACTTCAAATTCAAGGAACCTCATTCTCTTGTCAGCATAGCTCTTCTGACGACTTTGCGTAGTCGATAGATGCTGCTGTATCAACTATATCTGCGCTGTAGTCTCTGCAACCAACTCAGGTCCAATCAGTGCAGGCTCACCGGCCTCTGTCCAGGACACAGGTGATATAATGCCTCAAATGGAGCCATCTGGAGGCTTGCCTAGTAACTGTTGTTGTATGAGAATTCTACCAACGGCAAGTGATCCTCCCATCCACCCTTGAAATGTAGCATACATGCTCTCAGCATATCCTCCAATGTTTGTATTGTCTTCTCAGACTGCCCATCAGTCTGTGGATGGAATGTTGTGTTCATCAGTAGATCTGTTCCCATGGCCGACTACATGCTCTGCCATACTCTGCCGGTGAATCGACCATCTCTTTCAGACACAATAATTCGAGGAATACCATGTAATCTGATGATATCCCTGATATACCGCCGACCTCAAGTCTCAGATGAATCTGTCATCCTGATAGGAATGAAATGTGCAGACTTGGTCAGTCGATCTACCACGACCCATGTCGCATCATTTCCTTTTGAGGACCTTGGTAACCCTGTCACAAAATCCATGGAGATGTGCTCCCATTTCCATTTCGGTACTGGTAAGGGTTTGAGTAACCCTGGTGGCTTCTGATGTTCCGTCTTAACCTGCGACACGTTAAGCAATGAGCCACAAATTCTGCCACATCCTTTTTGAGTCCGTGCCACAAGTAATGTCTCTTCAGGTCATGATACATCTTGGTGTTGCCCGGATGGATAGAGAGTTTGGTCTGATGTGCCTCAATCAGTAACTCTTTTCTGCAAATCTGAGGCACATATATCCTTCCTCGGAATACAAGACCCTGTCCTTGACATAACTCCCACTCCGGTATGATTTCACCAGTAGACATCTTGGCCAATATCTCCTCCACCTCCGGGTCTATCCGTTGTTCCTGTTCAATCTTGGTAACCATGTTGGACCGTATGATCAAATTGTACATACTCCCATGGTTATTGATATATAAATGGAACTCTCGTATGGTATTCAGCATCTCCCATTTTGTCCTGATCAAACATGCCACCGATGCATGTGACATGCGGCTGAGGGCATCTACCACCTTGTTCGCCTTGACAGGGTGATGACGAAGTGCGAACTCATAATCCTGCAGATATTCCATCCATCTGCACTGCCTAAGGTTGAGCTATTTCTGATCAAACAAGTACTTCAAGCTCTTATGATCTGAAAACACTTCAAACTTCTCGCCATATAAATAATGTCTCCAGCTTTTGAGAGCAAAGACCACTGCGGCTAGTTCAAGATCGTTCGTAGGATAGAGGCGTTCATGTTTTTTTAACTGTCTAGAATCATAAGCCACCACACGATGAGTTTGACTGAGGACGCACCAGAGTCCTTCTCCTGAAGCATCGTATTGTACTTCATAACCCTTGCCTCTTTCCGGCAAAATTAAGATAAGTGCAGTTGTAAGTCTATTTTTTAGCTCTTCAAATCTCTGGTTGCACACGTTTGACCACTCAAATTTGATTCCTTTCTGAGTGAGTCGGGTCAGTGGAGATGCAATCTTGGAGAAGTCCATGATAAACTTCATGTAGTAACCAACCAATCCCAAGAAACTACGAATCTCGGTTACATTCTTTGGTGCTTTCCATTCTCCCACTGCCGCCACCTTAGCTGGGTCCATGACTATACCTTTTGCTGATATGACATGTCCCAAGAAGTTAACCTTGGGTAGCCAGAATTCACACTTGCTGGCTTTGGCATATAACATGTTCTTCCTCAAAGTGTCCAGAACTATCCTCAGGTGCTCAGCATGTTCTTCCTGAGTTTTGGAACAAATCAAAATGTCATCAATAAATACAATGACAAATTGGTCCAAGTAAGGACGAAAAATCCTGTTCATTAGATCCATGAACACAGCCGGTGCATTGGTGAGTCCAAACGGCGTGACTACAAACTCATATAGTTCATACCGCGTTCTGAAGGCTGTCTTTTTTATGTCCTCCTCCCTAACCCGGATTTGATGGTATCCGGACATTAAATCAATCTTAGATAAATGACTGGAACCTCTAAGTTGATCAAATAGATCATCGATCCTGGGTAGAGGATACTTGTTTCTGACTGTCAACTGATTCAGTTTTCGATAATCCACACACATACGGAATGAACCATCCTTCTTCTTCACAAATAAAACCGGAGCTCCCCAAGCCGATGTACTGTTCTGGATGCAACCCAGTCTGAGCAGTTCATCAATCTGCTTCTTTAGCTCGGACATCTCCGCTTGTGCCATCTGGTAGTGTAGTAATGACACTGGTGTAGTGCCAAGGTACAGCTTGATTTCAAAATTGATCTCCCTCATGGGAGGCAAGCTAGGGACTTCTGTTGGGGAATACATCCGCATAGTCATTTACTATTGCCGGAAGTTCAACCACTGGTACCTTGTTGATTCTGATACTGTTCAATACCAGATCGCTCAACCCTTCATGCAGTCTGTTTTGTTTGTTAGTACGCACCACATGTTGTTTTCCCTAGGGTGACCAAAATGTCACCCTGCGGCGATAGCAATCAATGTTGGCCTGAAAACTAACCAACCAGTCCATGCAGAAGATAATATCGTACTCTATCATATCGAGTACCAAATAGTTGAACTCAAATCTGAGTCCAGCGAGTTCAGTATTCACTGTTGTGCATATAAACCCCAATGATGTGTCTCCGATGGGGGATACAATGGTGAGTGATGTGGACAGTTTTTGTATTAAAGTTCTAGTTGTAGATATGAATGTAGCAGATATGAAAGAGTGAGATGCTCTAGTATCAAATAAAGTAAAAGCGTAGGAACTACTGACTACCACCATACCTTGAATCACAGAGTGATCCTCTGCTGCTGGAGGAGCTAAAGTAAATAACCGTCCAAATCTTGTAGGCGCCCGTCCCGCCTGGTTAAATGTCCTGCCTCCTCGTGAGTTAGCTAGTCTAACTGGTGGGCAAGATGAAGCTCTGGAATAAGAGGGTTTGTTGAGTTGTGGGCATTCCCTCTTAAAATGGCCCGGCTGATCACAATGAAAAAAGTTCTTCACCCCTCTGGGAGCCTGAGTGACTGATGCAGATGGGGAGGGATGATTAGGACGAAATCCCCCTGTTGACCAGTGGATGGTGAGGGTCTGCTAAAGTTCGGTCGGAACCTCTTGTTGGGCTGGAATGTACCCCTCCCACTCTGAGCTCGACGATTGTCAAAACGCACTAACTCAGCCATCTCTTGGTCTGCTATAGTGGCCCTGCTGACCACCTCTGCCAATGTAGCTGCCTTGAATATGGTTACCTTGGCCCTAATGCTTGGCCAAAGGCCCCGCTCAAACTTGGGTGCCCTTCAATACTTTGTATCCACCATATAGAATGCATAACAAGACAAGCTGAGAAACTCCTGGTGGCACTCTGCCACCGTCATGGTACCTTGTACCAAAGATAGAAAAGCTTGAGTCTGGCGCTCCTTTTCCTCCTCAGGAAAATAATTGTCCAAGAAGGTAGCTGAGAACTGATCCCAAGTCATCGCAGTCCTCTCTCCTTCCGGAAGAAGTGCTTGCTGCTTCTGTACCACCTCCCACCATTTACTGGCATCATCGATCAGTTGTGACGTGGCCAGTAAAATCTTGTCAGCATGACTCGTGATCTGCAATAAAGTCAGGATTTTTGTAATCTTCTTCAGCCAGTTTTCCACTCCGGCAGCCCCTTCTCTTCCTTTGAAGTAAGGAAGGCGTTGTTGCTGAAAGTCCCTGACCATGCTCCTGTCATTGGTTTCGTTGGTGGTTCCATTTCCATTCAAGTGTTGTTGAAGCACCGAAGTGACCACTGCTTTAACCAAGCTTTGTAGTTCAGGAGGCACCACCGGTATATTCACGCTGCTTTGTTCCTCTTCTTCTTGGTGGGATGGTTGTTGTTCCTCTTCATGTCGAGATTGTCGTTCCTCATCTTCATGTTGAGATTTTTCTACCTCCCTTTCATGTTGAGAGGCTTCTACCTCTTTTTCCTTCCCCTTCTGGTTTTGTCGGGTATTTCCCTTTGGAGGCATTTTCCCTAAGCCATAAAAATATCATGACTTAGTTTTCATCGTAAAGTTTGTATCTTCCTATTTTGGGGAAATTTCCAAATAAGCACTCTTGATTTTTCTTTGTTTTTTGGGGAAATCTATCCTATTTTGCTATGTTGGATAAGTCCAAATATTTTGACTGTACTTCCTTTGCTATCATCCATTGTTGTTCTCAAATTGAATGTTCCGTCTGAGTCTAAGGAAGTAAATTAATGTACGGGGGCCGGATTAATTTACTCCGAAAGATTCAATCTTTCTAGTTCGCTCTGATACCAACTGTAACGCCCCTCCCTTTTTCACTATGCTTTCCGTAAATCAGAGTCTATTTTTTTTTTTTTATAATAATAGAATGAGCAAGAGCCGGACGTCACGACACGAGCTAAGTCCGAACTTCTAAAGTCCGACCCATAACTGGCCAACCCTATGTGTGCATGGACTAAGTCCATGAAAACGGTTCACACATAACAATATAAACATGCGGAATTAAAATCATAACAGCAACGCCCCGCCCCTTTTCACTCGCTTAGCCGAAAATCAGAGTCTATTTATTTATTTTTTGAAATAAAGAGTGACAAAGACGACAGGACGTCACGACGCGAGCTAAGTCCGAGCTTCCATAGCCCGACCCTTAACTGGCCAACCCTACGTGCACATGGAACTAAATCCACGAGAACGGTTCACACGTAGAAAGTAAGCTTACGGAATGTAAACTTAATGCGGAATTATAATAGAGTCTATCCTACCAATTTTAGAAAGCAAGGAAGTTACATCACTTAATTAATAAAATACCTCAAAATTAGAATGTCCAAGATAAAGTCAAAACCAGAGCTAGTAATCTAAAATATTACAGTCCAACGAGCTAAGTTACTCAAATTACATTTCAAAAATTAAAACTTTAGTAAATAAACTAGCTCGCTCCTCCAAGCTCCTACGCTTGGCTCCCATCACGTCCTTCATTTCCTCCATTTCATCGTCATCATCTAAGGTGGAAGTAGGGCGTTAGACAACGCGCCCCGTAGGTACTCCCAGTAGGGTCAACACATGGATTAGTGATAACAAAACACATAGGTAATAATATAGCAAAACCATGCAATCAATGCCATGCCATGGGTGTCCTATGTCATGAGTCCCACCCATCATCCATATCATCATTATACAATGTCCCTCTTGATGGAAAAACCCTCATCAAGGTATCCCCATGTTTGTTTATCGGTTGCCCCGACGGAGCATGGACTCCAGTTACATTTCATCCCTCCCATGCCATGCATGAGATGCAAGTGTTAACATGCTATATAATATTACAAATCATGGCATTAAAAATCCCATCATTAATACATATAGTTTTATACCAAAATAAGTCAATTAAAGCATTCATATACACATAATCCATGGCTTACAATGTGTAACGCCTCGCCCTTTTTCACCTGTTTTCCGAAAATCAGAGTCTACTTTTTTTTTTTTTTAAATAGAAGAGTGAGAGAGGGCGCGGACGCCACGACGCGAGTTAAGTCCGAGCTTTTAAAGCTCGACCCTTAACAGGCCAACCCCACGCGTGCGCGGAGCTAAGTCCACGAGAACGGTTCATGCGTAGGAAGTAAGCTTGTGGATTATGATTATTGCGGAACATGATAATAGAGTCTATCCTACCGGTTTTTAGATAGAAGGGAAGCTACAACATTGAATTACCAAAATGCCCCTATGTTCATATTTATATCACAAAATATAATCGTCCATAAGTAACGTCCAAACCATCGTAAGAAACGTAAACTTATACAACCCGACAAGCTAAGTTACTTTAAAATTACATCTCCAAAATGTAAACGTAAATAAACTAAGACTGCGTTGCCCAAGCTCTTAAGCTTGGCTCCTGTCATGTCCATCGCTTCCGCCATCCCTTGCGTCATCAGCTAGGGTAGAAGTAGGGCGTTAGTCAACGCGCCCAGTAGGACTCCGATTAGAGCTAGTACATGGATTATTGATAACACACATATACCGATAAAATAACATATAACAAAATAAGCATGTGATGAATGTTATGCCATGGGTGCCTATGTCATGTGTCCCACCCATCATCCGTATGATCATACAATGTATTATCCCCATGTTTGCTTCTCGGTCGCCCCGACGGAGCATGGACTCCGGTTATAACCCTCAGGCTATCCCCATGTCTGATTCTCGGTCGCCCCGACGGAGCATGGACTCCGGTTATGGCCCCTCAGATATCCCCATGTTTGTTTCTCGGTTGCCTCGACGGAGCATGGACTCCGGCTTGTTTATTTTTTTCCGCCCAAGCCATGCATGAGATGTAGTGCATTATGCTATGTAATATATGTGTAATCCATATACTCAACATATCATACATAGCCATATAATGCATAATATTAAAATATAATCCATATGATTCATAACTTAAAACTCATCATAAGATAAATCATAATCATAAATCTATCATAAGCCAAATCAAAATAATTTAAAGTACCATCACATATCCATCGCTCACAAAAAGGTAGGAATCCTACCGAATACCGTATCGCGTTCCGTTATGCTTCCCGTTCGATAATCCGGTAGCCGATCGCGTACCGTTTGCGACGTCCGATACCTTATCACATTTACCGAATTAGTCCATACGTCATCCATGATTAAGTCCCTAACTTAGCCCATTATCCATTGGTTTTAGACTCATACATAAATTCGATTTTGGCCAATTTTTTAAAAATTCCGATTTGCGAGCCTAAAATACAGCATCTATCCGTTTCATTTAATCATTCGTAACATCCGATTCCAAGTCTAATCCCCATAGGGTTCTTCAATGTGGCACTTATTTACCGTTTTGCCACTCCTCTCTCATGGTTTAATCATCCATTCGTTTATGTATCTTCTAAGTCCAAACTTCATCCCTAATTTAGATCCATTAGGGTTTCATTGACCATGACCTAACTTCCATAAAAACAACCACCTAATTTAATTAAATTTGTAATCATCTAACTCCATATATGATTCAATAATTGGCCCATAATCATGACCTCCAAATGGGTCATGGGTTCGGCCATACACCATGGCCGAACCCATGGTGCCTATTTCCATTCCCTTGGGTCCATTTTACCTTCACCAAATGAAATTAAATCATTCATTTAAAATCCCATTTTTCATCTCATTTAAAACATCACATACCTACTCATAAATACATTTAAATTTATCATCTCTTTCCATCATTTTCCATTCCTTTTACCTTCATTAAAAATCACTAAATCATCACCATAGGGTTCGGCCATACACCATGGCCGAACCCATGGTTCATGGCTCATTTTCATAGATGTTATTTTAAAGACTAAGTTTTGTCCCAAATTAATCCAATTTGAAATTACTAATCTTCGTTCATTTTGGCCCTTTAAAACAAACTCTTAAGCATTGATACATACATTAACCTTAGCCTAAATTGATCCAAAATTGGGTCATGGGTTCGGCCATACATCATGGCCGAACCCATGATGTTTCTTTCTCCATTTTCTTGGTTTCATTTACCCATTTTAACATACTTCCAAATGAAGATTAAATCATCCATCTAAATCTTCATTTTCCATCAAAAGATTACTACATACCATACTTACTCATCTATTCAAATTCCCATTCCTCCATATTATTTTCCATGCCTAAAAGTCCCATAACCTTACTATAGGGTTCACCTTTATGGATGCCATTTTCAAAGACTCATGTTTTGTCCTAAAAATAATCCATTTAAAATCACTAACCTTCATTCATTTTGGCCCTTTAAAAAAAAACTTATATCATACACTTTGTAATCCATTTAAAACTATCATTTTCTCCATCATTTTCTATCTCTTCACTCTCATTAAAATAATCATGTGCATTCCCCATGATTTTCTCATCTTAACAATCCTTTAAAATCACCCATTCTTAACCATTTGAAACCTAATTTTCATTAACCATTCTCCAACACCTTAATTAAAAATCATCCATTTCTTAATCATTTGAAACCTAATTTTCATTAACCATTCTCCAACACCTTAATTAAAAATCATCCATTTCTTAATCATTTGAAACCTAATTCTCATTAACCATTCTCCACCATTTTAAACCTTCACACCTTAATTAAAAATCATCCATTTCTTAATCCATTCCTCCATTTTTATCCATTTCTTATCCTATCTTTTGATGGATCTTAGATCCATGGCCCACAACATTTTTGGCCATATTTGGTCTAAGAAATGGATTCCATATCCTATCTTTAAAAATATAAACTCTTGTTTAAGAAATTCTTACCGCACCGACGACTCCTCCGGTCCTTCTTTCTTCTTTGCTTTCCTTAGCCCTTTCTCTTCTTGATGATCGGCCAAGATGAGCTTGATCAATGGTGTGGCCCTCCAAGCTTAGGATCGGCCAATATTGAGTGAGTTTGTTTGAGAGGGATGGAGAGGGGAAGGTGATGGAAAACAAGACCTTAGCCTTTGATCTTGAGGTGGTGATGGTTGATCAATGCTTGGTCTTCCCTTTTCTTCTCTTCTTTTCCTCTAAGTCTTCTTATTTTCTTCTTTTCTTCTCTTGATACATGGAGGGACATTTTTTTGGGTGTGAAGAGAGGGAGAGTGAAATGAGAGGGATGAGATGGAAAACCCATCTCATCTTTGGTCTTACTTGGACCATACCCCTCCATCATGTCTCCACCAACCAAAGTATGGGCTCCCTTGACCTTGGTGGTGGTGGTTGAGACCCAACCACCAAGCATGGCTCCCATGTCCTCTTTGACTTGTTTATGTTGACCCTAATTAATCAACCTAATTAATTAAGTTAAGTCCTCACTTAGGTTAATTAATTTCTATCCAATTTAATTCCATCAAATTATCTATCTAATAAATCCACCCATGGTTGACCAAGTCAATCATGGTGGACGGCCCCCACATATACCTACCCCACCCGCCACCTCACTTGATGAGGTGGAGTTGGGCCCCACTTGGCCATGTTATTTTAATTCCATTGATTTTAACTTAGATAATTTTACAATAATTTTAATCAATTTAATTTACCTTAATCCACCTTAGTCTTCTTAAATTTATCCATGGTTGACCAAGTCAACCATGATGGTTGGTCCCACTTTTTCCTTGGTCCACACGCCACCTCAATTGGTGAGGTGGAGGTGGGCCCCATTTGGTCATATTATTTCATTTCATTACTAACTTTGGGGTTTTAATTCCAAATCACCCTTTTTAAATTAATTGGCCGACCATTGGGCCCACGGCCCAACCGATTATTTTCTACCCCTTTACCTTAGGGTTTGGACCAATTTTGATTCATTGGGTCCCACATGGTGATCGGGCCCACTTTGACTCAAATTGACTACCTTTGACCCAATTACTTCTCATTGACCCATTAAATGGATTTCATCCAATTTGTGGCCCAATTGGCCATTCTTGGACCCTTGTCCCAACTTTTGATTCATTTGGTATTCCATCATGTCAAAATTCAATTTAAAATCAATAAATGCCAAACATATATTGATTTGAAAATTCGGGCTATTACACAATGAGGTAGGAATCCTACCAAAGACCAACTAATGTGCCTCGCGTTTCCGTCCACGAATTCGGTCACCGATGGCGTACCGCTTGCGAGCTCCCGTTACCTTATTACACATCAACAAATTAACCCAATGTTTCAACCATGTCTAAGTCCACCATTCATGCCTTAGTGGGGTTCGGCCATACACCATGTCCGAACCTCACTAATTAGGTTTTTGGGTCCCTTTTTGATCCATTGATCATTTTAATCATGTGGGTCAAGGTCAGCCACACTTTGGTTCATTTATCCAACACCTAAGGTCATCATTAAAAGTCCCTAAGTCCACAACCATCCCCCATGGGGTCCGGCCATACACCATGGCCGAACCCATGGTTCTTCATTTTTTGGCCATATTTACGTTTTTGCCACTCCTCCTTTCCATGGTTAATCACCTTTTATTTAGGCATGTCCATATCCCTAACTGATCCATAACCATGGATCCCTCAATGCCTCATTAATCATGACTTAAAAATCAGTATACATCATGCATTTTCTTAACATAATACCCATTCATTTTAATCATGCATAGCTCCATACTTAACCCATGAAATGACTCATAAAATGGGTCATGGGGTTCGGCCATACACCATGGCCGAACCCATGATGTTATTTTCCTCATTTTCGTGGATCTTTATCACATTTTAGATCCACAACAAGTCCCTCCATGAGGGGATTCCATCATACATTTAGGTCATCATTTTTTTTCATCATTAAGTACATTTTGAGTCCATTAAAGCCACCAACATTCCCTCATCATTTTCCATCTTTTTCACCCATTAAAGTCACTAATACACCTCCATAGGGTTCGGCCATACACCATGGCCGAACCCATGGTCCATGGTCCATCTTTATTTGTAACATTTAGGACCACAAATACTTATTAACCTTTCTCCATGGATTCCCTCACTTAACCCCTTTAAAACTTACTATCATTTAGCCATTCAAAAACCTCAAAATCATTAACCATCATTGCATGGTTTTCTATCCTTTAAACCCCTTAAGAATTACTTAATCTCCTTCCATGGGGTTTGGCCGTATAATATGGCCGAACCCTATTGTTCATTATTTCTTCAAAAATCATATTTCCATGATTTGTTACTTGATGGTTCTCATACAAGAAACCCTAGGGGTTTGGCCATGCAAAGGCCAAACCATACATTTTGATCATTCACCATACTTTTGAAATGCATGAGGTCCTCTCCATGTACCCATAACATTTAGGGTTCGGCCATGCAATGGGCGAACCATGGTCTTTTACCCACTTTTGCCATGCATGCATACATAACCCATAGATATACATAGTGTCATTAGTATTCCATTAACCTATCTTACCCATTAGGGTTTGTCCATTTCTCATCCCCTTTCTTGGATGGATTTTAGATCCATGGCCCATAATATTTTGGCCACCAATTTAATCCAAGAAAAATGGACTCCATGGTCTCCTTTTAACTCTTTTGAAAATAAACTCTTGTTGAGGACTACTTACCAATCCCACGGCTCTTCCGGTTTCCTTTTGCTCCTCTTTGATCCTTAGCCTTCATTCTTCCTCTTCTCTTTGATCTTCGGCCAATATATGAGCTTGATCAAGATGAGATCATCAAGGGTTGGTTCGGCCAAGATGGAGGTAGGTTTGAGAGAGGGAGAGGAGGAAAGAATGGGAAAATATCCTAAGTCTTGGGTCTTGAGATGGTGGTCGGCAAAGCTTGGGATCTCCTCCTTTTCTCTAAGTCTTTTTCTTGTCTTTCTCCTTGTGTGAGGGTCGGCCAAGAGAGGGAGGGAGACCATGGAGGAACCATAGGGTTCGGCCATACCCATGGAAGAAAATTGAGGGAATGATTATGGTTAAATAATGGAATGATGAACCATAGGGTTCGGCCATGTTGTATGGCCGAACCCCATCGAAGGACTTTGGTGATTTTAATGGAAGTGTGGAGGATCAAAATCATAGAGTTATGGTTATAATTTTAAAAGGGTTTTAATGGATGATTTTTGTGAAGATCCTTAGACTCTATGGCCGAACCCATAAATAATTATGGAATTATGTTCATGTATTTAGATCATGGAAAATGATGGGAAAGGTTATTTATGATTTATTTTAAATGGATAGAAGGTTTGATGGTTTTAGATGCAATTGGATCGTGAAAACCATGGAGGGTTATGATGTTTTTTATTGCATTTAAAAGAGAAGATTATGCACCATAGGGTTCGGCCATGATGTATGGCCGAACCCCATGGAGGATTGTTATTAATTTAGAAAGTTTCTAATTATGGACATTTGGAAAAAAAAAAAAAAAGGAAGGAACCTTGATTTATGGATTCAAGAATGGGAATTGATATAATTGGAAAGTTAGACATCATAGGGTTCGGCCATGGTGTTTGGTCGAACCCCATGAACCAATTTTTAAGGGTCTTGTATGGACCTAATATGATTAAAGGAATGGAGGATTTTATCTATGGTTCTATGGTTGTGGATCATTGGTGGATTTATGTATGTAATGTTTAAAAATTATGGACCTATATTGTGAACCTAAAATTAAGGAGAGGAAAGATCATGGGTTCAGCCATTTTGTATGGCCGAACCCCATGAGATGGGTTTGTGGATCAAAACATGGACTTAGGCATTTGTTAATGGATGAAAGGATTGGTTATGGAATGTTAGCCATGAATGGCAATATTGTAATTTAAATAGGAAATAAGGGACCATGGGATCGGCCATGGTGTATGGCCAAATTCCATGGGAATTATTTGGTGGACTTAGGGTCTACGTATGGTAGATTTAAAATGAATGAAATGTTAACTAAAGATTAGACCAATGGCAAAGCTGTAAATAGATTGGAAATGATAGACCATGGTTCGGCCATGGTGTATGGCCGAACCCCATGACGAATGTTTTATGGACTTGGACTTTATGATAAATCAAATGGGACATGGTTTTAATTGATTGATGTATTATAAGGTAACGGGACCTCACAAGGTGTGTACGATCGTGAGCGGTTACCGGACGGAAGCGCAAGGACACGTTAGTGGTCTTTAGTAGGATTCCACCTCTTTGAAACCATGGGTTTATGTGCAATGCTTTTATCTTATTTTACGTTGCAAAAGATATGTTTCAATTGTGAAGGTTTAATGCTATGTGTACAATATAAAATAGCATGTGTTTCATTGGCATCTCATGCATGGCATGGGGTGAAGGATATGTAACCGGAGGGGCCACACTCCGTCGGGGCGTCTGAAAAACCTATGTGGGATACCTTGATGTGCTTTTCCTTCAAGAAGAAACCGTAGGGTCCACACTCCGTCGGGGTGCCCGAAAGACCTATGTGGGGGTACTTATATGTACTTGTGATGGGTGAGACTCATTGCATTTGACATCATGACATGACATGGTTTATATGATTTTTGACATTATGATATTATTATATGTGTTTTGTACTAACCATGTGTTAGCCCTAAATGGAATACCTACTGGATGCGTTGTTCTAACGCCCTACTTCTACCATAGTGGATGATACAGGAAACGAGGGGAACGAGATCGCGAAAAGGGCCAGGCATAGGAGCGTGGATGATTATAGTTTCTATTTTGATTAAATTACTTATGGACTTGTAATTTGAGTAACTACACTTCGGCATGTAATAATTTTGATGATTGGATATGGTTGGATGTTTAGTTGGATAACTATGTTATGTTAATTATGATTAGGGACTTGACGTACTTTGCTATCTGAAATGGAATAGAACTAGGTTCTATTATAATTCTGCATGTTTTGATTTTAATTCCGCATGTTGATATTATTATGTGTGAACCGTTTTCATGGACTTAGTCCATGCACACATAGGGTTGGCTAGTTAAGGGTCGGACTTTAGAAGTTCGGACTTAGCTCGTGTCGTGACGTCCCGCTCTTACTCACTTATGTTATTTAAAAAAAAAATAGACTCTAATTTTCGAAAAGCAGCGAGTGAAAAAGGGCGGGGCGTTACAGTGCATGTATATAATCCACAGTGTGTCAACAAGGTAGGACTCCTACCAACGTCCAAGTATTGTATCCTTGTTGTTTTGTGATGTGACGCACAACAATTTCGTCAAAACCAATCATACCCCTTCCACGAAATCTCTTTACCTTAGATGAATTCCATCATATACAATAATCAAATTAATTATCCAATTGATTTAAATCATTCCTTACCTACTTCCAGTTAAACTTAAACAATCTGGAAAATTATATAAAAAAAATTAACTTTAAAATTCAGTCGACTGAATCAAGAATTCAATGGACTGAACTCGGCAGATCACCGTCCGCTACCCGTCCTGCAGACGATGAAACCCATCCATGGACAGTCAAAACCCGTCCCGCGGACAGTCCACACCCTTCCACAAACAGCACTTTGTTCAGTCTATTACCCGTCCGCGGATGGTAGAAACATGTCCCGTGGACGATAAAAACTAGTCCGCAGACAACACTATTCATGTTTGTTACCTGTGACACGTGACCCGGTACCCATCACCCGCTACCCGTGACCTGGTACCCAGTACCCGCTACCCGGTACCCATGACCTGTCCTACGGACAATCCACACCCGTCCCACGGACTGCAGAAACCCGTGCTACAGGCATGCAACCCATCCGCATACAACATCATATTCATGTCTATTACCAGTCCGCGGACGGTCGAAACCCGTCCCACGGATGGTGATACCCATCCGCATACAACATACAATCCATGTCTATTACCCGTCCGCAGATGGTCGAAACCCATCCCCCGGACGGTGATACCCGTCTAGCAGACAGTGTAACCCGTGTTCAGTCCTCCCTTGTTTGCATGTTTTTACAGTCTTTTCTTCAATCATTTAACCCTTCTTGGATGGATTTCAAGGTCCATGGCCTTAACATAATTTTTGCCATCCTTTTTCAATCAAATATGGAACCCATAGGTTCGGCTACACCATGGCCAAACCTATGGTTTCCTTTGTCATAATCCCATAACATTAGACTCAACACATACATTTTCCCTTGTCTCCTTCGTTTATTTTGGTCTATTCTTTACTCTTCAGTCCTTCTCCTTCCTTCTTCCTTCACCAAGCCTCTAAGTCTAGAGGTGTAAAGACGAAAAAGAAAGAGAGAGATGAGAGGAAGAAGATGGAAATCTTCTTGATCTAGGAAGTGTGGTCGGCCAAGGGGTGTGAAGTGCCCCTTGGTTGGTGACTTTTATCCAACCCCCAAGTCATTTCCCCTCCTCCCTTTATGATTTGTTTCTCCCATGTGTCCCTTGATTTAACCAAGGAGACACATGGCTATGGTCTTCCCCCTTCCCAACGTTGGTGCCTTGGGTTCCATCCTTTGAGATGGAACCCTCCACCTCCCACTTGACTCACTTCAAATGGGAGTCTCCTCACTTCCCTCTCAACTCACTTTAAATGAAATCTTTCCCCAATTCAAGCACTTGAACTCAACATTAATAAATTCTCAACCCATGTGAACTCTCTTTCCAACTCAATCATTATTCAACTCAACCTTTGAGCTCACCCATGGTTGATCAAATCAACCATGGTTAGCCGACCATACATGATACTTTTACCACTTGCCACCTCACTTGATGAGGTGGATTTGGGTCCCACTTGGCCATGTTACTCACATGCCACCTCACTTGATGAGATGGATCCCATGCTTTGGATCTTAATTGGTTATTTGACCGAATTAAATTAATCCTTTACCCATTTTCTTTCAAAATCCATTCACCTTGACCCATTGGGTCCCAATTGGGTAATTGACCCAATTAATTACATTTACCCAATTACTTGCAATCAAACTCTATCCATGATCCATTGGATCATAATTAGGCCATTGACCCAATTCTTACCCATCTAAAGTCCATTCCATCCATAAATCTTAAATTCAACGAATTTAATAATTTAAATAGACAAAATCCAATATATTATTGTATTGAAAAATCCTGGGTGTTACATTAAGGAAGCCCTAAGAGCATGGTATGAAAGATTAACTCAATTCTTACTTGAGCATGACTTTAAAGGGGGAGTGTGGACACAACATTGTTTGTCCAAAAGACTAAGAGATCCATTATTATTGCTCATATCTATGTGCATGACATAGTTTTTGGATCTACTTGTGAAAAAGACCGCTATTGATTTATCCAAACTCATGAAATCTGAATTTGAAATGAGTATGGTTGGAGAATTGAATTATTTCCTTGGTCTTCATGTCAAACAACGTGATGAGGGCCTCTTTATCTATCAAACAAAATATGCAAAAGAGCTTGTAAAGAGATTTGGCTTTGATGGATGCAAACACTCAGCTACCCCCATGAGCACAACGATTAAACTATTAAAGGATGAAAATGGAAAAGATGTTGATCCTAACTTGTACAGAAGCATGATTGGAAGCCTATTGTATCTCACAACTAGTAGACCAAACATCTCAATTAGTGTTGGAGCTTGTGCCAAATTTCAAGCTCAACCCAAGGAGTCATATCTCAAAGCAGTTAAGAGGATTACCAAGAATGTGGCTGGAACTACTATGTATGGAATTTGGTTTCCATGTGATATATCTTCCAAGATTGTAAAGTACACTGATACAGACTGGGCTGGAAATATTGATAATAGAAAGTCAACTAGTGGAGGATGTTTCTACATTGGAAATTGTTAGTAGCTTGACATAGCCATAAGCGAACATCAATTTCTCTCTCCACAACTAAAGCAAAATATATTGCAGCTGCAAGTTGTTGCACTCAATTGATTTGGAATGGACCACATGTTAGTTGATTATGGTATTGGGAAAGAGTCTATGACTCTCTATTCTGATAACACTAGTGCAATCAATATCTCTAAGAAAACACTCAAGGACCAAGCATATTGACATAAGGCACTATTTCATTAGAGAGTTAGTGCAAGAGAAGACCATTGAGTTTGAACACTTTGGTACGGAAATTCAATTGGCAGATATCATGACCAAACCTTTGGATTTAACTTAGTTTCTCTATCCTAGAAAGTCCATTGGCATTTGTGTTTCCCCTTAAAATGTTTCAGTTTGTTTCATGTGCTTATTTCGTTGGCATGCATGAGTTTATTTTGGCATATCTTTCTGTTCAAATGCATGTTACTGTAACGCCCCGCCCTTTTTCACTCGCTTTCCGAAAATCAGAGTCTATGAAAATTAGAGTCTATTTTTTTTATATAAATAGAAGAGTGATAGAGAGCGGGACTGTAATACCTCGATTTTCCAATTTATTATTTTATATGAAAGTTATCCAATTTAATTGATGAATATGAGATATGGATCTTAATCCAAAATTATGCATGGCCGAATTTCAAGATCAATGTTTATGCGCATGTGATAATTTTAAATAGGTTATGCAAATAATCTTAAACTAATTAAAAAGGAGGGTACACGGCATTGCTATATGTATTTTAGCATTGGCCGATTGGAAGGTCTTAAATTAAGAAAGGGAAAGTCGGCTATGGCTAATTAAAGAGGGAAAGTCGGCCATGGTTAAATAAGGAAGGTTTGATATATGTTCAGTATTTTGGTTATAAATTTCCACTCCAATATTCGATTGCTTTGATTCTTTTTGCGTTGGAAAGAAGACTTCAAGGGATACAACTTTGTGGTTTACCACTTTTTCTGATTCAGAAGTTAACGAGGTCAAAACGGAGCTACAATATGGTATATGTGTAAAAACGGGGAACACAAGGGGCGCACGGCTAAGGGTTGCTTATCTTAAGAACTTTCTAATGTGGGATTAAGAAAGGCTATAAAAGGATAGATCAAGAGGGATACACGGTTTTGACATCCTTTATTGTTGAGTTTATTCCTCTCTCTCCCTCTCTCAATTCATCATTCTCTTCCACACGGCAAGAGCAAGGAGAAAGGAGAAGAAGATTGGAAGAGAAAGATCAAGCAAGGAGAGAACAAGAAATCAATCGGAAAGAGGTTAGTATCTTAATGGTATAGTTTTATTTTTGAAACAAAAAGAACCATAGGGTTCAGCCATGGTGTTTGGCCAAACCCCATGGAGAGAAATTGGAGATGATTTAATGGTTTAAATGGAGAGAAAGAACCATAGGGTGGGCCATAGTGCATGGCCGGACCCCATGGAAAGATTTTATTTAATTGATGGGTTTTAAGATTGAAAACCATCGAGAGTTTTGATTTATTCATTGGGTTTATGATCTTACATTTTAAATCATAAAAACCTTTGATGGTGGTCGGTTTTAGATTCAAGAAATCAATGAAAGAATATGGATTGTTTTATGGCTAATTGTTTGGATCCATACTAATGAAAAGAAGGGGTGAGGTTCGGCCATGGCGTATGGCCAAACCCCACCAAATATTTAATGAATTGGTGGTTGAGTTTAATGGATCTAAACCATTGAGGAAGGTCACCATGGCCGAACCCCATGGAGTTGTTTTTGGAATGGGAATTAATGTGGAAAGGTTCCAAATATGGAAAGTGTTGCTAAAATTAGAAAGCTTCTAATTTTGGAAAGAAGGTTGCTAAATTTAGAAAGCTTCCATGTATGGAAGGGGTGCCTAAATTGGAAAGCATCACATTATGGAAAGTGTTGCTAAATTGGAAAGCATCCAAGTATGGAAAATGGTTGCTAAATTTGGAAAGCATCCAAGTATGGAAAATGGTTGCTAAATTTGGAAAGCAATCTAAATATAGAAGGAAGCTTATTATTTTTTGAAACCTTCTATTTTTGGAAGGTGTTTCCAATTATGGAAATGGTTGGTTAATTAAGGAAACAATCTATTTATGAAAGGTGTTTCCAATTATGGAATATGATATTTAAGTATGGAATTTATATTTGGAAAGCATATAATTATGGAAAGGTGGAGTTAATTTGGAAACTATACACCATAGGGTTCGGCCAAGGTGTATGGCCGAACCCCATAGTCCAAATTAAGGGATCAAATGGCATTTTAAATTATGGTTAAAGGCTGATAGATGAATTGAATTTATGAACCTATTATATGAGTTATGTGTTTTATATTTTTAGGGTACAAACATGTGTTATGAATTATGGTGAAAGAAAGGGTAAAAATGTAATTACACACCAAAATGGAGGATCATGGGTTCGGCCGTGGTGTATGGCCGAACCCCATGAGTTGTGTTTTATGGACTTGATGGTTATGGAAATTTATAGGGTCTAATTATGGTAAATTTAGATGAATGAGGGAACAATGGCATTTTCGTAATTAGGTGTGAAAAGTGGTAAGCCATGGGTTCGGCCATGGTGTATGGCCAAACCCCATGGGGTTTTTGTTTATGGATTTGGTATTTTGGAAATCAATTGGGACTTGGTTTTGATTTACGTTATATTATAAGGTAACGGGATCTCGCAAGCGGTGCGCAATCGGTGAGTGAATCTTGGACGGAAATGCAAGGACACGTAACGGTTTTTGGTAGGATTCCACCTCTTTGAAACCATGGTCTATGTACTTTGTTTTTATCTTATGTTTGATGAAAATATGTTTCAACTGATATGCTTTATTTGAATTTCAAATGCTATGTGTGAATGGTTTAAAATAACATGGATTGATTATGTTTCAAAAGGTGATTTTAAATGCTATGTTTACATTATTAAAATAGCATGTGTTTCATTGGCATCTCATGCATGGCATGGGGTAGAGGATTTATAACCGGAGGAGTCACATTCCGTCGGGGCGTCCGAAAAACCTATGTACGCTACCTTGATGTGATTTCCATCAAGAAGATTCCGGAGGGTCCACACTCCACCGAGGCGACCGGAAGACCTATGTGGTGGGTACATTTATGTACATGTGATGGGTGAGACTCATTGCATTTGGCATCATTGCATGGCATGGATTTTACCTGGTTTTATATATTATGTTATAATATATGTTTTGCACTAACCATGTGTTAGCCGTAACTGGAATACCTATTGGGCTCGTTGTTCTAACGCCCTACTTCTACCCTAGTTGAAGATACAGGTATTCAGGGGAACGAGGAACGTAAGACGGGCCAAGCTTAGGAGCTTGGAGGATTAAAGTTTATGAGTTGTTAAAGATACTCATAGGCTTGTATTTTGAGTATCCGGAATTCGGAATGTAATAACTTAGAGATGATTTGCTATGGTTGGATAGTTTACTGAATAATTATGATATGATAATGATGATTCAAGACTTGACGTACTTTGCTATCTGAAGGGAATAGAACTTGATTCTATTATGATTCCGCATTTTGATGTTATGATTCCGCATGTCATGATTTTATTCCGCAAGTTGATATTGCTATGTGTGAACCGTTTTATTGGACTGAGTCCATACACACATAGGGTTGGCCAGTTAAGGGTTGGACTTTAGAAGTTCGAACTTAGCTCGCGTCATGACGTCCCGCGCTCTATCACTCTACTCTATTATAAAAAATAAAAATAAAAAATAGACTCTGAATTTAAGGGAAAAAGCGAGTGAAAAAGGGCGGGGCGTGATAGGGATGTCATGACGCCAGCTAAGTCCGAACTTCTAAAGTCCGACCTTTAACTAGCCAACCCTACGTGTGCATGGACTAAGTCCATGAAACGGTTCACATGCAATAACTTAAACATGCGGATTAGATCATAGCTGCGGATTATAATAGAACCTAATTCTACTCCATTTAGATAATAAAGTAGTCCATGTCTTTAACCATAATTAACTTAACTTAATATCCAAAACAAACCATTCAAACCATAGCAAAAATCTAAGTTATTATATGCCCGAATTCTAGCTACTCAAATTACATAGTCTATGAGTAATTTAAACACAATATAACTTAAACAATTCCAAGCTCCTATGCTTGGCTCCTTTCGCATTCATCGTTCCCTTCATTTCCCGTGTCATCCACTAGGGTAGAAATAGGGCGTGAGACAACGCGCCCAGTAGGTACTCCAAATAGGGTTAACACATGGTTAGTACAAATCATATAGATAATATAACATCAAAATCTTGTAAAACAATGCTATGCCATGTATACAATGAGTCCCACCCATCACAAACACATATATCCTCTTGATGGAATTCTTCTCATCAAGTTATCCCCGTAGTTGCCTTACGGACGCCCCGACGGAGTGTGTTCTCCGGATTCTTCTTGATGGATAATGTACATCAAGGTCTTCCCACGAATGCCTTATGGACGCCCTGACGGAGTGTGGCCTTCGGTTACCAATCATTCCTCCCATGCCATGCATGAGATGCTAATGAGAACACATGCTATTTTAATTTATAAACATAGCATTAAAAACCTCACATTTGAAACATATCATTTTACAACATACTTCATCAAAATAAGATTAAAACATCATACATAATCCATGGTTTCAAAGGGTAGAATCCTACCAATGACAACTAGTTTGACCTTGCGTTCTTGTCCGAAAATCGTTCACGACCATATACCGTTTGTGAGGTCCCGTCATCTTGTTACATATCAACAAGTCAAACTAAAGCCCCATTTGATTTACAATAATGTCCAAATCCATAACACACTTTGTGGGGTTCGGCCATACACCATGGCCGAACCTTACTCACTTGGTTTTAGTGCCTCTCTTGATTTATTAATCATTCATCACCAAGTTAATCATTTAAACCCTTAACATAAATCTATAAACCAACCTTAGTGGGGTTCGGCCATACAACATGGCCGAACCTCACTTACTTGATTTGGTCCCTCTTTGATCTATTACTCCATCACCACTTAGTTAATCACTTAACAATTAATCATCTACCATTGGTAACCACCTAAGTCCATAAAAACATTCCTCATGGGGTTCGGCCATACACCATGGCTGAACCCATGATCTTTCATTTTCTTGCCTATATTTACAACTTTGCCATTTATACAAATCCATAACCAATAACATAATCCATGAACATAGATGTATATAATTAAATCCTTTATTTCCTTGTTCAATCCTCCATTCATTTAAACATGCATAACAACTCTAAATGTTCCTTTAACATGTTCCATCAAATGGTTCATTAAATGGTTCATGGGGTTCGACCATACACTATGGCCGAACCCATGATATCTTATCTCCATATTTTATCATCTTAAGTTCATAAACCAGTCCCTCTATGGGGAGGTTTATATCATATCCTTGGGTCTTTATTTACAACTCCAAGTCCATACATATGACTTCATTTAAATCTTCCATGATCATCAATACTCTTCCATAGAAAACCTTTTAAAATTATTAACAATCTTCCATGGGGTTTGGCCATACACCATAGTCGAACCCTATGGTTCATAATCTTCTCTTTAAAAAATCATTCATCCAAGATTATCCTTTGATGGAATTCCCATACAAACATCCTTTAGAACCCTTTTAAACCTTTTAAAATCCTAAACATACATCTATAATTTCCATCTTTTCAATCCATTAAAAGTACCCAATGTCTTTCCATGGGGTTCGGCCATGCACCATGGCCGAACCCTATGGTTCATCCTTTCCATTAAAACACAATATTCATCCCTTAATTTTTCTTCCATGAGGTTCGGCCATACAACATGGCCGAACCCTATGGTTCATCATTGGTCTTTAGCCATTATAAAATTAGGGTTCGGCCATGCAATGGCCCAACCATGTCCTTGACCCTTTACCCTCTTTTCTTATTTATGAAATTTATCGAGCACTTACCGATTCTGCGACTCCTCCGGTTTCTTTCTCTCCTTCTTGCTCCTTTCCTTCCTTAGCCTCTTCTTCCTTCCTTCTTGCTCTTTAGCCGAGACTGATCTTGATGAAACCCCTTGGAGTGATTCAGCCAAGAGATATAGTTTGAGAGAGAAAGGAGAAGATTAGGATAGAAAATACTCCAAGTTCTTGTCTTGAGGGTGGTCCGCGTTGTATGAGAGGTAGAGAGTGACATAAAATTGTCTAAGCATTCTAGTCTAGAAAAGTGATTCGGCCAAGAGAGGGAGAGGGTGTAAGTTCTAAGGTAAATGGGTCGAAGGTGAGTGTGATTGGGCCATGGGCCCAATGGTGATCCAAGTAGTTGAAATGGATTTAATTAAATCACCTAAGTTGGAATTTATTTAAAACCTAGGTGACATGGCCAAATGGGACCCACCTCCACCTCACCAAGTGAGGTAGCGTGTGGACCAAGGATTGGTGGGACCGACCACCATGGTTGAATGGTCAACCATGGGTGTATGCATGAAGGGAATTTAAGTAAATGGAATTAAGTAACCTAATGATCTAATTAAATAATTAATTAAGCTAATCAAATGGGGTGGTCAAAGGGGTCAAAGTTGGAAGACCAAACCACCCACTGCAAGGCATCAAAAACGTTGGCCAGTGGTAGTTGGGTCATAAAGGATGATAAAAATCTATGTGGTTGGTGGGGAGAATTTATGGTTGAGTATAAAGTAAGTAACCTTGGGATAAGATGGGTTTTCATCTTATCCCATCCTCATTTTTCACTCTCTCCATCTCTCCCACTTTCTCATTGCCATCCCACACCCAAGGGAGAAGAAGAAGAAAGCTAAGGAGAAAAGAAGAGAAGAAGAGAAGAAAGAAGTGAAATTTTGATCCACCACTCTAAGATCAAGGGCTACCATCTTCCTTCTCATCATCTCCCCCTCTCCCTCTCCCAAACCTAACCCTACCTTAGCCGATCCAAGCCTTGATGTTTTTCATTGGGTCAAGCACATCTTGACCGACCAAAGATCAAGAAGAAGGAGAGAGGAGGCTAAGGAAATCAAGAGGAGAAAGAAAAGCCGGAGGAGATGTCGGATTGTAAGTAAATCCTAAACAAGAGATTTGGATTTTTAGGGTTTAAGATTTGGGATCCATTCTTGTTAGATTTGATGGTGGCCAAATGATCAATATATAGGTGATATTGTTTATTTTAATGGTGGAAATTTGGAAATTTGATGGAATAAATGGAGAATGGATCAAAATACGGACAAAGGCCCAAGTATGGCCCAATGGACCATGGATTGGATTTAAAATCATTTAAATGGTCAATTGGGCCAAGGATAGTTAAATTGGGCCCAATACCCATTTGGGACCCAATGGATCAAGATGATGTAAGCTCTAAGGTAAATGGGTAAGAGGAAAATGTAGTTGGGCCATGGGCCCAATGGTGATCCAATAAGAGGAATGGATTGAATTGGAAATTAAATCATCTAAGTAAATGTTAATTGGACCTAAGTGACGTGGCCGAATGGGGCCCACCTCCACCTCACCAAGTGAGGTGGCGTGTGGACCCAGAGATTGGTGGGGCTGGCCACCATGGTTGAATTGGTCAACCATGGGTGTATGTATGAAGGCAAATTAAACAAATGAAGTTAAGTTCAAGTGAGAATTAATTAATTAACCTAATGATCCAATTAAGTAGTTAATTAACCTAATAAAAAAGGTGGTCAAAGAGGGGAGACCAAAACACCTCATTCCAAGCTTAAGAGAAGAAAAAAATGTTGGCTAGTGGTGTTGGGTCAAAAAGCATATAAAATATCTTATGGGTTGGTGGGAGAAATTAATGGTAAAGTTATCTTAACCAACCAAAAAGGAGATGACTTCATCTCATCTCTCAAATTCCATCCTCATTTCACTCACTTCATCTCTTTCACTCTCAAAACCGTCCTACACCTAAGGAGAAGAAAGAAGAAGAGAAACCATGGAGGAAAGAAGAAAAGAATGCTAAAAAGAGAAGAAAAAATTCAAAGCAAAGGCCCACCACTCCAAGATCAAAGGTTGGGATCTTCTTTCTCACCATCTCCTCATCTCCCTCTCTCAAGCACACCCCATCTTGGCCGACCCAAGCTATGGTGTTTTCACATTGATCAAGCATGTCTTAGCCGATCAAACAAGGAGAAGAAGAAGGAGAAAGGCCAAGGAAATCGAGAGGGGAAAGAAAGACCGGATGAGTCGTCGGATCGTAAGTATTTTCTAAACAAGAGATTTGGATTTTTAGGGTTTAAGATTTGGGATCCATTCTTGCTAGATTTGATGGTGGCCAAATGATTATAGGCCTTGGATCTCAAATCCCTCCAATGGAAGGATGAAAGTGGACAAAACTCCAATGGGTAAGTTAGGGTTAAGAAAAAAAATGGACAAAGTGGATAAATTAGGTTAAGAAAGAAAAATAAATGCATTAAGGACATTGGTATTAAGAATTGTTTTAAGCATGGATATATGTAAGTTTTGAAGGAAATCATGGGCCATGGGGTTCGGCCATGTAGTATGGCCGAACCCCATGGTAAGTGATTGATTAATGTATTAGGGTTTATAAGAATGGAAGCTATGGAGAATGATTTAGGGTTAGTAAGCTTTATTGATTTAATGTGGTAATTCTTTTAAAGGGATCTTGAATGAAAATCATGGAAAGATGGTTTATGTTTTTAAGGTGTTAATGATTAGATATAGGGATTTGTAAAGGGTTGTTAAATGAAGAAATTCATGAAAATGTAGATGATTTTTATGGCCTTGAAAGGCATAGATGGGAGTGAACCATGAACCATGGGTTCGGCCATGGTGTATGGCCGAACCCTAGGGTTATGTATTTGTAGATTCGAAGGGTGTAAAAATAGGGAAAAGTGGTTGAGAATGGTGACAGTTTAAGATGGATTTTTTTTAAGTGAGGGAAATAAGGTTTTAGAAATAAAACCATGGAGAGATTTTAGGGATGGAATGTTTTTAAACCCTATGGTGGTCAAATGGTAGTTTTAATGGTTATGAGATTATGGAAAAATAAGTGGGGAATGTTGGTGGTTTTAAGTGGGCTTAGAAGGATGGAAGAGATGGAGTAGTGCATTAGTAATTTGGAGGCTTAAAAGGGTCAAGTGTTGGAAATTTTAAAGGGAGTTTAATGAAGAAAAATCATGGAAGGAATGATTAGGATTATTAGGGTTTTAAGTGATTAAGTGTAGGAGATTTTTAAAGGGGCTTAAGTGAGGAAATGCATGGGAGGTGTGAATGGTGTTGGTAGCCTTAAAAGGCATGAGGAAACAATGGACTAGGAACCATGGGTTCGGCCATGGTGAATGGCCGAACCCTATGGTGAGGTATTGTAAATTGTAATGATTTATGGGTGTAAGAATGTGGAAATTGATGGAGAAGAGTGATGGTTTTAAATGGGCCATGGTGTATGGCCGAACCCGATGGGGAAACTTTGATGAATTAAGTGTTTTGGGAAACCATGAAAAGAATGAGAAGTATGGCATGACTAAATGAGTCATTAATGGACTCAAGAAAATCTACCAAATTGATGATCAAAATTGATGATTTAAATTACATGATGTAAACCTCCTCATGGGAGGACTTATTATGGATCTAAATGTGGTGAAAAAGACCCAAGGAAAAGTGGGGATTAGGTTGAATAAAAGGGCTGATTTCAATAAAACCCATGACCTAATTTGTGAGCCATTTGATGGGCTAAACTTGGGTTTATGTATGTGGTTAATTAAGGTAGATTAAGTTAAGGAAGAGGGTTATTTTAATAATGTTATGGCATGATTAAATGGGTCACTAATGGACTTGAGTGTATGGATCAATTATGAACAAAAATGTACATGGTTAAGTGAATGTTTAACCATGGAAAAGAGGTAGTGGCAAAACCGTAAATAATGGCCAAATTCAAGAACCTCATGGGAGATGATCATGGGCTTAGGGAATCTAAGTAATAACCTTATGTATGACTAATAAAGCCTAGGATGGCTGGTTTTTAAACCCATGTGATTAAAATATTTAATGGATTAAACAGGACCCATAAAACTACATAGTGAGGTTCGGCCATGGTGTATGGCCGAACCCCACTAAGGTAAGATTAATGGGCTTAATAATGATTAAAAACATGGACTAATTGATAATGTATAATAAGGTACCGGACATCGCAAGCAGTGCATGATCGGTGACCGGATTATCAGACGGAAGCGAAAAAGGACGCTAGTCGGTATTCGGTAGGATTCCGACCTTTTTGTAAGCCATGGATTGAGTGATGGTTTCTTTGAATTATTTTGGAAATTATATGGTTTGTTTTAAGATGGATTTATGACTATGATTTATATATATTACATGGCATGTGGCATATACATCTCATGCATGACATGGGAGGAATATGGTATGGGAAGGATGAAATGAAACCGGAGTCCATGCTCCGTCGGGGCGACCGAGAAGCAAGCATGGGAATATCTTGATGTGTTTCACCCATCAAGAGGGATATTATGAGATATAACCAGAGTCCATGCTCCGTCGGGACGACCGAGAAGCAAACATGGGGACACCTTGACGAGGTTTTGCCGTCAAGGGGGATGATTTGTGATTGTTTATATCTTGACGAGGTTTTGCCGTCAAGGGGGATGATTTGTGATTGTTTATATCTTAACGAGGTTTTTCCGTCAAGGGAGATATGATATCATGATGGTATGGATGATGGGTGGGACTCATGACACAAAACACCCATGGCATGGCATTCATTTTATGATTTTCATTATATTATACCTATATGCTTGTTATCACTAAAACATATGTTAGCCCTACTCGGAGTCCTACTGGGCGCGTTGTCTAACGCCCTACTTCTACCCTAGCTGATGACGCATGAGATGGAGGAAACGAAGGACGAGACGGGAGCCAAGCGTAGGAGCTTGAGGAGGTGTGCTAGATAGTTTACTTATGTTTATTTTGGAAAAATGTAAATTGAGTAATTTAGTTTGTCGGAATGTAATAATTTAGATTACTTACTCTGTTTGGATTTTATTTTGGACATTATCATTTTAAGGTATGTTAGTAATTAAATGAATGTATGTTCCCTGCTATCTACAAATTGATAGGATAGACTCTGTTTTATTTCCTCACTTAGTTTAATTTTCCGCAAGCTTGCTTTCTACGTGTGAACCATTCTCCGTGGACTTCGTTCCACGCACACGTAGGGTTGGCCAGTTAAGGGTCGGGCTTTAGAAGCTCGGACTTAACTCGCGTCGTGACGTCCGCGCCTTTTGTCACTTTTATTAAAAAAAAAAAAAAATAGACTCTGATTTTGGTGAAAAGGGGCGGGTGTTACATTGGGAAGGTGGACTACTCAGTGTATTTAATTTGTTTTGGAAAATGTAATTTGAGTAGTGTAGCTCGTTGGACTGTATATTTCATACTTCTTGCTATGGTTTGGGTTTTATTTTGGATGTTATCAGTTTGAGATATAATTATGAATTTAGGGGCATTTTTGTAATTTAAGCACCATACTTCCTTGCTATCTAAAAACTGGTAGGATAGTCTCTATTATAATGTTCCGCATTAAATTATATTCCACGAGCTTACGTCTGTCTACGTGTGAACCGTTCTCGTGGACTTCGTTCCACGCACATGTAGGGTTGGCCAATTAAGGGCCAGGCTTTAGAAGCTCGGACTTAACTCGCGTCGTGACGTCTGCGCCCTTTATCACTCTTTATTATATAAAAAAACAAATAGACTCTGATTTCGGTGAAAAAGGGGCGGGCGTTACACCCTTGCCCATTTTCCTCCCTCCTTAAAGTTCCATTTGGGGGTTTCATCCATGGGATGAAACTCCCATGTCCCCAACGGTATGCCTTGGTTTGAGTTGTGAAACAACACAAAACCGCCACCTCTCCATTAATGGCCCATTTGGGGGTTTCATCCATGAGATGAAACTCCCATCTCTCAACGGTATTGTTTTGATTTGGACAACCAAAACCGTCCACTTTCATTGATGATCCATTTTGGGAGTTTCATCCATGAGATGAAACTCCCATACTTCCAACGTGTAACCTTGACTTGATCATGGTGGGGTGAACCTCTCCACCTTCCCACTCCACTTACTCTTTAACTCAACTCACCTCTTTAATTTAACTCATTTAAAATCAACTCAAACCATTGATTCCATTTCCAATTTAATTCAGCCCCACTTAATTTAAACTTGAACTCACTTGGTGGTCAACCAAATCAACCACGACCCATTGGGTCCGAATTGGGCATTTTGACCCAATTAAATACATCTCACCCATTTAATTCAATTGAAACATAATCACCATTCGTTGGGTCTTAATTGGGCATTTGACCCAAGTAACAACCTTGACCCAACTAAATGCATCTTACCCATTTACTTTAAATTGAACCTTATAATATAACCGTTGGGTCTTAATTGGGCAATTGACCCAACGCCTTACCCATCTAAGGTCCATATCCGTTAATTCACAAATTAAATGACAAATTCCGTAAATATTTATAACTTGAAAATCCAGGGTGTTACAGTTATTCTATTTTTCGCTCTCCTTCTCAAGTCCAACCATTGAGACTTGTTGAAAGCACACAAAATGGTACACTTTGTGCTTAGGCCCCTTTGTTAATTTATGACAAAAAGGGGGAGAGTGGTTCAAGATCTTAGGGGGAGAAGATGTTTTAGATGCACATTTTACTCTCATTATCTAATATTGAGGGGAAGATTATTGCTTCCACCTAGTGCCTTGTCTTTGTATAGGAATATGTTTTTGTAGGCACATCTTGAGGGAGAGCAAAATTGAAAGCATATGATGCATATATTCTTGGTTTTCATTTGAATGTGTAATTGTAATTGATGTATATCTTGTATTGAAATGAGATGTACTGGGTTGTGTCTTGTAATCGAGTCTGTAACTCTTTAGCTCCTAGGTCTTGTCACGTAATTGACAAAGGGGAGACTGTTAGTTCCCCGGCTTGGTCGAGTCACCTTGTTGTCAATTCCGTGACTCAAGAGAAGCCTAGCCTTGGAAGAGTGATGCATTAACATGAAGACTCAAGGATGGTGAAGATTGAATGAAGTTGCAAGCATTGTAAGATCAAGTGAAGATTCAAAGGTGTCACCATGTGTACAACAATCACCTCAGGTAAATTGACCGTAAATGACTCTAGGGTGGACCCACACCTCTAGGATGACAATGCCTAGGCTTAGATATCACATCTGGATAATTTAATTAAGCCTAAGTAGACCATGGACAACCAACAGAACAAGAGAACTCGAAATGGCAAAATTGTTTTACTGTCAGACGATACATCTTGCATGTCGACCCATAAACTGGGACAGGACGAACCCATCGTGGTCCTCGATATATCGATCGGAATGACAAAGGTTCTGGTTGGGAATGTAACGCCCCGCCCTTTTTCACTCACCACAAATCAGAGTATATTTTTTTTTTTATAAATGAGTGAGAGAGAGCGGGACGCCACGATGCGATTTAAGTTCGAGTCTCCAAAATCCGACCTTTAACTGGCCATCTTCACGTGTGCGTGGACTAAGTCCACTAAAACGTTTCACACGCTTGGCTGAATACTTGCGGAATTACTCATATGAATGAAATACTCATATCATTGTTATCATTAAGCAGGGAAAACCAATCACCATACAATTCCAATTAAAAGCTTAGATATTATCAAACCACAACAAATAATTTCTAAGTTATTACAATCCAAAATATCAGTCCTCCAAATACATCTTTCAAAATCAACATAAGTAATTTAAACATAAATCTGTCCAAGCTCCTACGCTTGGCTTCCTTCATATCCCATGTCATTTTCTTTGTCATTCTCTGTTCCATCATTTATATGGTAGAAATAGATCATTAGTCAACATGCCCAGTAGGTATTCCAAGTAGGGCTATGGTACACATAGGAATAATATAAATCAAGATAGATACATCATATCATATTGCAAAACATCTCATAAGTAATAAAAACAGTGCATGATGTTCATAATATAATCATGCCAATATAAATGTCATGTCATGAGTGTCAATGCCGAATGAACTCTCACCCAATTGCTATATCCAATCACTACATAAATCATATCAATGGTTTCCTTGATAAATTGCCATATCAAAGTGTTCCCTTAGCCAATTACGTCCACAGTGTTTTGTGACGGCACCACCAGGTCACTGTATACCTCTCCAGATATATTAATCGGAATTACATATGGAGTGTGGACTCCTTTCTCTGCGCAGGGTTTCGGGACCCAGGAGCTCTTTGGCCCAAATTACGCCGTACCCATTTCTAGCAAACCCGGACAAGGCCAAAATCTTAACACTTTACATAGCTTCATACAAGCTAGCCTGAAGCCCAAATCATGTCCGGACCGCTCATAACTTGGCTTGCTGGTCACATGTATTCCCTCCCATGTCATGCATGAGATAATGTATGTAAGTATGCCATTACATTTCAAATTACATGTTATCATTGAAAATCAGTTCATAAACATATATCATTTGATTAGCCAAAATAAACATCATATTTGGAATAAAAACCATTATCATATATAATCCATAGTGTCTCAATGAGGTAGGAATCTTACCAACGTCCGATATACTGTCATTTTCTTGTTTTGCAAGAACAACGCTAACGAATGCATGAAAATGAATCGAACCTCTTTACCTTATCAAATTCAACCACATATATATATATATATATATATATATATATATATATATATATATATATATATATATATATATTTGATTATCCATTTAATTTTTATCACCCTTTACATCCTACTGGATAAACAAAAGTATCTGGAAAATTAAACAAAATAAAACATTCAAATTCAGTCGACTGAATCACGCCAAGATACAGTATTTCCCTTACCTGTAAACTTTCAGTCGACTGAATAATAATATTCAGTCGGCTGAAACACAACTCAGTACTGTATAAACTTGACTCGTAACCTTTCAGTCGGATGACTTTGGGTCAAAACCCATGTGTTCTCGGTCAATACACTTTCAGTCGACTAAATTACAGATTGAGTCGGCTGACTTTGGATCAGATCATTTGTGTGTTCGGCCATTATACATTCAGTAGGTTGAATCAAAGATTCAGTCGGCTGAATTGTCAATAAACCGATTACGTGTTTGATAAGTACACCTTCAGTCGATTGAATCATAAAATTCAGTCGGCTGAAACACACCAAATCACTTACTTGTTTGGTACGTATACGTTCAGTCGACTGAATCAAATATTCAATCGGCTGAAACACCTAAATATCCCTTATGTGCCCGGCCAGCATACTTTCAATCAACTGAATCATCAGATTCAGTCGGCTGAAACACCCAGATTACCCTTGTGTGCTCGGCCAGTACCAGTTCAATCGACTGAATCCTGAGATTTAGTCAACTGACTTTTTGTCAGTCTTCTCTGTTTGCATGCATGGTTAGGCCTTTCTCCATGAAATCCATTCCTTATCATTTTTAAACATAGATTTCATCATCCATATAACTCTTAGTGAATTTACTCTACCCTCTAGCCAAGGCTAGGGTCTTTTCCATAATTCATTCAATCTTTGTACCGTTGTCACATGGTTTTGGATTCAATCCTATGGTTGTTTGTTTCAACACATCACCATCCTCTAGATGGATTTCCATTTCCATGGCCTTATACAGTTTTGGTCATTCATTTCAACCAAGTATGGAACCCATAGGTTCGGCCATGCCATGGCCAAATCTATGGTTTCTTTAGACTTATTTCTATGTTGTTAAACGTCTAAACATACCTTCTTTCCCGTCTCCTTCTTTTCTTTTGGTCTGTCCTTTCCTTCCTTAATCCTTCTTCTTCCTTTGCTCTTCAAAAGTTCTCCAAGTATAGAAGTGTAGGTGGGAGAGAGAGATAGAGAGAGGAGAGGAGAAGAAAACCATTTGCTCACAAGTGTAGGAGTCGGCCAAGGGGTTTGGTGTGCCCCTTGGGTGTCCCTTTGTATAACAGCCCAATCCCTCTCATAATGATTCATCTATCCAATTTGTCCCTTAGCTTAACCAAGGAGACCCTTTGGTTTAAGCCAAGGAGACCCCTTAACTTCCCAATGAGCCTCTTGGTTTCATGCCCTTTGAGATGAAAACTCTTCATCTACTCAACTCAACTCAAGTAATCCCTTAATTCACTTGAACTCATTTGTGGTTGACCAAGTCAACCATGACATGGCCGGCCATGCATGTGGTGACTTGGTCACCACATGGTACGTGGGTCCCACTTGGCCATGTCACTTGATGATGTGGTACCTTGCTTAGTTGGCTTCTATGTGATGACATGCATGCCACATGGCAATGCCACATCACACACATGCCACCTCACTTGATGAGGTGGATTAAATGCATTGGGTTTTAATTGGGTAGTTGACCCATTTACTTTGACCTTACCCAATTACTTTAAAATTAAGTTCACTATGACCCATTGGGTCTTAATTGGGTAATTGGCCCATTTACTTCAAACTTACCCAATTACTTTAAAATCAAGCTCACCCATGATCCATTGGGTCTTAATTGGGTAACTGATCCATTCATTGCCCATCTAATATCAATTTCCACTTTTTAAATCTCAAATTCGATTAATTCACAATTTAAATGGACCATTCCAATATATTTATAAGTAAAGAAAATCCGGGGTGTTACAGGGAAACACTGTCAAAATGGGTTGCTCTCAAGTCTATTGTATCTGTACACCGACCCATCGGTGAGCACGATATATTGTCCTGGGATTACAGAGTTCTGGTTGGATAAACTTTGTACTTTCTTGTTGCTTTCTGATCAATACCATCGGCGATGTCGACCCATCGAGAGTGACAGGATAGACCCATCATTGGCCATGATACATCGATGAAGATAGTCAAAGTTCTGGTATGAAAATATCTGTATTTTACAGTTGCTCTCAGGTCAATACTATCGTACCTGTCGTCCCATTGAGATTTGGCTCATCGACTTGTTGAGACATGGAAAATGACATTTTTACCCCCGTTATTTGGACTAATTAGCATTTAATTTTGTATATATTAGATACAATTAATGTTGTTTGTTAGTTTTGTAGATAAATTTGGAAAGTATAGGAAATCAATAAACATCAGTGGAAAATTGCAAGTTTTGTGCTTAAAATTGGAAGACTCAGAATTTTTAATAATTAATTTCAGACCACTTTTAAGATTTCAATTGTAAATTGATTAATCACGATCCAAGTATGAGAGTCTAGATTAATTAAATATTTTTAGATGGTGAGTTAATTATTTAATTCTGGAGAGAGAAACTACAATTCAAGAGGCCAGAGTCTGAATTTCAAATCCATGGGCCAGAAATCCACTCCAATTGGGCCAAGCCATGCTCTAAATGTCAAGCATTGGGCCAAGTTCAAGTAATCCATGCGCAATTCACAAGTGGGCCAGGCCAATGTGCAAATCCAAGTCCAGCAGTCCTAAGTTCAAGTCATAAGCTCAAGTCCAAGGTGTTTATTTGAGGCCCAATTATCCAAACACTGAGATCCAATTACTCACACTCGAATTTCCCTATGAATCCCTAAGTGCACACGGCCATACCCTTGTCCCTCTCCATATCATCCATGCCATCCATTTAGCCATCTTTAATCCAGACCATTCATCTCATACATAAACTTAGATAAACCCTAGAGCCACCTTTCTATATCCAATGCATACATATATTATATTAGATCTAGGTCATCTATTTCATCATCCATCTAGATTAACCTTAGAATCACAACCCTTCATGCATGAACTTACCTTTTTCATAACCCATCTTAACCACCCATCACTAGGACCATTAGATTTAAACATATTTAATCTGAGCCATTCATTCATAAAACCCTAGATGTAGTCAAACTTGGATCCCAAGCAACCAAAACCTATCCAATTGATTTTGCCATTTTATTACCACCTCACACACGATTTTATCATATTCTATACACCTCATTCGAATTTCCTTAGAGTCAACCCTCCACCTCATCACCTATCATCTCATCCATCCATTCATGTTAGCTTTAGATCTCAACCATTCATTGCATGCATTTCACAAAACCCTAATTCTATGTGTCAAATTCGTCCACACCATATCCAATCCCTATCTTTTCTCTTTTCTTTCTTAGCCACCAAGACAATTGCTTCTCCAAGCAACCAAATTTGTGTAAGCCCTTGTAACTCTAATCTATTTCATTTTTTATCCCATCCACCCATGTTCAAGATCATTTAATCCAAGCCTTTCAATCAGCACCTAAACTAGGATTAAATCTCCACCATCCATTCCAACCCAAAACCTACAAATACAGAGGTTAGGGTACAACCAAATTCAAACTGGGCCATGAGTTGAAGAACATATTGGAGTTGGAGCACTGAGAAGACAAGAGAGAATAACATAATTCGAATTTTACAAAGTAAGATTTTATTTTTAGATCTCTGTCTTGGATGTACTTTTCCAAGAGTGTTAATTTTTCCATTTAATAAATTTGAGATAAGCTTTTAGAATTCTAGAACATCCAATTTTCGAATTTCCTTGATGATTGTTTGATTTATCTTTAATTTTCTATTCTTTAGTTAATTGATTGGACAAAATGAAATAGTTAAGACTTAGATTTTGTTAGATTCAGATCTAAGGTTCCAATGGGACATAATGAAGTAGTTAGATTTTGAATTTAATTGTTTTAAATCTAAGGATCTGAGGTTCACTTAATTAAATTAAAGGATATGGATTTTTATTTTAGTGAAAGATTTGAATTGAAGTTTGGATTTTTATGCGAATTTTAGATTTAGATCTCCTATTTGTTAATAATTTTGAATATGATGTTCAATGATGGATGTGATTGATCTAATCCAATTGTAAATTATGTAATGTTTTGTTATTTGTCAATTTATTTCCCTTTCTTACGTTATTTTGTTATGTCATTTATTTTATTTATTTGATTCATTGTATTTGTTTATTTCTTGTTTATTCAATTTATTCATGTTGTTTATTTTATGTAAATTTTATTTGTAACCCATTCTTTCAAGAATCTTTAATTAGGATTGGACATGTAATATTTTATTCTTCACCTTGTAATTTTAAATTGAGATGAGGACTACATAATTTCACCATTTTAATAAAAAAAAAATGAAAAGTTTGATGGATTTAATTTGGACTTGTTAATATGTGTCAAAATTTTGTGTTCGTTAGATCTAAGTTAATCTAAAATTCTATGTATTAGAATTATATTTCAAATGTTAGATTTAATTCTATTTCACAAATCATATCTTATTAAAAGGTACCAATTTAATTTATTTTGAAGCATATATTTTGTGGATTTCCTTTGGATTCAACCTCGCACTCACACTGCTATGTTATATATGGTTCGTATTATTGCGAGTAATAAATTTAAGATAACAATAAGTTTTTGGCGCCGTTGCTGGGGAAATCAAATCAAAATGAATAGATAAATTGAGTACCATTAAAATTATATGATTTATGAAAGATTGCTATTTTTGGAATATTTCTATTTTAGGCAACTCTTTAAAATTGGAAATTTCTATTTTTGGAAAGTCTAATTTTGGAAAGTTTCCTTCAATTAGAGATTTTTAAAAATATCAATATTCTTGAATTAAACTATTTTTGGAAAGTTGCTAAACTTTGAAACTACTATAATTACAATTTTCTAATTCATTTGGAGATCCTCTAATTTATTAGTTTCCTCCTTAAAGAATTTTTCTAATCTTGGAATTTTAATAACTTATTTTAGGAAAGATTATTTTTGGAAAGTTTCTACTTTTAGAAAATTATATTTTTGGAAAGTATCTATTTTTAGAAAACCTCCAAACTTAGAAATTTTCAATCAAGATGTCAATTATAGATTAATTTGGTGAAACCTAACTTTAATTTTTTATGGTCTTGTCTCATTTAAAATTTTGGATTAAGATGTAAATATTATGTTTCCTTCATTAGTTGTAGTTTAGGTAAACACATTTAGTTTAGGATCATACATTCTTTGAATTAGAATCTACACCAATGCTTGTATGTGTTGTTCTGCAGGTTTTTAAATGCGCGCTTAAAAATTACAGGAAAATATGCATATTAGGCTAAGGTGAGTGCCTAATCACCTTCTTTTGATTTTACTTTTCTCATGTATTCATATAGAAATTTTCTAGGGTGTTCTTTTATTTTTTTTAGTTAGTTTGCACATTTAAATTGTTCATGCATTTAGGATATTAGTATTCATGCATTAGTGTAGAATTGATTTATTATTGTTTGCATATTTGCTTGAATGTTGTGTGGTAAAGTAGGATTGCATTTTTCACAATATCTAGAAAAACAAGGCAGTAAAAATGGTTCATGCATCTCCTCTAATAAAATCAACTTAGGAACCATTAAGTTAGTTTTAGGGTTTCTTGCTCATTAGGAACATTTTCAATCTAAATCAATTTCTGTAACCGGTGAATAGTTTATCTTCAAGAATGGTGTCTAAGGATTAGTTCTGTCACCAAGGTGTAAATAGCTTAAGAATAAGTAGAACATAAACAGATTGCCATTGTGCTCCTCCACTTACCTGGGAACTTACCTGGCCATCTTGAGGTTAAACTATCATTGGAGACTTAGATTATTTGGAGAGAAAATTAGGAGCAATATCTAGGTTTTAGGATCCCTAAGAACCCAATAAAAATTTGATTGCAATAGTGTAATTCAAATCTTAGATTTTAGGCATATTTTGTGTGATATTTGGTTGAGCGTGAATGATTGTGATTGCGTATGCCTCCTTGGTCTCGTAATTCTACCAATCGCTTGGTTCGAGTTACATTGCCCGTCAGTTCACCAATTGTTGCGTCCGGAGCCCAGTCAGGCTCAGTCTTAGACATAGACAGTTAATTGTTGATGCAAATTTGAAATTTATTACTCGTAAGCGTATGAACCATTTAATAGTATAGGGTTAAGTGTGTGAGGTCGACCCCACAAGGAAACAACAAAATATTTGAAATTGAAATATTGTGATTAAAAAATATATAGATCTTCAGAAATAACCTAAATATGAAAATCAAATTCTAATTTTTACAAATATGGCTTTAAATTAGTTGCATTCCAGTTTTAAGAATCAAATCTAAAAGTTAGAATATCATCATCTAAATCTAAAATCTAACTAATTAATCGAATTTAATTAAAGCAATGGCATGGATCTAGAATTTGTAAATAATCTCAAACTAGTATAAGAGAGCAAAATTAAAATGCAATTAAATCAATCTCAGCCTAGTTCAAAGCAATCTGAGAGAATTGAATAAATGAAACAAAAGAAAAGAATAAACAATTTAATGAATAAAAGGAAAGAATGACAAACAAAATAAAGTATTCACATAATTTACAATGGAATTGAGACAAGTAATTAGGATGGCATATTATCCGATTCAAAGATAAAACCATGGCCTGCACTATGAAATCTTCTAGAATTATTAAATATAACTTCATGTCCTCTATTTATTAAAATTATAATTAAGAAATTCATGATGTCCATTAAGTCAGGAATTTTCAAATTTTGCCCTTAGGCTTCGGCAGGATTTCTACTCTCTTTTTCCGAATCTAAAAATAAGCTACTCTTTGAAAAGAGCCTTAAATCTGAAAAGGTTAAGTTCCACCGATCCTAAATGGAGTTCTACTTTCCTTGAAAACTCTTAATATAATTTATTCCATAACATCTTAAAAAGAATTAAAATAACATAAAAACAATCACCATAAAATGTTTAACAATTGGAAAACCATAAATCAAAAGAAAGATACCATGAATTTCATTCAAATAAATTGGAAATTAAAATTATAATACATTGGAATTTGTGCAGCAAAGACATGAAATAAAAATTAAATACAAGAACTCAAAGACAAAATTTGAGTATTCCTTTCTCTTCCTGTCTTCTCAACCTCCAGTCTTTGCACACCTTAATTGCTTGCTCAAATTCGAAATTCACTTTGTCCTGGGACACATATTTATAGTGTTTCCAGTGGCGAGAAATAAATCTAGCTTCATACGAATTTTGGGATTGTAAAATCCATTACAATCACATGACACATGCGCATGGGAGAGTGGAAAATCCATTTAGATTTTTTTCTTAATCTACTAACACTTCCTCTATCTCAATCTGAAGTCCAAATCCCATTTTTTTCTCAAAGCCAAAACACTCCACACGAATTTTACAATGCTTTGTACGGATGGTTCATAGTTTGTGTACATATTGCATTCCCCATTTTGGCATATACGATTTTTGCACATGGGATTTTGAGAAAACTTCTCCATAAGTTTCTCTTCCGAAAATCTCTCTCCAAAATTCCAATCTAACTTGATTTCTTCTAATCCAAATCCACCTCATTTGATTCTCTTATTAGTCCATACGAATGTTGCACTTCTACCTTTAGTTTGCAAGAATTTTGGGATGGAATTTGGAGAGTCAGTGGGCTCCACTTGAATTTAACTCACAAACCCAATGTAGAATTCACATTTATTGGGCTTAGATTGGGTATCAAAACTTGAGCTTTTATCTGGCCTGATTCACTGATGGACTTTGGCTCATGGATTCAAATGCAGACTTTGGCTTCAAGCTTCAAACTCAAACAGTGGGTCCATTTGTGTGTTTATAATTCAAATCCGGATATGAGCGTTTGAAGCCAAACATAAAAACACCATTAAACACATCTAATATACACAAATCAAAGGCTAACTAATCCAAAATTAAAGGATAAAATGGTCATTTTTCAGTGCTCAACATTCATCCACATCACTATCTACTCCATCACCTAGAATGGCCGAAGGACCTGGAAATGCGAAAACTCTACGAGACTACTTTTCATCGATCGTAGCTGATACACCTTTTAGTGTAGTTATCCCACCAACCAATGCAGCCTATGAACTTAAGCCAGCCATTTTACATCTTTTACCTTCATTCCATGGCCTTAATCGTGAGGATCCATACTTACATGTTAAAGAATGCCTAGAGATTTGTGCCACCATTAAAATTCAAAATGTCACTGAAGAATCTGTTAAACTTCGCCTATTTCCTTTTTCTCTCAAAGAAAAAATGAAGTCATAGTTGAACTCCTTGCCAGCGAATTCCATTAGAACATGGGATCAATTGGTCAATAAATTCCTTAATAATGTTTTCCTGATATCCAAAACGAGCCCCCTCAAAAAGAAATCTCAAATTTTGCACAGAAAGAGAGTGAACAACTCTTAGAATCATGGGAAAGATTCAAGGATACATTGAGCAAATGTCCTCATCACGGTTTTGAAACTTGGAGACTCATACAATTTTTCTATGATGGCTTAACCACATCTAGCCGTACATTAGTTGAGTATATGAAAAATGGGACATTTTTGGAATGAAATGAAAATGAAGGATGGAATTACATGGAAAATTTAGCAGAAAACTCTCAGCAATGGGATTTTTCTAAAAGGGAGAGATCAATGCAAACCTCTAAGAGAGGAGGTTTGTATGAAGTTAGAACTGACTTTAAGGTTAAGCTTGCAATTGCAAACCTAACGAAAAAGATAAATGCGTTAGCAGTAATTGTGGCGCCGCTTCCTCTCCCATTAGGATCAGAGTAATACAATAAGGCCATTTGAGTGGGGAGAGAGGCGAGCGTCACCACGCGAGCTGAGTCCGAGTTTGAAGACCCGACCCTCAACTGGCCCATCTAGTGTGTGCTAATGGACATGTAACACCTCGGATTTTCATTACTGATAAATATATTGGAATAATTCATTTGAATTGTGAACTAATGGAATTCGAGATTTAAAAAGTGGAAATTGACATTAGATGGGCAAGAAATGGGTCAATTATCCAATTAAGACCAAATGCATAAAGTCCACCTCATCAAGGAAGGTGGCATGTATGTGATGTGGCATTGCCATGTCACATGCGTGGAAACCAACTAGACAAGGAGGCCACATCATCGAGTGACATGGCCAAGGTGGGACCCAAATGCCATGTGGTGACCAAGTCACCACATGCATGGCCGGCCATGTCATGGTTGACTAGGTCAACCACCAAGTGAGTTAAAGTGTTGCTTGATTTGAAGAATGAGTTCAAGTGAGTTTAATTGGTACTTGAGTTGAGGAGTGAGTTCAAGTTTAATTAAGTATTACTTGAGTTGAGAAGTGAGTTCAAGATTAAATTGTTTCAGTTGAGTTGGGAAGATGGAGAGTTTCCATCTCAAGGGGTATGAACGCAAATGACATGTTGGAAGTCAAAGAGTTTCTTGGCTTAAGCCAAGGGTCTCCTTGGTTAAGCCAAGGGACACCTTGGTCAGATAGATCAATAAGAGACGGAGTGAAAGGGTTAGGGTTGTCATACGAAAAGACACCAACCAAGGGGCACTCCACACCGCTTGGGCGACTCCACCTCTTGCACACAAGAGATTTTCCTCCTTTTCTCTCCTCCCTCTCCCACCTCTACCTCTACTCTTAGAGAATTTGAAGAGCAAGGAAGGAAGTATACTGTGATGCTTCAGGAGAAGGACTTGGGTGCTCTCTCACTCAAAGTCAACATGTGGTGGCATATGGTAAAAGGTAATTAAAAATCCATGAACGCAATTATCCCACTAATGATCTGGAACTAGCTGCAATGGTCATCGATCTCAAAAGCTGAAGACACTATCTGTATGGTGAGACATTTGAAGTGTCTTCGGATCACAAAAGCTTAAAGTATTTATTCGTAACGCCCCGCCCTTTTTCACTAGCCGAAGATCAGAGTATATATTTTTTTTATATAAATAGTAAGAGTGAGAGAGAGCGGGTAAACGTCACGACGCGAGCTAAGTCCGGGTTTCCAAAACCTGACCCTTAACTGGCCACCTTTACGTGTGCGTGGACCAAGTCCAGTACAACAGTTCACACGCTTTACACTTAACTGCGAAATTATTAAATAAATAGAATACTATCCATACCCATGATATTAATAATCAAGGAAGCCAATCACTATTAAATTAACTGAAACTTAAATATCCAAAACATCATCCAACCATAGCAAAATAATCTAAGTTATTACAATCCCAAAATTAACAGTTCTCCCAATACATCAATTAAAAATCAATTAAGTAAAATCAGCATAAACTGCCCAAGCTCCTATGCTTGGCTTTCTTCATGTCCCATGTCCATTTCATTCCCTATTCCATCATCTATAGGGTAGAAGTAGGGCGTTAGTCAATGCGCCCAGTAGGAATTCCAAATAGGGTTATGTACACGTAGGATCAATGTAAAATCAGAATAAGTGCATTATATCAAAACTGTAAAACATCTCATAGTACTAAAAACAGCGCATGATAATCATATCCAAATCATGCTAATGTATGTGTTCTGTCATGGGTGTCATATGCCAATGATCCCTCACCCAATCTCCATATCCGATCACAATACAAATCATATCAATAGTTTCTATGATAAAATGAAGCCATATCAAGGTGTTGCCTTGGCCATTTACGTCCGCAGTGTTTTGTGACCGCACCACCAGGTCACTGTTATACCTCCCCACGTATGTTAATCGGAATTACCGATGGAGCGTGGACTCCTCCCTCTATACAGGTTTTTGGACTGGTTACCCCGGAGCTCTTTGGCCCAAATTACACCGTACCCCTATCTAGCAATGTCGGACAAGGCCAAAATATCAATGGTTTACATAACTTCTATCAAGCTAGTTTTCAAGCTCCAAGTCATATCCGGACAGCTCATAACTTGGTTTGTTTTCCCATGTACTCCCTCCCATACCATGCATGAGATCATGAATGCAATAATACCATTTCATTTCAAATCACATGTTACCAAAGAAAATAGTTCATAATCATATACATTTCTTTAATCAAGTAAGTCATCATGTTTGGAAATACAAATCAGCAACACAAATGTATATATATATAAGATCCACATGTATTTCAATAAGGTAGGAATCCTACCCACGTCCGATTTACTATCCTTTTCTTATTTCGCACGAACAATTGCTAACCGTCGCGTGAAAGTGAATCACACCTCTTTACCTTATCAATTTAATCACATACATATATCAATTTGATTTTTCCTTTAATTTAATTACTCCTCACATTCTACCAGATAAACAGATATATCTGAAAAATATTAAAAATTCAAACTTTTCAATTCAGCCGACTGAATCACATCCAGTTACTGTCCTCTGCCTTACCACAAACTTTCGGTCTACTGAAATACACTTTCAGTCGGCTGAAACCCAACTCAGTACTGTAATTCCTTGACTCGCTAACCTTTCAGTTGGCTGAATTATAGATTCATTTGGCTAACTCTGAGTCAAACTCTATGCATTCTCGATCAATCCACTTTCAGTCAACTGAATCACAGATTCAGTCGACTGACTTTGGATCAGATCAACTGTGTGTTTAGCCAGTATAGATTCAGTCGACTGAATCCATGATTCAGTCGGCTGAATCCTCAACCAACAGTTTTCGTGTTTGATAAGTTATCATTCAGTCGACTGAATCATAGATACAGTCGGCTGAAACACTTCAGATCACTTTACTTCTTTGATACGTCTACTTTCAATCGACTGAATCCTAGATTCAGTCAGCTGAAACATCATTATATCCCATATATTTTAATCCAGCCCTTGTTCAGTCGACTAAATCACAAGGTTCAGTCGGCTGAATCTCCTAGAAACTGATTTCTGTTTCGGTCAACATCAGTTCAGTCGATTGAATCCCAGATTTAGTCGACTGACTATTTGTCAGTCTTTTTTGTTTGATTCTTTGGCTAGACCTTTCCTCATGGAATCCATTCCTTATTAATTTCAAACATAAATAATACCATTCATATTACTTTTAGTGAGTTTACTCTACCCCCTATCCAAAGCTAGAGTCCTTTTCATTATTCTTTCAATCCTTGGTTTACAATTTGAATTCGGACATCCACTTTGTTTCCAACACATGTCCATTCTACAAATGGACATCTAGTTCCATGACCCTATAACAGTTTGGTCATCCCTTCAAATCAGATATGGAACCCATAGTTTCTGCCATACCAAGACCAAAACTATGGTTTCCCTGAATCGTATATTCTAAACTTATTTGAATTCAAAACATACCTTCTTTTCTCGTCTCCTTCTTGTTCTTTTGGTTTGTTTTCTTTCTTCCTTATGTAACGCCCCACCTTTTTTTCACTAGCTTTCCGAAAATCAGAGTATATATTTTTTTTTTAAATAAAAGAGTGATAGAGAGCGGGGTGTCACGAAGCAGCTAAGTCCGAACTTCTAAAGTCCGATCCTTAACTGGCCAACCCTACATGTACATGGACTAAGTCCATGAATACGGTTCACACGTAGTATGTTAACTTGCGGAATTAAAACATAACTGCGGATTATAATAGAACCTAATTCTATTCCATTTTAGACAGCAAAGTACTTCAAGTCTTTAACCATAATTAAACTTAACTTAAATATCCAACAAACCATTCAAACCATAGCAAAATTATCTAAGTTATTACATGCCCGAAATCATGCTACTCAAATTACAAGTCCACGAGTAACTTAAACAAAATATAATCCAATCACATATCCAAGCTCTTATGCTTGGCTCTGATCACGTTCATCGTCCCTTTCCTTTCCTGTGTCATCCACTGGGTCAACAGGGGGCTTTCATCCCAATCATCCCTCCCATCTGCATCAGTCACTCAGGCTCCCAGAGTTGTGAACAACTGCTTTCATTGTGATCAGCCGGGCCATTTTAAGAGGGAATGCCCACAACTCAACGAACCTTCTTATTCCAGAGGTTCATTTCGCCCACCAGCTAGGCCAGCTAATTCACGAGGAGGCAGGACGTATAATCAGGCGGGACAGGTGCTAACCCTACTGGATCTGGACGGTTGTTTACTCTAGCTCCTCCAGCAGCAATGGATCTGTAACACCCCGTCCTTTCCGAGATTCAGAGTCTAATTTTTCTTTTTAATAATAATGTAATAACATCGGGAAAAGGGCGGATGACGTCACGACGCGAGTTAAGTCCGGACTACCCAAGTCCGACCCTTAACTGGCCACCCATGTGTGCATGGACTAAACCCGTGAAGGACAAACCACACATGGAACTAAGTTAAAACATGCGAAATAACAATAACTAATTGCGGAACTAAACTGATGCGGAATATAATCAATCTTAAGTTAACCATACATTCTTAGATATCAAAGCACAAGTCATCTATTATAAACTACTTATACCAAATCAAGGTTCATCAAACAGTTCACAAACCATAGCAAAGTTTACTAGCTATTACATATCCATAATATGTAATTCAAAAGACAGTAATATAGAAATCCCAATCATCATTCAAGCGCTTAAGCTTGGCTCCCCTCCAGGTCCACGACCTTTTCTTTCCCTTTTCCTTTTCCTGCATTATCCTCTACGGATAGAATTAGGGCATTAGATCAACGCGCCCAGTAGGATTTCCGATTAAGGCTAGCACATGGTTAGAATATAAAACATGCATATCTCATAGTATAAGATCACCAAAACATCTGAAATCAATGCTATGTATGTAAGTGCAAATGAAATGAGTCCCAGCCATCACAAGTATACATAGCCATCATTTGACGGAATTCTCTCGTCAAGGAAATCTAGAGTACTCCACATTTCCTCTGAATAAAACTCTCATGTCCAAGTAAGCTAGAGTACTCCACATTTCCTGTGTATGGAACTCTCATGTCCAGATAACCCAGAGTACTCCTCATTTCCTCTGAATAGGACTCTCATCTTAAATTGTCCCATAATCGTCACCCCATGCCATGCATGAGATGTCAATGTATTATATATGTCATTTGTAAATGTAAACCTCATCATTCAAAAACCAATTGAAACATAATAATAATAACAACATATCTTATCAAAATCATGACAAAAACAATGATAATAGTGGTTACAAGTAGGTAGGAAACCTACTGAAACTTTGCTTAAGTGTCCGTTCCTTTCAAGCTTTACCCGAACACGACTCGTGCGCCGTTCAAGTTCCGTTACCTTGTCCATATAACAGCAAGTTAATACTCAATATTCTTGACTTCTAATCAAGTCTAGATCCCATAAATCATCTTGTGGGGTTCGGCCATGCCCCATGGCCAAACCTCACCAACTTAGGATTTAATCTCCCTTTTCATTTGATCTACCCTTAAATTCTTCACCCTTTAAACATATCTTGGTAGGGTTCGGCCACACAACATGGCCGACCCATACCACTTGGGTTTGACCCTTCTTTCATGTCCTTTTAATCTTTCATTCCATTATAGCCTGTATTTACAGCTTTGCCATTGATCATTTCCTTGTTTAACATTGTTAACAACTTATGGCAATTAACATTGATCCATTAAATTTAATATCCCAAAACCAATGTTTATAGGTGGAGTTCGGCCATACACTTTGGCCGAACCTCACTTATTCCACTTGAGTCCACTTTTATCTTTTGATTTAATAATTCCATTCAAGTGACTCATTTACAAAAACTACAATCCAACAACCTCCATAACCAAGAAACCTTTCATCCATATAAAATGGTCCATGGGGCTCGGCCATACATATGGCCGAACCCAATGGTTCCCTTGGTTCAATGGTTCCATCATATGTACCTAACTTAGGCCCTACTCTTAATCATAAGAACCATATGGTTCAGCCATCCAATGGCCAACCCAAAACAGTAACCTATTTCCATTTAAATCACATAAAACTCTCTACCATTGGTATGGTTTTTATCTCTCCAAAAACCGTACCAAATTATCAAATACTTTTATGGGGTTCGGCCATCCAATGTGGCCGAACCTTATGCCCATGATTTGGACCTTTTTTAACTTACATCTTATGTCCATTCAATCATGTAAAAATCACCATAATATTGTACTTCAAAAACCATCAAATACCCAAACCATTTTCATGGGGTTCGGCCATACATAATGGCCGAACCCAATGATCCACCTTTATCATTTAAACCAATTTTACCCAAGGTTTGAACCCATGATACATTCGGCCATTCCATGGCCAATTCATGACATCCATATCCATGATTTAAGAACCCTTTTAACTTGCATCATAAGTCTAATTTAAACATCCCAAAAGTCCATCATTTGCATGGTTTTAACTTACAAAAACCATCAACATGACCATAACATTTCATGGGGTTCGGCCAACCAAAGTGGCCGAACCCTATGGTCCATGTTAGCTATCTTCTAAACATCAAAATACATATTCCAAACCCTTGGTAGATTCGGCCATCCCATGGCCAAATCATGTTCCATTTAACCCATTGTATTAAACAAAATTCCATGAAAATACTTACCAATTCTCTAAGCCTTTCTCGTTGCTTTTGATCTTTGCTTCCTATCTTTCTTAGCCTCCATTCTTTTACTGATTATATGCTTGATCAATGGTGAAAAACACCAAGTATAATTAGGCCAAGAGAGTGTGTTCTTGAGAGAGGGAGAGAGATGAGAAATCCAAGGTTTTTGGCAATGTAAATTCGGCCAAGTGATGGTGTTCTTTCCTTTTGTTAAACAGCCCCTCTTCCTCTCATTAATCCTCATTAACACTTGCTCAAACCAATGACACTTGCTTCCAACCAATGCACCCATTGGCACCAACCGATGCATCTCTTGGTATCATCCAATGCATCTCATGAGATGGAAATACCCCTCCATCTTTGTTCATTAATGCCGCCCCAACCATGGTGACCCTTGGCTTGGCCAAGGCACCCTTTCACTCCCAACGTGTGGGACATGTTTCCTTGATGATGTTTGAGATCAAGACACCCCCTCAAATTCCATTTGACTCACTTGAACTCAATGTCCTTTTGATTTCCATCTCAACTCACCCAACTCACCATACTTAATGCATTGAGTCAACTCTATTACTTAATTCCAATCCAACTCATTTCAGTCCCACTCAACCTGATTTAACTCATATTTGAGCTCACCTAATGGTCCACACGGTCAACCATGGTCAACTCGACCCATTGGGTCCCCATTTAGCTTATTGACCCAATTAACGCCTAGACCCAATTATGAGTGGTTTAGCCCCTTTGAATATGGTTTTCATATGTGCATCAAGCCTACCCATTTATGCTCCACTTAATTTCCAATCAATTCAGCTTAACCCCATTAAATTTGGGCTCACCCAATGGTCAACAAGTCCATTATGACCCATTGGGTCCCAATTGGGTCCTTTGGCCCAATTAACCATATTGACCCAATTTGATATTCATTACCCATGCATGATAAATTGACCCTTATACTATATTCATAAGGTCATAATTTTGAACAATGGGCCCCACCATTTTCTCATTTACAATCACATTTATTAAATTCACCAGTCTAGGGGCATTTTCGTAAATATTCATATCTTTGAGAAAACGGGGTGTTACAGGATCACTCTGTGATTCAAGGTATGGCTATAGTCAGTAGTTCCTACGCCTTTGCTTTATTTGATTCTGGAGCATTCCACTCCTTCATATCTACTGCATTTATAACTGCTACTGGAACATTAGTACAAAAACTGTCCACATCACTCACCATTGTATCCCCCATCGGAGACACGTCATTGGGGCTTATATGCACATCAGTGAATACTGAACTCGCTGGACTCAGATTTGAATTCAATTATTTGGTACTTGATATGACTGAGTACGATATTATATTTGGCATGGACTGGTTGGCTAGCTTTCAGCCAACATTGATTGCTATCGCCGTAGGGTGACATTTTGGTCACTCGAGGGAAAGCAATATGTGGTGCGTACTAACAAACAAAGCAGACTGCAAGAAGGGTTAAACCACTTGGTATTGAACAGTATCAGGATCAACAGGGCACCGGTGGCTGAACTTCTGATAATAGTAAAGGACTATGCTGATGTATTTCCAAAAGAACTCCTTAGCTTGCCTCCCATGAGGGAGATTAATTTTGAAATCAAGTTGTATCCTGGCACTTCACCAATGTCATTACCACACTACCGGATGGCACCAGCAGAGATGTCCGAGCTAAAGAAGCAGATTGATGAGTTGCTCAGACTAGGTTGCATCCGGAACAACACATCATCTTGGGGAGCTCCGGTGTTGTTTGTAAATAAGAAGGACGGTACACTCCGAATGTGTGTGGATTACCGAAAACTGAACCAGCTGACTGTCAGAAACAAGTATCCTCTACCCAAGATTGATGATCTATTTGATCAACTTAGATATTCCAGCCACTTCTCTAAGATTGATTTAATGTCCGGATACCACCAAATCCAGGTTGGGGAGAAAGATATAGAGAAGACAGCCTGCATACGGTATGGACTATATTAGTTTGTAGTCATGCCGTTTGGACTCATCAATGCGCCGGCTGTATTCATGGATCTAATGAACAGGATTTTCCGTCCTTACTTGGACCAATTTGTCATTGTATTTATTGATGATATTTTTTATTTATTCCAAAACTCAGGAAGAACATGCTGAGGACCTGAGGATAGTTCTGGACACTTTGAGGAAGAACAAGTTATCTGCCAAAGCCAACAAGTGTGAATTCTGGCTACCCAAGGTTAACTTCTTGGGACATGTCATATCAGTAGAAGGTATAGCCGTGGATCCGGTTAAAGTGGCGGTAGTGAGAGAATGGAAAGCACCAAAGAATGTAACAGAGATCCGTAGCTTCTTGGGATTGGCTGGTTACTACAGGAAGTTTATCATGGACTTCTCCAAGATAGAATCTCCACTTACCCGACTCACTCAGAAAGGAGTCAAATTTGAGTGGTCAGATGTGTGCAACTGGAGATTTGAGGATCTGAAAGATAGACTTACAACGGCTCCTATCTTGATTTTGTTAGAAAGAGGCAAGGGTTATGAGGTACAATACAATGCTTCAGGAGAGGGACTTGGGTGTGTCCTCAGTCAAAGTCATCGTGTGGTGGCTTATCGTTCAAGACAATTGAAAATACATGAACGCCTCTATCCTACGCATGATCTTGAACTAGCCGCAGTGGTCTTCGCTCTCAAAAGCTGGAGACACTATTTATATGGCGAGAAATTTGAAGTGTTTTCAAATCATAAAAGCTTGAAATACTTGTTTGATTAGAAAGAGCTCAACCTGAGGCAACGCAGATGGATGGAATATCTGCAGGATTACGAGTTCGCGCTTCGTTATCACCCTGGCAAGGCGAACAAGGTGGCAGATGCCCTCAACCACATATCACATGCATCAGTGGCATGTTTGATCAAGACAGAATGGGAGATGTTGAATACCATATGAGAGTTCAATTTATATATCAATGACCATGGGAGTATGTACAATTTGATCATACGGCCCAACATGGTTACCAAGATTGAAAAAGAACAGCGGATAGACCTAGAAGTGGAGGAGATATGGGCCAAGATGTCTACAAGTGAAGTCATACTGGAATGGGAGTTACGACCAGGACAGGGTCTTATATTCCGAGGAAGGATATATGTGCCTAAGAGCTGCAGAAGAGTGTTACTGATTGAGGCACATTAGACCAAACTCTCTATTCATCCGGGCAGCACCAAGATGTTTCATGAACTGAAGAGACATTACTGGTGGCATGGACTCAAAAGAGATGTGGCAGAATTCGTGGCTCATTGTTTAACTTGTCAGCAGGTTAAGACGGAATATCAGAAGCCACCAGCGTTACTCAAACCCTTACAAGTGCCCGAATGGAAATGGGAGCACATCTCCATGGATTTTGTGACAGGGTTGCCAAGGTCTTCATAGGGCAACGATACGATATGGGTCGTGGTAGACCGGCTGACCAAGTCTGCACATTTTATTCCCATCAGGATGACAGACTCATCTGAGACCTTGGGTTGACGGTATATCAAGGATATCATTAGATTACATGGTATTCCTCGGACTATTGTGTCCGATAGAGATGGCTGATTCACCGGCAGAGAATGGCAAAATATGCAGTCTGCCATGGGAACAGATCTACTGACTAGTACAGCGTTCCATCCACAGACTGATGGGCAGTCTGAGAGGACAATACAAACATTGGAGGATATGCTGAGATCATGCATGCTAGATTTCAAGGGTGGATGGGAGGGTCGCTTGCCGCTGGTAGAGTTCTCATACAATAACAGTTACCAGGCAAGCCTCCAGATGGCTCCATTTGAGGCATTATATGGTAGACCTTGTAGGTTACCAGTGTGTTGGACAGAGGCTGGTGAGCCTGCACTGATTGGACCTGAATTAGTCGGAGAGACTACAGCACAGATACGGCTGATACGGCAGCCCCTATTGGCTACACAAAGTCGTCAGAAGAGCTATACTGACAAGAGAATGAGGTTTCTTGAATTTGAGGTGGGGGACATGGTGTTTTTGAAAGTCTCACCACGAAAGGGACATATACGATTTGGAAAGAAAGGGAAACTGTAGCCTAGATATGTGGGACCGTTTTCCATCATAAGGAGGATGGGGGAGGTGGCTTATCAATTGACACTTCCTTCACAATTGGCATCTTTGCACGATGTGTTTCATATATCTATGTTGAGGAAGTACAATCCGGATCCCTCATATGTAGTGAAAATATAAGACATAGATGTCCAAAGCGATGTGACATATGTCGAAAAGCCTGTCCTAGTGGTGGACACAGAACAAAGGGTATTACGAAACCGAACGATCCAGTTTGTTAAGGTGGTATGGGATCGACACGATAATGAGGAAGCCACATGGGAACTGGAGTCGGAAATGAGAACAGCTCACCCTGAGTTATTTGTGTAAATTGTTTTGAACGCTACTTCGTTCGATTTTCGGGACGAAAATTTTAAAAAGAGGGTTGTATTGTAACACCCCAGATTTTCAAGATATCAATTTATATGAAATTTACCCATTTAATTTTATGAACTAATGAATATGGACCTTAGATGGGTAAGGTGTTGGGCAATGACCCAATTAAGACCCAACGGTTATGGAATGAGAGTTCAATGTAAGGTAAATGGGTAAGATACATTTAATTGGGTTAAGGTTGCTATTTGGGTCAAAATGCCCAATTGGGACCCAATGGTCATGGTTGACTTGGTTGACCACCAAGTGAGTTCAAGCCTAACTTAATTGGTGCCGAATTAAAATGGGAAGGCAATCAAGTGAGTAGTTAAGTTATTACTTGTGAACCGTTTTCGTAGACTTAGTCCATGCACACGTAGGGTTGACCAGTTAAGGTTTGGACTTTAGAAGTTCGTGTAAGTGCCCCGGTTCGTCCGAGTCACCCTTATTGTCAATTACGTGACTCAGTTGGACTTACCTTGGATGAATAAGAAGATCTAATATTGAAGTTGAAGCGGCTACATCAAATACAGTATTGGCACACAGGTAAGTGACCCGTAGGAGACCTTAGGCTAAGTCATATACCTAATATTCAATTGGAAAATAAATTAAATAAATGACTTTCAGCCTCAAGGCCTCATGTAATCTGCTGAGGCCTCGCAACCAGCTATGTTGAGTTGAGTGCAGTTGACCCTGTGTCGAGCTGACTCAGACTAATATGTGACTGTTTAATTAAGAGGTAAATCATGGGAAATCTATTGGCAGCCAATTATGGTAAATCTATTATGATAAACAAATTAACCCATTGTGAGATATTGCCACCTCATTTGAAATTTGAATTTAGATATCCTTGAGGAGCTGTCCATGACAAGTATGGAAAGACTCCTCCATGTCTAAGGAAAATGTTGAAAAACTTCCATCTAATTCTTAATTGATAGCTAAGGTAAATATTGAAAATCTTTCATCTAATCCTTGATTGATGGCTAAGGAAAGTGTTGCAAATCATGCACAGTAAACACAAGCTGGCTGGTATCTATATAGATTGTGTTTGTCAGCTTGTACAGCACATACGTGTGATGTCTTTCTAGATTCTAACGCTGGCGAGGCCTCATCAGAATCTGCAAGGCCTCGCAGGCGTGTCTAACAGCACTGTTTGAAACTGTTTATATAATAACAGTAAGGGGGTTGTTTCATACACTGAATCGACTCAGAAAATCTGTGGAATAAGATTATCAGTGAGAGACCATTCGGCCTTCCCTCTAGACATTATTCTTCATCATCCGTCTTAATAATATTCGGGTAATCAAGATGAAGAATAAGGTATTTACATAGGACTAAAAATCACTCATACCTTGTCCTACTGCTGTGCCTACAAAATACGTTACTGATGCCGAGTTGATGGAAAGGAGCACAGAGATTCAGTAAAGAAGAAAGAGCTAAAAGGAAAACGGTTAAGGCCCAAGGCAAGTTTTCTTCTTGTTTTATTTTTTTAAAACATTGTAAAGTGGATTAGAACAGTGTGTTCGAACCACTCTAAAAAATAGGTGTAGAGGATTAGACCAATTGGATTGAACCTCTATAAAAAACTAGGTTGTACTATTTGGGTGTGAGACCCTTACATATTATATTTGGGACGACCCTAGAGTTGGGAAGTCTAACAGTGGATGTAGGTTTGATGAAACCGAACCACTATAAAATATTTGTGTTATGTGATTGAATGCATGGATTGATTATTTTGTTTACTTAACATATAAATTGGTAAGAAAATTTTAAAAGGGAATTAAAATTGAAAACCGACCTATTTACCCCCCTCTAGGTCGTGCATACGTCTATTAACGGAATTTCAATTGGTATCAGAACTCGGTTACTCTGAGTTGGACTTAACCGTTCGAGTTGATCTTTTTACTAGAATCATGCACAAAGGTGATAGTCACCCCGTTTCTAAACCTCCCTATTTTGATGGCTCCAACTATGCCTCTTGGAAGGCAAAAATGAAAAGCTTTTTTATATCACTAGATGGAACTGTTTGGGAATCAATAGTAAGAGGTTGGGAACCACCGATTGAGGAAATCACAGAAAAACCTACTAGAGATGAAGCTGGAAAATCTGTTCAACAAGTTATTGGTACCAAACTAAAAGATTATTTCACTTGGACAGACATGGAAAAAATGTTATACATAGCAAATGGAAAGGCGTTGAACGCCATTAACTGTGCTGTCTCACCTGACGAGCTTAAACTTATCATGACTTGCTTAACAGCTAAAGATGCTTGGGACATCTTAGAAAGAACACATGAAGGTACTTCTGTTGTTAAAAGATCTAAACTCCAAATTCTCCAATCTAAATTTGATAACATACGAATGGATGAAAGTGAGATGTTTATGGACTTTTACTCTAAGCTAAGTGATATAGTAAATTCTATGTGGGCCTTAGGAGAGATAATTCCTGAATCTAAAGTTTGTACCAAGGTACTTAGAAATCTGCCCAAGAGATTTAAACCTAAGGTAGCAGCTATTGAAGAGTATAGAGATGTATCTTTCATGAAAATTGATGACCTAGTAGGATCTCTTCAAACCTATGAACTTCATTTTGAACATGAGATACCTAAAAAGAAGTCTATTGCTTTAAAATCATCATCAAATACTGAGAAACTTAAAGAGGAAAAATCTGAATCTGATAGTGAAGATGATGTTGCCCTATTAGCTAAAAAATTCTTAAGAAACTTCAATAAAAGAAATAAGTTTAAAAACTTTAAACGAAGTGAACCAAGGGATAAAAATACCAACAGAATAAAAGATAACAACAGATTTAATACATTGAAAGAAAAATGAAGAGACAAAGAAAAAGAACAAAAATGTTATAATTGTGGAGGTCAAGGACATTTTGCTGTTGAATGTCCCTCAAAAAGAAATAAGAAAGCCTTGACAGGAACTTATGAAAACACCTCTGAATCGGAAAGTGAGTCTGATGAATCCACTCAAGATAAATCTGAAAATCTAAAAGGGTTCATAGCCTCTATAGCAACTGTTGGAAGTGAGTCAGAAAATGATGAAGAAGATGATCTTCAAGAGGCCTATGACTCCCTCTTTTTGGAAAGTAAAAAACTGGCTAAGAAATTAAGTAAAAGAAAATCTGAAAATGCAAATTTAATAAGTCAGTTGGAAGAAGAAAAATGAATAAATAAAAATCTTGTAAGAACTCTAAAAACTACAAATGAAGAAAATGATAAATTAAAACAAGTTCAAAATAAGTTACAAGATAAGTTGAGAAAGTATGAGAATGATATTAAAAAATTGGAAGATATTAGGAGTATCTTATCAGAAGAAATTATTAATGCTCATTCTAAAATAAACAGTTTTAATAATCATGAGCTCAACTTTGAAAATAAGTTTACCCAAGGACAATATAAAGTAGAAATACTACTAAAATTGGGTAAAACTTATGGGGACAAGACTGGTCTTGGATACAACCAAGACAATGTAAAAACTGTGAACAAAACTGTTTTTGTTAAAAGTCAATCTTCTAGACCGTGAAATATAATTTGTTTTTACTGTGCTAAAAGGGGACACTTCAGATTTGAATGCAAACTAAGAAAAAGAAACATATGGGAAAAACCAAATCAGAAAAAATTTGAGGTACAAAGTTATGAAAAAGAGAAAAGGAAATATCATTATCGTGAAAATTTGGCTCAAAGATTGAACAAAATATTAAATGAAAAAATGAGCAAAAAATTTGGATATAACCTTCAAGAATCTGTCCCTAGAAATTTAAAAACCACAACCACATTGAAATGGGTCCCCAAGTACAAAAGCCTAATTGTATATACAACACTAAAGGTTGAAAACCAGTCAAAATGGTATCTTGATAGTGGCTGTTCAAGGCACATGACTGGTGATAAAACATATATGTCCAACCTTGTAGATTTCAATGGAGGTTCGGTTACTTTTGGGGATAGAAATCTGGCTAAAATTGTAGGGAAAGGGACCTTAGAATTAAATGATTCCCTTACCTTAGATGATGTGTTGTTGGTTGATGGTCTTAAACACAATCTCTTAAGTATATCTCAAATATGTGAGAAAGACCATTATGTTACCTTCCGTAAGAATGACTGTCAAATTTATAATAATGAAGGTGAAGCTGTTCTTAAAGGATTGAAAACTTCTGATCAATGTTATGCTCTTGAAAACTGTCCAACTCCTAACAAAAATCATTGTAATTTGTCTAAACTTAATGAAGCTGAGTTATGGCACAAGAGACTAGGACATGTAAATTTCAAAGATCTGTCTAAATTGAGTGAACACATTAAAGGACTGCCCAAGATAAGTAGAACAGCTCAAAAATTTTGTGGTGAGTGTCAAAAGGGTAAACAAGTGAGAGCTGCCCATAAGAAAGTAAATGTTGTGACTACCACTAGACCTCTTGAGCTTCTACATATGGATTTAGTTGGACCAACCCAGAATATGAGTGTAGGAGGAAAGATGTATTTCATGGTTATTGTTGATCACTACACTAGATACACATGGGTAGGTTTTCTTAGAGAAAAATCTGATGCGTATCATCAATTTAAAATTATTGCAAAATGAATTGTGATTGAAAAACAAACACCCATAAATAGAATTAGAAGTGATCATGGGGGTGAATTTGAAAATCACCGTTTTCAAAAATATTGTGAAAAACATGGTATACATCATGAGTTCTCAGCTCCTAAGACACCCCAACAAAATGGGGTGGCTGAAAGGAAAAATAGGGTTCTCCAAGATATGGCAACGGTCATGCTAGATAGTAAGAAACTACCAAAAAATTTGTGGGCCGAGGCTGTAAATGCCGCTTGCTATATCATAAATAGAGTTTATCTACGAGCTGGCCTAGATAAAACAGCATTTGAATTATGGACCGGTAGGAAACCAAATTGTACATATCTCAAGGTTTTCGGTAGTAAATATCATATTCTTAGAGATCGTGAAAACTTGGAAAAATTCGAGGCGAAAAGTGATGAAGAAATTTTTCTAGGATACTCTAATACTAGCCGAGCCTATAGAGTCAAAAATCTTAGAACCGGTGCCATAATGGAATCTATTAATGTGGCCATTGATGACCAGTCTTTGGATGTACATGAACCCATAGATGAGGCGGATCAATCTTCAAATCTAATTGACAATTCCCCTTCATCATCTACAACATCCATTGAACTGAAACCAAATAAAAAACATCCTATGTCAAACATTATAGGGGATCCCATGACAGGAGTAAAAACTAGAAAGCAACTAGAAAACATATTCAGCTGTTTTTGCTTCACCTCACAATTAGAACCCAAAAATATTAGTGAAGCATTATTGGATGAAGATTGGGTAAATGCAATGCAAGAAGAGCTGATTCAATTCACAAGAAATGATGTATGGGATTTGGTACCAAGACCAAAAAATACAAATGTAATAGGTACCAAATGGATTTACAAAAATAAAATGGATGAACATGGGACAATAGTTCGTAATAAAGCCCGTCTTGTTGCCCAAGGGTATACACAAATTGAGGGAATAGATTTCGATGAGACGTTTGCACCTGTAGCACGTCTTGAGTCTATGCGTATTTTATTGTCCATTGCATGTTGTTTGAAATTTAAACTTTTTCAAATGGATGTCAAAAGTGCATTTTTGAATGGCTTATTAAATGAAGAAGTTTATGTAGAGCAGCCTAAAGGATTTATGGATCCAAAACACTCTAGTCATGTCTACAAATTAAAGAAAGCATTGTATGGCCTTAAACAAGCTCCTCGGGCTTGGTATGAAAGACTTACACAATTTCTAGTAGATAATGATTTTCAAAGGGGAAGTGTTGACAAAACACTGTTTGTTAGAAAATCTAATGAAGCTATACTTATAGCTCAAATTTATGTGGATGATATTGTGTTTGGATCCACTGATGAACAAGTTGCTATTAGTTTTTCCAATCTTATGAAATCTGAGTTTGAAATGAGCATGGTTGGAGAGCTAAATTATTTCCTTGGTTTACAAATAAAACAACTTAATGATGGATTCTTCATTTCACAATCCAAGTATGCCAAAGATCTTGTTAAAAGATTTGGACTTAAAGGCTGTAAGCACTCAAACACTCCCATGAGTACTACTGTTAAATTATCAAAGGATGAAAATGGAAAAGATGTTGATCCTAGCATGTACATGAGTATGATAGGCAGTCTTCTGTATTTGACTGCAAGTAGACCTGATATTTCTTTTAGTGTGGGTGCATGTGCTCGATTCCAAGCCAATCCTAAAGAATCACATGTTAAAGCAGTAAAACGCATTATAAAGTACGTATCGGGAACATTTTTATATGGAATTTGGTACCCATTTGATACATCGTCTCATATTGCGGGGTACACCGATACGGACTGGGCAGGGAACTTAGATGATAGAAAATCTACAAGTGGGGGGTGTTTTTACATTGGAAACTGTCTGATTGCTTGGCACAGTCGAAAACAATCTTCCGTATCTCTTTCAACTGCCGAGGCTGAATACATAGCTGCAGCAAGTTGCTGCACTCAACTTGTCTGGATGAGACAAATGCTCTTCGACTATGGCATCACAGGAGGAACAATGACTCTCCATTGTAATAATACAAGTGCCATAAATATCTCCAAGAACCCTGTCCAGCACTCTCGTACCAAACACATAGACATTAGACATCATTTCATTCGAGAGTTAGTTGAAGAGAAAACCATCGAGTTCGAATATATTTCCACTGATAATCAACTGGCTGATATAATGACAAAACCACTTGACTCAATTCGTTTTCTTGCTTTGAGAAAATCAATTGGGGTGTGTACAGTATCCTGAACATGTCTGATACTATGATTAGTCAGTGGAGATAATATTTCAAAATATAATAAAAAATTAAAAATTAAAAATTAAAAAAAAAAGGGGGTCTAGTTCTATATTATTGGCTCTGTATTTCACTTTCACTACCACCGTCAGCGAGCCCTCGTGCCATTTCTCGAGCCCTCGTGGTTGAGTTCTATCAGTCATTTTTCGAGTTGCCTCAACATCACCGTCAGCGAGGCCTCGTGATTTCCCTCGAGCCCTCGCCCTCGAGTCCTTGCTTCCGTTTTTCGGTTTGACTTACAAGCACAGTCAGCGAGGCCTCGCTACCTCACACGAACCCTCGCCATCGCTCTTCGTGTGGTCCCCTCTTTTTAAAACTTCCCATAAGTCTCTATCGGGAGTTCCGTTAGAGGTAGGGCTTCCACGGTCGGGGTCGCGGGAACGAAAAGGAGAAAAGGGGTTTTCTACTTCCGGTCATCATCTTCATTTTTCAAGTCTTGATCCTTTGATTCTCGGTTTCAGGTATTCTTGCTCATCTGATTTAGCTCTCTTTCATTTGTTCTGTGCTTCGATTTATCGGAACCATGGCTCGAAAAACTGATGTTGTCAAAAGACACCATACCCGCAGATTCTTGCGGAGTGACGATGCTTCATCGTCCGTCCCCCCTCAGCCTCCTCCACCGCCAAGAAAAAGGAAAGTCCGGGCATATAAAAATCCTGATCGGGTTCTACGATCAGCCTTTGTTACGGTTACTTCTTCCGATGACGAACCAGAGGCTTCTCCTCAGGCAACCCCTCAGCCGACTCCTTCACCCTTTACTCGTCCTTCTCCCAGTTCCTCCCGACATTCCCATTCCACGGATGTCCGTATTGAAGGGTCTGATAGCTCTTCCCCACCTTCTGATCCTCCCAGTGCTAGACTTTTTAGGTCTGTCCCGAAGGCACACTCGTTAAAAAACTTCAATGTCGAGCGTATCTGCTACCTTCCAGATCTTGATAAATACGGTACCTTCCAAGTCCTTTAGAAGGTTGGCTGGGAAAACATTCTGAGTTGGGGTGACAATGCCTATCCCTCTATGGTAAAGGGCCTGTACTCCTCCATCCATAAATCCCTTGATACTCCCTCTCATTCTTTCATTGTCAAGTTCTTTAATCGTGAACAATTCACTGTCACACCTGAGCTGGTCTCTCAGCTCATGCACATCCCTGTGTTTAAAGGTGGGGACATCTCTGCAGCCCGACATGAGATCGCCCCCGAAAACTACCACAAAATTATCAGCAAACTCTGTGGTGGTGTTGCAGAACGGGAAGGAAAAATCCAAATTCACTCATCTTCTCTCCTTCCCAAGTACAAGATCTTACATCTGATCTTCACTTACAATGTGTATCCTCGTCTGATGAGCAAGACCCAGCTGAGTGACCATATGATCAATATTTTGTATGCTGTGGCTATGGGGAGAAAAATATGTCTTCCTTCTTTGATTTGTGAACATATTAAACGTTTCTGGAAATCTTCTGTCCAAAGTTCTGTGCCTTTCTGCTACCTCATTACACGTCTAGGGACTCATTTCGGAATGGTACCTTATCCTGGTGAAGTTCCTCTCAATGTACGTCCTCTAACAAAGATCGGCATTGAAAGAAGTATCGCCTCATCTCGCCCATCGTCTGACGGCTCACCCATTTCCGCTCCATCCTCTGCTCACCTGCCTCGAAAGTATGCTACCAGTCCATCGCATTCTTTTGATCGTACGTATTTCGATGAGCGAATTGCCGAGATGGAAAAGCGTCAGGAATCCTTTCTCTCTGACATAAGCAAGCGTCAAGATCGTCTCTTATATCAACATCAGGAGTTCTCTGTTTTTGTCCGGATGTCCTTAAGGCGCATCTTCCGCTCTCTCCAGCAGATTACAGATTCGTGCCGTCGCACTGATGCGGAATTTCCTCCCCCATCTCCTCAGGATTGAAGACCTTTTTATTAAAGTCTGGTTATTTTGTCTATCATCACACTACTTTTTGGGTCTGTAATGAAATGCTTTTCTATTGTGCATGATAGTTGTTCATTTGCTGTTTTTCTATGTATATCAGACTCCATGAGCTCAATATTTGCTTTGGTTGCCTAATTTGCATATCTATTGTTTCTGGTTGCCTTCCCTTTGTCGATTTTCTTGACAAAAAGGGGGAGTAACATATATTGCTAATATTGAGGGGGATCAGCACACAAGTCCCACCAGTATCTCTTTGGTTGTATGAAGGAAAATGAGACATTCATTGTGTCTACGTAGGGCACAAGTTAAGGGGGAGAAACTTGGGGATTTAATTTCATTGTATTTTTTAAGGAGTGGTCATGTGTGAATATGTAATTTTTGGGAAATTGGTGTAATTGGTAGATCTTAGGTTTTTGTCCCGAAATTGACAAAGGGGGAGATTGTAAGTGCCCCGGTTCTTCCGACTCACCCTTATTGTCAATTACGTGACTTAGTTGGACTTGCCTTGGATGAATAAGAAGATCTAATATTGAAGTTGAAGCGGCTACATCAAATACAGTATTGGCACACAGGTAAGTGACCCGTAGGAGACCTTAGGCTAAGTCATAAACCTAATATTCAATTGGAAAATAAATTAAATAAATGACTTTCAGCCTCGAGGCCTCATGTAATCTGCTGAGGCCTCGCAACCAGCTATGTTGAGTTGAGTGCAGCTGACCCTGTGTCGAGCTGACTCAGACTAATATGTGACTGTTTAATTAATAGGTAAATCATGGGAAATCTATTGGCAGCCGATTATGGTAAATCTATTATGATAAACAAATTAACCCATTGTGAGATATTGCCACCTCATTTGAAATTTGAATTTGGATATCCTTGAGGAGTTGTCCATGACAAGTATGGAAAGACTCCTCCATGTCTAAGGAAAATGTTGAAAAACTTCCATCTAATTCTTAATTGATAGCTAAGGTAAATATTGAAAATCTTTCATCTAATCCTTGATTGATGGCTAAGGAAAGTGTTGCAAATCATGCACAGTAAACACAAGCTGGCTGGTATCTATATAGATTGTGTTTGTCAGCTTGTACAGTACATACGTGTGCTGTCTTTCCAGATTCTAACGCTGGCGAGGCCTCATCAGAATCTGCGAAGCCTCGCAGGCGTGTCTAACAGCACTGTTTGAAACTGTTTATATAATAACAGTAAGGGGGCTGTTTCATACACTGAATCGACTCAGAAAATTTGTGGAATAAGATTATCAGTGAGAGACCATTCGGCCTTCCCTCTAGACATTATTCTTCATCACCCGTCTTAATGATATTCGGGTAATCAAAATGAAGAATAAGGTGTTTACATAGGACTAAAAATCAGTCATACCTTGTCCTACTGCTGTGCCTACAAAATACGCTGCTGATGCCAAGTTGATGGAAAGGAGCACAGAGATTCAGTAAAGAAGAAAGAGCTAAAAGGAAAATGGTTAAGGCCCAATGCAAGTTTTCTTCTTGTTTTATTTTTTTAAAACATTGTAAAGTGGATTAGAACAGTGTGTTCGAACCACTCTAAAAAATAGGTGTAGAGGATTAGACCAATTGGGTTGAACCTCTATAAAAAACTAGGTTGTACTATTTGGGTATGAGACCCTTACATAGTATATTTGGGACGACCCTAGAGTTGGGAAGTCTAACAGTGGATGTAGGTTTGATGAAACCGAACCACTATAAAATATTTGTGTTATGTGATTGAATGCATGGATTGATTATTTTGTTTACTTAACATATAAATTGGTAAGAAAAATTTAAAAGGGAATTAAAATGGAAAACCGACCTATTCACCCCCCTCTAGGTCGTGCATACGTCTAGTAACGGAATTTCAGTTCGGACTTAACTCGTGTCGTGACGTCCTGCTCTCTATCATCACTCTTTATTTAAAAAAAATAAAAAATAGACTCTGATTTTCAGAAAGCGAGTGAAAAAGGGAGGGGCGTTACACCTTAGACCTTCATCTTCCTTCTTTTGCTCTTCACAATTCCTCTAAGTGTCAAAATGTGGGAGAGAGAGAGAGAGAGAGAGAGAGAAGAAGAAGAAGAAGAAGATGAGAGAGATCTCTTTGTCCCAATGGATACAATTCGGCCAAGGGTGGAGTGTGTCCCTTTGTATACCTGCCCAATCCCTCTCACTTCCCATCTTTATGATTTGTATCTAACCAAGGAGTCTCGTGGTTTAACCAAGGTGACCCTTGGCCTTCCATCGAGTCATGGGTTCCATCCCCATGAGATGGAAACTTTCCATCTTCCCTCTTAACTCACTTCAACTCAAGTAATTAATCATGAACTCTAAACTTGAACTCATTCAATTGGACTCACTTAACTCAAACAACTTTAATTATTTTAAATTCAACACTTGTACTCAATTTAATTTGAACTCAATTGAGCTTACTCATGGTTGGCCAAATCAACCATGACCTCGCCGACCATGCATGTGGTATATGGCATGTGGGTCCCATCCTTGCCATGTCACTTACATGCCACCTTGCTTGATGAGATGGATTCATGCATTAGATCTTAATTGGATAGTTGACCCAATTAAATTAATCTTATCCATTTACCTTAAAATCAGCTCATCTATGACCCATTGGGTCCCAATTGGGCAATTGACCCATTTAATTACATTTACCAAATTGCTTTCAAATTAAATCATATCCATGATCCATTGGATCTTAATTGGGTAATTGACCCAACTCCTTACCCATCTAAGGTCCATTTCAACCATTAATCTTAATATTCAATCCATTTGCAATTCAAATTAGACCAAAACCGATATATTATAAGTGATGAAAATTCGAGGTGTTACAATGTTACCCTCTTTTGAAAGTTTTCGTCCTGAAAATCGAGCGAAGTAGGGTTTCAAACAAATTACACAAATAACTCAGGATGAGCGGCTCTCATTTCTGACTCAAGTTCCCAGGTGGCTTCCTCATTACCATGTTGATCTCATACCACCTTGACGAATTGAATTGCTCGGTTCTGTAACGCCCTTTGTTCCATCTCAATCACTCTGACAGGCCTTTTGACGTAGGTCATGTCGCTTTGCACTTCTATATCTTGTACGTTCAGCACATGCGAGGGGTCAGGATTGTACTTCTTCAACATAAAAACATGGAACACATCGTGTAGTGATAACAATTGTGGAGGGAGTATCAGACGATAAGCTACTTCCCCAACCCTCTTTTGGATTGGGAAATGTCTCATAAATCTGTAACGCCCCGCCCTTTTTCACTCGCTTTTTCCTGTAAATTCAGAGTATATATATATATATATATATATATATATATATATATATATAATAACAGAGTAGAGTGATAGAGCGCGGGACGTCATGATGCAAGCTAAGTCCGAACTTCCAAAGTCCGACCCTTAACTGACCAACCCTATGTGTGTATGGAACAATTCCACGAAAATGGTTCACACATAGTAATATCAACATATGGAATAAAATCATAACATCAAAATGCGGAATCATAATAGAACCAAGTTCTATTCCAATCAGATAACAAAGTACGTCAAGTCCTTATCCATAATTAAAACATCATAATTATCCAATAAATCATCCAACCATCTAAGTTATTACACTCCGTAATCTAGATACTCAAATACAAGTTCATGAGTAACTTTATTCAAAACATATAAAATAAGTCTTCCAAGCTCCTATGCCTGGCCTGTCTTACGTTCCTCATTCCCCTGATTTCCTGCGTCATCAACTAGGCCCAGTTACGGCTAACACATAGTTAGTACAAAACATATATAATAATATAGTGATGTCAAAACCATATAAAATCCATGCCATGTAATGATGACAAATATGCAATGAGTTCCACCCATCACATGTACATAAATGTATCCACCACATAGGTCTTCCGGACGTCCCGACTGAGTGTGGACCCTCCAGAATCTTCTTGATGGAAATCACATCAAGGTACTGTACATAGGTTTTTTGGACCCCCCCCGACAGAGTGTGACCCCTCCGGTTACAAATCCTCCACCCCATGCCATGCATGAGATGCCAATGAAATACATGCTATTTTATAACATAAACATAGCATTTAAAAATCCTATTTAAATCACATGCTCTTTCCTCATAAAGACATAGCATTTAAAACCAACCTTTGAAACACATTCAACACATGCTATTTATAACATAAACATAGCATTTAAAAATCACTTTAAAACATATCATTTGAAACATAATTTCATCAAACAAAAGGTAAACACAAAGTACATAAACCATGGTTTCAAAGAGGTCGAATCCTACCAAAGACTTCTAACGTGTGATTGCGTCTTTCGTCCGGTAACCGCTCACTATCGTAAACGCCGTGTGAGATCCCGTTACCTTATAATACATTAATTAATCATAACAAAGTCCCACTTGATTTTCAAGGTTTTAAGTCCATAAACAAAACCCCATGGGGTTCGTCCATACACCATGGCCGAACCCATGGTCCATTAATTCAATTAATTACCATAATGCGATTGTACATAGCCATAGTCACTTTCCTTGCTTGGGTTCCAAATAATCCATTCATACTTCTTTTATTCCAACACATAGTCCCATAAATAAATCATGGGGTTCAGCCATACACCATGGCCGAACCCTATGTCCAATATTTCCATACATTTACAAAATTGCCATTGTTTCCCTCCTTCATTTAAATCTAACATAACTAGACCCTATAAACATTCCTTAACCAAATCAAGTCCATCAAATACACCTCATGGGGTTCGGCCATACATCATGGCCGAACCCATGATTCTCCACTTTGGCATGTAATTACATTTTTTTGCCATTACCTTCATCATTAATCCATTCACTTTATTTACAATACATAAAACATAACCCATAGTTTTGATTCATGGAGTTCGGCCATACACATGGCCGAACCCATTATATCTTTATTTCCAATTTTATCTCCACCTTCTATATTTAGAAGGTTTCCAAATTAAAATTCCCTAATTAGAAAGTTTCCTAAATTAGCACTTTCTAATTTAGTCTTTACTTTCCAAAAATAGAAACTTTCCAAATTAACCAACTCCCATAAATAAAAAGGTTTCCAAATTTAGCAACTCCTTCCATAATTGGATGCTTTCTAATTTTAGTAACTCTTTCCATAATTAGCAACCAAAATCTATCTCCATTCCAAAACAACCCCATGGGGTTCGGCCATACACCATCGCCGAACCCTATGGTTCATGATCTTGATCATTAGTTTAGATCCATTAAAAACATTCAATAATAACATCATCACCACTCCATGGGGTTCTGCCATACACCATGGCCGAACCCTATGGTTCAAGGTCCTCTCCTTTGAAAAGCTAATTAATGATCTTCCATTTAATCCCTTCAAACTTCATTTAAAATTATCCAACACCTTTCATTTAACCATATCTTTCCATGGTTTCTAATATTCATAACCCATCAAATAAATCAAATCTTTCCATGGGGTTCGGCCATTGTGTTCTTTCTTTCCATTCAAACCACTGATCCCATCTCAAATTTTTTCCATGGGGTTCGGCCACACTCCATCGCCGAGCCCTATGGTTCTTTTATTTCAAAATAAATCACTCAAATAAGATACTAACCTTTTTTCTGATTCCTTGCTCTTCCAATCCTTCTCCTTTCTTCTTAATTTCTTTTAACCAAAAACACCATCTTGTTGCTGCCTTTTCTTCTCTTTGCTCTTTGGCGTGAGAGAGAACTTGAGAGAGAGAGAGGGAGATATAAAATTCAGCTATGGTGTGTAAAATCAAGTACCCTTGTGCTTCTCTCCTTTTATAATCTTCCTTGGTCCAAACTTTGGAAGGTGCTTAAGATAGCTAATCTCCTTTGCCGTGTGCCCTTTGTTTCCCTTTTGTGGTTGCCATTTTTTCACTAGGAGTGGGACTTCCTTTTGGCGCAAGACTCTCATTAAAATAGCAATTGCCGACCTCCCTTGCTTAGATTAGCAATTGCCGACATCCCTTTGCTTAAATTAGAATGTGTCTAAGATAAACCATGCCCCATTGCCGTGTGCCCTTGTGTTTAATTTAGACACTTCTTCTAATTAATTTAAGATTATATGCATACCCTTTTTAAAAGATCCCATGCGCCTAATCCTAGATTTTTACATCTAAAATTCGGCAATGCAATCTTTTATTTAAATGCATCACTAAATTAATTCAACCCCATTTAATTTTTAATAAAACCATTTCCACAATCAATTGGGTCCTAATTGGGTCATGACCCAATTCTTTATCCATATAAAATCCAAGACTCATATTCACAATTTAAAAGGATAATTTTCATATAAAATAATAAATTGAAAATCCGGGGTATTACAAGATCTGGGTGACAGCTTCCCTTTCTTTCCGAATCGCATGTGCCCCTTTCGTGTGGCAAGACCTTCAAGAATACCAGATCTCCCACTTCAAACTCAAGGAATCTCCTTCTCTTGTCAGCGTAGCTCTTCTAACAACTTTGTGCAGTGAGCATATGTTGTCGTATCACCTTAATCTGTTCAATGGTCTCTGCAACTAACTCAGGCCCAATAAGCGCTGGATCACCGGCCTCTGTCCAGCACACTGGTGATCTACAGGGTCTACCATACAACGCCTCAAATGGAGCCACTTTGACGCTTGCTTGGTAGCTATTGTTGTATGAAAACTCAACCAGTGGTAAATGATCTTCTCAACCACCCTTGAAATCTAATATGCAAACTCTCAGCATATCTTCCAACGTTTGTATTGTCCTTTCCGACTAGCCATCGGTTTGTGGTGGAAAGTTGTGCTGATCAACAAGTTTGTCCCCATAGCCGACTGCATGCTTTACTACACCCTGTCAGTGAATCGACCATCTCTGTCGGACACAATAGTCTTGGGGATACAATGTAGTCTAATGATATCCTTTATATATCGTCGTCCCAAAGTCTCAGACGAATCTATCATCTTGATTGGAAGAAAATGCGCAGACTTGGTCAAACGGTCCACCACAACCCATATTGCGTCGTTACCCTTTGATGACTTTGGCAGCCCTATCACAAAGTCCTTGGAAATATGTTCCCATTTCCATTCTGGCACTGGTAAAGGTTTGAGTAATCCTGGCGGCTTCTGGTGTTCTATCTTGACTTGCTGACAAGTAAGACAATGAGCAACAAAATCAGCTACATCTCTTTTAATGCCACCAATAATGTCTTTTTAAGTCATGGTACATTTTGGTGCTTCCAGGATGAATAGAGAGTTTTGTTTGATGAGTTTCAATCAACAACTCCCTTCTACAGCATTGAGGCACATATGTCCTGCCTCAGAATAAAATACCTTGTCGAGGTAGTAATTCCCATTCTAGTACGGCCTCACCAGTAGACATCTTATCCCATATTTCATCCACTTCTAGATTTGTCCGTTGTTCTTGTTCAATCTTAGAAACCGTGCTGGACTGTACCATCAGATTATACATACTTCCACAGTCCTTGATGTACAAATTGAATTTCTGGATGGTTGTCAACATTTCCCATTCCTTCATAATCAAACTGGCCGTTGTTGCGTGGGACATGCGACTGAGGACATCCGCCACTTTGTTCGCCTTGCAGGATGATATCGTAGTGCAAACTCATAATCTTGCAAATATTCCATCCATCTACGCTGGCTCATATTGACTTCTTTCTGATCAAACAGATATTTCAAACTCTTGTGATCTGAAAACACCTCAAATTTCTCGCCATAAAAATAATGTCTCCAACTTTTGAGACCAATGACCACTGCAGCTAACTCCAGATCATGAGTGGGATAATGGCGTTCAAGAATTTTCAGTTGTCTTGAACCGTATGCCACTATATGATGACTTTGGGTGAGAGAACACCCAAGTCTTTCTCTTGAAGCATCACAATATACTTCATATCCCTTGCCTCTTTCCGGCAAAATCAGAATAGGAGCAGTTGTAAGCTTTTTTTTCAGATCTTCCAATCTTCGGTTACACACATAAGACCATTCAAATTTGACTCCTTTCTGAGTGAGTCGGGTGAGTGGAGCTGCAATCTTGGAGAAGTCCATAATAAACTTTTGATAGTAGCCAGCCAGTCCCAGAAAGCTGCCGATTTAGGTCACATTCTTTGGAGCTTTCCAGTTTTTAACTGCTTCTATTTTACCCTGGTCTACAACTATTCCTTCTCTGATATGACATGTCCTAAGAAGTTAACCTTAGATAGCTAGAACTCGCACTTGGTTGCTTTGGCATATAACTGATTCTTCTTCGGGGTGTCCAAGACTATCCTTAGATGCTCAGCATGCTCCTCTCGACTGGTAGAATAAATCAGGATATCATCAATGAAAACAATTGCAAACTTGTCCAAATAAGGACGGAAGATTCTGTTAATCAGATCCATGAACACAGTTGGTACATTGGTGAGTCCAAACGGCATGACTACATATTCAAATAGTCCATACCGAGTTCTGAAAGTCGTATTCTCTATGTCTTCATCCCTGACGCGGATTTGATGGTAGGCTGACATTAGATTAATCTTGGAGAAATGACTGGGGCCTCTAAGTTGATTGAACAGATCATCAATTCTGGGTAGAGGGTACTTGTTCCTGACCGTTAACTGATTCAACTTCCTGTAATCCACACACATCCGAAGAATACCATCCTTCTTCTTTACAAATAATACCGGTGCTCCCCAGGATGAAGTGCAGTTCCGGATGCATCCCAGTCTGAGTAACTCATCAATTTGTTTCTTTAACTCATACATAATGCGGCAAGGATACAGGAGCAGTGCTAGGATATAGCTTGATCTAGAAGTCAATCTCCCTTTTCTGAGGTAAGCCAGGGAATTCTGTCGGAAATACCTTTGCGTAGTCTTTCACTACTGCAGGTAATTCAGTCATGGGCGCCTTGTCTAGTCTGATGTTGTTCAATACTAGATGGTTCAATTTTTCATGTAATCTCCTGGTCATTGTAATGCTCTGTTTGTCGGCATGTACCACATATCATTTTCCCTCGGGTGACCAAAATATCACCCTACGGAGATGGCAGTCAATGTTGGCCCGGAAGTAAGCCAACCAATCCATACCAAATGTGATGTCGTACTCTATCATCTCGAGTACTAGATAGTTGAACTTAAATCTGAACCCAGCAAGTTCAGTGTCTACCGAAGTGCAGATCAGACCCAATGATGGGTCTCCAATAGGGGATACAATAGTAAATGCGGTGGACAGTTGTTGTACTAAGGTGCCAGTAGCAGATATGAAGGCAGCAGATATAAAGGAGTGGGATGCTCCTGAATCAAATAATGCAAAAGCAAAAGAACTACCAAGTACTGCCATACCTTGAATCATCGAGTGATCCACTATTTCTAGAGGAGGAGCCAAAGTATGCAGTCGTCCAAATCCTATCGGAATAGGTGCCCGTCCTGTCAGGTTATGTGTCTCTGGATGATTGAGATTAAGCTAGTCGAGCTGGAGGATGGAAGGAACCCCAAGAGTGAGGAAGTCTATTGATCTGTGGACCCTCCCTCTTGAAATGGCCCTGCTGGCCATACTGGAAACAGGTACTAACACCTTGAGGAACCTGTGAGACTGATCCTGATGTGGAGGACTGATTAGGACGAAAATCTCCAGTGGACCTAGTAGAAGGTGAGGGTCTCCCAAAGTTGGGTCTGAATCTCTTGTTCGGGCGGAAAGTATTTCCCCCGCTTTGACCTCGGCGATTATCCACAAACTTGATTGTTTCCATCAGTTTTTGCTCAGCTATGCTAGCTCGACTAACCACTTCCGCCAAAGTAGCTGATTTGAATATTGTGACCTTAGCTCTTAAGTTAAGTTCCGAGCCTTCTTGTATTCTATGTCTACCATGTATAAAGCATAACATGATAGACGAAGAAACTCCTGATAATAGTCTGCAACAGTCATGGTGCCCTGGACTAGAGATGTGAACGTTTGTGCCTAGCACTCCTTTTCCTCCTCTGGAAAATAATGATCCAGAAACATTCCAACGAACTGGCCCCATGTCATCTCAGTCTTTTCCCCCGCTGGAATCTGTGTTTGATGACGTTCTATAGTTCTCCACCATTAGCTGGCATCATCCACCAATTGTGAGGTACCCAGCAGTATCTTGTCCTCATCACCGGTGATCTTGAGCAGCTTCAAGATCTTTGTAATGTTCTCAATCCAGTTTTCTGCTTCTGCGGGTCCCTTTTTCCTTTTGAAATAAGGGGGACGCTGCTATTGGAAGTCCCTGAACATATTTCGGTCTTGTGATTCATTGGAGGTTGCGCCTCCATTGCCGTTCTGATGTTGCTGTACAACGGAAGTGACCATTAGCTGTACCAAGCGCTGCAACTCAGGAGGTAGTTCTGGAATGTTCACACTATTTTGTCCCTCTTCCTGGTGTGGGTGTTGTACCTTTTCCTCCTGATGTGGGTTTTGTCGGGTATTTCTTCTTCTCGGAGGCATTTTCCCAAGTCATTGGAACATTGCTTGACATAGTTTCTCATAAAGTATTCTATTTACATAGTTTGGGAAATTTCCTAATCAACATCTTGTATTTCTTGTTTTGGGGAATTTTCCTATGTATCACATATTGTTTCTCATTTTGGGGAAATCCTGATGTTTCTTGTTTTGGGGAAATATGTCATATTTCGCTATGTTTGATAAATGCATAATTATAGTGATTGTCCTTCCCTTACTGTTATTCTTCTCATCAAGTGTTGTTCTCAGATTGAATGCTTACGTCTGATTCTCAACAAAGTAAATTAATCCGGCCCCCGTGCAGCAGATTCTGAAGAGTCGGTTAGTTGGGATTCTTATCTTGTTAGTGAGACATGATATCGTATTAATCTTACTTTGAAATATTCACACTTCCGATTTCGCTCTGATACCAATTGTAACGCCCCGCCCTTTTTCACTCGCCGAAAATCAGAGTATATTTTTTTATATATAAAGAGTAAGAGTGAGAGAGAGCGGGTAAACGTCACGACGCGAGCTAATTACGGGTTTCCAAAACCCGACCCTTAACTGGCCACCTTTACGTGTGAGTGGACCAAGTCCACTAAAACAGTTCACACGCTTTGCACTTAACTGCGGAATTATTAAATGAATAGAAAAATATCCATATCCATGATATTAATAAGCAAAGAAGCCAATCATTATTAAATTAACTGAAACTTAAATATCCAAAACATCATCCAACCATAGCAAAATAATCTAAGTTATTAGAATCCCAAAATTAACAGTTCTCCCAATACATCAATTCAAAATCAATTAAGTAAAATTAGTATAAACTACCCAAGCTCCTATGCTTGGCTTTCTTCACGTCCCATGTCCTTTCCATTCCCTATTCCATCATCTATAGGGTAGAAGTAGGGCATTAGTCAACGCACCCAGTAGGATTCCAAATAGGGTTATGTATACATAGGATCAATATAAAAGTAGAATAAGTGCATTATATCAAAACTGTAAAACATCTCATAGTACTAAAAACAACGCATGATAATCATATCCAAATCATGCTAATGTATATGTTATGTTATGGGTGTCATATGCTAATGATCCCTCACCCAATCTCCATATCCGATCACAATACAAATCATATCAATAGTTTCCTTGAAAAAATGAAGCCATATCAAGGTGTTCCCTTGGCCATTTACGTCTGCTGTGTTTTGTGACGGCAACACCAGGTCACTGTTATACCTCCCCACGTACGTTAATCGAAATTACTGATGGAGCGTGGACTCCTCCCTCCGCGCAGGGTTTTTGGACTGGTTACCCCGGAGCTCTTTTGGCCCAAATTACACCGTACCCCTATCTAGCAATGCCGGACAAGGCCAAAATGTCAATGGTTTACACAGCTTCCTTCAAGCTAGTTTTCAAGCCCCAAGTCATGTCCGGACAGTTCATAACTTGGCTTGTTGTCCCATGTACTCCCTCCCATTCCATGCATGAGATCATGAATGCAATAAAACCATTTCATTTTAAATCACATGTTACCATCGAAAACAGTTCATAATCATATACATTTCTTTAATCAAGTAAGTCATCATGTTTGGAAATAGAAATCAGCAACACAAATATATATATAAGATCCACATGTATTTCAATAAGGTAGGAATCCTACCCACGTCTGATTCATTGTCCTTTTCTTGTTTCGCACGAAAAATTGCTAACCGTCGCGAGAAAGTGAATCACACCTCTTTACCTTATCAATTAAATCACATACATATATCAATTTGATTTTTCCTTTAATTTAATTGCTCCTCACGTTCTACCAGATAAACAGATATATCTGAAAAATATTAAAAATTCAAATTTTTCAATTCAGTCGACTGAATCACGTCCAGTTACTGTCCTCTGCCTTACCGCAAACTTTCCGTCGACTGAAATACACTTTCAGTCGGCTGAAACCCAACTCAGTACTATAATTCCTTGACTCGCTAACCTTTCAGTCGACTGAATCACAGATTCAATCGGCTGACTCTGAGTCAAACTCTATGCATTCTCGGTCAATCCACTTTCAATCGACTGAATCACAGATTCAGTCTACTCACTTTGGATCAGATCAACTGTGTGTTCAGCCAGTATAGATTCAGTCAACTGAATCCATGATTCAGTCGGCTGAATCCTCAACCAACAATTTTCATGTTTGATAAGTTATCATTCAGTCGACTGAATCATAGATACTGTCGGCTAAAACACGTCAGATCACTTTACTTCTTTGATACGTCTACTTTCAATCGACTGAATCCTATATTCAGTCGGCTGAAACATCATTATATCCCATATATTTTAATCCAGCCCTTATTCAGTCTACTGAATCACAGGGTTCAGTAGGCTGAATCTCCCAGAAACTGGTTTCTGTTTCGGCCAACATCAGTTCAATCGATTGAATCCCAGATTCAGTTGATTGACTGTTTGTCAGTCTCTTTTGTTTGATTCTTTGGCTAGACCTTTCCTCATGGAATCCATTCCTTATTAATTTAAAATATAAATAATACCATTCATATTACTTTTAGTGAGTTTACTCTACCCCCTATCCAAAGATAGAGTCTTTTTCATTATTCTTTCAATCCTTGGTTTACAATTTGAATTCGGGCATCCACTTCGTTTCCATCAAATATCCATTCTACAAATGGACATCCAGTTCCATGACCCTATAACAGTTTGGTCATCCCTTCAAATCAGATATGGAACCCATAGGTTCGGCCATACCATGACCAAGACTATGGTTTCCCTTAATCTCATATTTTAAACTTATTTAAACTCAAAACATACCTTTTTTTCCCGTTACCTTCTTTTTCTTTTGGTCTGTTTTCTTTCTTCTATAGACCTTCCTCTTCCTTCTTTTGCTCTTCAAAATTCCTCTAAGTGTCGAAATGTAGATGGGAGAGAGAGAGAGAGAGAGAGTGCGAAGAAGATGAGAGATCTCTTTGTCCCAAAGGATAAAATTTGGCCAAGGGGTGGAGTGTGTCCCTTTGTATACCTGTCCAATCCCTCTCACTTCCCATCTTTATGATTTGTATCTAAGCAAGGAGTCTCTTGGTTTAACCAAGGAGACCCTTAGCATTCCATCGAGTCATGAATTTGTAGTAACCATGTTGGACCGTATGATCAAATTGTACATACTCCCATGGTTATTGATATACAAGTTGAACTCTCGAATGGTATTCAACATGTCCCATTTTGTCCTGATCAAACATGCCACTGATGCATGTGATATGCGGCTGAGTGCATCTGCCACCTTGTTCTCCTTGCCAAGGTGATAGCGAAGTGCGAACTCATAATCTGCTAGATATTTCATCCATCTACGCTGCCTCAGGTTGAGTTCTTTCTGTAACGCCTCTCCCTTTTTCACTCGAATCTTCCCGTAAATTTAGAGTCTATTTTTTTTTTTTTATAACAGAGTAGAGTGATAGAGCACGGATGTCATGACGCGAGCTAACTCCGAACTTCCAAAGTCCAACACTTAACTGGCCAACCCTATGTGTTCATGGACCAAGTCCACAAAAAATGGTTCACACATAGCAATATCAACTTGCGGAATAAAAATCATAACCTGCAGAATCATAACATCAATTTGCGGAATCATAATAGAACACAGTTTTATTCCATTCAGATAGCAAAGTACGTCAAGTCATTAATCATCATTATCATAACGTAATTATCCAATAAGACATCCAACCATAGCAAATCCATCTAACTTATTACAATCAGAATTATAGATACTCAAATACAAGCCCATGAGTATCTTAAACAAAATATAAACTAAAAGCGTTTCGAGCTCCTATGCTTGTCCCTTTCTGCGTTTAGTGTTTTCCTCGTTTCCTGCATCATCCACTAAAGGGTAGAAGTAGGGCGTTAGTACAACGCACCCAGTAGGTATTTCAATTAGGGTTAACACATGGGTTAGTACCAACAATCCAGATATAATATATATCAAAACCAGTTATAATAAATCATTCCATACTTTCAAAACATTGCATCCAAAACAGTGTATGATAATAGAGATCCAATCATACCGATAAAACCAGAAACCTTGCATAATAATAAAGATCATAATCATGCCAATTCAATGTCATGCCATGCTATCATATGCAATGAGTCCCACCCATCACAAAACACATAAAAGTACCCACCACATAGGTCTTTCGGACGCCCCGACGGAGTGTGGACCCTCCGGTTACATTTCATACATAATTTCCTCTTGATGGAATGTTCCTCATCAAGGTATCCCCCACGATTCTATTACGGACGCCCTGACGGAGTGTGGATCTCCGGTTACAATTCATACATAGTGTCCTCTTGATGGAATGCTTCTCATCAAGGTATTCCCCATAGTTGCCTTACGAACATTTCGACGGAGTGTGGGCTCCGGTTACTTAGTATCCCCATGATGGAATTCTCATCATCAAGATATTCCCCCACAAGTGTTTTACGGACGCCTCGACGGAGTGTGGGTCTCCGGTTACCGTTCATCCCTCCCATGCCATGCATGAGATGCAAATGTCCACATTTTATGCAATTATACAAATCATAGCATTTAGAAGCTCATATTGAAACATATACAACACATGCTATTTTATCAAATAAACATAGCATTTAAAACTCACATTTTGAAACATATCCTTTGCAATATAAATTCATCAAATCAAGGTAAAAACAATGTACATAAACCCATGGTTTCAAAGAGGTGGAATCCTAACAAAGACCGCTAACGTGTCCTTGCGTCTTTCGTCCGGTAACCGCTCACGATCGTACACACCATGTGAGGTCCCGTTACCTTATAATATACAATTAATCAAAAACCAAGTCCCACTTGATTTAAAATAATGTTTAAGTCCATAACCACAATCCTCATGGTTTATCATTTTCAACCGATATTACCAAATTTCCATTGGTCTAATCTTTAATTAACAATTCATTCATTTTATCCAACATACGTAACCCTAGGTCCGCCAAACATTCCCCATGGGGTTTGGCCACACACCATGGCCAAACCCGCGGTCCCTTATTTTCACTTAATTACCATAATGCCATCCAAGGCTATCATTCCATTTTAATATGTATTTACAACTTTGCCATTACCTTAGGTTTATGTCTCTCTATTAATCCAATCATCACATTAAGGTCATAAAATATTCCTCATGGGGTTCGGCCATACACCATGGCCGAACCATGATTCAACACTTTCACTTATATTTACAACAATGCCATCCATGGCTAACATAGCCCGTAGTCCAATAATATAATAGATAAACATAAATTGGTATGCTCCAATTAATATTTAATCAATCACTTATGTTAAGTCCATGACCAATCCATGTTAGAGCTCCATTAATGATCCATTAACCTAACCATGTCAAGTCCATAAAATCCATAATCATTCCCATGGGGTTCGGCCATACACCATGGCCGAACCCATGGCCTAACATTTTCACTTTTATTTACAATTCTGCCATGGTCTCCATTACCTCATGTTTATGTTCAAAACATAGGTCCATAATTGATCATTCGTAAAACCCAACATAAAACTCCCAAGTTGATCCGTAACATAGGTTCATAATTTGATTCATAAATCAACTACATAAATAAAAACCCATAATATTGATTCATAAAACAAACCATTAACCATGACCTAAAACCCCATATGATTCCTTAATTTGGTCCATGGGGTTTGGCCATACACCTTGGCTGAACCCTATGGTGTATAACTTCCCAATTATAGTAACTTCCATATTTGAATCCATAATTCAAGTTGCCTTCCTTTTTTATCAACAAGTCCATATTTAGAAAGTTTCCAAATTTAATCTCTACCTTCCAAAATTAGTGACTTTCCAATTTAATCTCTACTTTCCAAAAACATTTAACATACATTAAAATTGCCATTATAACTCCATGGGGTTCGGCCATACACCATGGCCGAACCCTATGGTTCATAAGGTTCTCTTTTAAATGAAATCAAACAACATAACCCTCCATGGTTTTCATGATTAAATTTCCATAAATTATAAGCAATAACCTAATTGTCCATTCCCTTTCTTCCATACTTCCTCTTGGACATCATTTAAACCCTTTTTAAAACCATATAACTATATTTGGTGGGGTTCGGCCACACACCATGGCCGAACCTCACCCCTTTCTTTTCTATTTAAAATTATTAAAACCATCTCTCAATCTTCTTCCATGGGGTTTGGCCATACTCCATGGCCAAACTCTATGGTTCCTTATCTTAAATAAACAAAAATCATAATCACTTACCGGTTCCGCGACTCCTTTGGTTTTCCGTCGGTTGATCTTGTTCTTCCAATCCTTCTCTTCCTTGATCTTTCACAAATTAAGAACACCTCTTGTTGGTTGCTCTCTCTTTCTCTTGTTGTAGAAGAGAATGAGACTTGAGAGAGAGGGAGAGAGAGATCGGCCTTAATGTATAAGTGTTGCCATGAGCCCCTCCCTCTTTCTTTTATTAAAACCTTCCTTAATCCCAATTTAGAAGGTGCCTTGCGCCCCCTTCTTTTGTCTCAATCCCTATTGGCGTGTGCAATATCCTTTAAATTAGCCATTGCTAATTAATCTTCCATTGGTTCCTAACTTAGAAGATAGTGTGCGCCCCTTGATGCTTTTCTTTTATTGAACCTTCCCTTTAATCCTATCTTAGATTAGAAGGTGCCATGACTCTTTAATTAGTCATTGTCGTGTGCACTCAATGTGTTACCTCTTTATAAAATCTTCCCTTTGATCCAAACATTGACAATACCGTGAGCCTCTTTTAAAAATATTCTAACATGATATGCGCATATCCCATGGATATGCATATTTCCCATTTGGCCCAAACAATATCCCATACACGGCCAAATGATATTTACCAAAATTGTTGGGTCTTAATTGTGCCAATAACCCAACTCTTTGCCCAATTTAGGATCCATAACTAATATTCACAAATTAAATGGATTATTTTCATACAAAATAATTAACTGAAAATCCAAGGTGTTACACTTTCTGATCAAACAAGTATTTCAAGCTCTTATGATCTGAAAACACTTCAAATTTCTCGCAATATAAATAATGTCTCCAGCTTTTGAGAGCGAAGACCACTGCGGCTAGTTCAAGATCATGCGTAGGATAGAGACGTTCATGTATTTTTAGTTCTCTTGAACCATAAGCCACCACACAATGATCTTGACTGAGGACACACCCCAGTACCTCTCCTGATGCGTCGCATTCTACTTCATAACCCTTGCCTTTTTTCGGCAAAATTAAGATAAGAGTAGTTGTGAGTCTATCTTTGTAATGCCTCGCCCTTTTTCACTTGCTTTCCAAAAATCAGAGTCTATTTTTTTTTTTAAAGTGATAAAGAGCGGGATGTCACGACACGAGCTAAGTCCAGATTTCTAAAGTCCGACCCTTAACTGGCCAACCCTATGTGTGCAAGGACTAAGTCCATGAGAACGGTTCACACATAATAACTTATTAACAATGCGGAAAAATAACATAAACTGATTGCGGATTATAATAGAACCTATCACTAGTCCATTTTAGATAGCAAAGTACTTAGTCATTAACCAAATTCACTTAGCTTAAATATCCATACCAAATCATTCACAAACCATAGCAAATATCTAATTATTAAATGCCGAAGTCTAATTACTCAAATTACATGTCCTTGAGTACTTAATAAAATAACAATAAAATTTCCAATATCTTATGCTTTGCTCCGTTCACGATCATCATTTCCTTCATTTCCTGTTTCATTCACTAGGGTAGAAGTAGGGCGTTAGAACAACGCGCCCAGTAGGAATTCTAAGTATGGCTAACACGTGGTTAGTATAAGACATGCATATAAATAATATAACATCAAAACCTTGTAAAATCATGCCATGCCATGTATGCAATGAGTCCCACCCATCACAATCAAACATATACTCTTGATGGGATTCTCATCATCAAGGTATCCCCCACATAAGTTTTTTGGACTCCCCGACGGAGTGTGGCCCCTCCGGTTAACTCTTGATGGGATTCTCATCATCAAGGTTCCCCCATATAGGTTGTTCGGACGCCCCGACGAAGTGTGGTCCCTCCGGTCACTTAACCTTCACCCCATGCCATGCATGAGATGCTAATGAATTCCATGCTATTTTGTATGATAAATCTAGCATTAAATCCTCATATTTACAACATAATATTTTAAAACATAAACCATTAAAACAAGATAATACCAACATACATAACCACGGTTTCAAATAAGGTAGAATCCTACGCAAGACAACTAAGGTGTCCTTGAGCTTTAAACCGGCAACTGATCACGATCGTGCCCCATTTGTGTGGTTTCGTCACCTTGTTACACATCAACAAGTCAATCCATATACCATTTGATTTTCCATTTGGTCTTAAGTCCATAAACACACCTTTGTGGGGTTCGGCCATACACCATGGCCGAACCTCACATACTTTGATTTTTGCCCTTCTTTTATTTAGTCAGTCATCACTAAACAAAGTACTTAACCCTTAGACCACCAAAATCCACCTTAGTGGGGTTCGGCCATGCAACATGGCCGAACCTCACCCTCTTAATTTTTGGTCCTTTAGTCCCTTTTAATTAAGTCTAATTGCCAATCCATTCATCTAATCATTCACACATTATCCATCTAACACACATAACATCATAAGTCCATAAAATTCATTAGTGGGGTTCAGCCATACACCATGGCCGAACCTCACTCCCTTGATTTTATGCTCATCTTTCAAACCTTTGATCTTCAAGTTAGATACAAGATCATGACCTCCACATCTAGTCACTTGTACACAAATGTTTATAATTGATCACCATTTAAATCCACCAAAAGGTTCATTGGGTTCGGCCATACACATAGCCAAACCCTATGATATCTAAATCCATAACAAGTACTTGGTGGAGTTCGGCCATACACCATGGCCAAACCTCACCCTTGGGTTTTGGTGCTCCCCTTTTCCATTCTTTTAGATCCCAATACCCAACACCTTTCTAAGTTATTAACCATCTTCAAAATTAATTAAACATGATACACCATCCATCATTATCACTCCATGGGGTTCGGCCATACTCATGGCCGAACCCTATGGTTTCTTATTTCCATTAAAAACTATCATGCATCTATGATTGGTTCTCATACCTCCATCTATTTAAATCCTTTTAAAACTTTAACAAAATCAAACACATACACGTGTGATTTCCTTCCTTCAAATCCAATAAAATCAATCCAATGACTTTTCATGGGGTTCGGCCATACAAAGTGGCCGAACCCTATGGTCCATGTTCTTCTCCTTTAAACATCAATTGCCATCATTTTAACCCTTCATAGGTTCGGCTATACAATGGCCGAATCATGTTTCCTTGACCATTTTATTTAACAAGAGTGTATTGAGCACTTACCAATCCCGCGACTCCTCCAATTTGTCCTTTGCTCCGGGTTGTTCCTTTCCTTCCTTAGCCTCTCCTTCTTTTCTTGATTCTTTGGCCGAGTGTGAACTTGATCAATATAACTCCTCCAAAAGTGGTTCGGCCAAGAGATATGGGTTGGGATAGAAGCTTGAGATCAAATTATTCTAAGTCCTCTTTGATCTTGAGAAGAGAAACCGGCCTTGAGAGAGAGGGAGAGAATGAGATAGAATTCTCAAAGTGTTTGGTCTTCTTTCCTTAGAGTGCTGGTCAGCTAAGAGAGGGCGAGGGTGAATGGAAATGAAACTCCTCATTTGGTTAATCAAATTCAGCCCCAAGGTGGTGTCTTCTTGGTGGCAACACTTGTAACTCCCATTTTCATTACTATTATCCTTAATGCCTCCCTTGGGGGTTTCATCCTAAGATAAAAACTCCCAAGGCTCCAACAACCACCAAGGGTTGCCTTGGTGTAGACTCCCCCCATCTTCCTCCTCTCATTAATGCTTTATGTGGGGGTTTCATCTTAAGATGAAACTTCCCCCCCTCCTCCAACATGTATACTTGTATTTCAAATGTGAAATAAAACAACTCCCACCACTTCATTATCCATTTTAATTCTTATTTGGGAGTTTCATCCATGAGGTGAAACTCCCATGTAGCCAATGGCCTTGACTTAGCTTGGACCACAAAACCGTCACCTCTCTTTAATGATTCAAATGGAAGTTTCATGCATGAGGTAAAACTCCCCATGCATCCAACGTGTAGTATTGTTTGAATTTGAAACCACCCAAACACCTTTCATCTACACACTTCACTCACTTAAAATAAATATTCCATCCAACTCATTTATTTAACTCACCCAACTCAACTCATCCATTTAATTCAACTCAACTATTTGATTCCATTTCCAACTCAAATCAGCCCCAACCAAGTTAAGATTTGACTCACTTGGTGGTCAACCAAGTCAACCAAGACCCATTGGGTCCCCATTGGGCCTTTTGACCCAAATAACAACCTTGACCCAATTAAACATATCTTACTCATATAAGGTCCATGTCCATTAATTTATAATTTAAATAGACAAAATTCATGTAAATTGATATCTTAAAAAACCGGGATGTTACAATACAATCTTCTTTTTAAAATTTTCGTCCCGAAAATCGAGCGAAGTAGGGTTCCAAACAATTTACATAAATAACTGAGGATGAGCTGTTCTCATTTCCAACTCAAGTTCCCAAGTGGCCTCCTCAATACCATGTCGATCCCATACCACTTTGACGAACTGAATCGCTCGGTTTCGTAATTCCCTTTGCTGAGTCTCCAATATTCTGACAGGCTTCTCGACGTAAGTCACGTCGCTTTGGACATCTATATCTTGTATGTTCAGTACATGAGAAGGATCGGGATTGTATTTCCTCAACACCGATATATGAAACACATTATGTAGAGATGCCAATTGTGGAGGAAGTGCCAATTGATACGCTACATCCCCCATCCTTCTTATGAGTGAAAACAGTCCCACATATCTTGGCTACAGTTTTCCCTTCTTTCCAAATCTCATGTGTCCCTTCTGTGGAGAGAAACACCATGGCCCCCACCTCGAATTCAAGGAACCTTCTCCTCTTGTCGGCATAGCTCTTCTGACGATTATGTGCAGTCAATAGGTGCTGCCGTATCAACTGTATCTGCGCTGTGGTCTCTGCAACCAACTCGGGTCCTATCAGTGTGGGTTCACCAGCCTCTGTCCAGCACACTGGTGACCTACACGGTCTACTATATAAAGCCTCAAATGGTGCCATCTAAAGGCTTGCTTGGTAACTGTTGTTATATGAGAACTCTACCAGCGGCAAGTGATCCTCCCATCCACCCTTAAAATCTGTAACGCCCTCCCTTTTTCACTCGCTTTTTCCCGTAAATTCAGAGTATATTTTTTTTTTATAACAGCGTAGAGTGATAGAGTGCGGGACGTCACGACGCGAGCTAAGTCCGAACTTCCAAAGTCTGACCCTTAACTGGGCAACCCTATGTGTGTATGGACTCAGTCCAATAAAACGGTTCACACATAGCAATATCAACTCGCGGAATAAAATCATAACCTGCGAAATCATAATAGAACCAAGTTCTATTCCATTCAGATAGCAAAGTACGTCAAGTCTTTAATCATCATTGTCTTAACATAATTATTCAGTAAAATATCCAACCATAACAAATCCATCTAAATTATTACATCCGAACTCTAGATACTCAAAATACAAATCCCTAAGTATCTTAAACAAATATAAAACTAAAAGCGTTCCAAGCTCCTATGCTTGCCCCTTTCCGCGTTCAGCGCTTCCCTCGTTTCCTGCATCATCCACTAAAGGGTAGAAGTAGAGCATTAGTACAACACGCCCAGTAGGTATTCCAGTTAGGGTTAACAAATGAGTTAGTACCAAAAATTCAGATATAATAGATATCAAAACCAGTTATAATAAATCATGCTATACTTATAAAGCATCGTATCCAAAACAGTGTATGATAATAAAGATCCAATCATACCGATAAAAACTAAAACCTTGCATGATAATAAAAGTCATAATCATGCCGACTCAATGCCATGCCATGCTATCATATGCACATCACATGTACATAAAAGTACCCCTCCATATAGGTCTTTCAGACGCCCCGACGGAGTGTGGACCCTCCGGCTACATTTCATACATAGTATTCTCTTGATGGAATTCTCCTCATCAAGGTATCCCCCACGATTGTTTTACAGACTCCCTGGCGGAGTGGTGGATCTCCAGTTACTTAGTATCCCCATGATGGAATTCTCATCATCAAGATATTCCCCCACGAGTGTTTTACGGACGCCTCGACGGAGTGTGGGTCCCCAGTTACCTGTCATCCCTCCCATGCCATGCATGAGATGCAAATGTCCATATGCTATACAATTATACAAATCATAGCATTTAAAAGCTCATATTTGAAACATATAAAACACATGCTATTTTATTAAATAAGCATAGCATATAAAACTCACATTTTAAACATATCCCTTGCAATATAAAATCATCAAAATAAGATAAGACAATGTACATAAACCCATGGTTTCAAAGAGGTGGAATCCTACCAAAGACCGCTACGTGTCCTTGCGTCTTTCGTCCGGTAACCGCTCATGATCGTAAACACCTTGTGAGGTTCCGTTACCTTAAAATATAATAAAGAATCAAAACCAAGTCCCACTTGATTTACAATATTTTAAGTCCATAAACCATTCTTCATTTTTTACCCTTTATTTACCAAATTGCCATTGATCTCGTCACCTAAGTTTTAGGTCCCAAAACATAGGTCTATTAATTCTCATATAATTACTAAAATGCCATCCATGGCTAACCTTCCACTTTTAGCAAGTATTTACAACTTTGTCATTGCCTTTGACATTTCATGTTTAGGTTCCACTATATTACATACATGGATCCACCAATGATCCACAACCATGGAACCACAAATAAAACCTTCCATCGTTAGAATTTTCCAAACTAATCTCTTTCTTCTATAATTGGAAACTTTTTAAATTAAACTCTAACTTTCCCTAATTGAATGCTTTCCAAATATAGATTCCATAATTAGATATCATATTCCATAATTAAACATAATCTAGCATCTTAGCCATTATGGTTCGGCCATGCAATGGCCGACCCATGTCTTTATTAGAAGCTTATCAAGAATAGTAATCACCTTCCATACATGGAAGTTTTCTAAAAATAATCTTCATGGTCTAATTAGATATTTTCTAATTTCAATATCCACTTTCCAAGAATAGGAACTTTCCTATAATAGACAAACTTCTATAGATAGATAGTTTCCTAAATTATAAACTATCTTTCCATTATTGGATGCCTTCCAAGTTTAGCAACCCCTTCCAAATTTGGAAACTTTCCATATTAAGCAACCAAATCAATCTCCATTCCAAAAACAACCCCATGGGGTTCAGCCAAGCACCATGGCCGAACCCTATGGTTCATGATCTTCATCAATGGTTTAGATCCATTAAAACATTCAATAATAATACTTACATAATTTAAACTTTAATTGCATTAACATCATCCCAAAATTCTCTATGGGGTTCGGCCATACACCATGGCCTAACCCTAAGGTCCTTGGTTCTCCATCATTCTTTAATTAATAAATCCGTCCACATGATTTAACCTCTAAGAAAACTTAGATCCATAAAAATATTTGGTGGGGTTCGGCCATACATCATGGCCGAACCTCACCCGTTCTTTTCTATTCTTTTGGTCAAACATATCAACCTTTCCAAATTATCATGATCCTTTCCCAATCTTCTTTCATTTAATTAATCATCTATATTTTTCCATCAAAATAAACCCTAACTTAACCCATGTCTTTCCATACTTCTAAACCAACATTCATTCATTACCAACATTATTTTATGGGGTTCGGCCATGCATTGTGGCCGAACCCTATGGTTCATGTTTCCCTTTATTCCCTTCAAACTTCATTTAAAATTTATCTAACACTTTCCATGGGTTTCTATCATTCAAATCCATTAATTTAAACCATGACTTTCCATGGTTTCTAACCCATAGAAATAACCAAAGTTCCTCCATGGTTTTCCATAATTAAACACTTTTTAAATTAAGCATCCATGTTTCCATAAATAATCCACACCTTCCATTTTAATCTAAGATCCATAATTAGAAAGTTACTAATTTACTCTCCACCTTTCCATTATTAGAAGGTTTCCATAATTAGAAACCAAGTTTATTTAATTGGATGCTTTCCAAATTTAGCAAATTCCAATTAATCCAAGGTCCATGATTAGATATTTTCTAATCTAGTGACATCCTTTAAAATCCATACTTTGGTACTTTCTAAAATAATAATTCTCTTCCATGGATCTAAAACCATATATCAAATCAAAGACATAGAATCACTTACCGGTTCTGCGACTCCTTCGACTTTCCATCGGTGAATATTGTTCTTCCAATCCTTCTCCTTTCCTTAGCCTTTTCTTGTGTATGCCGTGAACCACTTTGTGCTGCTGTTCTTGTGCTTGCTGCTGCCTCTCTTCCTTTGATAATGATTGCCGTGAGACAAGGTTTGAGAGAGAGAGAGAGAGAGAGGAAAATCGGCCTAAGGTGTAGGTGTGCCGTGCGCCCCCTCCTTCTCTCCTTTTATTGATCTCCAATTGGCCAATCTTAGAAGGTTCTTGAGATAGTAATTTCCCCTTACCGTGAGTGTGTTCCCCATTTTTTACACATATATCATATTGTAGATCAGTTTTGACCTTGTTAACTTCCGAATTAGGAAAAGTTGTAAACTACAAAGTTGTAAACTTTCAAATAAGGTAGAATCCTACCCAAGACAACTAAGGTGTCCTTGAGCTTTAAACCGGCAACAGATCACGATCGTGCCCCGTTTGTGTGGTCCCGTCACCTTGTTACACATCAACAAGTCAATCCATATACCATTTGATTTTTCATTTGGTCTTAAGTCCATAAACACACCTTTGTGGGGTTCGGCCATACACCATGGCCGAACCTCACATACTTTGATTTTTGCCCTTCTTTTATTTAGTCATTCATCACTAAACAAAGTACTTAACCCTTAGACCACCAAAATCGACCTTAGTGGGGTTCGGCCATACAACATGGCCGAACCTCACCCCTCTTAATTTTTGGCCCTTTAGTCCCTTTCCATTAAGTCTAATTGCCAATCCATTCATCTAATCATTCACACATTATCCATTTAACACACATAACATCATAAGTCCATAAAATTCATTAGTGGATTTCGGCCATACACCATGACCGAACCTCACTCCCTTGATTTTATGCTTATCTTTCAACCCTTTGATCTTCAAGTTAGATAGAAGATCATGACCTCCACATCTAGTCACTTGTACACAAATGTTTATAATTGATCACCATTTAAATCCACCAAAAGGTTCATGGGGTTCGGCCATACACATAGCTGAACCCTATGATATCTAAATCCCGCGACTCTCCTCCGGTTCTTTCATCCTTCTTGATCTTTTCCTTCTTTAGTCCCTCCTTCCTTCCTTCTTGATATTTAGCCTAGACTAACGTTGCTCGAAACCCCTTGGAGTGGTTTGGCCAAGTGATATGGATTGAGAGAGAAAAGCTTAAGATCAAATTATTCTAAGTCTTTTTTGGCCTTGAGAGGGAGGGAGAGAACATGATAAAATTCTCTAAGTGTTTGGTCTTCTTTCTCCTAGAGTGTTGGTCAGCTAATAGATGTTTTGAGGGAAAGATATCAGCCAAGTGGGAGAGAGAGAGAATTGAAAAATTAGTCTCTTCTTTGATTACTAGGGTCAGCCCAAAGGTGATGACTTTTGTGCTCCCAATGTGTAACTCCCATTCCTTAATGCTTCCCTCCTTAATGTTTCCCTTAGGGGTTTCATCCATGAGATAAAACTCCCAAGGCTCCAACGGTCACCAAGGGTTGCCTTGGTGTAACCTCCCCCCATCTTCCTCCTCTCATTAACGCTTTATGTGGGGGTTTCATCTTGAGATGAAACTTCCCCACCTCCTCCACCCCCCGCCCCCCCCCCCCCCCCCCCCCCCCCCCCCCCCCCCCCCCCCCCCCCCCCCCCCCCCCCCCCCCCCCCACACACACAACGTGTGCCCTTGAATTTTTGAATTTGAAATGAACCACCACTCCTCACTTCTCCATTACTTCTCCATGTGGGGGTTTCATCTTTGAGATGAAACTCCCATGCCAACGTGTACCCCTTGATTTGGTGTCTGAAACAACAATCTTTCACCTTCACACTTCACTCACTTTTTAATTTAACTCACCACCTTGATTTAACTCATTTCAAATCAACTCACTCATTTAACTAATCACTTCAAAGCCAACTCACTCACTTGATTGTCTTTCCATTTTAATTCAGCCCAACATAGATTAAACTTGGACTCACTTGGTGGTCAACCAAGTCAACGATGACCCATTGGGTCCCAATTGGGCCTTTTGACCGAAATAGCCACCTTGACCCAATTAAATGTATCTTACCCATTTACCCTACATTGAACACTCATTCCATAACTGTTGGTCTTAATTGGGCCATTGCCCATCACCTTACCCATCTAAGGTCTATGTCCATTAATTCATAATTTAAATGGACAAAATTCATCTAAATTGATATCTTAAAAATCAGGGGTGTTACACGTCACCTTATTACACAACAATCAATCATACCATGTTCAATTTAATTTCTATTTATATCTAAGTCCATAAACCCAACTTTGTGGGGTTCGGCCATACACTATGGCCGAACCTCACCTCTTTGGTTTTAGTTCCCTTTTTGCTCATTTAACTTAATTCCAAGATCATATCACTTCTAATTCATTTAATCTAACATACATAAACCCTAAGTCCATCAAACCTTCCCCATGGGGTTCGGCCATACACCATGGCCGAACCCATGGTCCATTATTTCCACTTAATTACCATATTGCCATTCTTCTATCCATGGCTAACATTCCATTAATCTAACCATTCATACATTAACAATTTAACACACATAACAACCTAAGTCCATAAAATTCCTTAGTGGGGTTCGGCCACACAGCATGGTTGAACCTCGCCATCTTGGTTTTGGGTCCCTTCTTCAAGTCCTTTGATTCATTAGTCTCATAAAAATATTCCCCATGGGGTTCGGCCATACACCATGGTCGAACCCATGGTCCCTTATTTTTACCTATTTACTTTAAATTGAACCTTATATCATAACCGTTGGATCCTAATTGGGCCATTGACCCAACACCTTACCCATCTAAGGTTCATATCCGTTAATTCACAATTAAAATAGAAAATTCTGTAAATATTGATAACATGGAATTCCGAAGTGTTACAATACAACCCTCTTTTTAAATTTTTCGTCCCGAAAATCGAGTGAAGTAGGGTTTCAAACATTTACATAAATAGCTTAGGAAGAGCTGTTCTCATTTCTGACTCGAGTTCCCAAGTGGCTTCCTCAATGCCATGTCGATCCCATACCACCTTCACAAACTGGATCGCTCGGTTCCGTAATACCCTTTGTTCTGTGTCCACCACTCAGACAAGCTTTTCGACGTATGTCACGTCGCTTTGGACCTCTATGTCTTGTATGTTCAGTACATGAGAGGGATCAGGATTGTACTTCTTCAACATCGATATATGGAACACATCGTGCAAAGATTCCAACTGTGAAGGGAGTGGTAAGCCATGTCCCCATCCTTCTTATGATTGAAAACGGTCCCACATATCTTGGCGACAGTTTCCCCTTCTTTCCAAATCTCATGTGTCCTTTTCGTGGCAAGACTTTCAAGAACACCATGTCCCCCACTTCAAATTCAAGGAACCTCCTCCTCTTGTCAGCATAGCTCTTCTAACGACTCTGCGCAGCCAATAGATGCTGCCGTATCAACTGTATCTGCGCTGTAGTCTCTGCAACCAACTCAAGTCCAATTAATGCAGGCTCATCGGCCTCTGTCCAGCACACACGTGATCTACATGGTCTATCATATAATGCCTCAAATGGAGCCATCTGGAGGCTTGCCTGGTAACTATTGTTGTATGAAAATTCTACCAACTGCAAGTGATCCTCCCATCCACCCTTGAAATCTAGCATGCATGGTCTCAGTATATCCTCCAATGTTTGTATTGTCCTCTCAGACTGCCCATCAGTCTGTGATGGAATGTTGTACTAGTCAGTAGATTTGTTCATGCTCTGCCATACTATACCGGTGAATCGACCATCTCTGTCGGACACAATAGTCCGAGGAATACCATGTAATCTAATGATATCCTTGATATACCGTTGACCCGAGGTCTTAGATGAGTCTGTCATCCTGATGGGAATGAAATGTGCAGACTTGGTCAGTCAGTCTACCACAACCCATATCGCATCGTTACCCTTTGAAGACCTTGGCAACCCTGTCACAAAATCCATGGAGATGTGCTCCCATTTCCATTCCGGCACTGGTAAGGGTTTGAGTAACCCTGGTGGCTTCTGATGTTCCGTCTTAATCTGCTGACAGGTTAAGAAATGAGTCACAAATTCTACCACATCCCTCTTGAGTCCGTGCAACCAGTAATGTCTCTTCAGGTCGTGATACATCTTGGTGCTGCCCGGATGAATTCAGAGTTTGGTCTGATGCGCCTCAATCAATAATTCTCTTCTGCAGTTCTTAGGTACATATATCCTTCCTCGAAATACCAGACCTTGTCCTGGTCATAACTCCCATTCCGGTATGACTTCACCAGTAGACATCTTGGTCCATATATCCTCCACTTCCAGGTCTATCCGTTGTTCCTGTTCAATCTTGGTAACCATGTTGGACCGTATAATCAAATTGTACATACTCCCATGGTTATTGATATATAAATTGAACTCTCGTATGGTATTCAGCATCTCCCATTCTGTCATGATCAAACATGCCACTAATGCATGTGATATGTGGCTGAGGGCATCTGCCACCTTGTTCGCCTTGCCAGGGTTATAATGAAGTGCAAACTCACAATCCTGCAGATATTCCATCCATCTGCGCTGCCTCAGATTGAGCTCTTTCTGATCAAACAAGTACTTTGAGCTCTTACGGTCTGAAAACACTTCAAATTTCTCGCTATATAAATAGTGTCTCAAACTTTTGAGGGCGAAGACCACTGCGGCTAGTTCAAGATCATGCGTAGGATAAAGGCGTTCATGTAGTTTCAATTGTCTTGAATCATAAGCCACCACACGATGAGTTTGGCTGAGGACACACCCGAGTCCCTCTCCTGAAGCGTTGCATTGTACCTCATAACCCTTGCTTCTTTCTGGCAAAATCAAGATAGGAGCCGTTGTAAGTCTATCTTTCAAGTCCTCAAATCTCTGGTTGCACACATTTGACCACTCAAATTTGACTCCTTTTTGAGTGAGCCGGGTAAGTGGAGATACTATCTTGGAGAAGTCCATGATAAACTTCCTGTAGTAACCAGCTAATCCCAAGAAACAAAGGATCTCGGTTACATTCTTTGGCGCTTTCCATTCTCTCACTGCCGCCACTTTAGCCGGGTCCACGGCTATACGTTCTGCTGATATGACATGTCCCAAGAAGTTAACCTTGGGTAGCCAGAATTCACATTTGCTGGCTTTGGCATATAACTCGTTCTTCCTCAAAGTGTCCAGAACTATCCTCAGGTGCTCAATGTGTTCTTCCTGAGTTTTGGAATAAATCAAAATGTCTTCAATAAATACAATGACAAATTGGTCCAAGTAAGGACGAAAAATCATGTTCATTAGATCCATGAACACATCCGGTGCATTGGTGAGTCCAAACGGCATGACTACAAACTCATATAGTCCATACCGCGTTCTGAATGCTGTCTTTTCTATGTCCTCCTCCTTAACCCGAGTTTGATGGTATCCGGACATCAGGTCAATCTTAGAGAAATGACTAGAACCTCTAAGTTGATCAAATAGATCATCCATCCTGGGTAGAGGGTACTTGTTTTTTACCGACAGCTGGTTCAATTTTCGGTAATCCACACACATACGGAGTGAACCATCCTTCTTCTTCATAAATAAAACTGGAGCTCCCCAAACCAATGTACTGTTCCGGATGCAACCCAGTATGAGCAGTTCATCAATTTGCCTCTTTAGCTTGGACATCTCTGCTGGTGCCATCCGGTAGTGTGGTAATGACACTGGTGTAGTGCCAGCGTACAACTTGATTTCAAAATTAATCTCCCTCTTGGGAGGCAAGCTGGGGAGTTCTTTTGGGAATACATCCGCATAGTCCTTTACTATTGCTGGAAGTTCAGCCACCGGTGCCTTGTTGATCCTAATAGTCCTCAATACCCGATGACTCAACCCTTCATGCAGTCTGCTTTGTTTGTCAGTACGCACCACATGTTGTTTTTCCTCGGGTGACCAAAATGTCACTCTGCGGCGATAGCAATCAATGTTGGCCTGAAAGCTAGCCAACCAGTCCATGCCGAAGATAATATCGTACTCTATCAAATCTGAGTCCAGCGAGTTCAGTATTTATTGTTGTGCATATAAGCCCCAATGACGTGTCTCCAACGGGGGATACAATGGTGAGTGATGTGGACAGTTTTTGTTCTAAAGTTCTAGTTGAAGATATGAAAGAGTGGGATGCTCCAAAATCAAATAAAGTAAAGGCGTAGGAACTACTGACTACAACCATACCTTGAATCATAGAGTGATCCACTGCTGCTAGAGGAGATAAGGTAAACAACCGTCCAGATCCAGTAGACGCTTGTCCCGCCTGGTTAAATGTCCTGCCACCTCGTGAATTACCTTGTCTAGCTGGTGGGCGAAATGAACCACTGGAATTAGAGGGTTTGCTAAGTCGTGGGCATTCCCTCTTAAAATGGCCTCGCTGATCACAATGGAAATAGTTGTTCACCCCTCTGGGAGCTTGAGTGACAAATGCAGATGGGAAGGGATGATTGGGACGAAAGCCCCCCCTTGACACAGTGGATGGTGAGGGTCTGTTAAAGTTCGGTCGGAACTTCTTGTTGGGCTGAAATGTACCCCTCCCACTCTGAGCTCGGCAGTTGTCAAAACGTACTAACTCAGCCATCTCTTGCTCTGCTATGGTGGCCCTGCTGACCACCTCTGCCAATGTAGCTGCCTTGAATATGGTTACCTTGGCCCTAATGCTTGGCCGAAGGCCCCACTCAAACTTGCGTGCCCTTCGATACTCTGTATCCACCATATAGAATGCGTAGCAAGACAAATTGAGAAACTCCTGGTGGTACTCTACCATCGTCATGGTACCTTTTACCAAAGATAGAAAAGCTTGAGTTTGGCGCTCCTTCTCCTCCACAGGGAAATAATGGTCCGAGAAGGTAGCTTAGAACTGATCCCAAATCATTGCAGTCCTCTTTCCTTCCGAAAGAAGTGCTCGCTACTTCTCTACCACCTCCCACCATTTACCGACATCATCGATCAGTTGTGACGTGACCAGTAAAATCTTGACAGCATGACTCGAAATCTTGAGTAGGGTCAAGATCTGAGTGATCTTCTTCAGCCAATTTTTTTCTCCCACAACCCCTTCTTTCCCTTTGAACTAAGGAGGGCGATGTTTGCTGCAAGTCCCTGACCATGCTCCTGTCATTGGTCTCGTTGGTGGTTCCATTCCCGTTCAAGTGCTGTTGAAGCACCGAAGTGACCACCTCTTGAACCACGTTTTGTAGTTCATGAGGCACCACCGGTATATTGACGCTGCTTTGTTCCTCTTCCACTTGGTGGGATGGTTGTTCTTCATCTTCATGTCGAGATTGTCGTTCCTCCTCTTCATGTTGACATTTTTCTACCTCTTTTTCCTTCCCTTTCTGGTTTTGTCGGGTACTTCTCTTTGGAGGCATTTTTTCTTAAGCCATTGAAAAATATCATGACTTAGTTTTCATTGTAAAGTTTGTATTTTCCTACTTTTGGAGAAATTTCCAAATAAGCACTCTAGATTTTTCTTTGTTTTTGGGGAATTCCCTAAGTATCTATTGTTTGTTTCTCAATTCGGGTATATTGGGGAAATATATCCTATTTTGCTATGTTTGATAAATCCATTTATTTTGACTGTACTTCCTTTGCTATCATTCATTGTTGTTCACAGATTGAATATTCCGTCTGAGTCTAACGAAATAAATTAATCTGGCCCCCGTGCAGCAGACTCCGAAGAGTCAGTCAGTTGGGATTCTTATTTGTTAGTGAGACATGAAACCGTCTTAATGTTACTTCAAAAGATTCAATCTTTCCGTTTCGCTCTGATACCAACTGTAACGCCCCGCCCTTTTTCACTCGCTTTCCGAAAATCAGAGTCTATTTTTTTTTTAAAAGAGTGATAGAGAGCGGGACGTCACGACGCGAGCTAAGTCCGAACTTCTAAAGTCCAACCCTTAACTGGTCAACCCTATGTGTGCATGAGCTAAGTCCATGAAAACGGTTCACACATAACAATATAAACATGCGGATTAAAATCATAACTGCGGAATTATAATAGAACCTAATTCTATTCCATTTTAGATAGCAAAGTACTTCAAGTCTTTGATCATAATTAAACTTAACTTAAAATATCCAACAAACTATTCAGACCATAGCAAAGTTATCTAAGTTATTACATGCCGAATTCTAGCTACTCAAATTACAAGTCCGTGAGTATCTTAAGCAAAATAAAAACTAAAAGCATCCAAGCTCCTATGCTTGGCCCTTTTCGCGTTCATCGTTCCCCTCGTTTCCTGTATCCTCCACTAGGGTAGAAGTAGGGCGCTAGAACAACGCGCCCAGTAGGTATTCCATTTAGGGTCTACACATGGTTAGTACAAATCATATATAATAATATAAAGTCAAAACCATATAAAACAATGCCATGTCATTATGTCAAATGCAATGAGTCCCACCCAACACAAGTACAAATAACCTCTTGATGGAATTCTCATCATCAAGGTACCCCCAGATAGGTCCTTCGGACGCCCCGACGGAGTGTGGCCCTCCGGTTTCTTCTTGATGGGAAATGCACATCAAGGTATCCCCACATTGGTCTTTCGGACGCCCCGACGGAGTGTGGCCCCTCCGGTTACAATCCTTCACCCCATGCCATGCATGAGATGCTAATGAACAACACATGCTATTTTATATTGTAAACATAGCATTAAAACTCACATTTGAAACATATTTTTTACAACATAAATTCACCAAATTAAGATAAAAACATTGTACATAAACCATGGTTTCAAAGAGGTAGAATCCTACCAAAGACCAGTAAGGTCTCGGAATTTGGGAATAAATATAAATGTAAATATTATTTATTTTAATGATGGAAATTAGAAAATTGGTAGAGTAAATGGTAAATGGGCCAAAATTGGATAAAGGCCCAAGTGTGCCCAATAGACTATGGTTTTTGATTTAAATTTATTTAAATGGGTCAAGAATGGTCAAATTGGGTCAAATAACCATTTGGGACCCAATGGGTCAAGATGGTTATGCTCTAAGGTAAATCGGTTAGATGGAAATGTAATTGGGCCATAGGCCCAATGGTAATCCACTTAGAGTGAATTCAATGATTTTAAATCACCTAAGTTATTTGGAATTAAACAATGGTGATGTGGCCAAGTGGGACCCACCTCCACCTCATCAAGTGAGGTGGCGTGTGGGCCAAGGTTTGGTGGGGCCGGCCACCATGGTTGATTTGGTCAACCATGGGTGGAGTAATGGACTTAGGGGCTAAGTACCAACGGATTAACCTAAGGTAATTATCTAATTAATTAAATAATTAAATTATTAAAATGGTAGTTAAGAGTGGTCAAAGTGGGGCCATGAGGTGAAGACTCACCTCATCTCAAACTCAAGTGAAACACGTTGGCTTGGTGGTGGTTTAGATAACCACCACCATAAAGCATTTTAAATATCTAAGAAAATATCTTAGGGTTGGTGGGTGTCATTAATGTAAAGTAAAAAAAATGGAGATGAGCTTTGTTGGTGTCTCATTCTCATTTTTTGTTAACTCCATCCCTCCCACTCCTCCATTGCCGTCCCATGTTCAAGTGAAGGAGAAAGAGAGCTAAGGAGGAGAGAAGAGAAGAGAGAGAAGAAAGAAGTGGAAAAAAAATTAAGCAAAAATCACTCTAAGGTAAAGGGTTATCACCTTCCCCCTCAAAATTTTCCCCTCTCCCTCTCTCACACAAAACCTACCATGGCCGATTCTAGGGTTGGGGATTGCCACCCTTGATCAAAGATCTTAACCTACCAAAGATCAAAAGGAAGGAGAGATGAGGCTACGGAGACCGACGGGAGTGCCGGAAGTCAGAGGAGACGACGGATTGTAAGTATTGCTTAAATAAGAAAATTTGGATTTTTAGGGTTTAAGAATTGGAATTTATTTTTGTGAATTTAATGGTGGTTACATAAGTTTATGCCATGGATTTTAAATCCATCAAATGGAAGGAATGGAAAGTGGGCAAAAACCCTAATGGAGAAAAAATTAGGGTTAAGAAAAATAAAAAGGGATTATGGACATTATATGATTAATGTGATTAAACATAGAGGTACATGCATTTTTTGGAGTTAAGACCCATAGGGTTCGGCCATGCATGGTAAGTAATGTGTGTTTTTTTTTAGGGTTTTGAGAAAGTGGAAGATGGAGAAAACCCTAAATGGGTGAATTAGGAGTAGGGAAAAGAAATAAATAAGTGATTATGTGCATTGGGTAATTTATGAAATTAAGCATGGAAGTGGATGATTGGAAGAAAAATCATGGGCCATAGGGTTCGGCCATGTAACATGGCCGAACCCCATGGTGAGTAATTACCAATTGATTTAATTGGTTAAGGTCTTGGTAAATGGAAGACAATGAGGGTAGCAAATGAAAATTAGGATTTTAAATGGGTGAATGTAGGTGTTTTTGGAGCAATGAATGGTGGATCATGAACCATGGGTTCGGCCATGGTAAATGGCCGAAACCTATGGCGGTGTAATGGTGATCAAATGATGGGTTTAAGGGATGCAAAAGAGGGATTAATGTATTAATGAGTTTAGGGTCTTGAATGAGTAATGTTGTGGCCTTAAGAGGCATAGAAAAATAATGGAACATGAACCATGGGTTCGGCCATGGTGTATGGCCGAACCCTATGGTCATGTATTATAAATTTTAAAGGGGTTTAAAAAGGATGGAAAATGGGAAGATTCAATGGGTTAAGTATGTTTGACACCATGAAAAGATGAGGGGGAATGTTATTAGTTTTGATGGGCTCAAGAGATGAAACAAATGTTGATCAAATGAATGATCTAAATAAATGATGAAATTCCCATAGAAGGACTTGTGATAAATTCAAATGTGAACAATAGGTCCAAGAAAAGAAGGGGAAAAGGACACCATGGGTTCAGCCATGGTGTATGGCCGAACCATGGCCCATTTATGAGTCTTTTGATGGGTTAGGTTGGAGTATGAATGTGTTTAGATTGATTGGGATTTGGTTAAGTTAAGGACTTATCTTTAATTAGTTCATGTTATGGTTGATAGACCACTAATAGATCTAAGTTATGGATCAATTTTTGGACTTAATCATGCATAAATAAATGAGTAATTAATCATGTAAAGAGTAGTGGCAAAATGGTAAATATTGGCTAAATTGAAGAAAACCACTAAGATATGATTTATGGGCTTAGAAACGGTTAAAACTTGACTGATTTGGTAATTTAATAAGGTATCGGATAGCGCGAGCGGTACGCGAGTCGGTAGCCGGATTGTTGGACGAAAACGAAAAAGAGACGCGAGTCAGTATTCGGTAGGATTCCTACCTCCTTGTAAGCCATGGATATGTGATGGTATCTTTATCTTATTTTGTGGACTATGGGATTTATTTTATGATGGGTTTTCACGATTATGAATGTTATGTTTAATACTATGATTTATATTTTAAGATGATGCATTATATGCCAAGGCTATGTATGATATACTAAAGTTATGAGATATATATATTACATAGCATAATGCATTACATCTCATGCACGGCATGGGCGGGAAAATAATGGAACCGGAGTCCATGCTCCGTCGAGGCGACCGAAAAGCAGGCATGGGGATATTTTGATAACCGGAGTCCATGCTCCGTCGGGGCGACCGAAAACAGGCATGGGGATACCTTGACGAGGTTTTGTTCCATCAAGAGGGATATGATATTATACAGTTTGGATGATGGGTGGGATGCATAACATAGACACCCATGACATGCCATTTACTTTACAGTTTCATTATATGATGGTTTATCAGCTTTCATTAGGTTATTATCTGTATGTTGTTATTACTATCCATGTGCTAGCCCTACTCGGAGTCCTACTGGGCGCGTGTTCTAATGCCCTACTTCTACCCTAGCTGACGATGCAGGAGATGGCGGACCGGAAGGGCGAGACAGAAGCCAAGCTTAGGAGCTTGGGGAGGCGGACAAATTATTTTTGTTTAAGTTATGTTGGGGAATGTGTAATTGTATAATTTAGCTTGTCGGAAATGTAATAACTTAGATGGGTTGCTATGTTGTATATTTTATTTTGGACGGTGCAGTCAAGTGGTATTTTAGTAATTAAATAGATATTACTTCCCTGCTATCTGAAAAACTGGTAGGATAGTTCTATGATCATCCACATTTATTTTTATGTTCCGTGAGCTTACTTGCTACGCGTGAACCGTACTCGTGGAACTTATGTTCCACGCACGCGTAGGGTTGGCCAGTTAAGAGCTGGGCTTTAGAAGCTCGGAACTTAACTCGCGTCGTGACGTCCGCGCCCTTTGTCACTTTTATTTAAAAAATACTCTAATTTTACGGTGAAAAGGGGCGGGCGTTACAGTTGGTATCGGAGCGAATATCGGAAGAATGAATCTCTCGAAGTAAGATTAAGACGGTCGTATGTCTCACTGGCAGCTAGGAATTCAACTGACCGACTCTTCGGAGACCGCTGCACGGGGGCCGGGTTAATTTACTTCGATTGACTCAAACTGAAGTATTCAATTTGAGAACAACGTTCGACGAAAAGGAATGATAGCAGGGGGAGAAAAATTCATTCTAAGTTGGATTTGTCAAACATAGCAAAATAGGATGCACTTCCCCAGTATTCCCCAAGTTGAACAACAAACAATAGGAATTTAGAGATCCCCCCCTGGAACAAAGGAAAAACCAAGTGTGCATATTTGGCAATTTCCCCGCCAAATGGAAAGAAAAACATTTGATACTTAGGGAATTTCTTCACAAAATATATGAATACAACAATTCTATGAAGGAACTAAATCAGTAAATATTTTTCAATGGTTTAAGAAATGCCTCCAAGAAGAAGGACTCGCCGGAACCCCCGGGTAGAGGAAGAGGTGCCACCACCTCGTCGGGAAGAGGGAGTACCACCACCTCATCAAGAGGAGGTACCGTCGCCTCATCAAGCAGAGGGACAGAATAGTATAGACATACAAGGTGTACCTCCCGAGCTGCAAGACATAGTTCAGGCGGCTGTCGCTTCTACTCTACAACAACACCTGGGCGGAAGTGCGACCACCAGCGACACCAGTAAACGGAAGATGGTCAAAGACTTCCAACAACAGCGCCCTCCCTACTTCAGAGAGGAAAAGAAGGGGCTGTAGGAGCAGATCATTGGTTAAAGAAGATCACTCAGATCTTGAATCTGCTTCAGGTTTCCAGTCCGGCTGACAGAATCTTACTGGCAACATCTCAACTGATTGAGGATGCCGGTAATTGGTGGGAAGTGGTGGAAAAACAGCGAACACTGGTGCCTGAAAGGGAAAGAATTGTCATGACTTGGGAATGGTTCTCAGCCACTTTTCTAGAGCAGTATTTTCTGAAGGAAGAAAGAGAGAGCCATACTGAAGCTTTTATATCATTAGTACAAGGCAATATGACAGTGGCAGAATATCACCGGGAGTTCCTTCGTCTATCAGTCTACGCATTCTATATGGTGGATACTGAGCAACGGAGGGCCCGTAAGTTTGAACGGGGCCTTCGGCCGAGCATCAAGGCTAGGGTGACAGTATTCAAGGAACCTACATTGGCAGGGGTGGTCAGTAGGGCCACTATAGTGAAGCGGGAATTGAATGAGATAGCGCGGCCTGACAACCGTCGAGGGCAGAGTGGGCGGGGCGTATTTCAACCCAACAAGAGGTTCCGCCCGAGTTTCAGCAGACCCTCATCCTCTACTGGATTTACAGGGGGCTTTCGCCCCAATCAGCCCTCCCCATCAGCATCAGTCACCCAAGTCCTTCCGGGTGGGAACACTTGCTATCAGTGTGGCCAACAGGGCCACTTCAAGAGAGAGTGTCCACAGCTCAACAGACCCTCTAATTTCAGGGGTTCTTCCTGCCCTCCAGCTAAGCCAGCTCAGTCTCGAGGAGGCAGAGCGTACAACCAAGTGGGGCGGGCGACAAACCCTACAGGATCTGGACGGCTTTTTGCCATACCTTCTCCAGTAGCGGTGGATCGCTCGGTGATGCAAGGTATGGTCGTAGTTGGTAGTTCCTATGCTGTTACATTATTTGATTCTAGAGCTTCCCATTCATTTATATCTGCTGCATTCATATCTGCTACGGGCACATTAGTACAAAACCTGTCCACATCACTTACCATTGTATCCCCCGTCGGAGACACATCTTTGGGACTCATCTGCACTGGATTAAACACTAAACTCGTTGGATTCCGATTCGAGTTCAACTATTTAGTAATCGATATGGCTGAGTACGATGTTATATTTGGTATGGACTGGTTGGCTACATATCAGGCCCATATTGATTGCCATCTTCGTAGGGTGATATTTTGGTCACCTGAGGGAAAACGGTATATAGTGCCCGTTGATAGACAATGTATTCCTAGAAGACTGCAGGAAGAATTGAACCACCTTGTCTTGAACAACATTAAGTTAGACAGGGCACCAGGGGCTGAACTTCCGGCGGTAGTAGCAGAGTTTGCCGAAGTATTTCCAACAGAGCTCCCTGGTTTGCGACCCAAGAGGGAGAAAAACTTTGAGATCAAGTTATATCCTGGCACTGCTCCAGTATCGTTACCACATTATAGGATGGCACCAGCTGAGATGACCGAATTGAAGAAGCAGATTGATGAACTGCTCAGATTGGGTTTTATTCGGAACAGCACATCAGCATGGGGAGCCCCAGTATTATTTGTGAAAAAGAAAGATGGTACCCTGCGGATGTGTGTGGATTATAGAAAATTGAACCAGCTGACTGTTAGGAACAAGTATCCCCTACCCAGGATTGACGATCTATTTGATCAACTTAGGGGTTCCTCTCACTTCTCCAAGATTGATCTAATGTCCGGATACCATCAAATCCGGGTTAGAGAGGAGGACATCGAGAAGACAGCTTTCAGGACACAGTATGGCTTATATGAATATGTAGTCATGCCTTTTGGACTTACTAATGCACCGGCTGTGTTCATGGACCTGATGAATAGGATATTCCGTCCTTATTTGGATCAGTTTGTGATTGTATTCATTGATGACATCCTGATCTATTCCAAAAGTCAGGAGGAGCATGCCGAGCACTTGCGGATAGTCCTGGACACTTTGAGGAAGAACCAGTTGTATGCCAAAGCCAGCAAGTGTGAGTTCTGGCTATCTAAGGTTAACTTCTTGGGACACGTTATATCGGAGGAAGGTATAGCCGTGGACCCGGCTAAGGTAGCGGCAGTGAAGGAGTGGAAAGTGCCGACAAATGTGACCGAGATCCGCAGTTTTCTGGGATTGGCCGGTTACTATAGGAAATTCATCATGGACTTCTCCAATATTGCAGCCCCACTTACCCGACTCACTCAGAAAGGAGTCAAATTTGAATGGTCAGATCTGTGCAACCGGAGATTTGAGGAGCTAAAGGAGAAGCTTACAACCGCTCCTATTCTGATCTTGCCGGAAAGAGGCAGAAATTATGAGGTGTACTGTGATGCCTCAGGAGAGGGACTGGGGTGTACACTCAGTCAAAGTAATCGGGCAGTGGCGTACGGATCAAGACAGTTGAAAATCCATGAACGCCACTATCCCATACATGATTTGGAGCTGGCAGCAGTGGTCTTCGCTCTCAAAAGCTAGAGACACTATCTCTATGGAGAGAAATTTGAGGTGTTTTCCAACCACAAGAGTCTGAAATATTTGTTTGATCAAAAGGAACTTAATATGAGACAACGCCGATGGATGGAATATCTGGCAGATTATGACTTTGCACTCCGATATCATCTCGGCAAGGCGAATAAGGTGGCGGATGCCCTCAGCCGCATGTCACATGCGACAGTAGCCAGCTTGATCAGGACGGAATGGGAAGTATTAAATACCATTAGAGAATTTAAACTCTACCTCAATAATCATGGGACCATATATAATCTGATCATACGATCTAACATGGTCTCCGAGATTGAACGGGAACAACGAACAGATCCAGAGGTGGAGGAGATATGGGCTAAGATGTCTACCGGTGAAGTGGTACCGGAGTGGGTGTTACGACCAGGACAGGGTCTTGTGTTCAGAGGTAGGACATATGTACCTAAGAGCTGTAGAAGAGAGTTGTTGATTGAAGCACACCAAACCAAGCTCTCTATCCATCCGGGCAGCACCAAGATGTATCATGATCTTAAGAGACACTATTGGTGGCGGGGACTCAAGAGAGATGTGGCGGATTTTGTTACCCGTTGCCTAACTTGTCAGCAGGTTAAGGCGGAACATCAGAAACCACCGGGTTTACTCGCACCCTTACCAGTGCCGGAGTGGAAATGGGAGCACATATCTATGGATTTAGTATCAGGGTTGCCTAGGTCATCAAAGGGCAACAATGCGAAATGGGTCGTAGTGGACCGGTTGACTAAATCTGCGCATTTCCTTCCCATCAAGATGACAGATTCGTCGGAGACATTGGGTCGACGGTACATCCGGGATATCATCAGACTACATGGTATTCCTCGGACTATTGTGTCCGACAGAGATGGCCGATTCACAGGTAGAGTATGGCAGGGCATGCAGTCGGCTATGGGGAACGACATATTGACTAGCACAGCATTTCATCTACAGACTGATGGACAGTCGGAGAGGACAATACAGACATTGGAGGATATGCTGAGAGCATGCATGCTAGACTTCAAGGGTGGATGGGAGGATCATTTACCACTGGTGGAGTTTTCCTACAATAATAGTTACCAGGCAAGCCTCCAGATGGCTCCGTTTGAGGCCTTATATGGTAGGCCATGTAGATCACTGGTGTGTTGGATAGAAGCCGGTGAGCCTGCGCTGATTGGACCGGAGTTGGTTGCAGAAACTACAGCGCAGATTAAATGGATACGACAGCATCTACTCACTGCACAGAGCCGTCAGAAGAGTTACGCCGACAAGAGGAGAAGGTTCCTCGAATTTGAGGTGGGAGACTTGGTGTTTTTGAAAGTCTCACCACGGAAGGGGCACATCAGGTTCGGAAAAAAGGGGAAACTGTCGCCTAGATTTGTGGGGCCATTTCCGATCCTGAAGTGGGTGGGGGGGGTAGCTTATCAGTTGGCGCTCCCTCCACAGATATCATCTCTACATGATGTATTTCATGTGTCCATGTTAAGAAAGTACAATCCCGATCCTTCACATGTGCAAGACGTCGATGTACAAAGCGATGTGACATATGTGGAGAAGCCGGTCAGAATAGTCGGGAGCGAGCAAAGGGTGCTGCGGAACCGTACCATTTAGTTCATCAAGGTGGTATGGGAATGACATGGTAATGAAGAAACCACCTGGGAACTTGAGTCGGAGATGAGAGCCTCTCATCCGGAACTCTTTGTGTAAGATGTTTTGAACATCTACTTCGCTCGAATTTTAGGGACGAAAATTTTAAAAGACGATTGTATTGTAAGGTCTCGGAATTTGGGAATTAATATAAATGTAAATATTATTTATTTTAATGATGGAAATTAGAAAATTGGTAGAGTAAATGGTAAATGGGCCAAAATTGGATAAAGGCCCAAGTGTGCCCAATAGACTATGGTTTTGATTTAAATTTATTTAAATGGGTCAAGAATGGTCAAATTGGGTCAAATAACCATTTGGGACCCAATGGGTCAAGATGGTTATGCTCTAAGGTAAATAGGTTAGATGGAAATGTAATTGGGCCATAGGCCCAATGGTAATCCACTTAGAGTGAATTCAATGATTTTAAATCACCTAAGTTATTTGGAATTAAACAATGGTGATGTGGCCAAGTGGGACCCACCTCCACCTCATCAAGTGAGGTGGCGTGTGGGCCAAGGTTTGGTGGGGCCGGCCACCATGGTTGATTTGGTCAACCATGGGTGGAGTAATGGACTTAGGGGCTAAGTACCAACGGATTAACCTAAGGTAATTATCTAATTAATTAAATAATTAAATTATTAAAATGGTAGTTAAGAGTGGTCAAAGTGGGGCCATGAGGTGAAGACTCACCTCATCTCAAACTCAAGTGAAACACGTTGGCTTGGTGGTGGTTTAGATAACCACCACCATAAAGCATTTTAAATATCTAAGAAAATATCTTAGGGTTGGTGGGTGTCATTAATGTAAAGTAAAAAAAAAAATGGAGATGAGCTTTGTTGGTGTCTCATTCTCATTTTTTTTGTTAACTCCATCCCTCCCACTCCTCCATTGCCGTCCCATGTTCAAGTGAAGGGAGAAAGAGAGCTAAGGAGGAGAGAAGAGAAGGAGAGAAGAAAGAAGTGGAAAAAAAAATTAAGCAAAAATCACTCTAAGGTAAAGGGTTATCACCTTCCCTCTCAAAATTTTCCCCTCTCTCCCTCTCTCACACAAAACCTACCATGGCCGATTCTAGGGTTGGGGATTGCCACCCTTGATCAAAGATCTTAACCTTTCAAAGATCAATAGGAAGGAGAGAGGAGGCTACGGAGACAGACGGGAGTGCCGGAAGTCAGAGGAGACGACGGATCGTAAGTATTTCTTAAACAAGAAAATTTGGATTTTTAGGGTTTAAGAATTGGAATTTATTTTTGTGAATTTAATGGTGGTTACATAAGTTTATGCCATGGATTTTAAATCCATCAAATGGAAGGAATGGAAAGTGGGCAAAAACCCTAATGGAGAAAAAATTAGGGTTAAGAAAAATAAAAAGGGATTATGGACATTATATGATTAATGTGATTAAACATAGAGGTACATGCATTTTTTGGAGTTAAGACCCATAGGGTTCGGCCATGCATGGTAAGTAATGTGTGTTTTTTTTTAGGGTTTTGAGAAAGTGGAAGATGGAGAAAACCCTAAATGGGTGAATTAGGAGTAGGGAAAAGAAATAAATAAGTGATTATGTGCATTGGGTAATTTATGAAATTAAGCATGGAAGTGGATGATTGGAAGAAAAATCATGGGCCATAGGGTTCGGCCATGTAACATGGCCGAACCCCATGGTGAGTAATTACCAATTGATTTAATTGGTTAAGGTCTTGGTAAATGGAAGACAATGAGGGTAGCAAATGAAAATTAGGATTTTAAATGGGTGAATGTAGGTGTTTTTGGAGCAATGAATGGTGGTTCATGAACCATGGGTTCGGCCATGGTAAATGGCCGAAACCTATGGCGGTGTAATGGTGATCAAATGATGGGTTTAAGGGATGCAAAAGAGGGATTAATGTATTAATGAGTTTAGGGTCTTGAATGAGTAATGTTGTGGCCTTAAGAGGCATAGAAAAATAATGGAACATGAACCATGGGTTCGGCCATGGTGTATGGCCGAACCCTATGGTCATGTATTATAAATTTTAAAGGGGTTTAAAAAGGATGGAAAATGGGAAGATTCAATGGGTTAAGTATGTTTGACACCATGAAAAGATGAGGGGGAATGTTATTAGTTTTGATGGGCTCAAGAGATGAAACAAATGTTGATCAAATGAATGATCTAAATAAATGATGAAATTCCCATATAGAAGGACTTGTGATAAATTCAAATGTGAACAATAGGTCCAAGAAAAGAAGGGGAAAAGGACACCATGGGTTCAGCCATGGTGTATGGCCGAACCCATGGCCCATTTATGAGTCTTTTGATGGGTTAGGTTGGAGTATGAATGTGTTTAGATTGATTGGGATTTGGTTAAGTTAAGGACCTATCTTTAATGAGTTCATGTTATGGTTGATAGACCACTAATAGATCTAAGTTATGGATCAATTTTTGGACTTAATCATGCATAAATAAATGAGTAATTAATCATGTAAAAGAGTAGTGGCAAAAATGGTAAATATTGGCTAAAATTGAAGAAAACCACTAAGATATGATTTATGGGCTTAGAAACGGTTAAAACTTGACTGATTTGGTAATTTAATAAGGTATCGGATAGCGCGAGCGGTACGCGAGTCGGTAGCCGGATTGTTGGACGAAAACGAAAAAGAGACGCGAGTCAGTATTCGGTAGGATTCCTACCTCCTTGTAAGCCATGGATATGTGATGGTATCTTTATCTTATTTTGTGGACTATGGGATTTATTTTATGATGGGTTTTCACGATTATGAATGTTATGTTTAATACTATGATTTATATTTTAAGATGATGCATTATATGCCAAGGCTATGTATGATATACTAAAGTTATGAGATATATATATTACATAGCATAATGCATTACATCTCATGCACGGCATGGGCGGGAAAATAATGGAACCGGAGTCCATGCTCCGTCGAGGCGACCGAAAAGCAGGCATGGGGATATTTTGATAACCGGAGTCCATGCTCCGTCGGGGCGACCGAAAACAGGCATGGGGATACCTTGACGAGGTTTTGTTCCATCAAGAGGGATATGATATTATACAGTTTGGATGATGGGTGGGATGCATAACATAGACACCCATGACATGCCATTTACTTTACAGTTTCATTATATGATGGTTTATCAGCTTTCATTAGGTTATTATCTGTATGTTGTTATTACTATCCATGTGCTAGCCCTACTCGGAGTCCTACTGGGCGCGTGTTCTAACGCCCTACTTCTACCCTAGCTGACGATGCAGGAGATGGCCGACCAGAAGGGCGAGACAGAAGCCAAGCTTAGGAGCTTGGGGAGGCGGACAAATTATTTTTGTTTAAGTTATGTTGGGGAATGTGTAATTGTATAATTTAGCTTGTCGGAAATGTAATAACTTAGATGGGTTGCTATGTTGTATATTTTATTTTGGACGGTGCAGTCCAGTGGCATTTTAGTAATTAAATAGATATTACTTCCCTGCTATCTGAAAAACTGGTAGGATAGTTCTATGATCATCCACATTTATTTTTATGTTCCGTGAGCTTACTTGCTACGCATGTCAGTTAAGGGCCGGCTTTAGAAGCTCGGAACTTAACTCGCGTCCTGACGTCCGCGCCCTTTGTCACTTTTATTTAAAAAAAAAAAATGTACTCTGATTTTACGGTGAAAAGGGGCAGGCGTTACAAGACCACTAAGTGTCCTTGCTTCTTAATTCCGCAACCGCTCACGATCGTGCACCGTTTGTGAGGTCCCGTCACCTTATTACACAACAATCAATCATACCATGTTCAATTTAATTTCTATTTATATCTAAGTCCATAAACCCAACTTTGTGGGGTTCGGCCATACACTATGGCCGAACCTCCCCTCTTTGGTTTTAGTTCCCTTTTTGCTCATTTAACTTAAGTCCAAGATCATATCACTTCTCATTCATTTAATCTAACATACATAAACCCTAAGTCCATCAAACCTTCCCCATGGGGTTCGGCCATACACCATGGCCGAACCCATGGTCCATTATTTCCACTTAATTACCATATTGCCATTCTTCTATCCAAGGTTAACATTCCATTAATCTAACCATTCATACATTAACAATTTAACACACATAACAACCTAAGTCCATAAAATTCCTTAGTGGGGTTCGGCCACCACAACATGGCGGAACCTCACCATCTTGGTTTTGGGTCCCTTCTTCAAGTCCTTTGATTCATTAGTCTCATAAAAATATTCCCCATGGGGTTCGGCCATGCACCATGGCCGAACCCATGCCCACTTATTTTTACCTATTTACTTTAAATTGAACCTTATACTATAACCGTTGGGTCCTAATTGGGCCATTGACCCAACACCTTACCCATCTAAGGTTCATATCCGTTAATTCACAATTAAAATGACAAATTCCGTAAATATTGATAACATGGAATTCCGAAGTGTTACATAACCAAGTTTGCATACTTTCTCCCAATCAAGATGACAGACTCGTCTGAGACTTTGGGACGGCGGTATATCAAGGACATCATCAGGCTACATGGTATACCCAGGACTATTGTGTTCGACATAGAAGGTAGATTCACTGGCAGAGTGTGGCAGAGCATGCAGTCAGCTATGGGAACAAATTTGTTAATCAGCATTGCATTCTATGCACAGATCGACGGTCAGTCGGAGCGAACAATACAACGTTGGAGAATATGCTGAGAGCTTGAATGTTAGATTTCAAAGGTGGTTGGGAAGATCATCTACCACTGGTAGAGTTCTCATACAACAACAGTTACCGGGTAAGCCTCAAGATGGCTCCATTTGAAGCATTGTATGGTAGACCCTGCAGATCACCAGTGTGTTGGACAGAGGCTGGTGAGCCTGCTCTTGTTAGACCTGATCTGGTTGCAGAGAGACCATGGAACAGATCAAGGTAATACGGTAGCATCTGCTCACAACGCAGAATCGTCAAAAGAGCTACGCTGACAAAAGAAGAAGATTTCTTGAGTTCAAAGTGGGAGATCTAGTGTTCTTGAAGGTCTCGCCACGAAAAGGACACATGAGGTTTTGAAAGAAAAGGAAACTGTCACCCAGATTTGTGGGACCCTTTTCAATCTAAGATAAGGTGGGGGGAAGTGGCCTATCGTTTAATACTCCCTCCACAGTTGTTAGGACTGCATGATGTATTCCATATTTCTATGTTGAGGAAGTACAATCCTGACCCATCGCACGTGCTGAATGTATAAGACATAGAAGTGCAAAGCGACGTATCTTACGTCGAGAGGCCTATTCGAGTAATTGAGATGGAACAAAGGGTCGGCCCATCCTGAGCTATTTGTATAATTTGTTTGAAACCCTACTTCGCTCGATTTTTGGGATGAAAATTTCAAAAATAGGGTACTATTGTAACACCCTGGATTTTCATTACTTATAAATATATTGGAATAATTCATTTGAATTGTGAACTAATGGAATTCGAGATTTAAAAAGTGGAAATTGACATTAGATGGGCGAGAATGGGTCAATTACCTAATTAAGACCCAATGCATAAAGTCCACCTCATCAAATGAGGTGGCATGTATGTGATGTGGCATTGCCATGTGGCATGCATGGAAGCCAACTAGACAAGGAGGCCACATCATCGAATGACATGGCCAAGGTGGGACCCAAATGCCATGTGGTGACCAAGTCACCACATGCATGGCCGGCCATGTCATGGTTGACTCGTCAACCACCAAGTGAGTAAAAGTGTTAGTTGAGTTGGAGAATGAGTTCAAGTGAGTTTAAGTGGTACTTGAGTTGAGGAGTGCGTTCATTTTTAATTAAGTTGAGAAGTGAGTTGAAGATTAAATTGTTTGAGTTGAGTTGGGAAGATGGAGAGTTTCCATCTCAAGGGGTATGAACCCAAATGACACGTTGGAAGTCAAAGAGTTTCTTGGCTTAAGCCAAGGGTCTCCTTGGTTAAGCCAAGGGACACCTTGGTTAGATAGATCATTAAGAGAGGGAGTGAAAGGGTTTGGGCTGTCATACAAAAAGACACCAACCAAGGGGCACTCCACACCCCTTGGCCGACTCCACCTCTTGCACACAAGAGATTTTCCTCCTTTCCTCTCCTCTCTCACCCACCTCTACCTCTACACTTAGAGAATTTGAAGAGCAAGGAAGGAAGAAGAAAGACTAAGGAAGAAAAGAACAAACTAAAAGGAAAAGAAGGTAACTTAAGGTTTAGCAATATAGAAATAACTTTAAGGAAGCCATAGGTTGGCCATGGTATGGCCAAACCTATGGGTTCAACAATTTGTTGGAAGGGATGGCCGAATTGTGTTAAGGCCATAGAACTGGAAATCCATTCAAGGAATCGTTATGGGTTGAAACAAACAACCATAGGATCGAATCCAAAACCATGTGATGATGGTACAAAGAATCGAATGCACATTTACATATCAAACAAGTAAGTGATCTGGTGTGTTTCAGCCGACTGAATTTTATGATTCAGTCGATTGAAGGTATACTTAACAAACACGTAATCTCTTGGTTGATAATTCAACCGACTGAATCCTTGATTCAGTCGACTGAATGTATACTGGCCGAACACACAAATGATATGATCCAAAGTCAGCCAATTGAATCTATGATTCAGTCGATTGAAAGGACATTGACCGAGAACACAGAGGGTTTGACCCAAAGTCAGCCGACTGAATCCATGATTCAGCTAACTGAGAGGTTACGGGTCAAGTTTAAATAGTACTTAGTTGTGTTTCAGCAGACTGAATATTATTATTCAGTTGACTGAAAGTTTGCGGGTAAAGCAAAGACTGTATCTGAGCGTGAGTCAGTCGACTGAATCTGATATTCAGTCGATTGACTTGAAAAGTTTAATTTTTAAATGATTTTCCAGATACCTCTGTCATCTGGAAGGTGTAAAGGATGATGAAATTTAAATGGAAAATCATATTAGTATATATATATATATATATATATATATATATATGATTGAATGGAATAAGGTAAAGAGATTCACAACGGGTTTGTCATTCGTCTCGACGTGATTGTTAACATTATCTTCACAAGACAACAAGGATACTATACTGGACGTTGGTAGGATTCCTACCTTATTGAGACACTATGGATTATGATTATGGCATTGGTTTTATTTCTAAATATGATGTTTTACTTTGGTTAAACAAATTGTATATGTATATGAACTGATTTTCAATGCTATTATGTAATTTGAAAATGAAAGGGCATTCTTGCATACATTACCTCATGCATGGCATGGGAGAGAATGCATGTGACGAGCAAGCCAAGTTATGAGCGGTCTGGACATATCTTGGGCTTGAAAACTATCTTGTATGAAGCTATGTAAACTGTTGAGATTTTGGCCTTGTCTGGGATTGCTAGAAATGGGTACGGTGTAATTTGGGCCAAAGAGCTCCTGGGTAGATAGTCCCGAAACCCTGCGCAGAGGGAGGAGTCCACACTCCATCAGTAATTCCGATTAATATATGTGGGGAGGTATACAATGACCTGGTGGTGCCGTCACAAAACACTGCGGACGTAATTGGCCAAAGGGAACACCTTGATATGGCGAGAGTTCATTTATGCTGTGTTTGGATATGGATATTGGGTGAGAGGTCATTTGGCATCGACACCCATGACATGACATTTATTTTAGCATGATTATATTATGAATATCATGCACTATTTTTGGTACTATAAGATGTTTTACAAGTATGATAGGATGTATTTATCTTTGTTTCATATTACTCCTATGTGTACCATAGCCCTACTTGGAATACCTAATGGGCATTTCACTGATGCCCTACTTCTACCCTATAGATGATGGAATAGGGAATGACAAGGACATGAGACATGATGGGAGCCAAGCGTAGGAGACTGGGTAGATTTATGTTTTTTTTTATTTATGATGATTTTGAAAGATGTATTGGGAGGATTGATATTTTGGATTGTAATAACTTATAAACTATTGCTATGGTTTGATAATATTTAAGTTTAAATGGAATTGTATGGTGGATTGGCTTTCCTTGCATAATGATGATCATGTATATGAATAGTATCTTATTCATATGATAATTTCGCAAGTATTCAGAAAAACGTGTGAAATGTTTAGTGGATTTAATCCACGCACACGTAAAGGTGGCTAGTTAAGGGTCGAGTTTTGGAAACTCGGACTTAACTCGCGTGGTGACGACCCGCTCTCTCTCACTCTTTTTAAAAAAATATATACTCTAATTTGTGGCGAGTGAAAAAGGGCGGGGCGTTACAGGACAAAAGTCCATATTAACACTTGGAACACACTTTTATAACCTGGAGAAACATATATAAGAATATTTGATGCATCTGAATAGTAACCATTCACATTTCAAAGCAAAGTAGTAGGAACCACAAAGTTAAATTATGAATATCAAGTCTAAACACAAGAGTCTAGGAGTTTATACATAAGTTGTTACATTTCCGTACTCATAACTCCTACAAAATTACATTCTCTCAAAATGTAGACAAAATAACAAAAATAAGCTAAGTCTTCTCCATTCTCAAAACATCATCTTTACTTCCATAGTTTGCATTTCTTTCATGCCTGGCTATTACCCTGCCTGGCCTTGTCTCCTTTCTTCTTATTTGCATTAGATTCTAAAAAGGGGAAAAAATTGTGGGCTTAGTCACACGCCCAGTAGGAATTCAAAGTAAAGAGTGTGCACTAATATGTGATATAAAAACATAGTATAAGTATCTCATATCATAACATAAATACTTGGAAACATTTCATACTTTATAATCACTCAAATGTCATGTGAAAATAAATATTAAATTACATGTTCAAGTCCAAATACATCTCATGATAGAAAGCAATAAATTTTAATCCAAATCATACTCATTCGTCAATAATAATAATCATACTTTCTAAATCAACTTGTAAATCAACATGAAATGCTATGTCATGGGTGCCATGAACCTATACAACCCTTCCATGTCCCATGCAATGCAACACTCTTATCTTTATAATGGTTTATATCATTGGTCATTTATGTCCGTAGCTTTCCTGGAGCACCAGTTGGGAGCTACTACTCAATATTAAAAATTTAGCCAGGACTACTGGGGGAGCGCTACACACCCACACTCCTGCGCAGGTTTTGGGACTTCTACTGGCCTTAGAGTTTTTTGCTCAATTGTAATGCCATAATCTGTAATCTATGGACGTGGCCAAATACAAAGGTTGTAATACCCCGACCTAAATTAGTGTCTAATTATGTGAATTTACGTGTTAATTGTGATTATTGACCCGTTAATCTAAAAGATTAACAAGTGTGCTTTGTTTACAGTCAAAGTTTGACTCGACCCGAGTGGATCCGACTGACTTTAAAGTGTAGTGGGAAAGTTGAAATTATCTGAACTTTTTCCGACTGAGATCTTTAAAATAATCTGTGTTTGGAAAATAAACTATTTGAGGTATTTAAATTTTCAACTTTCACTCATAATTTTAGTTTTAAAATTCGAAGTCTAAAGAATTTTCCCAACTCACATTTTGATTTGTAGAAGTGTGGATTTTGATTTGACAGGGGTGTCCCTATTTTATAAAAAGTTAATTTTTAAATGTTTAAGAGTGTCAAACATCCTAAAATTTTGGAGTGTTTTTGTCAGTGAAAATTGTTTGACCCGACTGTAAAGTCAAAATTTTTATAAGGTGTTATTTTAATTTTAAAATTTAGTATTTAAAATTACTAAGTTTTAATGTATCTAAAAGTGTGTTTTTTTAAAAACTAAATAAAAAAATTAATTTATTTATGCAAAGTACAGTAGTATAAGATTTAGTTTATTTTTAAAAGGATAAGGTAAAGGCTATTAAGCTATGGAGTAGCATAGGTTGTATAACGCCCCACCCTTTCCACCCTTCCAAAAATCAGAGTCTGAAAATTTCTTTTGAAAGAAACATAGAGTGAACGAGAGCGGGAGCGCCACGACGCTAGTTAAGTTCAGACTACTCAAGTCTGAACCTTAACTGGCCACCCATGTGTACATGGACTAGACCATGATAATAAATCACTCATGGAACTAACAACAACATGCGGAATAAACTAGACTAACTGCGGAAATAATATGAATAGATAGCAAGTAACAGTCTCAATTGATAATTAAGATAAACAACCATCCATAGTTAATAGCCTAATCAAACCATAGCAAAGTATTAACTTATTACATGTCCATCAAAATATATTTCAAATGACAGTAATAAAGAAATCCTGTTCAATATTCAAGCACTTATGCTTGACTCCCCACCCGGTCATCGACATTCTCTTTCCCTTTCCTTGATCCTGCATTATCGTCGAATGATAGAATTAGGGAGTTTGATCAACGCGCCCAGTAGGTTCCCGATTAGGGCTACCACATGGTTAGCATATAAAACATGCATATATATCATAGTACATGATTAGTAAAAAAAACATATAAAACCATGCTATGTATGTATGCAAATGTAATGAGCCCCACCCCATCACACATACATAGCCATCACTTGACGGGACCTCACCGTCAAGGTAAATCTCAATACTCTTTCATCTGGAACTCACACGATAAGGTAATCCACAGTAATCCTTGTCACCTGTGGAAATACATTTCATCATTGAGTTGTTTCATATCACCAATTAGTCCTCCTGGCGGGACTCTCATCTCCTAAGGAGGACAGTAACTCATAACTGCAACACAACATATCTTCAATCACCATCCCATGTCCATGCATGAGATGTCAATGTATATGTATGTCATTTTGTAAATACATATCTCATCATTCAAAACCATATTTGAAACATAATATCAAATATAACATATCTCATAAAAACATGATAAAACCAAATCATAATTGTGGTTACAAGTAGGTAGGAAACCTACTGAAGATTCTCTTCAGTGTTTGATCTTTCTTTAGCGTCACTTGCTCACGACTTGCCCGCCATTCACCTCCGTCACCTTGTGGTGCAACAGTAAATAAATCATACTATTAATTAAATGCCTATTGACATCCAAGACCCAAAGACCATCTTGTGAGGTTCGGCCATGCCCATGGCCGAACTTCACCAACTGAGGATTTAATTCCCTTTTTCATTTAACCAATTCTTAAATACTTAACTCTTTAAACATGTCTTGGTAGGGTTCGGCCATACATCATGGCCGAACCATACCTCCTTGGTTTAACCTTCTTTCATGTCCTTTTAAACTTTCTTTATCCATATTTACATTATCATCCTTATTTACAACTTTGCCACTAAGCTAAGCCATATCAAAACAATTGTCATTTTATGGGGTTCGGCCCTATACATGGCCGAACCTTGTAATCCCACTAATCCATCACCAAATGGTTCTCCATTGGAATACTTTAAACCCTTTATAAAATCATGGAAGCAATAACAAACACAACCCATAAACTTAGTCCATTTAACTCAAAAACAGCCCATGGGGTTCGGCCATACCCATAGCCGAACCCAATGGTTCACGTAGTTCAATATTCACCATGATCACTCATGGTTTTAACATGCTAATTCAACCATGAACCAAACTTGGTTCAGCCATACATTGACCAACCAAAAATAGTAAACATAACCTCATTTAATTCCCATAAAACACCATAATCTTATATAGTTTTTATCTCACAAAAACATCAAATCCTTTCATGGAAATGTCATACCATTTCATGGGGTTCGGCCATCCCAATTGGCTGAACCTCATGGCCTATGGTTTAGATCTTTTTTATCAAATAAATAGCTTTATTTAAAACACATAAGCTCTTCACAATTGATATGATTTCCATCTTCTTGAAAGCTCTACTAAACATCAAATACTTTCATGGGGTTCGGCCATCCAAGGTGGCCGAACCCTATGTCCATGTTTTAGTGCTCTTAAACATGTTTTAGATCTCATTTAAACATATGATAATCAGTATAATGTTACCATGTTTTTACCCTCCAAAACCATCCAAATAAATCCATGACTTTGCATGGTTTCCACTTTGTAAAACTCAATCCAAATCACCATAATACTTCATGGGATTCGGCCATCCAAGATGGCCGAGCCCAATGGTCCATTTCATCGGTTTATAACCACTATTTAGACCCATGATAACTTTAGTCCTTCATGTCATTTAAATCCATGTTTTTAACCCTCTTTAAAACATGCATTTGAGTCTTAAAGAAACATAAAAAACAGTCTACAAAACTTCATGGTTTCTATGTTTTAAAGACATCAAAACCAACCAATCATTTACATGGGGTTCGGCCCTCCAAGGTGGCCGAACCCAATGATCATTTTTACCATTTTAAAACCTCTATTACTCAAGGTTAAAACCTTGGTGCATTCGGCCATAACCATGGCCCAATACACACCCTTTTCTTACAACTTGTTTAACTTGAACACTTAAGAAATCTTACCAAATTTCCTTTGCCTATGATCCTTGCCTTCTCCCCTCTATTTGTTCCTTTCTTCCTTAATCCTTTGCTGGTTTATGTTTGATTAATTGGTGCCAACACCTCTGCTGTTCAGCCAAGAAACGAATTTGGAGAGAGGGAGAGTGAGATGGGAATTTCTTGGATTTTCAATGTGAAAATCGGCCAAGAATGGTAACCTTTTCCTTTTGTAGTTTCAGCCCCATCCTCCATTCATTTCCCTCATTTAATTTTGCTAAACACGATGGGATGTTGGGTGTCATCCAAGACACCCCTTCACCCAAACGTTGCATCCTTTCATTCACAACACATGCATCTCATGAGATGCATGAAGCCGTCCAACCTTGGTGTCCCTTGGCTTTGCCAAGGCACCTCTTCATTCCAACGGCTGAGATTTGTTTTCCCAAGTGTTGTGTGAGATTAAGACACCTTTCATATCCTCTTGACTCACTTGATTCATGATATTTTTATTCCAACTCAACACATTTAATGCTCCATATTTGACCCAACTCTTTTCTTAATTCAAACTCACTCCAAATCAGTCCAACTCAAGCTGAACTAACTCATACTTGAGTTCAATTGAGGGCCCATACGGTCATCCGTGGTCAACCTAGTCAACCTGACCCATTGGGTCCCCAATCAGCCCTTTGACCCGTTTTGACAACATGACCCATTAATGGGCTGATTTTGCCACTTTTAAATGGTTTTCACTTGTGCATCAAGCCTACCCATTTTTGCTATACTTGATTTCCAATCAGTTCAGCATAACCCCATTTAATTTGAGCTTACACAATGGTCAAATCATCCATTATGACCCATTGGGTCCAATTGGGCCCTTTGACCAATTTAGCCATTTTCGACCCAATTGATGTACATTACTCATCCAATCAAACTTGACATTTATAATGTACTCATATGATCTTGATTTGAGCAATGGGCCCCACCATTTCCTTATTTGACATCACAAAATAATTAATTTAACAATCCAGGGGCATTTTCGTAATTATCCACTTCATTGAGAAATTGGGGTGTTACAATATAACCCTCTTTTTAAAATTTTCGTCCCAAAAATCGAGCGAAGTAGGGTTGTCAAAGTAAATTACATTAATAATTCGGGGTGAGCTATTCTCATCTCTGATTCAAGTTCCCATGTGGCCTCTTCATCACCATGTCGGTGCCATACTACTTTTATGAACTGAATCGCTCTATTTCGCAACACCCTTTGTTCGGTGTCTACTATCCTGACCGGCTTCTCGACGTACGTCACGTCGCTTTGCACTTCAATATCTTGGACATTCAAAACATGCGACGGATCCGGATTATACTTCCTTAACATCGACACGTGAAACACATCATGTAAAATTGCTAATTGTGAAGGGAGTGCTATCTGATAAGCCACATCCCCCACTCTTCTCATGATGGAAAACGATCCCACAAATCTTGGTGATAGTTTTCCTTTCTTTCCGAACCTCATATGTCCCTTCCGTGGCGAGACCTTTAGAAATACCATGTCTCCCACTTCAAATTCCAGAAACCTTCTTCTTTTGTCAGCATAGCTCTTCTGCCGACTCTGTGCAGTCAATAAGTGTTGGCGTATCAACTTAATTTGTGCGGTAGTTTCTGCGACTAGTTCCGGTCCAATCAATACAGGTTCACCAGCCTCTGTCCAGCACACCGGTGATCTACAAGGCCTACCATATAAAGCCTCGTATGGAGCCATCTGAAGGCTTGCTTGATAACTATTGTTATAAGAGAACTCCACCAGTGGCAAGTGGTCCTCCCGTCCACCCTTGAAATCTAACATGCATGCTCTCAGCATGTCTTCCAAGGTTTGTATCGTCCTTTCTGACTATCCATCAGTCTGTGGATGGAAAGCGGCGCTAATCAATAAATCTGTCCCCATAGCTGACTGCATACTTTGCCACACTCTGCCGGTAAACCGGCCATCTCTGTCAGATACTATAGTTCGGGGAATGCCATGAAGCCGAATAATTTCCTTGATGTACCGCCGACCCAACGTCTCAGATGAATCCGTCATCTTAATAGGAATGAAATGTGCAGACTTGGTTAGTCGGTCTACCACACCCCATATGGCATCATTGCCCTTTGAAGATCTCGGCAATCCGGTCACAAAATCCATGGAAATGTGCTCCCATTTCCATTATGGCACTGATAAGGGTTTGAGTAACCTAGGTGGCTTTTGATGTTCAGTCTTAATTGTTGACAAGTTAAACAATGTACCACGAATTCCGCCACATCCCTTTTTAGTCCGTGCCACCAATATTGCCTTTTCAGATCGTGATACATTTTGGTGCTGCCCGGATGAATGGAGAGCTTGGATTGATATGCCTCAACCAATAGCTCTTTCCTACAACTCTTTGGCACATATACTCTTCCCCGGAATAGTAGACCTTGTCCTGGTCGTAATTCCCATTCCGGTATGTCTACGCCAGTGGACATCTTGTCCCATATCTCCTCCATTTCCGGATCTGCTCTTTGTTCTTGTTCAATCTTGGTGACTATATTGGACTGTATGATCAAATTATACATACTTCCACGGTTGTTGATATAAAGATTGAACTCTCGAATGGTGTGCAACATCTCCCATTCTGTTCTGATCAAGCATGCTACCGATGCATGTGATAGGCGGCTGAGGGCATCCGCCACCTTGTTTACCTTGCCTGGATGGTATCGAAGCTCAAATTCGTAATCCGCCAGATACTCCATCCATCTACGCTACCTCAGATTGAGCTCCTTTTGATCAAATAAATATTTCAAACTCTTATGATCAGAAAACATCTCAAATTTTTCGCCGTAAAGATAGTGTCTCCAACTTTTGAGTGCGAAGGCCACTGCAGCTAGCTCCAGATCATGTGTGGGATAAAGACGTTCGTGTATTTTTAACTGTCTTGACCCATATGCCACCACACGATGATCTTGCATGAGTGGACACCCTAGTCCTTCTCCTGAAGCATCGCATTGTACTTCATAACCTTTGCCCCTTTCCGGCAAAATTAAAACAGGAGCTCTTGTAAGTTTCTCTTTTAGCGTTTCAAATCTCCAGTTACACTGATCTGTCCCCTCATACTTGACTCCTTTTTGAGTGAGTCGAGTCAACGGAGACGCTATTTTGGAAAAATCCATGATAAATTTTCGATAATAACCCGTCAATCCCAAGAAACTGCGGATTTCGGTTACATTCTTTGGCGCTTTCCAATCTTTTACTGCCGCCACCTTAGCCGGATCCACGGCTATTCCTTCCTCGAATATAACATGTCCCAAGAAATTCACTTGAGATAGCCAGAACTCGCACTTACTGGCCTCGGCATACAGTTTATTCTGCCTCAAAGTATTCAAAACTATCCGTAGATGCTATGCATGATCTTCCTCACTTTTGGAATAAATCAGAATATCGTCAATGAATACTATTACAAACTGATCCAAATATGGACGGAAGATCCTGTTCATTAAGTCCATAAACACAGCCGGCGCATTTGTGAGTCCAAATGGCATGACTACAAACTCGAACAATCCATACCGCGTCCGAAAGGTTGTCTTCTCTATACCTTCCTCCCTAACCCGTATTTGATGATAACCAGACATCAAATCAATACTTTGAAAAATGGCTAGAACCCCTCAATTGGTCAAATAAATCATCGATCCTGGGTAGAGGATACTTGTTTCGGACTGTTAATTGATTCAGCTTCCGATAATCAACACACATCCGAAGTGAACCGTCCTTCTTCTTCACAAACAGCACAGGTGCTCCCCATGACGATGTGTTGTTCTGGATGCAACCCAGCCTAAGCAGCTCATCAATATGCTTCTTTAGCTCTGACATCTCTGCTGTGCCATCCGATAGTGTGGTAACGACACTGGTGTTGTGCCAGGGTACAACTTGATTTCGAAGTTAATCTCCCTCATAGGTGGTAAACCAAGGAGTTCTTTTGGAAACACATCCGCAAATTCTTGTACAATTGCCTGAAGTTCAGTAACTGGAGCTTTATTTATAGTGATATTATTCAATACCACGTGGTTCAATCCTTCCTGCAATCCACTCTGTTTATCTGCACGAACTACGTATTGCTTGCCCTCGGGTGACCAAAATGTCACTCTTCGGCGATAACAGTCGATGTTGGCATGAAACTTAGCCAACCAATCCATACCGAATATTATATCATACTCAGACATGTCAAGCACCAAATAATTGAACTCAAATCTGAGTCCAGCTAATTCAGTGTTAACCATCGTGCATATAAGTCCCAGTGCCGAGTCTCCGACAGGGGACACAATTGTGAGTGTTTTGGCTAATCTTTGAACTAAAGTACTGGTAGCAGTTACAAATGATGCAGCTATGAAGGAATGTGAAGCTCCTGAATCAAATAGTGCATATGCATAAGAACTACTCACTACTGCCATACCTTGTATAACTGAGTGAGTCTCATCCTCTGGAGGTACTAAAGAAAACACTCGTCCAGCTCTAGAAGGATTAGGCCCTCGGCCTCCCTGACTTTGCATTTTGCCTCCTCTGGAGTTTGACAGCCTGATGAGTTTTGGGCAGTCCTTTTTGAAGTGACCTGGTTGATCACAGTGGAAACAGTTGCCCATCCCGCTAGATACCTGAGAGACTGCTACAGATTGCGAAGGCTAGTTGGGGAGAAAGTCCCCAGTAGATCCAACAGATGGCGAGGGTCTGCTGAAGTTCAGTCGAAACTTCTTGTTGGGTTGATAAGTACCCCTCTCACCCGGTGCGCGACGGTTGTCAACTCGTACAAACTCCGCCAGTTCCTGCTCCACAATGGTAGCTCTACTGACTACTTCCGCCAGCGTGGCTGCTTTGAAGACGGTTACTTTGGCCCTAATGTTTGGTCGTAAACCACGCTCGAACTTGCGAGCCCTCCGATATTCCGTGTCCACAACATAAAATGCATAAATTGACAGGCTGAAAAATTCTTGATGATACTCAGCCACCGTCATCGAGCCTTGCACTAATGTCATAAAGGCCTGAATCTGACGTTCTCTCTCTTCCTCCGGAAAGTAGCGCTCTAAGAATGTCGCTGAGAATTGTTCCCAGGTCATAGCAATTCTTTCTCCTTTTGGCACAAGTGCCCGCTGTTTCTGCACTGTTTTCCACCATTTGGCAGCGTCATCTATCAGTTGTGAAGTGGCCAATAGAATTTTGTGAGCATGACTCTTGATATTCAAAAGAGTCAGTATGTGGGAAATCTTTTCCAACTAGTTCTTAGCTCCGGCAGGCCCTTCTCTGCCCTTGAAGTAAGGTGGGCGCTGTTGTTGAAAATCTCTGACCATGTTACGGTCATTAGTTTCACTAGTGCTTCCCCCTCCATTCAAATGTTGCTGGAGGACAGAGGTAACCACAACTTGCACCAAACTGTGTAATTCAGGAGGTACGTAGGGTATCGTCACATTGTTGTTCCCTTCTTCCTCTCGTCTATATGACGAGTCATTATCCTCCTCCTCGTTTGGTCGATACGTAGGGTCACTGTCCTCCTCTTCCTGCCGAGAATGATGAGACTCTTCCTCGTTGCGTGATCGTTCATGAACTGATCTCTCCTCGTCATGAACTGACTGCTCCCGAGCATGTACCGATCGCACCTTCTTATGTACAATCTTTTCACGTTGGGGTACCACTTTCCCTTGTGGTGTGATTATGAACACCTCATCCTTCTTGTTACTGTCTTGTCGGGTCTTACTTTTTGAAGTCCCTTTGACTAATCTGATTTGTAAAACTTTTTCTTTTCCCTCGGATCCTTTATAACCTTTTTTTGTGGCGCCATTTATTCCTAGTTCATGGAAACATCATAAACTTAGTTTCCATCAACAATATACATTAAATGCCATAAATCCTCATAAAAAAAATCATAAAATCATATACTTTATATAAATTCATAATTCCTCTTTGTACAAGGGTGGATAGGGTTAAGCAAAACCCTATAAATAACAAAATACATCCTTACAAAATAACCCTCTTTTTAACGTCCCTTCATACTACTTCCTAGCCTAGTCTTCTGTAGAAGATCCTGCATCATCAGCAAACTTGAAACGGTTATCAGGACACGTCATCGCCGTGTGCCCCAATACTTCACATGTCGTGCAGGGTATTAATCCAGGTCCTCCAATATAAGGACAATTAGTCCTCGCCTCTCCATGCCCATGCGGTCCACAAACCGGAGAGACAACTCCTAGAGGATGAGGACAATACATACAGTTGTACTCATCCTGATTGCACAACTCACATGTATCGTAGGGATCTACCTCCCCCACCGATTCCAATATTATAGGAACATGTTCCATAGGATCCTCCTGAAAGAATCCTAGATCCTCCTCAATTTCCTCGAGAGGTTCCATTAACCAAGGAATATCTTCCATAAGATACTCCGATAATGGTGCTAGGTTCACCTCCTCCAATGGTGCTAAGTTCCATTCCTCTTGCTCGGGAGGCCCCTCCTGAAGGTTCACATTAGCTTCCACGTTGGTGTTGTTGGAAGCAGACACCAAATCTATGGGATTGCTAGGGGTTCCGCTGTACCACTCCGAGTACTCCACGTTACTCGACATATCTGTATTATATCAATAGAACACAAGAATATTCAACAACAATTCTAAATAAACCACTCTTGGTTTTTAGGGGAATCTGATCATGCATAATATCATGTACTTTGTTTTGGAAGATTACCAAATCATCACTCTTTGTGTTCTTTGGTTTTTGGGGAAATCTCTAAATTCCTGTTGTTTGTTTTTCAGTGTGGGAGTTTCAGGGGAGTGCATCCTACTTTGCTATGTCTGATATATCCAGTTATGATGACTGTACTTTACTTTGCTATCTTTCATTGTCGTTCTCAGATTGATTGTTCAGTCTGAGTCACTCGAAGTAAATTAATCCGGCCCCCAGTCAGCGGACTCCGAAGAGTCAGTCAGTTGGGATTCTTATCCGTCAATGAGACATGAAACCATCTTAATCTTACTTCGATGATTCAACTTCCCGTTTCGCTCTGATACCAACTGTAACGCCCCGCCCTTTCCGAGACAATTTCAGAGTCTATTTTTTTTTAAACTTAAAACACCGGACAAGGGTGGAGGGACGTTAACTGGCCACCCACGTGTACATGGACTAGACCATGATAATAAATCACATATGGAACTAACAACAACATGCGGAATAAACTAGACTAACTGCGGAAATAATATGAATAGATAGCAAGTAACAGTCTCAATTGATAATTAAGATAAACAACCATCCATAGTTAATAGCCTAATCAAACCATAGCAAAGTATTAACTTATTACATGTCCATCAAAATATAATTCAAATGACAGTAATAAAGAAATTCTGTTCATCATTCAAGCACTTATGCTTGACTCCCCTCCCGGTCATCGACCTTCTCTTTCCCTTTCCTTGATCCTGCATTATCCTCGAAGGATAGAATTAGGGCGTTAGATCAACGCGCCCAGTAGGTTCCCGATTAGGGCTACCACATGGTTAGCATATAAAACATGCATATATATCATAGTACATGATTAGTAAAAAAACCATATAAAACCATGCTATGTATGTATGCAAATGTAATGAGCCCCACCCCATCACACATACATAGCCATCACTTGACGGGACTCTCACCGTCAAGGTAAATCTCAATACTCTTTCATCTGGAACTCACACGATAAGGTAATCCACAGTAATCCTTGTTACCTGTGGAAATACATTTCATCATTGAGTTGTTTCATATCACCAATTAGTCCTCTTGGCGGGACTCTCATCTCCTAAGGAGGACAGTAACTCATAACTGCAACACAGCATATCTTCAATCACCATCCCATGTCCATGCATGAGATGTCAATGTATATATATGTCATTTTGTAAATACATATCTCATCATTCAAAATCATATTTGAAACATAATATCAAATATAACATATCTCATAAAAACATGATAAAACCAAATCATAATTGTGGTTACAAGTAGGTAGGAAACCTACTGAAGATTCTCTTCAGTGTTCGATCTTTCTTTAGCGTCACTTGCTCACGACTTGCCCGCCGTTCACCTCCGTCACCTTGTGGTGCAACAGTAAATAAATCATACTATTAATTAAATGTCTATTGACATCCAAGACACAAAGACCATCTTGTGAGGTTCGGCCATGCCCATGGCCGAACATCACCAACTTAGGATTTAATTCCCTTTTTCATTTAACCAATTCTTAAATACTTAACCCTTTAAACATGTCTTGGTAGGGTTCGGCCATACATCATGGCCGAACCATACCTCCTTGGTTTAACCTTCTTTCATGTCCTTTTAAACTTTCTTTAACCATATTTACATTATCATCCTTATTTACAGCTTTGCCACTAGGCTAAGCCATATCAAAACAATTGTCATTTTATGGGGTTCGGCCCTATACATGGCCGAACCTTGTAATCCCATTTATCCATCACCAAATGGTTCTCCATTGGAATACTTTAAACCCTTTATAAAATCATGGAAGCAATAACAAACACAACCCATAAACTTAGTCCATTTAACTCAAAAACAGCCCATGGGGTTCGGCCATACCCATAGCCAAACCCAATGGTTCACTTAGTTCAAAATTCACCATGATCACTCATGGTTTTAACATGCTAATTCAACCATGAACCAAACTTGGTTCAGCCATACATTGACCAACCAAAAACAGTAAACATAACCTCATTTAATTCCCATAAAACACCATAATCTTATATGGTTTTTATCTCACTAAAACATCAAATCCTTTCATGGAAATGTCATACCATTTCATGGGGTTCGGCCATCCCAATTGGCTGAACCTCATGGCCTATGGTTTAGATCCTTTTTGTCAAATAAATAGCTTAATTTAAAACACATAAGCTCTTCACAATTGATATGATTTCCATCTTCTTGCAAGTCCTACCAAACATCAAATACTTTCATGGGGTTCGGCCATACGAGGTGGCCGAACCCTATGTCCATGTTTTAGTCCTCTTAAACATGTTTTAGATCTCATTTAAACATATGATAATCAGTATAATGTCACCATAATACTTCATGGGATTCGGCCATCCAAGATGGCCGAGCCCAATGGTCCATTTCATCGGTTTATATCCACTATTTAGACCCATGATAACTTTTGTCCTTCATGTCATTTAAATCCATGTTTTTAATCCTCTTTAAAACATGCATTTGAGTCTTAAAGAAACATAAAAAACAGTCCACAAAACTTCATGGTTTCTATGTTTCAAAGACATCAAAACCAACCAATCATTTACATGGGGTTCGGCCCTCCAAGGTGGCCGAACGCAATGATCATTTTTACCATTTTAAAACCTCTATTACTCAAGGTTAAAACCATGGTGCATTTGGCCATAACCATGGCCCAATACACACCCTTTTCTTACAACTTGTTTAACTTGAACACTTGAGAAATCTTACCAAATTTCCTTTGCCTATGATCCTTGCCTTCTCCCCTCTATTTGTTCATTTCTTCCTTAATCCTTTGCTGGTTTATGTTTGATTAATTGGTGCCAACACCTCTGCTGTTCAGCCAAGAAACGAATTTGGAGAGAGGGAGAGTGAGATGGGAATTTCTTGGATTTTCAATGTGAAAATCGGCCAAGAATGGTAACCTTTTCCTTTTGTAGTTTCAGCCCCATCCTCCATTCATTTCCCTCATTTAATTTTGCTAAACACGATGGGATGTTGGGTGTCATCCAAGACACCCCTTCACCCAAACGTTGCATCCTTTCATTCACAACACATGCATCTCATGAGATGCATGAAGCCGTCCAACCTTGGTGTCCCTTGGCTTTGCCAAGGCACCTCTTCATTCCAACGGCTGAGATTTGTTTTCCCAAGTGTTGTGTGAGATTAAGACACCTTTCATATCCTCTTGACTCACTTGATTCATGATATTTTTATTCCAACTCAACACATTTAATGCTCCATATTTGACCCAACTCTTTTCTTAATTCAAACTCACTCCAAATCAGTCCAACTCAAGCTGAACTAACTCATACTTGAGTTCAATTGAGGGCCCATACGGTCATCCGTAGTCAACCTAGTCAACCTGACCCATTGGGTCCCCAATCAGCCCTTTGACCCGTTTTGACAACATGACCCATTAATGGGCTGATTTTGCCACTTTTAAATGGTTTTCACTTGTGCATCAAGCCTACCCATTTTTGCTATACTTGATTTCCAATCAGTTCAGCTTAACCCCATTTAATTTGAGCTTACACAATGGTCAAATCATCCATTATGAGCCATTGGGTCCAATTGGGCCCTTTGACCCATTTATCCATTTTTTGTCCCAATTGATGTACATTACTCATCCAATCAAACTTGACATTTATAATGTACTCATATGATCTTGATTTGAGCAATGGGCCCCACCATTTCCTTATTTGACATCACAAAATAATTAATTTAACAATCCAGGGGCATTTTCATAATTATCCACTTCATTGAGAAATTGGGGTGTTACAGGTTGGGTGGTTGGTGGAAATTCACTGACCGTTTTTAGAAGAGAGTAAAGTGAAGAGAGTTCGTAGAAAGATAAGAAAAAAAAAAATTAACCCCTCTCCTTTTCCAATTAGTTTTCTCTCCTCTTTCAAAAGGAAGTTTCTTTCTTTTCTTCTCCTCTCTCACCGTGTGTGCACTGGCGTTGCAGCCACCTCTTTCAGGTGAGTTTTATTTGGTTGTTTAATTATTTGTTCTAGCTTTGGTATACTAAGTTATTACAGTTTTGATTTAAATTCAGTTTTTATTTTTCATTTAATATTTCAGTTTTTTTTTCGTAAAGGTCATTCCATCACTTGGGTTTTGTTTAAATATATTACTTATTATGAAATTATCAGATTATGCAAATATCTAGTTTAGTTGGTTTTATTAAACTTTGATTACAATTTAGTTTGGAGATATTTTAAAACTCATTATTCTTTTTCCTCTTCCTCTTATCTCTCTTCTATGTTTTTTTTCCTTCTCTGAGGTGTTGCTTGGGGCAGCACCGTCCCATCTCAGTTTAGCACCTTGGGTGCTGTATGCTCAAATCTCCATTCATTTGGGTTTTATGCCATTATCACCAATATTTTAGAAATTAATAGTTTATCTATTCGATTAAGACTTATCATTTTAGTTATTTCTTTTATTTATTGGTATTTTAGATAACATTAGATGTTATTTATTTTGGGTTTAAATTAGCATCCTATCTTAATCATGGAAAATTTAGTTATTATGTTGTTTAATTATTTATATTGAGATTTTAACACCTTTAAATAATAAGGTGGTGTTTTTTTTTTAGATAAAGTTGTATCCTATTTGTAACTCACAGGTTTTTATGAAAGAATGTTATTTTAGTTTTAATTTAGTGGGTCTTTTTTTATAATCAAATATATTGTTTCTTTAAGAGGGATTTTCGATCTCTCTCTATCCCTTGGTTGGGAATGTTTTGACATTCATTCACCTCAAGTATACTCAAGGTGTTGTATACTTAAAATCATCCACCAATTTGGGTGTTTGATGATTGTGTTAATAAAAGATAAACTATTATCTTAATTTAAGACAGTGACATTTTAAAAGAGTTATTAAAATTTTATGACTTTTCTTTATTCATTCCTCCAAGAGTCTATCCCGATAGAGCTATGTTCTGTCAGTCAGACCCATCGAGTTGTCTGTCGGGTCAACTTAGGTTAATAAATATAGTGTCTAACTCTGTCAATTATCCAATTGAAACAGTTGGACCGGCTCTCTCTCTCTTCCACGTAAATCGAGAAACTCGCGTAACTTTGTCGATCAAGGTGAGGAGACTCAACTTGACTCGTATTATGTGTTTGTGCTAGAAACTATTACTCTAGCATAAAAAAAAAAAAAATGAGACCCATTGGACGTCTAGAGTATAATAGACTCAATAGGATATTAATGTGAATTGTTCATTGATTGTGCATTGTGTTAGGTGAATATGCATAGGGTTCATGCGATGCATGTAGTATGTGTTATACTAGTTTCTGCATGTGACTCAAGTATTGGTTATGTGAATAGGTCATATATGTGGATTTGATCATGCATGAAGTTCATGTTAGGATCAGTAGTGCATATGATATGTGTTATATTAGAGCATGCATGTGGTTCATACCATAGTATAGATGCATGTGGTGGGTGCGTTGTTTGATCATGCATAGAGTTTTGCATGAATGTGATTATACATGTGCTAACAAGTTTGTGCAGGTGATTTTATATAATTTCCATATTTATGGATAATTGATAATTAATATACATGTTAATGTATACACACACACTTATACGTTCGGTCGAGCTCTTGCAAGATGCTGCATTCTGTCTGTCTTGACTTATTGCATTCGAGGATGAGTGGAATTCCTCGACAGGGTTAAGTGGGATACCCTGGACCTGTACAGTTGGGGTTGAGTGGGATACCTCAATGGGGTTGGGTGGGATACCCCAGTGTAATCTAAGTTTTGTTGTAACCTTGTAAATGATAAATATGATTTATTTGTTTATCATGTTGTTAAACATGCATTTTGCTATTGATATTATGAATGCATGTGTTGGTGTCATCTACATTTGTGTGTGTACTTAGGTGGGTTTACAGGTATATACGTGAGTATGCATGGGTGTGTACGTGGATAAGAAAGAATAAATGGTAAAGGTATGCCATTGTGTTCTAAATGTTTTCCTCATAGACTGCATTGTAAATTTGATATTCTAAAAATTTGGAGGGATTTGTTAATTTGAGATCTCTTCACTGGGCTAGAGCTCACATCCCTTACAATGCAGGTCATGTATTTGATGTGGGAAATGAAGAATCCCTCTGCGGTGCTTAGAAGTCGGAATCTAGTGCTGATTGAGGGTAGGATTTATGTTTGTTTAGCTTATATATTAAAATCATGTAAATATTAGGTGATTATGCCACTTGTGGCATAAAGACATTGTGTATAAGTCATATATTGTGTAATATGATAATATGAGATATAATTGATTGTATTGTGGTGTGTATTTTAGATTTCGACTGTCAAAACGGGGAAGAACCGAGTGTGCAACGTCAACCTAGATAACACATTTGCTGTCAGGGGCAAAGCATCGCCACTGGTATTGGGTCGCCAAAGGGCACTGATGATGGATCGCCCAGGTTTGATCTTGTTGGGAAGTCAATGTGGAGTTGAAATTTATTCGAGCCTTGATGTGTCGAATCACATGCGTTGTCCACATGATCATGTGGACCATTTTCTATGGGCTTTGATGAGATCAATAAAGGCCCATGGACTTGTAGTGTTTGGATTAGTTAAAAAAAAAAAAATTAATCGCGTTCCGAGCCCACATCCCGAGACGAGGCATGACAAAGGTTGTACATTTCATATGCATATAGATATTTCCAAGATTAAAGTACGCCGTTTCTTTGTCTCGGTCTCATGCATTCCCAACCCATGAAGATCCATGAATTACATGTCTATGCAATGATGCTAAATTCATTTGACAATATACAAAATAATCCATATTCTTCATACTTGAAATTACAGGTTATCAAAGTATCATCATCAAAACATACATTTAAAACAACTCATAACTTTTATTCAAATATATATTTGTTAGTGTCCTGGGTTTGCCGTGTCCTTGTTTGTCAATTCCATGACTTGGGAAGAAGCACTTGCTAAAAAGCTTGAAGACTCAAGATGATCAAGAATGAAGATTATGCTCTACCAGGTTCAAAGCTCATCGTCATGGAAATCACAAAAAATAGGTATTTGGCCATAGATGACTTTAGGTGGTACCCACACCTTAGAGAGGACCATTCCTAGGCTTAGTTGAACAAATGGTAAAACCATAAAGAACCGTAAGAGAAGAAGCTCGACAATGAACTGGAAATGAACTTGGAAATATGAATTATGTTCACTGTCAGCTCGACCAGTAGTACTCACCGACCCCTCGGCGTAGACAGGATCGACCCATCTTGGTCAAGGACTGGTCGGCAAGATTGACAGAGGGTCTGAATCAAAGAACTGTCATTCTGGAAAAGCCTCTGACCGAGAGTCTCGTATCCACTAACCCCTCGATGATGAACTTAAATGACCCCTCGTTGTCGACGACTCATCGGTAAAAGACTTTTGAGTTCTGGGCTGTGAACTTAAGTGGCTCTCTAGAAAACAGACATATCGGTAGTTCAAGACCGATCGAGTGTACTGGGAATGACCCCTAGGTAAAGGGCGACAAGTCGTTCTAGGTATGACTAGTTTCTGTCTTAAAACTCTGTCAACATGATGTTGACCCAAACCGATCCTCTCGTATGGACCGACCTCTCCTTGCCATGACTGTCGACTCATCGACGATATTGACCTGTCGACTGGGAAGTAATTATACCCTTGAGAGTGCAATTAATGCGCAATGGTCGGGTAGTTAAACGGTAACAAATATGAACACCGACTCATCGGTGCCACTGTAACGCCCCGCCCTCTCCGAGAAATCAGAGTCTAATTTTTTTTTTAAATAATAAATAAACATCGAAAGAGAGCAGTCGGCGTCACGACGCGAGTTAAGTTCAGACTACTCAAGTCTAAACCTTAACTGGCCACCCATGTGTACATGGACTAGACCATGATAATGAATCACACATGGAACTAACAACAACATGCGGAATGAACTAGATTAACTACGGAAATAATATGAAAAGACAGGAAGTAACAGTCCCAAATGATATTTAAGATAAACAACCATCCATAGTTAAAAGTCTAATCAAACCATAGCAAGTATTAACTTGTTACATGTCCATCAAAATATAATTCAAATGACAGTAGATAAGTAATCCTGTTCATCATTCAAGCACTTAGGCTTGGCTCCCCTCCCGGTCATCGACCTTCTCTTTCCCTTTCCATGTACCTGCATTCTCCTCTGAGGATAGAATTAGGGCGTTAGATCAACGCGCCCAGTAGGTTCCCGATCAGGGCTACCACACAATTAGCATATAAAACATGCATATATATCATAGTACATGATTAGTAAAAACAGGTAAAACAATGCTATGAAGTATGCACATGCAATGAGTCTCTCCCATCATGTACATTCATAGCCATCACTTGACGTGCCTCGTATCGTCAAGGTAAATCACAATACACTTCCATCTCTTCATCATTGACTTGATTCATATCACGTATTAGTCCTCCTGGCGGGACTCTCATCGCCTAAGGAGACCATTGTGACTATGATCATCATGTTACTCTTCCTGGCGGGACTCTCATCGCCTAAGGAGGACGTAACTCATAAATTGCAACACTGAAGAACCTCAGTCATCATCCCATGTCCATGAATGAGATGCCAATGCTTTGTATGCCACTTGTAAATGCATAACATATCATTCGAAACCACATAAAAATATACAGAAGTCTCATAAACAAAACTAGGGTAAAACTGTGGTTACAAGTAGGTAGGAAACCTACTGAAGATTCACTTCAGCACTTGATCTTTCTTTAGCGTCACCCGGTCATGACTCGCTCGTTGTTCAACTTCCGGTACCTTATCCATATATCAATCAGTAAGTCATAACATCATTTACTTATTCAATCACATCTACATCATGTGGGGTTCGTGTCCGTACATCCAACCCTATGATCATTTCCATCATTGATCATTCCATCAATAATTACTTTTATGCCATTTAGGCTAACCTTTTAGTTTAACCATATCTAAACCAACTTAGAAACTTTTCAATCAAATAAAATGGTCCATGGGGTTCGGCCATACATATGGCCGAACCCAATGGTTACCTTGGTTCCATAACTCCAACATTCATGCATAATTTTTTTGGTTATGATTACTACATGATTCAGCCCTCTATTGGCCAACAAAAATCAGCAAGCTTATCTCCATTTAAAACACATAAGAAAACCCATAAACTTGGTCTATTCATCCCAAAAATAGCCTATGATTATTCATGGTTTAATCATGCTAACTCAACCATGAATTATACATGGTTCAGCCGCATAAACATCCACCAAAACAGTAAATTAAACTTCACCAAATCACATCAATTACTTACATGGGGTTCAGCCATCCAAGGTGGCCGAACCCTATCTCCATGTTTTGGTCTTTCAAACATGTTTTAGATGTTATTTAAACATACAATATCAGTATAACATTGCTGCATTTATACCTCTTAGAAACCATCCAAATAAGTTCATCTACTTGTCTCAAAAGACCATAATATTTCATGGGATTCGGCCATCCAAGATGGCCGATCCCCATGGTCCATTTCACCAGTTTTAATCCACTGTTTTAGACCCATGCTAACTTCAGTCCTTTTTTCATTCAAATCCATGTTTTTAACCCTCTTTAGAACATGCAATTGAGTCTTAATGAAACATCAAAAACAGTCCACCATCTTCATGGTTTATATGTTTCAAACACATCAAAACCAAACCATCATTTGCATGGAGTTCGGCCCTCCATGGTGGCCGAACCCTATGACCTTTGGTTTTGAATTTCTTCATCATTCATCTAGGTCTAAATCAAACTTCCTTATTTATGTTTTAACCTTTTTAAAAATACACTTAAATCATCTAAAAACAGTCCATAAAACTCCATGGTTTTCATGTTTCAAAACATGAAAACCAAACAATCTTTTACATGGGGTTCGGCCCTCCATGGTGGCCAAACCCAATGGTTATTTTTACCATTTTTAAACCTCTATTAATCAAGCTTAAAACCTTGGTGTATTCGGCCATAACTATGGCCCAATACACACCCCATTTGTTCCATGTTATTAAACCAAAATAACATATAAATACTTACCAAACTTCCAATCTTTCTTCTTGCCTTTGGTCCTTGGTTTCTCCCTTTTATTTCTTCCTTTCTTTTGTTGTTTTGTGCTTGATCTACTGGTGCAAATACCTCTGCTATTCCAGCTAGGAAAAAAGAATTGGAGAGAGGGAGACAAAGATGGAAATTCTTGGCTTACCAATGGTGAAAAACGGCCAACCTTGGTGATTGTTTCCTTTAGTACTTCAGCCCCCAAGACCCCTCCATTCTGTAACGTCCCGCCCTTTCTGAGAATTTCAGAGTCTAATTTTTTTTAAAAAAAATAACAATAAAACATCGGAAGAGAGCGGGCGGCGTCATGACGCGAGTTAAGTTCAGACTACCCAAGTCTGAACCTTAACTGGCCACCCATGTGTACATGGAATAGACCATGATTATGAATCACACATGGAACTAACATCAACATGCGGAAAAACCTAGATTAATTGCGGAATAAAAAGACTAGATAGCAAGTAACAGTCTCAACCATTAATTAAGATAAATCAACGATCCAAAGGTTATTAACCTAACCAAACCATAGCAAGTAATGAATTATTACATGTCCAACAAAAGTATTCAAATGACAGTAATATAAAGTAATTCAATCCATCACTCAAGCGCTTAGGCTTGGCTCCCCTCCCGGTCATCGACCTTCTTTTTCCCTTTACTTGTACCTGCAATCTCTTCTGAGGATAGAATTAGTGCGTTAGATCAACGCGCCCAGTAGGTTCCCGATCAGGGCTACCACATGATTAGCATATAAAACATGCATATATATCATAGTACATGATTAGTAAAAATAGGTAAAACAATGTTATGAAGTATGCATATGCAATGAGACCCTCCCATCATGTACATTCATAGCCATCACTTGTCATGCCATGCACCGACAAGGTAAATCACAATACACTTCCATGTCTTCATCACTGACTGATTCATATCACATATTAGTCCTCCTGGCGGGACTCTCATCACCTAAGGAGACCATTGTGACTATGATCATCATGTTACTCCTCCTGGCGTGACTTGCACCGCCGAAAGAGGACGTAAACCATAATTGAAAGACTGTAGAACCTCCTTCATCATCTCATGACCATGCATGAGCTGCCAATGCCTGTATGCCATTTGTTAATGCATAATACATCATTTGAAACCGCATAAAAATAAACAAGAATATCATAAGAAAAGTAGGGTAAAACTGTGGTTACAAGTAGGTAGGAAACCTACTGAAGAATCACTTCAGCGTCCGTTCTTTCTTAGGCTTTATCCGGTCACCGCTCTCAGTCGTGCACCGTCACAGAGATCCGTCACCTTATTCACATAAATCATGGACCAACTTTAATCCCTTACTTTATTTGATTCCCATTTTTGAGTCTAAGTCCACCAATTCATGATTGTGACCCTTATTTACAAACATGCCATTGCTACCAATACCTTGATTACACTCTACAACTTACCCACAACCTTAACATGGTTCAGTCATGTTTTAGCCGACCAAATCAGTAAACATAATTCCATCTTAAATCACATACGCATCCATAAAATAATCCATGAAAACAGTCCATGGGGTTCGGCCATACTCATGGCCAAACCCTTATGGTTCTTTTGCTCAATAATGTCCATTATTTAAATACCAATTGGCTCTACCCCTTAGCCATGTTAAACACATAGTTTAGCCATCCTATGGCCAACCCAAAACAGCAATCTTACTTTCATTTTAATTACATAAAAATCTCCACCATTTGGTATGGTTTTATCTCTCCAAAACCATACCAACTTATCTAACATTTTTATGGGGTTCGGCCATCCAATGTGGCCGAACCCTATGACCATGTTTTGGACCCTTTGCGACTTACATCACATGTCCATTAAATCATGTAACAATCAGCATAATATTATCGGGTTTTACCTTTCAAAAACCATCCAAAAACAGTCCATGAAAGTCTATGGTTTCCATGTTTCCCAATATGAAAACCAACACTCTTTTACATGGGGTTCGGCCCTCCATGGTGGCCGAACCCAATGGTTATGTTTACTATTTTTAAACCTCCAATAATCCTGTAATAACAGTATATTATTATCAGGCTTTACCTTTCAAATAAACATCCAAAAATCAACACAATTTCATGGGATTCGGCCATCCAAGATGGCTGATCCCCATGGTCCATTTTTTCCGATTTTAATCCACTGATTTAGACCACATAAACTTCTGCCTTTTCTGATATCCAAACCCATGTTTTAACCCTCTTTCAAAACATGTATTTTAAATCTAATAAAATATGTAAAAACAGTCCCAACTTGCATGGTTTTAAATTTCAAAAACCATAAACATTAACCAATTTTTTCCATGGGGTTCGGCCACCCAAAGTGGCCGAACCCAATGGTCCATTTCCATCTTTTAATCCACTGATTTAGATCATAAAAACTTTAGCCTTTTCTGACATTCAGATATAGGTTTATAATCCTTTCAATAATAAGTATTTGATTCTTAAATCAAACCCAAAAATCAGTCCATAAAACCCATGGTTTTCATGTTTCCAAAACATGAAAACCAAGCAATCTTTCACATGGGGTTCGGCCCTTCATGGTGGCCGAACCCATGGTCATCTTTATCATTTCTAAACCTCCATTAATCAAGGTTAAAACTTGGTATATTCAGCCAAAACCATGGCCCAATACACACCCATTTTATTAATCCAAAAGTCCATGAAACACTTACCAAATTCCAAGCTCTTCCTATTGCCTTTGCTCCTTGCCTTCTTCCTTTTATTTCTTCCTTTCTTCCTTAATTCCTTGCTGGTTTAAGCTTGAATAATTGGTGCCAAAAACCTCTGCTGTTCCACTTAAGAAAACGAATTGGAGAGAGGGAGAGAGAGATGGAGAATCGTGGCTTTTCAATGGTGAAAAACGGCCAAGATGGTGTTTGTTTCCTTTAATAATTCAGCCCTCAAAACCCCTCCACTTCCTCATCAATTCTTGCCTAAACCAATGGGACACTTGCTGCCAACAAATGCACCCATTGGCATTCCAACGTTGAAGACTTGGGGTTTCCAAATGGAATAGAAACCCCCCATATTCCCATTTAATGTTTTGCATGAAACTCACCATAACAAGTCCCCAACGTGTGGGACTTGTTTTGGGTTTGTTTGAGATCAAAACACCTCCTCATATTCCACTTAACTCATTGAATTTACAGCCCATTTGACTTCCACTTTGACTCACTCAACTCAATGGCTTAACTCACCATATTAAACACCATATATTAATTACACTTGAGTCAACTCATTCTTAATTCAAATTAAATAAAATCAGTTCCACTTAACCTGATTTAACTCACCATTGAACTCATCTGTGGGCCCACATGGTCGGCTGTGGTCAACAAAGTCAACCCGACCCGTTGGGTCCCCCTTTAGCTCCTTGACCGGTTGTTGACTCCATGACCCAATTATGGGTATTTTGGTCATTTGTAACTAGTTTTTACATATGGGTCAAGCCTACCCATTTTTCCTCCACTTGATTTCCAATCAAATCAGCCTAACCCCATTTAATTTAAATTCACAAAACAATCAAATAATCCAGTAAGACCCGATGGGTCCCATTTGGGCCCTTTGACCCATTTAGCCATTTTTGACCCAAATGATGAAAATTACCCATCCAATCAAACTTAACATTCATAATGTGCTCATATGATTTTAATTTGAGCAATGGGCCCCACTATTTCCTTACTTAACATCACAAAATAATTAATTTAACAAATTAGGGGCATTTTCGTAATTTTCCACTTCATTGAGAAATTGGGGTGTTACACATTCCCTCATAAATCTTTATCAAAAATGATGGGTCTTGGGTGCTATCCAATGCACCCCTTGGTACCTGCCTATGGAGCCTTTCAACTTCCCAATCATCACCTCCAATTCCCATGCATTTCATTTAAGATTTAGCATGGAAAACACCCCAACAAGTCCCCAACGTGTGGGACTTGTTTTGGTGGTTATGGCTGAGCCAAACTACTCCTATTCCCTTTGAACTCACTGATTTACACTCCCATTGATTTCCATTTTGACTTGTAATAACCCGAATTTTTGATAAATATATATATTGGCATTTATTCATTTTAATTCGAAGTTTGATATAATAAAATGCCAAATGGACCAAATTTTGGGACAATGGCCCAAGGATAGCCCAATTGGGCCATGGATTGGATGAAACCCATTTAATGGGTCAATGAGGATTAATCGGGTCAACGATGGTCAAGTGGGCCCGATAGCCATGTGGGGCCCAATGGATCAAAATCGGTTCAAATCCTAAGGTAAGTGGAAAAGGAGGGAATCTAATTGGGCCATGGGCCCAATGGTTACCCAATAAACCTTGAATTGGAATTGATACATGTAATTGGTCAATGGTAAGTAATCGGGTCAAAGATGGTCAATTTGGGTCAAAGAGCCATGTGGGACCCAATGGGCCAAGGTAACTAAGCCCTAAGATAAATGGGTAAGACAAGAATCAAATTGGGCCATGGGCCCAATGATGATCCAATAAAAGGGATACAATTAATAAAATTTAAATCACCTAAGTTAGGTGATAAATGGACCAAGGCAACATGGCCAATGGGGCCCACCTCCACCTCACCCATTGAGGTGGCGTGTGGACCAAGGAGAAAGTGGGACCAACCATCATAGTTGACTTGGTCAACCATGGATAAAATTAAGAAGACTAAGGTGGATTAAGGTAAATTAAATTGATTAAAATTATTGTGAAATTACCTAAGTTAAAATCAAGGGAATTAAAATAACATGGCCAAGTGGGACCCACCTCCACCTCATCAAGTGAGGTGGCGGGTGGGGTAGGTATATGTGGGGGCCGTCCACCATGGTTGACTTAGTCAACCATGGGTGGATTTATTAGATAGATAATTTAAGGGAATTAAATTAGATGAAAATTAATTAACCTAAGTGAGGGCTTAACTTAATTAAGTTGATTAGTTAGGGTCAGCATAAACAAGTCAAAGAGGACATGGGAGCCATGCTTGGTGGTTGGGTCTCAACCACCACCACCCAAGTCAAGCTAGCCCTGCTTGGTGGGTGGGGAAAATTAATGAGGATTCTAAGTCACTCCAACCACCTCCATCTCATTTCAAACTACCCATTTGACTCTAGCCCTCCACACACACAAGGAAATTCGTTCCTCACCTTGCATGGAGAAGGTGAAGAAAACTTAGAAGAAAACTTAGAAGAAAAAAAAGAAGAGAAGAAGAGAAGAAAAGAGGTGGAACCTTAGATTCACCTCTTGAAGATCAAGAGTTACCATTCTTCATCATCTTCCCCTCTTCCCCTCTCTCTAAACTTAACACTATCTTAGCCAATCCAAGCATGTCCCACCATTGATCAAGCACATCTAGCCGATCAAAGATCAAGAAGAAGGAGAAAAGAGGCCAAGGAAGTTGACGGGAGCGACAAAGACCGGAGGAGTCGTCGGATAGTAAGTATGTTCTAAACAAGAAATTTATTATTTAGGGTTTTTTAATTTTAAAATCCATCCTTGCCATATGATGGTGGCCAAATTATTTTAGGCTATGGAATGGATCTAAAATCCATCAAATGGAAGGCAAAGAAATGGAAGAGATGGTCTAAGAAAAAAATGAAATGAATGGATTAAGTATGGAAAAGATGGAAGTTTTAATGGATTGAATGGACCTTAGGGTTCGGCCATGTAGCATGGCCGAACCCCATGGCCAATGTGGGATGAATTTATTAAGATGTTAAGGTTTAAAATTTTGGAGAATGGCTAATGAGCTTTAGGTTTTTAAATGAGTAAACATTAGTGATTTATGATTTCAAATTTTTGGAATTCTAAGGTTGTATTAAAGCATGGAGAATATAGAATTTTTAATGAATGGATGGACCATAGGGTTCGGCCATGTAGCATGGCCGAACCCCATGGTAAATGAGGATGATTTTAATTTGGACTATATTTTAATATTATGCATTTTAATTAGGGTCTTTATAAGAATAAAAAGTTGGAGAATGGTTTAGGGTTCCAAGGATTTAAAGGGTTAAATGTAGGCAAGTTTTGGAAAAAAAAAGTTTTATGATGGAATCCATGGATGATATTTTAGAATTCTTATAAGATTAGAAGTATGGAGAATGGTTAATGAAAATTAGTTTTCAAATGATTAAAAATGGGTGTTTTTAAAGGATTGTTAAAATGAGAAAATCATGAGGAAATGTTGGTGGTTTTAATGGACTTTAAATGTGATTAAAGGACCCAAGTTAAAAATGAGGGAAAGGCATCATGGGTTCGGCCATGGTGTATGGCCGAACCCATGACCAATGTTTTAGGTCATTTGTGGACTAAGTCATGAGTTATACATGGATTAAACGAATGGAAATTAGGTTAAGTTAATAGTAAAATTTAAATGGATTACAAAGTGTATGATATAAGTTTCTAAAGGGCCAAAATGAATGAAGGTTAGGGATATTGAAATGGATTATTTTGGGACAAAATATGAGTCTTTGAAAATGGCATCCATAAAGGTGAACCTTAGGGTGGTGATTAGTGATTTTTAATGAAGTTAAAAGGAATGGAAAGTGATGGAAAGAGATGATAAATCTAAATGGATTTATGAGTAGGTATGTAATGTTTTAAATAAGAGAAAAAAAAATGGGATTTTAAATAAATGATTAATCTCATTTGGTGAAGGTAAAATGGACCTAAGGGAATGGAAATAGGCACCATGGGTTCGGCCATGGTGTATGGCCGAACCCATGACCCATTTGGAGGTCATGATTGTGGGCCACCTTTAGGGCCAAATGTGAAAGGTTATATGGGGTTAAATGTTTTTCAAAAATTAAATAATAGGTGGCTGATTTTGGATATGATATGGAATCATAAATAGGTCTAAGATATGGATGAAATCTAAACTTAAAATAGACATAAGTGGGTGAATGATTTACCATGGAAGAGAGAGTGGCAAAACGGTAAATAAGTGCCCCATTGAAGAACCATGGGTTCGGCCATGGTACATGGCCGAACCCTATGCGGATTAGAAGTAAAATTCGATGCAATATGAATGATGAAAAGAAACGTATAGATGCTGCGTTTTAGGCTCGCTCATTTGGATATTAAAATTGGCCAAAATCGGATTTATGTATGAAGTCTAAAACCAATGGATAATGGGCTAAGTTAGGGACTTAATCATGGATGACGTATGGACTAATTCGGTAAATGTAATAAGGTATCGAACGCCGCAAACGGTACGCGATCGGCGACCGGATTATCGAGCGGGAAGCGTAACGGAACGCGACACAGTATTCGGTAGGATTCCTACCTTTTTGTAAGCGATGGATATGTGATGGTGTTTTAAATTATTTTGACTTGGCTTATTATGGATTTATGATTATAATTTATGATTTATGGGACTTGCACTATGATGGGTTTTAACATATGAATTACATGATAGTATCATGGATTATATTTTAATATTATGCATCATATGACTATGTATGGTATATCGAATATGGTCTATCTATATACTACATAGCATAATGCACCTACATCTCATGCATGGCATGGGCAGAAAAAAAAAAAAAAAACAAATCGGAGTCCATGCTCCGTCGGGGCCACCGAGAATCAGACATGGGGATTGCCTGAGGGCTATAACCGGAGTCCATGCTCCGTCGGGGCGACCGAGAATCAGACATGGGGATAGCCTGAGGGCTATAACCGGAGTCCATGCTCCGTCGGGGCGACCGAGAAGCAAACATGAGGAACAGGATATTGTATGATCATACGGATAATGGGTGGGACACATGACATAAGCACCCATGACATAGCATTCATCACATACTTATTTTGTTGTATTTTATGTTATCGGTATGTGTGTATCACTAATCCATGTGCTAGCCCTACTCGGAGTCCTACTGGGTGCGTTGACTAACGCCCTACTTCTACCCTAGCTGATGATGCAGGAGAGGCAGGAAGCGGTGGACATACCGGAGGCCAAGCTTAGGAGCTTGGAAAGCGCAGTCCTAGTTTATATTATGTTTACATTTTGGAGATGTAATTTTAAAGTAACTTAGCTTGTCGGGTTGTATAAATTTACATTTCTTGCAATGGTTTTAGACGTTACTTATGGACGATACATTTTGTGATATAATCATGAACATAGGGGCATTTTGGTAAATTCAATGTTGTATCTTCCCTTTTATCTAAAAACCTGTAAGATAGACTCTATTATCACGTTCCGCAATAATTATAATCCGCGAGCTTACTTCTTACGCGTGAACCATTCTCGTGGACTTAGCTCCGCGCACGCGTGGGGTTGGCCAGTTAAGGGTCGGGCTTTAGAAGCCCGGACTTAACTCGCGTCGTGGTGTCCGTGCCCTCTCTCACTCTTCTATTTCAAAAAAAAAAAAATAGACTCTGATTTTCGGAAAACGGGTGAAAAAGGGCGGGGCGTTACATGACTCACCCAACTCATATGTCCAACTCACATGTCCAACTCACCTCATTAATTGACAATCATTTAATGCATTTGAGTCAACTCATTCTTAATTCAAATTAAATAAAATCAGTTCCACTTAACCTGATTTAACTCACCATTGAACTCATTTGTGAGCCTACACGGTCGGCTGTGGTCAACAAAGTCAACCCAACCCGTTGGGTCCCCTTTTAGTTCCTTGACCCATTTTTGACTCCATGACCCAATTATGGGTATTTTGGTCATTTGTAATTGGTTTTTACATGTGGATCATGCCTACACATTTTTTCTCCACTTGATTTCCAATCAAATCAGCCTAACCACATTTAATTTAAGTTCACAAAACGGTCAAATAATCCAGTAAGACCCGATGGGTCCCATTTGGGCCTTTTGACCCATTTAGCCATTTTTGACCCAATTGATGTACATTACCCATCCAATCAAACTTGACATTCATAATGTACTCATATGATCTTAATTTGAGCAATGGGCCCCACCATTTCCTTACTTAACATCACAAAATAATTAATTTAACACATCAGGGGCATTTTCGTAATTATCCACTTCATTGAGAAATTGGGGTGTTACAGCCACTGACCTGTCGGTACTAGACAGTTTGAAAAACTTCTAAGACTCCTCTATAAATATGAGTGTTGTTTGATCATTTGATTATCTTCCTTGAACTGAAAAAAATCATACACTCTAAGGAACGATCATCTCTCTTGTGCCTATGCCCAAAAATCAAATACCCAATCTTCGTTAAGATTGTGAGAGAGAAAAAGATAGGAGATAAGATAGAGCACCTACTAGGATTTGAACCAAGTTTCCTAGTCATCCTGCAATTGTGATTGCTATACGACATCTACAAGAAAGAGGATCGACACACATTGAGTGAATCTTGAGAAGCACACATCTTCAAGAAAGAGCTACAAGGCAAGTACTTCTTGGCTTTAAGTTTGTTTTTAAAATCTGTCCCGAAAGTGGAATAAGGATGATTGGCTCCGGAACCATTATAAAAAACTCTAGAGCGTCGTCTCTGGCGCAGTCGTGGGTGGAATTTCCACCCGATTGAGTAAGGTGGAATTCATACTCTAATTGTGAGGGCGTAAGTCCCCACTTAATGAATTTAGAGAGAGCTCAAGGTTGAGCGAGTTCTAACAATGGATGTAGGTTGGCTAACCGAACCATTATATATCTTGTGTCCTTGTGCTTGTGGTGTGAGAGCTAATTTCTTGTGTTTAAGTGCATAATCACTTTTACATACACTCACACACTTGATTGCTATATTTGTTGCACAAATATTAATCAATCAAGGAATTTTAGAAAGGACCTACTAATTGGGATTGACCTATTCACGCCCGGATCTAGGGTTAATCGTGTTCTAGCACACTGGGAATTTCAATCGGTATCGGAGCCTAGCGCTCTACATATTTGGATTTAATCGACCGAGTGAGATCTTATTACTAAAACAACTATTATGGATACCTGTATGTCAATGTCCAGAGAAGAAAGTACATGGGGTAAGCATCGAGTCGGGGTTATTAAAAAATTATGCCTAGAAGATCCACAATCACAATATCATGCATACAATCTTGAAGTTGGTCTAGCTCTTGTGATCTCTGTAACAGGAAGGCTAACTCATCGTCAAAAAGAAGAAAATTCAAACAAAATAAAGTTAAGCAATGAAGAAGAATCTGAGTCTGTATCAATATTGGATAAAGAAAGCAAAGGTACATTTTATAGCCTTGTTGCTTCATTTTCTTATGATAAATAGGAACATTTTAGTTAATTTGAAAGTGAAGAGACTCTTGATGATCTCTAAGAATCATACCGTGCTCTGTATCTTGAGAGTATGGAATTGACCAAGAAAGCTCACAAACTTGAAGTGAGAATGCCTCCCTGACAAAACTCCTTAAAATTGAGAGAACCGGAAACGAAGTTTTCTCAACAAAATTTGAAAAATCAATTGATGAGATATTAGTGTTGAGAAAAAGTCAGACAGCCCTTCAATCCCAAGTGGATCTGTGCAGGAGAGATCACAAACACTTGGCTGAAATGAAAAGGTGTCTTGAAAACAAGATTACCTTGTTATTGTCTGACTTAGAAAGGTTATCTCAATCTAAATTCGTGGAAATGAAAAATTTGAAAAGATCCTTAGTTTTGGAAAGGATTACAAGAACAAGTGTGGGATAGAGCATGATAAAAACTTGGTAGTTACTCAGAGGCAAACACTTGTATCTGTTAAAAACCAAATGCCCAAACTCTCTAAAAAATAATGCACCTATTGTGGAAGGGGTCATCCTGAATCCAATTGCTATTTTAAGAAAAATCCCCAGATAAAGTGTTTACTTGAAAATCAAAGTCGTAATGCACTAAATCAAAATTTACCAATCATCCTGTATAGATTTGGGAATCCAAGGATCAGATTCTTTGATGGAAAGCCCTACTTCAAATCTAGACAGATTATACAGGAGATGAACTCCACTATTGCCTTTCATCTAATGGTTCTCCAAACAATAAGTGCTTCATGATTCATACAACCTTAAATGTTGAAAGGCAATCCAAGTGGTACTTGGACAGTGGATGTTCACGACATATGACTGAAAACAGTTCTTACATGTCTGATTTGGTTAATTTTAATGGAGGATCTGTATTTTTGGTGATGGAAACTGGGCAAATATAATTGGTAAGGGGTCACTGAATCTGCCATCCTCTGTGGTCATCAAAGATGTCTACCTTGTTGATCGCCTAAAGTACAATTTGCTTAGTATATCTCACCTATGTGCTAATGATAGTGAGGTCACCTTTAGTAAGAAGGATTGCCATGTTTATTCAAAAGAAGGTGAATCGCTTTGAGTGGCATCCTTACTTCTGATGACTGCTACGTTTTGGATTGTATATCAACTCCTATCACACATGAGTGTCACTTGTCCAAAATCAATGAAGCTGAACATTGGCATCAAAGGCTCGGTCATGTAAACTTCAAGGACTTGTAACACACCGGATTTTCAAGTTATAAATAGTTATGGAAATTACCCATTTAATTTGTGAATTAATGGATATGGACCTTAGATGGGTAAGGTGTTGGGTCAATTGCCCAATGAAGACCCAACGGATGATGGATAAGGTTCAATTGAAATGAATGGTTGAGATTTATTTAATTGGGTCAAAATTGTCAATTGGGTCAAAATACCCAATTGGGACCCAATGGGTCGTGGTTGACTTGGTTGACCACCAAGTGAGTTCAAGCTTAATTAAATTGGGCTGAATTAAGTTGGAATGGAATCAAGTGATTGAGTTGATTTTAAGTGAGTTAAATGAGTTGAATTAAAGAGGTGAGTTGAGTTAAAAGAATTGAATTAAAGAAGTGAGTTGAGTTAAAGAGATGAGTTGAATGGAAGTTAATGGGACTTTGATCTCAAGTGAGTGGAGTGGGAAGGTGGAGAGATGCATCTCATGAGACCCAAGTCAAGGCTACACGTTAGAGACATGGGAGTTTCATCTCATGGGATGAAACTCCAAAATGGATCATTAATGAGAAGGTGAAAGGTCTTTGGAGGTTACACAAGGCATACACGTTGGATGAGATGGAGGGTTTCCATCTTGAGATGGAAACCCAAGGGTCAAAACGGTGGGAGTGTTTCATCTCATGGATGAAACCTCCAAATGGAACATTAAGGAGGGAGGTGAAGGGGCATGGGAGTTACAAAAAGGCATCACCAAAGGACACCACCTTTGGCCGACCCTCATTTATCAAGAAAAGACTTTGGTTTCAATTCACTCTCTCCCTCTCCCTCTTGGACGAATCACTCCTCAAGACAAGAACACTTAGAGTATTTTCATCTCACTCTCCCTCTCTCACTCAAGGCCGATCCCCTCTCATTGACAAAGGGAGAACACTTAGAGTTTTATATCAAATCTTCTCTCTTTCTCCCTCTCTCAAACCTATACCTCTTGGCCGAACCACTCCTACAGATTTTATCAAGATCAATCTCAGCCAAGGATCAAGAAGGAAGGAAGAAGAGGATAAGGAAGGAAAAGATCGGAAGAGCAAGAAGGAGTGAAGGAAACTGGAGGAGTCGCGGAATTGGTAAGTACATGATGAGATTATTAAGTAAGATAGTGTTTCATGTATAAAAACCATTAATGACAAAGGAAGGGCTGGATGAAGTTCGGCCATGATGTATGGCCGAACCCCATCAAGGAATATAAACATGGTTACATGATTTTCAAGAGGAAGTGATGAACCATAGGGTTCGGCCATGTTGTATGGCCGAACCCCATGGAAGGACATTAGTTATTTTTAATGGATTTGAAGGATGAAAATCATAGATGTATGTTAGTAATTTTTAAAAGGTTTTAAAGGGTTTAAATGGATGTATGTATGAGGACCATCAAATGATCAAACCATATATGCATGATACATTTTTTTAGGAAAATAAGAAACCATAGGGTTCGGCTATGTTGTATGGCCGAACCCCATGGAAAAGTATTAAGGGTTTTGAAGTGTGTAAATGATGTATGTTGGTGAAGAACTTTTGACCCATGGCCGAACCCCATGAAGAATTATGGAATTATGTACATATATTTAGATCATGGAAATGATGGATAGTTGTTGGTAATTTTAATTGATTTTAAATATGGTTAATGAGGATCCAAAAGGATGAACCTAAACGTATGGTTAAACCCCCATGGAGGGACCTTGGTTTATGGACTTAAATATTGTAATTGATTTAATGGAGAACATGGAAATGAGACATCATGGGTTTGACCATGGTGTATGGCCGAACCCCATAGACCATTTTTAATGGGCCATTTGGAGATTTAAGCATGATTAGAAATCATTAATGGTTCTATGTTTGTGGATCAGTTATGGACTTAGGCATGTTTAAATGAATGAAATGTTTAGCCATGGATAGAATAATGGCAAAGATGTAAATAGGTGAAAATGGTGGACCATGGGTTCGGCCATGATGTATGGCCGAACCCCATGGGGAAATTTTTATGGATTTAGGGTGTTAATAAGGTTAAATGATTAACTTATATGTGTTGGGTTTAATGAATCAAGGATGGCATGATCTTGGACCAACATTGGTTAGAATGATCAAGGATCAAAAAAGAGGGACTCAAAACCAAGTAGGTGAGGTTCGGCCATGTTGTATGGCCGAACCCCCCTAAGATATATTTATGGACTTAAGTATGGTTGGAAGATAAATGAAACGATGTTTTAATTTATTGATATGTTATAAGGTAACGGGACCTCACAAGCGGTGTACGATCGTGAGCGACTTCTAGAAGAAAACGCAAGGACACTTTAGTGGTCATTTGTAGGATTCTACCTCTTTGAAACCATGAGACATGTACTATGATTTGAGTTCATACTTTTGATGAGTTATTTTGTATCAAACGTTATGTTTCAAATATGGAATTTTTATACTATGATTTATACTATTACGTAGCTTGTGGACATGTGCATCTCATGCATGGCATGGGAGGGATGATATGTAACCGGAGGCCACTCTCCGTCGGGGCGTCCGTAAGGCTTACGTGGGAAGACCTTGATGTGCATTATCCATCAAGAAGTAACTGGAGAACACACTTCGTCGGGGCGTCCGTAAGGCAACTGTGGGGGTACCTTGATGAGAAGTTCCATCAAGAGGATACAATGTGTTGTGATATGATGGGTGGGACTCATGGCATATGGCAACCATGGCATGGCATTGATATGCATGTTTTTGATATTATGTTATCTATATGATTTTTGTACTAACCATGTGTTAACCCTATTTGGAGTACCTACTGGGTGCGTTGTCTAACGCCCTACTTCTACCCTAGTTGATGACACATGAATGGAACGAAACGATGAACGTGATTGGAGCCAAACTTAGGAGCTTCAATGTTTTTAGTTTCATTTTGTTTAAGTTACTTACGGACAATGTAATTCGAGTAGCTAGCATTTGGGCATGTAATAACTTAAATATTTTGCTATGGTTTGGAATGTTTATTTTGGATATGTGAACTTAAGATAATCAGTGTTAAGTGATGGACTACTTTGCTATCTAAAATGGAATAGAATTAGGATTCTATTATAATTCCGCATTTATGTTGTATTCCGCATGTTAACTTGAGTACGTACGAACCGTTTTAGTGGACTTGGTCCACGCACACGTATGGTTGGCCAGTTAAGGGTCGAGCTTTAAAAGCTCGGACTTAGCTCCCATCGTGGTGTCCCGCTCTCTCACACTCTTCTATTATTAAAAAAAAAATAGTCTCTGATTTTCGACGAGTGAAAAAGGGCGGGGTAATACAGGACTTGTCCAAACTAAGTGAACATGTAAAAGGGTTATCTAAAGTTAGACGATCTGAAGGAACCATCTGTGGTGACTGTCAAGAGGGAAAACAGATCAGGGCAACACATAAACATACAAATTTGATCGCAACTTCTAGACCCTTAGAACTACTTCACATGGACTTAGTTGGACCCACTCAACACGAAAGTGCTGGTGGAAAGAGATATTTCTTTGTAATAGTTGATGACTATACTAGATACACTTGGGTAGCCTTCTTGAGGGAAAAGTCTGATGCATTTCATGAATTTAAAATCATTGCAAAACGAATTATGAATGCAAAAGAGTCGAAGATTGACCATGGGAGGGAATTTGAAAACCAGTCGTTTAACAAATTCTGTGCAAAACGAGGCATCCATCATGAATATTCTGTCCCCAAAATACCTCAGCAAAATGGAGTTGCCAAGAGGAAAAATAGGGTTCTTCAAGAAATGGCCAACCCCTACTTGAAAGCAAGAATGTTCCAAAAAATATGAGGGCTGAAGTTGTTAACACTGCATGCTATATCATTAATCGAGTGTATTTGAGAACCGGACTGAACAAAACTGCATATGAACTTTGGACGAGTAGTAAACCCAACTCCAAGTACTTCAAAGTCTTTGGAAGTAAATGTCACATACTATTGGATAAAGAGCATTTAAGAAAATTTGAATCCAAAAGCGATGATGGCATCCTCCTAAGGTATTGCACAAATAGTCATACTTATAGAATCAAGAATCTTAGAACTGGTGCCATCCAAGAATCAGTAAATGTAATAGTAGACGATCAAATAAGTACACCAGCTAAAGAATCAAAAAAGAGGAAATCATCAGGTTAGCTCAAGAAGAAGTAAATCTAGAAAACAAGGATGAACCACAAGATCCCCCACTTAAACCAAAACCCCTAAAAAATATAAAGGAACACCCTCTCAAACAAATCATAGGAGAACACACTGCTGGAGGAAGAACTAGATGACAGCTTGAGAACTTGGTCAATTATGCGTGCTTTACTTCACAATTGGAACCCAAAAGGATAGAAGAAGCTATAGCTGATGAGGATTGGGTTAATGCTATGCAAGAGGAACTAGGACAATTAACGAGAAATGATGTATGGGATTTGGCTCCTAAACCCAAGGAAACACACATAATTGGAATAAAATGGATCTTCAAAAACAAATTGGATGAACATGGAACTATTGTGAGAAATAAAGCAAGACTGGTAGCCTAGGGTTACACTCAGATTGCGGGTTTCGATTTTGATGAAACCTTTGTCCCCATAGCAAGATTAGAATCCATTAGAATTCTGCTCTCCATTGCATGCCATCTCAAGTTCAAACTCTACCAAATGGATGTAAAAGGTTCTTCTTAAATGGTTTCTTAAATGAGCAAGTATTCGTAGAACAGTCCAAAAGATTCATTGATCCAACATTTCCAAACCATGTGTTCAAACTTAAGAAAGCTCTATATGGCCTCAAACAAGTGCCAAGATCCTTGTATGAGAGATTAACCCAATTCCTACTTAGTCACAATTTTCAAAAAGGGAGTGTAGACAAAACTCTGTTTGTCCAAAAGACTAAAGAGTATATCCTTATCGCTCAAATATTTGTAGATGACATAGTGTTTAGATCTACATGTGGAAAGGCTGCACTAAACTTTTCCAACCTCGTAAAATCTGAATTTGAAATGAGTATGGTGGGAGAACTAAACTATTTCCTTGGACTTCATATCAAGCAGAGTCATGATGTTCTTTTTATCTCCCAATCCAAATACGCAAAGGAACTTGTAAAGAGATTTGGATTAGAAGGATGTAAACGTGCAACCACCCCTATGAGCACAACCATCAAATTGTTCAAAGATGAGAATGGGGCAGATGTGGACCCAAGCTTGTGTAAGAGCATCATAGGAAGTCTCTTGTACCTCATTGCAAGTAGACCAGACAGCTCGTTTAGTGTAGGAGCTTGAGCCAGATTTCAATCCAAACCTAAAGATTTACACCTCAATGCTATTAAAAGAATTATAAACTATGTGGCCGGTACTACCTTGCATGAAATTTGGTTTCCATTTGATACTTCCTCCTTCATAGCTGGATACACCGATGCAGACTGGGCTGAAAATATTGATGACAGAAAATCTACCAGTGGAGGCTGCTTCTACATCGGGAACTGTTTAGTGGCTTGGCATAGCCGCAAACAATCCTCAATCTCTCTGTCCACAACCGAAGCAGAGTACAATGCAGCTGCAAGCTGCTGTACCCAACTGATCTCGATGAAATAAATGTTGGTCGATTATCGACTTAAGCACGAATCCATGGCACTATACTGCAACAACACTAACGCAATCAACACTTCCAAGAATCCAGTCCAACATTCTAGGATCAAGCACATAAACATAAGACACCATTTCATAAGTGAATTGTTGGAGGAGAAAACTATAAACGTTGTGCACATCGGCACGGAAAACCAATTGGCAGATATCATGACCAAACCCTTGGACTCATCATGATTTCTATCCCTATGAAAGGCCATTGGAGTATTACATCACCATAACCCCTCATACTCATACATGTACACATTTCATTTCTTGTACATACATCTCATTATTTTTTAGGTAAGGGAAGCACATATTGTGGGGGGAGTGATGCAAATGTCTGCTTACTGAAAATTTTTCAATTATGAGAAAATTGGGGAGAGTTTAGTAGAAGCCATAAGACATCAAAAGATGGGAAGGAGACAAAGTGCTTGGGCCTCTAGGAAGAGAGAACCACAAAGGGGAAGAATATAAAGAAGCCAATAGAGTTTGGTTCCCAGGAAATCATTGGTGTATGGGGGAGAACATATACTAATCTAGTTTAGTCCATGGATGCATATTTATATTTTAGGACTAACCCGTCTAATGATTTTCTAGTGTTAGTTGCTTATATGTGCTTGAACAGAAAACCTGAAATCAAGAAAGCTAAACAAAAGTATGTTCCATTTGAATATGTACATGTAATTGATGTAATATTTTATATTCAAATGTGATGTAAAAAGGGCGGGTTTGTAACTGGATTAGCTTCTAGGTTTTGTCATCAAATTGACAAGGGTGGAGATTTTTAGTGTCCCAGCTTTGCCGAGTCCCTGTTTGTTAATTACATGACTCGGGAAGAAACACTTGCTAAGAAGCTTGAAGACTCAAGATGATCAAGAATGAAGATCTGTAACGCCCGCCCCTTTTCACCGAAAATCAGAGTCTATTTTTTTTTGAAATAAGAGTGAGCGCAGGACGTCACGACGCGAGTTAAGTTCCGAGCTTCTAAAGCCCGGCCCTTAACTGGCCAACCCTACGTGTGCGTGGAACGAAGTCCACGAGAACGGTTCACACGTAGACGTAAGCTCACGGAATATAATTTAATGCGGAACATTATAATAGAGACTATCCTACTAGTTTTTAGATAGCAAGGAAGTACGACGCTTAAATTACGAAAATACCCCTAAATTAATAATTATATCTCAAACTGATAACATCCAAAATAAAATCCAAACCATAGCAAGAAGTATGAAATATACAGTCCGACGAGCTACACTACTCAAATTACATTTTCCAAAATAAATTAAATAAACTAAGTAGTCCGCTTTCCCAAACTCCTAAGCTTGGTCTCCGTCTCGTCCTTCGTGTCCGCCATCTCCTGCGTCATCAGCCAGGGTAGAAGTAGGGCGTTAGACAACGTGCCCAGTAGGACTCCGAGTAGGGCTAACACATGGATTAGTGATAACAAGCATATAGAAAGAAATAAAATAAAACCATAAAATGAATGCAATGCCATGGGTGTCTCATGTCATGTGTCCCACCATCAACCATACCATCATGGTGTCATATCCCCCTTGACGGTAAAGCCTCGTCAAGGTATCCCCATGTTTGCTTCTCGGTCGCCCCGACGGAGCATGGACTCTGGTTATAGCATATCAAACTATCCCCATGTCTGTTTCTCGGTAGCCCCGACGGAGCATGGACTCCGGTTATCGCATATAAAGTTATCCCCATGTCTGTTTCTCGGTCGCCCCGACGGAGCATGGACTCCGGTTCCTTTATTTTCCCGCCCATGCCATGCATGAGATGTAATTCCGATATGCTATATAGTATTTAAATCATTGTAAATGTAATATGCCATATTAAGTTTAAATCATGGCCGTAACACATAATTCATAGCCTTAAAATCCATCATAAAATAAATCATATAATTATCCAAAATAAATCAAGGAAACCATCATATAACACGTAATCCACGGCTTACAAAAAGGTAGGAATCCTACTGAATATTGACTAGCGTTCTTTCTTTCGTTTCCGTCCGATAGACCCGGTAGCCAATCGCGCACCGTTTGTGATGTCCAATACCTTATTATACATTAATAATTAGTCCATGTTTTTAACCTTTTACTAAGCCCAAACATCATATCTTAGTGGGGTTCTTCATTTTGGCCAATATTTACCATTTTTGCCACTATTCCTTCTATGGTTATTCACCGACTCAACCATATCATATGATCGTAAAAAATAGCCCTTTAATTAACCTAATCCTTATTCATTTAAACCCATACAAAACCCCATACTTAACCCTTTAAATGGTTCACAAAATGGGTCATTAATTACGGTTTTGCCACTACCTCTCCCATGTTTAGACATTCACTTAACCATATACATTTCTTTGTCCAAAATTGATTCATAGATTTGGGTCCATTAATGACCCATCACCCATGTCTTAAAACCATTAAAATCAGCCACTTAATTTAACCTAAACTCCATTAATTTAATCATATACAAACACATTACCCTTAGGCCAAAACGATCTACAATTGGGTCATGGGTTCGGCCATGCACCATGGCCAAACCCATGATGCCTCTTTCTCCACTTTTCTTGGGTCCATTGTTACACATTTGAATCCCTCATAAGCCCTTCCATGAAGGGGTTTAATTCATACACTTAAAGCCATCATCCTCAACTACATTGGAGCCCATTATAACTATCCACATTAGGATCATTTTTGTCCATCGAAACCACCAACATTCCCCACTTATTTTTCCATAATTCATAACCATTAAATCCACCATTTGATCACCATAGGGTTCGGCCATACACCATGGCCGAACCAATGGTTCATGGTCCATCATTTTCTATGCCTCTTGAGGCCACAAAAATCATCACATACCCCATGAATTTCCTCATTTAAACCCCTTTAAAAATCACTCACATTTATTCATTTAAAACCCTAAAATCATTAGCCACCCTCATTGTCTTCCATTCTTTAAAACCCTAAAAATCATACATCACTTACCATGGGGTTCGGCCATACTACATGACCGAACCCTATGGTCCATCAATCCACTCAAAAACCCATACTTCCACGCTTAATCACATTAGCCACATAATGTCCTTAATCCTTTTTATTTTTTTCTTAACCTAATTTGCCCATTTAGGGTTTGCTCATTCTTTCTCATCCTTTCATTAAATGGATTTGAGATCCAAGGCCTATGATGCTTTGGCCACCTCTAAATCCAAGAAATGGATTTCATAACCTCTTAAACCTTAAAAAAAAAAAAATCTAATCTCTTGTTTTAGCAATATTTACGATCCGACGCCTCCTCCGACTTTCTTTGCTCCCGTTGGCTTCCTTGGCCTCCTTTCTTCTCCTTCTCCTTTGTTGGTCGGCTAAGATGCTTGATCAATGGTGAAAACCTCAAAGCTTGGGTTCGGCCATGGTAGGGTTAGATTTGAGAGAGGGAGAGGAGAGGATGAAGATGAGAAAGAATATACTATGGCTTGATCTTGGAGTGATGGCCAAGCTTGGCTTCTTTCTTCTCTTCTTCTCTTTTTCTTCCAAGCTTTTCTTCTTTTTTTCTCCTTGGGTGTAGGACGGCAATGTGGGAGTGAAAGATGGGGAGAGTGAAATGAGGGAGGAAAGGAGAGAATGAGATGAAAACTCATCTCATCCTTTAGGTTGCTTAAGTTATACTCCAAAATTAACTCCTCCCACCAAGCACATGAGATATTTTTCATACTTTATGGTGGTGGTTGGAACAACCACCACAAGCCAACATTTCTTGTGTGCTTGTTTGGGTGGTTTTGACCATTTGACCACAATTAGATTAGCTTAATCATTTAATTAATTAGATCATTAGGTTAAGTTAATTAATTCCCACTTATCTCCTTTAATCTCCTTAATTCTTCTCCATTACTCCACCCATGGTTGATCAAATCAACCATTGTGGCCGGCCCCACTAATCCTTGGTCCACACGCCACCTCACTTGGTGAGGTGGAGGTGGGTCCCAATCGGCCATGTCACCTTGGTCAATTCATCACCAACTTAGGTGATTTAAATTTAATTAAAACCATTCCTCTTATTGGATCACCATTGGGCCCATGGCCCAATTAAATTCGTCCTTACCCATTTACCTTAGAGCTTACATTATCTTGACCCATTGGGTCCCAAATGGGTGATGGGCCCAATTTGACCATCCTTGGCCTAATTACTCATCATTGACCAATTAAATGAATTAAATCCAATCCATGGTCCAGTGGGCCATACTTGGACCTTTGTCCAAACTTGGATCCATTTCCCATGTATTCCATCAAATTTCCCAATTTCCATCATTAAAATAAATAATTATCCACATTTATACTGATTTAAAAAGTCTGGGCTATTACAAAATCATGCTCCACCAGGTTCAAAGCTCATCGTCATGGCAATCACAAAAAAAAAGGTATTTGGCCACAGATGACTTTAGGTGGTACCCACACCTTAGAGAAGACCATTTCTAGGCCTAATTGAACAAATGGTAAAACTATAAAGAAGCCTAAGAGAGGAAGCTGGACAATGAACTGGAAGTGAACATTGAAATAGGAATTATATTCACTGTCAGCTCTGCCAGTCATATTCACCGACCCCTCAATGCAGACAGGATTGACCCGTCGTGGTCAAGGACTGGTCGATCAGATTGACAGAGGGTCTGGATCAAAGAACTGTCATTCTGGAGAAGCCTCTTACCGATTGTATTCACTGACCCCTCGGTGATGAACTTAAAAGACCCCTCATGGTCGACGACTCATCTGTAAAGGACTTGTGAGTTATGGGCTGTGAACTCAAGTGCGCTCTTGAGAAAACAGACATATCGGTAATTAAAGACCGATTGAGTACCAGGACCGACCTTGTAACGCCATGCCCTTTTTTACTAACCGAAAATCAGATTCTATTTTTTTTTTTTTTGAAATAAAGAGTGAGAGAGAGCGGGGCGCCACGACGAGAGCTAAGTTCGAGCTTCCAAAACCCGGCCCTTAACTGGCGAACCATACGTGTACGTGGATTAAATCCACTAAAACAGTTCACACACATTAAGGCTATAATTGAGGAATAAAAGTAATGCAGAAATTAATATGAGATTAAGATTACTAACCCTATCCATTTTTAAGCAAGGAAGTCCATCACATAAATTAATTAATCTTAAGTTCAAATGTCCAAAATTATAACCAAACCATAGCAAGATAGTTCTAAGTTATTACAGTCCCAAAATGCATTTAACTCAAATTACATTGTCCGAAATGAAATTAAATAAAGTAAGTCTAAATTATCCAAGCTCCTAAGCTTGGCTCCTTTCGCGTCCTTCGTTCCGTCCATTCCCTGTGTCATCATCTAAGGTGGAAGTAGGGTGTTAGTCAACGTGCCTAGTAGATATTCCGAGTAGGGTCAAACACATGGATTAGTATACAAATCATAATAGATACATAATATCAAAATCATGCAAGTCAATGCCATCCATGGGTGTCATATGCCATGATTTCCCACCCATCAACCATATCTCAATCAGATAAATAATCCTCTTGATGTGCAAGCCACATCAAGGTATTCATTGTGATGACTCCCCACATATGCCTTATCGGTCCCACAGAACGGAGCGTGGACTCCTCTTTCATTTCAAACATCATAATTGGAATCAGTGCAGATCCCTCCCCACGTTTATTTATCGGATATCCGAATGGAGCGTGGACTCCCCTCATATGATCCCTCCCATGCCATGCATGAGATGTAAGTGCAAACATGCTATTTCATATTAGACATCATAGCATTGAAATCCCATACTTGAAACATAGCACTTTGATACCAAAAATAGATCATTAAACATAGAAATAAAAACCATCACATATACATAAGTCCAAGGTTTTCAACAAGGTAGGAATCCTACCAACGTCCAAGTATTGTATCCTTGCATTTTTGTCAAAATCAATCACCGATCGCGTCAAAGCCGATCATACACCCGTTTGTGAAATCCCGTTACCTTATTACATTTAACACATAAATAAATCAAATCGATGATCCATTTGATTCCCATCATGCCCTACATCATCCCATGTTCATTTCCATTTACGATCATAGTCCTTAAACCGGTTAAGTCCCCCAATGGGTTTCGGCCATAGGATGTGTTCATGTCCACCAAAACTCATTAGTGGGGTTCGGCCATACAACATGGCCGAACCTCACTCTTTGGTTTTGACCCCCCTTTTTAACCCTTATTTTATTTTAAACAAAGCGGTCAAACATTATTCATTCTTTTATTTCTTAATCAAATAAACCCTAGTTAGTCATTTATCTTCTTAAACACACCTAGGTCCATAAAAGTCATCCATGGGTTCGGCCATACAACATGGCCGAACCCATGGTTCTCTCTTTTCATCATCTTCCCATCTTTGCCATCATTTCTTTTTATAGTTAATCACTTAACTTTTTTACACATACTTAGATCCATAAAATGATCCATGGGGTTCGGCCATACAACATGGCCGAACCCATAGTTCTTCATTTTCATTTTCTCATTTCTTAACTTGATAATCCATAGTCAATCATTTAAAACATATTTAGATCCATAAAAATTCGTCCATGGGGTTCGGCCATACAACATCGCCGAACCCATGGTTCCTACTCTTCATCCTATTTCCATTTCATATCACCTTGAGGATGGGTGTTTAATCCAATATGTTCTAGCACTTGATGGGGTTCGGCCATACAACATGGCCGAACCTCATCTTATTTTTCTTTGAGTCCTCAAATGGTCCTTACGTATCAAAAATAAGGTTTGGCCATGCAAGGGGCTGAACCATGTTCTTTGGTCATTTTCTTATGAACTTCATTCCTTATACTTAACATACATGTTGTCATCCATTTAATCATGTATTGCCATAGTCTCATTATCATAACTTCATTTGTGCAACCTATTTTACCCACCAACAAGGTTAGGGTATATTTTTTTTCCATTCCAAATGCTTAACCATCTTCTTGGATGGATTTTTCTTTTACATTCCATGGCCCATAACATTTTGACCACCCTTTTCAACCCTAAATGGAACCCCATGGTTTTGGCCATTCCATAGCCGAAACCATGGTTTCCTTAGCCTCTTTTTAATCGTTACCCTTGTTAAACAAATACGTACCTATTCCGCGACTCCTCCGTTTCTTTAGGTCTGATTTTACTCCTCCGTCCTTCTCCTTCCTTTGTCATTTCTTCTCCCTCCTTCGTTCTTCGATTTCTCCAAGTTTAGTGCCGAAATGGGGGAGAGAGAGAGAGAGAGAAAGAGAGAGAGAGAGAGAGAGAGAGAGAGAAAGAGAGAGAGAGAGAGATGTTGCCAATCTCTTGAATGTAAAGGATGGATTTCGGCCACACTTGTGGGGTGTCCCTTGAGCTAATGTCTCCAACCTTTCCTTAGTACTCTAGGTGTAGCAATGGAGAGGAAGAGAGATAGAGAAGAGAAGAAGATCTCTAGGTTTCTTAGAGGTGGTTTGAGATGGAAAACCCTAAGGGAGGGTTCGGCCTAGGTTAAGGTTGAGAGAGGGAGAGAGATGAGATGAAACTCTTTCTTTGTCTCATGGAGAGGATTGGCCCTAGGGTTTAGAGAGAGGGAGGAGAGATGAGATGAAACTCTCTTGCTCTTTTGGCCTAAGGGAGGATCGGCCAAGGGTGGAGTCTTGTGTAAGCCCTAATCTCCCAACCACCCTCTTTACATCTTGGTCTTTCCCCATGTGTCCCTTGGTTAACCAAGGAGACACATGGCTTACATTTGGTCATATCCCCCATCCCAACGATTTTTTTCTAGGGTTTCCATGAGATGGAAACCCTCCACCTCCTTCTTTGACTCACTTAAGTCTCTTCAACTTCCATGTGACTCACTTGTGAACTCACTTACCATTCAACTCAATCTTGATTTGAACTCACCTATGTAACTCTTAACTCAAGATTTAGAATTTATTTCTTAACTAATTCCTTAATTAAACTCTCTTCCCTTAACCCTCTTGAACTCACCCATGAACTCACCCATGGTTGACCAGGTCAACCATGGTGGGTAGCCCTACATGTGACCTTAGACCACACGTCACCTCACTTGATGAGGTGGATTTGGGTCCCACTTGCTATGCCACTTCCATGTCACCTCATACACTTGTCACCTCACTTGATGAGGTAGATCCCATGCCTTAGGTCTTAATTGGGTACATGACCCGATTAAATTAATTCATCTTGACCCATTGGGTCCCAATTGGGTATTTGACCCAATTAACTACATTTACCCAATTAATTAAAATCAATTCTATCCATGATCCGTTGTATCATAATTGGGCCATTGCCCCAATTCTTATCCCTCTAAGATTCATTCCATCTATAAATCTTAAATTTAACAATTAAAATAGATAATATCCAAAATAATAATTGCATTGAAAATCCAGGATGTTACAGACCCCTCGGTAAAGGTGACATGCCGTTCTGGGTATGACTAGTTTTTGTCTTGAAACTCTGTTAGCATGATGTTGCAACAGACCGATCCTCTCGTATGGACCGACCTCTCAGTGCCATGATTGTCGACTCATCAGCGACACCGACCTGTCGACCGAAAAGTAATTATACCGTTGGGAGTACAATTAATGTTTAACGATCGGGTGGTTGAACGGTAATAAATATGAACATCGACCCATTGGTGCCACCGACCTGTTGGTAATGGATAGTTTGAAAAACTGCTAAGACTCCTCTATAAATATGAGTGTTGTGTGATCATTTGATTATCTTCCCTGCACTAAGAAAAATCATACACTCTAAGGAACAATCATCTCTCTTGTTCCTATACCCAAAAAGAAAATACCCAAACTTTGTTTAAGATTGTGAGAGAAAGAAAGAGAAGAGATAAGATAAAGCACTTACTAGGATTTGAACCAAGTTTCCTAGTCATCCTGGAATTGTGATTGCTATACGACATCTATAAGAAAGAGGATCAGCACACATTGAGTGAATCTTTGAGAAGCACACATCTTCAAGAAAGAGCTATAAGGCAAGTGCTTATTGGTTTTAAGCTTGTTTTTAAAACCTTTATCCCAAAAGTGGAATAAGGAGGATTGGCTCTGAAACTACTATAAAAAACTCTAGAACGTCGTCTTTGACACAGTGGTGGGTGGAATTTCCAACCGATTGAGTGAGGTGGAATTCCTACTATAATTGTGAGGATGTAAGTCCCCACTTTGTGAATTCGGGGATAGCTCAAGGTTGAAAGAGTCCTAACAGTTAATGTAGGTTGGCTAACCGAACCACTATATATCTTGTGTCCTTGTGCTTGTGATGTTAGAGCTAATTTCTTGTGTTAAGTGCATAATCACGTTTACATACACTCATGCATTTGATTGCTATATCTGTTGCACAAATATTAATCAATCACGTACACTGGGAATTTCATTATTTTTGCAATCATTTGGTACTTCAAAGATGTAGAAAAACCTAATTCATTCCAAGGGATTGGTGGTGGGTATTGATTCTTGGACTTCCTTGTACAATGTTGGAGTCACTCCAAGTTCTTTGTTCATTCCATGCATTCAAAATATAAGCCTTTAGTCATACTCATGCATAATCCTTTTAATTTCATTCATATAGGTCTTAATTAAGGTATAGAAGTTACTTAGTGAAGGTTATTAGGGTCCAAACGAACCCCAAATACATAAATCATTTTGTTTAATCCAAAATCCCAAAATTTTTACCTGTCCTGTAGTACATATCGACTTTGGTCGTGTAATAGCCCGGATTTTTAAATCAAGAAATATATAGGCTATTATTTATTTTAATTGTTGAAATTAAGAAGTTTTGATGGAATGAATGTTAGATGGATCAAAGTTGGGGCAATGGCCCAAGTAGGGTCCAATGGACCATGGATATGATTAACTCCATCTAATTGGGTCAAGGATGGTCAATTGGGTCAAATGCCCAATTGGACCCAATGGGTCAAGATGAATTGAGCATTAGGGTAAATGGGTAAGAAGTGGATTTAATTGGGTCATGGACCCAATTGTGATCAAATGCATGGGGTCCACCTCATCAAGTGAGGTGGCAAGTGTAGGAGTGGAAATCCAAGTGGCATGGCCAAATGGGACCCAACTCCACCTCATCAAGTGAGGTGGCGTGTGGACCAACGTACAAGTGCGTCCAGCCACCATGGTGGTCAACCATGGGTGATTTCATGGGCGAATTAAAGAGGATCAAGTGTCACCTAAGTTAATTTTGAATAAGTCCAAGTGGCATAGCCAAGTGGGGTCCAACTCTATCTCATCAAGTGAGGTGGCGTGTGGACCAAGACATAGGTGGGGCTGACCACCATGGTTGACTTGGTCAACCATGGGTGAGTTTATAGGTGAATTAAAGTGAGTCAAGTGAAATAAGGGGAATTAAATTATTTAATTGAATGACCTAAGTTAAATATAAATTTAAATGATTGAGTTGGGAAATGAGTTGCATTACATGGAGTGAGTTAAATGGGGAGTGAGTCACCTAAAAGACCAAAAAATGGGGTGAGTCAAGTGGGTGGTTTCATCTCAATGAAACCGCTCCATCAAAATCGTTGGGGGGTGGTGTGTGCCATGTGGAGGGCATGCACCCCCTTGGCTACACAAGGATGCTTAGGTGGAGGGCCTACATTGGCCAAAGGAGAGGTGGTGGTTTCGTCTCATGGAAACCACCAAACCACCCAAGGAAAACACACCAAAACCGTTGGGCATAAGGGGTGGTATGTGCCATGTGGAGGGCATGCACCCCCTTGGCCAGACAAAGATGCCTAAGTGGAGGACATGCAAGGACCATGATTGGGTAATGGAGAGGTGGTGGTTCCACCTCATCTAAACCACCAAACCACCCAAGAAAACCAATGCCAAAACCGTTGGACATAGGAGTGGTATACAAGACAAGAAACTTAAAATGGGGACATGAAAGGACCATGATTGGGCAATGGAGAGGTGGTGGTTCCTGTAACGCCCCGCCCTTTTCACTCTAATTTTCAGAGTTTATTTTTTTTTTAAATATAATAATCATGTGATCGGGGCGGAGTGTCACGACGCGAGTTAAGTTCGGATCTCTAAATTCGACCCTTAACTTGCCAAGCCCATGTGCGTATGAACTAAGTCCATAAAACTGATCCGCACATGGTACATATATAACTTGCGGAATTAACTTAGTCTAAATCTAACTGAGGTTATAATAGAACCTATGACTATTCCAGTTTTCCATTCTTAGATAGCAAAGTACATAACTTATTCTCCAAACTTACTATCAATCTTAACTAATCGTTAATCAAATCATCCAACTTAAAACAAACCATAGCATCTATCTTAACTACTTATTATAAGCCAACATAACTAATTACCAAATTACATTGTCCAAATATATCAAATATCAAGTCCATTCATAATCCATTCCAATCATTCAAACCGCCCAAGTTTCCGTGCTTAGTCTTCTTCTTGATCCACGTTTTTCCCTTTCCCCGCATCATCCACTAAGGGTATAGATAAGGCGTTAGATCAACGCGCCCAGTAGTGTTTCCGAATAGGGCTATCACATGGTTAGTCAAAAACATGCAAGTAATATAATAATAAAACATGTGTGACAAAATCCCATAAAATATGCTATATATGAAATGAACATGTAATGAGTCCCACCCATCACCATTCATCATAGCCATCACTTGACGGGATTCTCATCGTCAAGGTAACCCACAGTGGTCTTTCGGACGCCCCGACGGAGTGTGGCCTCCGGATTCCTCCTGATGGGATTCTCATCATCAGGGTACCCCACAGTGGTCTTTCGGACGCCCCGACGGAGTGTGGCCTCCGGATTCCTCCTGATGGGATTCTCATCATCAGGGTACCCCACAGTGGTCTTTCGGACGCCCCAACGGAGTGTAGCCTCCGGTTACAACAACATCATCATCCCATGCCATGCATGAGATGTCTATGCAAACATGTCATTTAGAAACATAACTTTACAATCATATAAGATATCAAAATCAACATAAAACAACATATGGAATAGTGGTTACAATAAAGGTAGGAAACCTACACCAAATTCACTTAGATTGACTCTTCTTTTGAACCGTCTCCCGTTCACGACTTGTACACCATTCTAGCAAATCCAATACCTTATTTACATAGCAGCAAGTTAACATTCAAAACTATACATTTCAATTCAGTCGACTGAATTACGCGTTCAGTCGACTGAAACAGAAGTTCAGCCGACTGAACCACAGATTCAGTCGGCTGACTTCGAGTCAGATTGTCTGTTTGTCTTGCCAGTTCAGTTTCAGTCGACTGAAATACAAATTCAGTCGGCTGAAACATGATTCGTACCCTTTCAGTCGACTGAATCACAGATTCAGTCGGCTGACTTTGAATCAGGTCATTTGTTTGTTCTGTCAGTTTATTTTCAGTCGACTGAATCATATATTCAGTCGGATGAACTACCAATCATTCATTTATGTGTTTAACAAGCATCCATTCAGTCGACTGAATCGTATATTCAGTCGGCTGAAACTTCCAGAAACTCTTTCTGCTTTCAGTCACCGTTAGTTCAGTCGACTGAATCCCTCATTCAGTCGGCTGAAACTCCCAGAAACTTATTTCTGATTCGTTCATCATCAGTTCAGTCGACTGTAACCATAGTTCAGTCGGCTGAAACTCCGAGAAACTTGTTTCTAATTCATCCATTGTCAGTTCAGTCGACTGAATCAATGATTCAGTCGACTGACTATTTTGTCAGTCTTCTCCATTGCATATTTTTGTTCATCCTGATCATGCACTTCCAACCAATATTTAACCCTTGTTAGATTCGGCCATCCAATGGCCGGATCATGATTTAAAAATTGTTTATCGAAAACCTACCGTTTCCGCGAGTCCTCCAATTGATCTTCCCTCCAGCATGTTCCTTTCCCTTTCTTAGCCTCTCCTTCTTCTGGATTCCTTGATGGTCAAGGACTGATTAAGCAACCAGCTGCTGCTCTTGGTGTTTGGGAAGATAAAGAACGGCCAAGAGAGAGAGATAGGGAGAGTAAAAATAAAACTTCTTTGGCTAAATTCCATTCAGTCCATGTGATCTCTTTGGTACCAAAAATTGTAACTCCTATTACATTTATCTTTAACTCTTATTTCATTTGGGGGTTTCATCCTTGAGATGAAACCCTCCAACGTTTTTAACCCTTGACCTTCCATCTAAGGTGGTTAATCCTCATGGTTCCAACGTATGTAACAATTTTGAATATGAAACCTTTGTGTAACCTTCATTTCTTAATACCTTCCTTGGGGGTTTCATCTTTGAGATGAACCTCCAAGGGTACCCAACGGCCTCTTGCTGTATGCATTGGTGTAACCTCCTCCTCTCATTAACAACTCATATGGGGGTTTCATCTTAAGATGAAACTCTTCCCCTTCTCCAACGTGTTTAGACTAAAATTTGAATTTTAAAAAGCCATAAACTATTGTGTGTAACTCCTCCAATCAACAACTCATTTATTCTCCAACCTTGGAGTTACATGCATGAATTATAAACCTATCTATTGGCTGTCCTTTGAAGACCCAAACCATTTCCAACGTGCCTACCATTTGCATTTGAAATAAACCTCCCACCTTTGTAACTCCCAAAAACGCCACCTCCATAAATTTCTTATCTTGGAGTTACATGCATGAAGTACCTCTCCCATGCAATTCCAACGTTTTTCATTGTTTAAAAACTTGTAATCAGCACACACCACTCTCATACACTCACTTAAAATATTTATTCATCCAAATCTTTTATTTAACTCACCCAAAACTCAACTCATTCATTAATGTAACTCAACTAATAAATTCCACTCAACTCCATCATTTATTTCAACTCAAACCCAACTCAAACATTTAACTCATCTTAACCCAATTAAGCTTTGAACTCAATTAATGGTCAAACATGTCAACCACAACCCATTGGGTCCAATTTGGCCATTTTTGACCCATTTAACAAAATTTGACCCAATTATGATTTTTGACCCGTTTATGTACATCTTATCCATTTATTGTTTTGTAATCAAAACTACTAACCATTGGGTCTTCATTGAACCATTGACCCATTTAAATTCAATTCAAATATTTCACAATGGCAATTCCGTAAATATGAATAAATTCATATAAATTGTTATCTTTGAAACTCTAGGGTGTTACAGTTCCACCTCATCCAAACCACCAAACCATCCAAGAAAACCAATGCCAAAATTGTTGGACATAGGAGTGGTATACAAGACAAGAAGCTTAAAATGGGGACATGCAAGGACCATGATTGGGCAATGGAGAGGTGGTGGTTCCACCTCATCCAAACCACCAAACCACCCATTGAAAAACAACCAAAACCGTTGGCCACAAGGGGTGGTATGTACCATGTGGCGGGCATGCTCCCTCCTTGGCTAGACAAGCTGCTTGAAATGGGGACATGCAAGACCTTGCATTGGTCCAAAGAGAGGTGGTGGTTTCATCTCATGGAAACCACCCAAACCACCAAAGGAGCCCAAGCCAAAACCGTTGGCATGGAGTGGTGTGTGCCATGTGGAGGGCATGCACCCTCTTGTTTGGTCAAAGAGGCCATGGGGAAGACTCCACATTGATGAGGGTGGAGTCTAGCCCAAGCAAACCCCAAGACAAGATGGAAAGATGGATTTTCCATCTCATTCCTCTCATCTCACTCTCTCCCTCTCCCTCTCCTAGCCGACCCTCACCCTAAGAGAAAGAAGAAAAGACTTAGAGAAAAATTGGATCTCAAGCTTGGCCGACCACCCTCTCAAGACAAAAGACTAGGGTTTCCATTCTCTCCTCCTCTCCCTCTCTCAAAACCTACACCCTTCTTGGCCGAATCACTCTTGGAGATTTTATCTTGATCAAGCTCACACATTGGCCGAAGATCAAGGAGGAAAGAAAGAAGGAAGGCTAAGGAACAAGAAGGAGCAAAAGAAACCGGAGGAGTCGCGGAAGTGGTAAGTATACCTTGATGTGTTTTATTAATTTGAAAGAGTTAAAGGAAACCATGGAACTCCATATTCTTGGATTGAAGAGTGGCCAAAATGTTATGGGCCATGGATTTAAAATCCATCCAAGAGATGAGATAGAAAATGGACAAACCCTAATGGGTAAGATAGGCAATGATTAATGGATATGATTAAGGACACTATGTATATAAGGCTTAAGCATGGAAAATGGTTAAAGATCATGGTTCGGCCCTTGCATGGCCGAACCCTAATTTTATTATGGCTAAGGACCTTGTGCATGTTCCATGAAAGGAATGGTGAATGATCAAGATGCATGGTTTGGCCTTTGCATGGGCAAACGCTAGGGTTTTATGTATGAGTACCATCAAGGGATATAAACATGGTTATATGCTGTTTTTAAAGAAAATGATGAACCATAGGGTTCGGCCATGTTGTATGGCCGAACCCCATGAAAGGACGTTGGTGAGTTTAAAAGGTTTTTAAGGATGAAGAACATGCAAGGGTGTTAATGATTTAAAAGTCTTTAAATGGGTGTATGTTAAGGATTTTTAAGGGTTTTAAAGGAGGGAAATAATGGAGGAATGTTAATCATTTTTAATGGTCTCAAAAGTTGTAATGGTAAAGAACCATGGACCATGGGTTCGGCCATGTTGTATGGCCGAACCCCATGGAGAAAATATTAATGGACTTGAGCTATTTGGACCATGAAATGATGGAGGAAATGTTAAGGGATTATGTGTTGCAAAATATTGGACCAAAGTACATTATTAAACCCCCCCATGGAGGGATCTTATTTATGAACCTAATATTACAAATGATTCAAGAGGGGGATGAAAAATAAGACATCATGGTTCGGCCATGTTGTATGGCTGAACCCCATGACCCATTTTATGGACATGGTAGGTCCATCCATGTTGAAGAAATCAAATGTTCAAATGAATGGATTATCAAGCTAAGGAATGGAGGCATTGTTAGGGATTTGCTAGGGTTTTTATGTCATAATTAATGAGTCATTTATGGATCCATGTTTGTGGATCAGTTATGGACCTAGATGTGTATAAATGAAAGGAGTGCTTAGCAATGGAAAGAATAATGGCAAAAAGGTAAATAATGGGGGAAATGGAAGGACCATGGGTTCGGCCATACACCAAAAGGGAATGTTTGTGGACTTAAGGTCTTTTCAATGATTTAACTTATGTGCTTGGATTAATGAATCAAAGGATGGCTGATCTGGGACCCACATGATTAAAATGATCTAAGGATTAAAAAGGGACCCAAAAACCAAGTGGGTGAGGTTCGGCCATGTTGTATGGTCGAACCCCACTAAGACATATATTGTGGACTTAGACATGGTTAGAACATGGGTTTGATTTGTTGATGTGTAATAAGGTAATGGGATCTCGCAAGCGGTGCGCGATCGGTGATAGATCTTTCGACGGAAAACCAAGGACCCGGTATTTAGACATTGGTAGGATTCCTACCTCATTGAAAGCCATGGATTATGTGTATATGAATGTTTTACTTGAATTATTTTGGTATCAAATTGTATATCTTAATGATGGGATTTTAATGCTATGGTTTGTAATATTACATAGCATGTTTGCACTTGCATCTCATGCATGGCATGGGAGGGATCAATTGAAAGGAGTCCACGCTCCATTCAGATTTCCGATAAAGCAACCATGGGGTGGAATCCACACTGATTCCAAGGCATGTATGTTTGAAATGTAACCGGAGATCCACACTCCGTCGGGGCGTCCGTAAGGCATTTGTGGAGGGTACGTTGATGTGCATTATCCATCAAGGGGGATACTATGAGATTGTGATACCTTGATGAGGGTTTTCCATCAAGAGGGACATTATGTATGATTGATTTGTAACCGGAGATCCACACTCCGTCAGGCGTCTGTAAGGCATTTGTGGGGGTACCTTGATGTGCATTTTCCATCAAGAGGGATGTTATGTGATGATGATATGGATGATGGGTGGGACACATGGCATATGACACCCATGGCATGATATTTACTTGCATGGTTTTGATATACTTATATCTATGTGTTTTGTTTATACTAATCCATGTGTTGACCCTACTCGGAGTACCTACTGGGCGCGTTGTCTAACGCCCTACTTCCACCTTAGATGATGACGTAGGAAATGGATAAGGCGGTGGACGTGATCGGAACCAAGCATAGGAGCTTGGAGGAGCTAGTTTCATTTATTTAAGTTTCATTTATGGAAATGTAATTTGAGTAGCTTAGCTTGTTGGACTCTAATAATTTAGACTACTTGCTATGGTTTGGACTTTACTTTTGGACATTCTAAGTTGAGGTATTTATTAATTAAAGTGATGTACTTCCTTGCTATTTAATAATTAGTAGGATAGACTCTATTATAATTCCGCGTTAAGTTTACATTCCGTAAGCTTAACTTATTACGTGTGAACCGTTCTCGTGGCTTAGTCCACGCACACGTAGGGTTGGCCAGTTAAGGGCCGGGCTTTGGAAGCTCAAACTTAGCTCGCGTCGTGACGTCCCGCTCTCTTGTCACTCTTTATTTCAAAAAAAAAAATATACTTTGATTTTCGGAGAGTGAAAAAGGGCGGGGCATTACAGGTCGATATGTCCTACAGGACAAATTCTGTACACATCGACTAAAGTCAATATGTACACTGGGCTCGGTTTTCCCTTCCTTCATTTTCTTCTTTTTTAATCCGAGGAATACACATCGACTTTAGTCAATGTATATCCCTGGATTTAGTCCGAATATCTGCAGTCTTTCTCTTATTTCCTTCACTTTTGTTCCCAGAGATACACATCGACCAGAGTCGATGAATATCTATGGGTACACATCGACAATGGTCGACATTGTCGATGTATACACCTGGGTTTTCCGCAACTTTTTTTTTCCCGAGTTGCATGTTTCCCATTTCCCATTTTCTCTTCCAAATTGTTACCCAAGTCATCTTCTAATGTTCTAAGTTAATCTCTTAGTTCTAAAACACAAGACTTACCACATACCTTGATGGATCTTGCAAATTTCAAGTGTGGAGAGTCCTTGAGCTCAATTTTAAGCTCATTCTTCTTCTCCCTTGCTTCTCTTCCTTTCCTATCTTGGTTTCCTGATGTAAGATGACAAGAGGAGAGAGTGAGATTGAGAGAAATGTGGGAGGTTGCAGCTCGGATTTTGAGAGTGAAGAGGGGAGAAAGTCGTTCTCTTCTTCCCTTGTTTCTTTCTTCCCTTATTCTATTCCTCTCCGTCGATCCTCTCTTTTTTCTAAACTTTCTTTTTCTCCTTCGGTTCATCTTTCTTTTGTTCGGTTGCCCTAGATCTAAAGAGGAAAAGCAATGGGATAGGTGGAGTTGGCGTATCAGCTCTGTGGCACCCCTGCCCACCGATGTGGGGAGAGTCCAACATCGGTAGTTGAGGCAAAGAGGGGAGGGTATATTTGAGGCCAAGCCTCTTAAACTCACAAGACGCGTTTTGGGCTGGGCCACGTGGGCCCGGGCCCAAAAGCAAAATCGTGCAGGTTCGAGCTGTGTGCGAGGCCCAAAGCGGACAATTTCTTGCTGATTCAAGCCCTAAGCCCTGTATTCGGGTTGGGTCGTTACAAATTTGGTATCAGAGCTGAGGTTCTCTACTGGGACTGTGTGGGCCTTCCTCCTTCCCTAGAGTTTTTGTGCTGGACCGGGTCGAGCCAAGGACGGCTCGAGGCTTTAGGGGGGGGTGATTGTGGCACCCCTACCCACTGATGTGGGGAGAGTCCCACATCGGTAGTGGAGGCAAAGAGTGTAACGCCCGCCCCTTTTTCACCCGCTTTTTAAAAATCAGAGTCTATATATTTTTTTTTTTGAAATGGAGAGTGAGAGAGGGCGCGGATGTCACAACGCGAGTTAAGTCCGAGCTTCTAAAGCCCAGCCCTTAACTGGCCAACCCCACGCGTGCGCGGAGCTAAGTCCACGAGAACGGTTCACGCGTAGGAAGTTAGCTCGCGGATTATAATTATTGCGGAACATGATAATAGAGTCTATCCTACCGGTTTTTAGATAGAAGGGAAGATACAACATTGAATTACCAAAATGCCCCTATGTTTATATTTATATCACAAAATATAATGGTCCATAAGTAAAGTCCAAACCGTTGCAAGAAATGCAAAATTATACAGTCCGACGAGCTAAGTTACTCAAAATTACATTTCCAAAATATAAACTGAAATAAACTAAGAATGCGCTTCCCAAGCTCCTAAGCTTGGCTCTTGTCATGTCCACCTTTTCCGCCATCCCCTGCGTCATTAGCTAGGGTAGAAGTAGGGCGTTAGTCAACGCGCCTAGTAGGACTCCGGGTAGGGCTAGCACATGGATTAGTGATAACACGCATACCGGTACAATAGAATATAACAAAATAAGCATGTAATGAATGCTATGCCATGGGTGCCTATGTCATGTGTCCCACCCATCATCCGTATGATCATACAATGTATTGTCCCCATGTTTGATTCTCGGTCGCCCCGACGGAGCATGAACTCCGGTTATAGCTCTCAGGCTATCCCCATGTCTGATTCTCGGTCGCCCCGACGGAGCATGGACTCCGGTTATAGCCCTTAGGCTATCCCCATGTCTGATTCTTGGTCGCCCCGACGGAGCATGGACTACGGTTTCATTATTTTCCCGCCCATGCCATGCATGAGATGTACGTGCATTATGCTATGTAGTATATAGATAAACCATAAATTTAATATACCATACATAGCCATATAATGCATAAGGTTAAATATAATCCATAACACCATCATATAATTCATAAAATTAAAACTCATCATAATACAAGTCCCATAATCATCAAAATAGATTAAAATAAACATCACATATCCACGGCTTACAAAGAGGTAGGAATCCTACCGAATACCGCGTAGCGTTCCGTTACATTTCCGTTCGATAATCCGGTCGCCGATCGCGTACCGTTTGCGACGTCCCGATACCTTATTACATTTACCGAATTAGTCCATACGTTTATCCATGATTAAGTCTATAATTGGTCCATCTACTCAGACCCATTAATGGCCATTAATTATGTTACTATTTTATCGAAAATCAGCCCTTAACTTAGCCTCATTTTTCCGTGGTTTTAAAACACATACTGTTATTGCCTGGTAACTGTTATTGTAAGAGAACTCCACCAGTGGCAAATGGTCCTCCCATCCGCCCTTGAAGTCTAGCATGCATGCTCTCAGCATATCTTCCAATGTATGTATCGTCCTCTTTGACTGTCCATCAGTCTGTGGATGAAATGTTGTGCTAGTCAATACGTCGGTCCCCATAGCCGACTGCAGGCCCTGCCATGCCCTGTCGATGAATCGGCCATCCCTGTCGGATACAATAGACCGGGGAGTACCATGTAACCTGATGATCTCCCGGATGTACCGTCGACCCAAAGTCTCTGATGAATCTGTCATCTTGATGGGAAGGAAATGTGCAGACTTGGTCAACCGGTCCACTATGACCCATATCGCATCGTTGACCTTTGATGACCCTGGCAACCCTGTTACAAAGTCCATGGATATGTGCTCCCATTTCCATTCTGGTACCGGTAAGGGTGCAAGTAGGCCCGGTGGTTTCCGATGTTCTGCCTTAACCTGTTGACAAGTTAGGCAACAAGCAACAAAGGCTACTACGTCTTTTTTAAGCCCATGCCACCAATAGTGCCTCTTAAGATCATGATACATCTTGGTGTTGCCCGGGTGGATAGAAAGTTTGGTTTGGTGTGCTTCAATTAGCAATTCTCTTCTGCAATTCTTAGGCACGTATGTCCTGCCTCGGAACATAAGACCCTGTCCGGGTCATAACTCCCACTCCGGTACGACCTCACCGGTAGACATCTTAGCTTAGATTTCTTCCACTTCTGGATCTGTCCGTTGCTCCCGTTCAATCTCGGAGACCATGTTGGATCGTATGATCAGATTATATATGGTCCCATGATTATTGGGGTAGAGTTTAAATTCTCTGATGGTATTCAATACCTCCTATTCCGTCCTGATCAAGCTGGCTACTGTCGCATGTGACATGCGGCTGAGGGCATCTGCCACTTTGTTTGCCTTCCCAGGATGATACCGAAGTGCGAACTCGTAATCTGCCAGATATTTCATCCATCTACGCTGTCTCATATTGAGTTCTTTCTGATGAAATAAGTACTTCAGACTTTTGTGATCTGAGAACACCTCGAACTTTTCACCATAAAGATAGTGTCTCCAGCTTTTGAGAGCGAAGACCACCGCTGCTAGTTCCAGATCATGGGTGGGGTAGTGGTGTTCATGAATTTTCAACTGCCTCGATCCGTACGCCACCGCATGATTACCTTGACTGAGTGTGCACCCCAGTCCCTCTCCGGAGGCGTCACAATACACTTCATAATTTATGCCTTTTTCTGGCAAGATTAGAATAGGAGCGGTCGTAAGCCTCTCCTTTAACTCCTAAAATCTCTGGTTGCACAAATTCGACCACTCAAACTTGACTCCTTTTTGAGTGAGTCGGGTAAGTGGAGCTGCAATCTTGGAGAAATCCATGATGAATTTCCGGTAGTAACCAGCCAATCCCAGAAAACTGCAGATTTCGGTCACATTTGTCGGCGCTTTCCATTCCTTGACTGCTGCTACCTTAGCCGGGTCCACGGCTATACCTTCCTCTGATATGATGTGTCCCAAGAAGTTGACCTCGAATAGCCAGAACTCACACTTGCTAGCTTTGGCATACAACTGGTTCTTCCTCAAGGTGTCTAGGACTATCCGCAGATGCTCGGCATGTTCCTCCTGACTCTTGGAGTAGATCAGGATGTTGTCAATAAATACGATCACAAATTGGTCCAAGTAAGGACGGAATATCCTATACATCAGGTCCATGAACACCGCCGGTGCATTAGTAAGCCCAAACGGCATGACTACATACTCATATAGACCATATCGTGTCCTGAAGGCAGTCTTCTCTATGTCCTCCTCTCTAACCCAAATTTGATGGTATCCGGACATCAGATCATTCTTGGAGAAATGAGAGGAACCCCTAAGTTGATCAAATAGATCATCAATCCGGGGTAGAGGGTACTTATTCCTGACAGTCAGCTGGTTCAACTTTCTATAATCTACACACATTCGAAGGGTACTATCCTTCTTCTTTACAAATAACACTGGGGCTCCCCATGCGGATGTGCTATTCCAAATAAAACCCAGTCTGAGCAGTTCATCTATCTGCTTTTTCAACTCGGTCATCTCAGCTGGTGCCATCCTATAATGAGGTAATGATACTGGAGCGGCGCGGGGGTATAACTTGATTTCGAAGTCTATCTCCCTCTTAGGTGGTAAGCCAGGGAGCTCTGTTGGGAATACCTCGGCATAATCTGCTACTACCGCCGGAAGTTCAACCATTGGTGCCTTATCTAGTTTGAGGTTGTTCAAGGCGAGATGGTTCAATTCCTCCTGCAGCCTTCTAGGGATCCCCTGCCTGTCAGTGTGTACCACGTACCGCTTTCCTTCGGGTGACCAAAATATCACCCTACGAAGATGGCAGTCAATATGGGCCCAATACATGGTCAACCAGTCCATGCCAAATATGACATCATACTCCGCCATATCGATTACTAAATAATTGAACTCAAATCTGAATCCCGCGAGTTCCGTGTTCAATGCCGTACATATTAGTCCTAATGATGTGTCTCCGACGGGGGATACAATGGTGAGTGATGTGGACAGGTTTTGTACTAGTGTACCCGTGGCAGATATGAATGCAACAGATATGAATGAATGTGATGCCCCAGAGTCAAATAAAGTAATAGCATAGGAACTACCAATTACAGCCATACCTTGCATCACTGAACGGTCCACTGCTACTGGAGATGGTATGGTGAAGAGTCGTCCAGATCCCGCAGGGTTTGGTGCCCGCCCCACCTGTTTGTATGTTCTGCCTCCCCGCGACTGTGTTGGTCTAGTTGGAGGGCGGAAAGGGCCCCTGAAGTTGGAGGGTCGGCTAGTCTGTGGACACTCTCTCTTGTAGTGGCCCTGTTGGCCACACTAATAACAGGTGTTCCCACCCTGGGGAACCTGTGTGACTGATGCTAATGTAGAAGGCAGATTGGGGCGGAAGCCCCCGGTAGATCTCGTGGAGGGTGAGGGCCTGCTAGGATTCGGGCGAAACTTCTTGTTGGGTTGGAATGTTCCCCGCCCAACCTGCCCTCGGCGGTTGTCGAACCGTACTATCTCATTTAGTTCCCGTTCTGCGATGGTGGCCCTGCTAACCACCCCTGCCAGTGTGGGATCTTTGAAAATGGTCACTCTAGACTTGATGCTTGGCCGAAGGCCCCGTTCAAACTTGCGGGCCCTTCGGTGTTCAGTGTCCACCATATAGAACGCATAGATAGACAGCTTAAGAAATTCTCTGTGATACTCGCCACTGTCATGTTACCTTGTACCAATGAGATGAAGGCTTCAGTCTGGCTCTCTCTTTCCTCTTCTGGAAAATATTGCTCTAGGAAGGTGGCTGAGAACCACTCCCATGTCACGGGGATCCTTTCTCTTTCCGGTACCAGCGGTTGTTACTTTTCTACCACTTCCCACCAACTACTGGCATCCTCGATCAGTTGGGATGTGGCCAGTAAGATCTTATCAGCAGTACTGGAAATCTGGAGCAAATTCAAGATTTGATTAATCCTCTTTAACCAGTGCTCCGCTCCCACAGCCCCTTCCTTTCCCTTGAAGTAGGGAGGGCGCTGTTGTTGAAAGTCCTTGACCATCTTCCGTTTACTGGAGTCGCTGGCGGTCGCATTGCCGTTTGAGTGTTGTTGGAGAGCAGAAGCGACTGCCGCTTGAACTATGTCTCTTAACTCGGGAGGTACACCTTCTATGTTTATACTATTTTGTCCCTCGGTTGTATGAGGTGGTGGTTGTACTTCTTCGTCCTAACGAGGGGGTGTTACCTCTTTCTCTACTCGTGGGTTGCGGCGGGTTCTTCTTTTTGGAGGCATTTCCTAAGTCATCGAAAAATATTGACTTAGTTCCCTCATAATATTTGCGCGTTCATATTTAGGAACAATTTTCTTAAGTATCAAATATTTCCTTCAATTTGGGGGAGAATTATCGATTAAGTATACTTCATTTTTGGGGGAAAATTCCTAAGTATCGAATATCGTTTCTTTCATTTGGGGAAAGTTGCCAAATAAGCATACTTGGTTTGGGGAAAACTTCCCATCTATCTATGTTTGTCCATTTTTGTAAAATTGGGGAAATTTTCCCTACATTTGATAAATCCCTCAATGTTATAATGATTGTACTTCCCTTTCTATCATTTTCTTACATCAAATGTGGCGCTCAGATTGAATGTTTCAGTCTGAGTCAATCGAAGTAGATTAATCCGGCCCCCGTGCAGCGGACTCCGAAGAGTCGGTCAGTTGGGATTCTTAGCTGTCCGTGAGACATGCAACCGTCTTAATCATACTTCGAGAGATTCATTCTTTCGATTTCGCTCTGATACCAACTGTAACGCCCGCCCCTTTTTCACCCGCTTTTCGAAAATCAGAGTCTATATTTTTTTTTTTTTTGAAATGGAGAGTGAGAGAGGGTGCAGATGTCACGACGCGAGTTAAGTCCGAGCTTCTAAAGCTCGGCCCTTAACTGGCCAACCCCACGCGTACGCGGAGCTAAGTCCACGAGAACGGTTCACGCGTAAGAAATTAGCTCGCGGATTATAATTATTGCGGAACATGATAATAGAGTCTATCCTACCGGTTTTTAGATAGAAGGGAAGATACAACATTGAATTACCAAAATGCCCCTATGTTTATATTTATATCACAAAATATAATCGTCCATAAGTAAAGTCCAAACCGTTGCAAGAAATGCAAAATTATACAGTCCGACGAGCTAAGTTACTCAAAATTACATTTCCAAAATATAAACTGAAATAAACTAAGAATGCGCTTCCCAAGCTCCTAAGCTTGGCTCTTGTCATGTCCACCGTTTCCGCCATCCCCTACGTCATCAGCTAGGGTAGAAGTAGGGCGTTAGTCAACGCGCCCAGTAGGACTCCGAGTAGGGCTAGCACATGGATTAGTGATAACACGCATATCGATACAATAGAATATAACAAAATAAGCATGTAATGAATGCTATGCCATGGGTGCCTATGTCATGTGTCCCACCCATCATCCGTATGATCATACAATGTATTGTCCCCATGTTTGCCTCTCGGTCGCCCCGACGGAGCATGGACTCCAGTTATAGCCCTCAGGCTATCCCCATGTCTGCTTCTCGGTCACCCCGACGGAGCATGGACTCCGGTTATAGCCCTCAGGCTATCCCCATGTCTGATTCTCGGTCGCCCCGACGGAGCATGGACTCCGGTTATAGCCCTCAGGCAATCCCCATGTCTGATTCTCGGTCGCCCCGACGGAGCATGGACTCCGGTTTGTTTATTTTTTTCTGCCCATGCCATGCATGAGATGTAGGTGCATTATGCTATGTAGTATATAGATAGACCATATTCGATATACCATACATAGTCATATGATGCATAATATTAAAATATAATCCATGATACTATCATGTAATTCATATGTTAAAACCCATCATAGTGCAAGTCCCATAAATCATAAATTATAATCATAAATCCATAATAAGCCAAGTCAAAATAATTTAAAACACCATCACATATCCATCGCTTACAAAAAGGTAGGAATCCTACCGAATACCGTGTCGCGTTCCGTTACGCTTCCCGTTCGATAATCCGGTCGCCGATCGCGTACCGTTTGCGACGTCCGATACCTTATTACATTTACCGAATTAGTCCATACATCATCCATGATTAAGTCCCTAACTTAGCCCATTATCCATTGGTTTTAGACTCATACATAAATCCAATTTTGGCCAAATTTAAAATTCCGATTTGCGAGCCTAAAATGCAGCAACTATCCGCTTCATTTATTCATTCATAATATATCCATTTTCATGTCCAACCCACATAGGGTTCGGCCATGTACCATGGTCGAACCCATGGTCCTTCAATGTGGCCACAAATTACGGTTTTGCCACTCCTCTTCCATGATTAAGTTACCCCTTTTATCCATGCATATTTAAGTCCATATTTGACCCATAAACTTGGACCCATTTATAATTTCTTAATCATGACATAACATCATAAAATCAGCCATCTAGTTTAATTAAATTTGTAAATATTAAATCCCATATATAATTCCATACCTAGCCCATAATATGGTTCCCAAAGGGGTCATGGGTTCGGCCATACACCATGGCCGAACCCATGATGTCCATTTCCTAATTTCTTGGTTCATTTTACCTTCACCAAATGAATTTAAGTCCTTCATTTAAAACCCCTTCTTTCATCTCATATAAAACATTACCTACCATGCTTACCAATCCATTTAATATTTTCATTTCTCTCCATTGTTTTCCATTCATAACAGTCCCAAAACATTACCATAGGGTTCATGGTTCACTTTTATTGGTGCCATTTTCAAAGAATCATATTTTTGTCCCAAAAATAATCCATTTCAAAAATCACAAATCTTCATTCATTTGGCCCTTTAAAACAACCTCCTAGGCATTGATACATGCATTAACCTTAGCCTAAAATTGATCAAAATTTGGGTCATGGGTTCGGCCATACATCATGGCCGAACCCATGATGTTTCTTTCCCCATCCTTCTTGGTTTCAATTACCCATTTAAACATACCTCCAATGAAACTTAAATCATCCATTTCAATCACTATCTTTATTCCATTTAAACATCACATATCATACTTGTAACATCCATTTAAATTTCATCATTAACTTAACTTAATTTCCATTTCGTTTAAGCACATATATAAATCATACTTAGCCCATGAATGACCTAAAACATGGGTCATGGGTTCGGCCATACACCATGGCCGAACCCATGATGCCTTTCCCTCATTTTTAAGTTGGGTCCTTTAATCACATTTAAAGTCCATTAAAAACTACCAACATTTCCTCATGCTTTCTCATTTTAACAATCCTTTAAAACACCCATTTTTAATCATTTGAAAACTAATTTTCATTAACCATTCTCCATACTTCTAATCTTATAAAAATTCTAAAATATCATCCATGGATTCCATCATAAAACTTTTTTCCAAAAATTGCCTACATTTAACCCTTTAAATCCTTGGAACCCTAACCCATTCTCCAACTTTTTATTTCTTATAAAAACCCTAATTAAAATGCATAATATTAAAATATAATCCAAATTAAAATCATCCTCATTTACCATGGGGTTCGGCCATGCTACATGGCCAAACCCTATGGTTCATCCATTCATTAAAAATTCTATATTCTCCATGCTTTAATACAACCTTAGAATTCCAAAAATTTGAAATCATAAATCACTAATGTTTACTCATTTAAAAACCTAAAGCTCATTAGCCATTCTCCAAAATTTTAAACCTTAACATCTTAATAAATTCATCCCACATTGGCCATGGGGTTCGGCCATGCTACATGGCCAAACCCTAAGGTCCATTCAATCCATTAAAACTTCCATCTTTTCCATACTTAATCCATTCATTTCATTTTTTTCTTAGACCATCTCTTCCATTTCTTTGCCTTCCATTTGATGGATTTTAGATCCATTCCATAGCCTAAAATAATTTGGCCACCATCATATGGCAAGGATGGATTTTAAAATTAAAAACCCTAAATAATAAATTTCTTGTTTAGAACATACTTACTATCCGACGACTCCTCCGGTCTTTGTCGCTCCCGTCAACTTCCTTGACCTCTTTTCTCCTTCTTCTTGATCTTTGATCGGCTAGATGTGCTTGATCAATGGTGGGACATGCTTGGATTGGCTAAGATAGTGTTAGGTTTAGAGAGAGGGGAAGAGGGGAAGATGATGAAGAATGGTAACTCTTGATCTTCAAGAGGTGAATCCAAGGTTCCACCTCTTTTCTTCTCTTCTTCTCTTCTTTTTTCTTCTAAGTTTTCTTCACTTTCTCCTTACAAGGTGAGGAACGAATTTCCTTCTGTGTGTGGAGGGCTAGAGTCAAATGGGTAGTTTGAAATGAGATGGAGGTGGTTGGAGTGACTTAGACTCCTCATTAATTTTCCCCACCCACCAAGCATGGGCTAGATTGACTTGGGTGGTGGTGGTTGAGACCCAACCACCAAGCATGGCTCCCATGTCCTCTTTGACTTGTTTTGTTGACCCTAACTAATCAACTTAATTAAGTTAAGCCCTCACTTAGGTTAATTAATTTTCATCTAATTTAATTCCCTTAAATTATCTATCTAATAAATCCACCCATGGTTGACCAAGTCAACCATGGTGGACGGCCCCCACATATACCTACCCCACCCGCCACCTCACTTGATGAGGTGGAGGTGGGCCCCACTTGGCCATGTTATTTTAATTCCCTTGATTTTAACTTAGGTAATTTTACAATAATTTTAATCAATTTAATTTACCTTAATCCACCTTAGTCTTCTTAATTTTATCCATGGTTGACCAAGTCAACCATGATGGTTGGTCCCACTTTCTCCTTGGTCCACACGCCACCTCAATGGGTGAGGTGGAGGTGGGCCCCATTGGCCATGTTGCCTTGGTCCATTTATCACCTAACTTAGGTGATTTAAATTTTATTAATTGTATCCCTTTTATTGGATCACCATTGGGCCCATGGCCCAATTTGATTCTTGTCTTACCCATTTATCTTAGGGCTTAGTTACCTTGGCCCATTGGGTCCCACATGGCTCTTTGACCCAAATTGACCATCTGTGACCCGATTACTTACCATTGACCAATTACATGTATCAATTCCAATTCAAGGTTTATTGGGTAACCATTGGGCCCATGGCCCAATTAGATTCCCTCCTTTTCCACTTACCTTAGGATTTGAACCGATTTTGATCCATTGGGCCCCACATGGCTATCGGGCCCACTTGACCATCATTGACCCGATTAATCCTCATTGACCCATTAAATGGGTTTCATCCAATCCATGGCCCAATTGGGCTATCCTTGGGCCATTGTCCCAAAATTTGGTCCATTTGGCATTTTATTATATCAAACTTCAAATTAAAATGAATAAATGCCAATATATAATTTATCAAAAATTCGGGTTATTACAGACGCGGTGTTAGTAAGTGCATTTTGAACCCTTGTTTAATAGATTGGTTAAGAAAATGAGATCTGACCATTGTATGGCCAGATCCATCAATGGTTTAGATCTGGGATTATGATGTTAAAATGATAAAATATGGACCATAGGGTTTTGGCCCCATTGGATGGCCGAACCCCATGGAAAAACTTGGTGATTTTTAATGGTGTTTGAGGGATAAAATCCATATTAGGTAATGAAGATTTTTTAAAGGATTTAAAGTGAAGATAAGCTTACTGTTTTTGAGTAGCTATGGCTTGGCTGAACCATATTAATGCTATGGCTAAATTGTGGATTAAAACCATGGACAAATGTTGGAATGATTACATCAAGAGAACCATAGGGTTCGGCCATATGTATGGTCGAACCCCATGGACTGTTTTGTGGGATAATTGGATTATGATAATGAATGGTTTATGATTATGATTTTCTTAATTAAATATGTCAATTATGGACTTAGTATTAAGGTGATTAAACATGAAAGATGATGGAACATGATTAAAATCTCTAGGGTGAGGTTCGGCCATGTTATAACATCTTGGAATTCAAAGTTATCAATTTACGTGAATTTATTTATATTTACGGAATTCCCATTGTGATTTATTTGATATGTTTTTAAATGGGTAAAGTGTTGGGCCAATGGTCCAATCAAGACCCATTGTTAGTTATGTTTTACAAGACAAATAATGAGAAGTACTCAAACGGGTCAAGATTTGTAATTGGGTCAAATGGGTCAAAATGGCCAAAATGGGACCAATGGGTCATATTGACATATTTGACTATTTGGTGAGCTTAAAGTTTAATTGGGTAAGATGAATTAAATGTTTTGGGTTTGAGTTTGAAATAAATAATGGAGTTTGAGTTGAAGTTATTAGTTAAGTTAAATTAAATAATGAGTTAAGTTGGGTGAGTTAAATAAATGATAGATGGAATTGAGGTGAGTAGATAAAAGGTTTGTGGGATTCAAATTCAAATAATACCCCATGTGGCTGCATGGGGGTTTACTTCTAGCTTAAAACATTTAGTCATAGAGTAATTGGAGTTGCCGTTATGGGAGTTACAAAGGTGAGCGGATTATTTCAAATGCAAATTGTATGCACGTTGGAAATGGTTTGTAATTCATGCTTTGGGTCTTCAAAAGACAACCAATACATGGATTGATAGTTCATGCATGTAACTCCAAGGTTGGAGAATAAATGGGTTGCTGGTTGGAGGAGTTACACACAATAGATTATGGCATTTCAAATTCAAAATAGATATTAAACCAATGGGAGTTACAAAATGTGTTCACACTTGGAGGAGGGGAGTTTTATTCCAATGATAGAACTCCCACATGGGACGTTAATGAGGATCAAATGGAGCTGAATGGAGCTACTGTTCATGGAGTTACACATTAGAGTGGTGGCTGTTACACAAGCCAAAACATAGAGGCAACCAATAGAGAGACGGTGCAGCACATGGGAGTTACATTTCAAAATGAAACCCCCATGTGAGACCTTAAGGAAAGGGGAGGTTACACAAGTCCAACCAGCAAGAGACATTGGTTGCTTGGGGTGTTTCATTTCATAGATGAAACCCCCAAGTAACATAAAGAACTTTGATTAAGGTGAGGTGAGTTACACAAGGTTAACCTTGGGCTGGTTTTGGTTAAACAAAGGGCTCTCATTTTACTCTCTCTTTCTCTCTTCCTTGGACTGTTATCATCTCTCTAAGATCAAGAACAGCAGGTGGTTACTGATATGAAATCAGTCCTTGATTGATTTATTTCACCAAGACAAAAGCATACATTGAGCAAAGGAGTTGGCATCAAGGTTTCCCATCCAAAGCCAAAATTCTTTCTCTCTCTCTCTCTCTCTCAAATCTTTGTCATCTAGTTGAATTATCTCAAGGAGCTTGCAACAAGATCAGTCTCAGTTAAAAGAACAGTAAGAGAGAAGGAGAGGTCAAGGAAATAAAGGGTCAAAGAAGGAGTCAAAAGAACCGAAGGAGACGCTGTATTAGTAAGTGCATTTTGAACCCTTGTTTAATAGATTGGTTAAGAAAATGAGATCTGGCCATTGTATGGCCAGATCCATTAATGGTTTAAATATAGGAATATGATGTTTAAAAGTGGTAAAATATAGAAAATTTGGTGAATTCTATGGTGTTTCAAAGACAAAAATCCATATTTTGAAGTGGGGTTTTTAAAAGATTTTTATATGGAATTAAGCTTACTGTTTTGGAGTAAATATGACATGGCTGAACCATGTTTATGTTATGGTTAATTTGCTGATTAATATCATAGATAAAGATTGGTGGGTTTTCATTAAGAGAACCATAGGGTTCGGCTATGTGTATGGCCGAACCCCATAGACTGTTTTATGGGATATTTGGATTGTGATAATGAATGTTTTATGCTTATGATTTTTGGAATTACATATGTCAATTATGGACTTAGTATTAAGGTGATTAAACATGAAAGATGATGGAACATGGGATTAAAATCTCTAGGGTGAGGTTCGGCCATGTTGTGTGGCCGAACCCCACCAATTGTCATTTGATGGACTTGGTGATTTGTTCATGATGAATTTGGGCAAATGAGATTTATGAATAAAGGGTTTAAATGACCAAAGTAAATAGTGAGGTTCGGTCATGTTGTATGGCCGGACCCCACTAAGGTGTTTTGGTGATGGACTTTATTTTTAAGGAAAAATTAAGCAAATGGTAGTATAGTGGCGTTATTGTAAATATGGATGAAAAGATGAAATGATCAAAAGAATGGACATATGAGACAAAACCCAAGGTGGTAAGGTTCGGCCATGAAGTATGGCCAAACCCTACCAAGGTTTATTTGGAGGATTTGGTTGTTTGAATGTTTATGGAGTAAAATAAAAAGAGACCAAAGTTTTAAATGGGTGAGGTTCGGCCATGGGGTATGGCCGAACCCCACAAAGTGGATTTTTGGGATTTAGATCAAATTAGAATCATATGGTCAAATGATTAACTTGCTTCTATGTACATAGGGTATTTGGATTTCTAGAACGGTGTACAAGCCGTGATCGGAAGACGGCTCAAAGGAAGGTTCAAACAAAGTAATCTAGAGTAGGTTTCCTACCTTTATTGTAACCACACTCTTATTTACTGTTTTAAGTTGATTTTGATAAGTTTTGGTGAATGTAAAGTTATATTTCTAAATGTAATGTTTGCATAGACATCTCATGCATCGCATGGGATAATGGTGTTGTAACCGGAGGCCACACTCCTTCGGGGCATCCGAAAGACCACTGTGGGGTACCCTGATGATGAGAATCCCATCAGGAGGAATCCGGAGGCCACACTCCGTCGGGGCGTCCGAAAGACCACTGTGGGTTACCTTGACGATGAGAATCCCGTCAATTGATAGCTATGTTGAATGGTGATGGGTGGGACTCATTACATGTTCATTTCATACGTAGCATGTTTTTATGGAATTTTGTCACACATGTATTATTATTCTACTATTTGCATGTTTTTGACTAACCATGTGGTAGCCCTATTCGGAAACACTACTGGGCGCATTGATCTAACGCCCTATCATATCCTTAGTGGTTGACGCAAGGAAAGGGAAGAACGTGGATCAAGAAGAAAACCAAGCATAGGAGCTTGGACACTTTGAATGGACTTGAATGGACTATTTATGGATTTGTTATTTGAATTATTTGGACAATGTAATTTGGTAACTAGATTTGTTGGCATGTAATAAGTAGTTAAGTAGATGCTATGGCTTGGTTTATTTTGGATGGTTGGATTGAATGGTAGATTAATATTATTTAGTAATTTTGGAGAATAAGATCTTGTACTTTGCTATCTAAGAATTGAAAAATTGGAATAGTTATAGGTTCTATTATAACCTCAGTTAGATTAAAATTAAGTTAATTCCACAAATTGTATTTGTACCATGTGTGAATCATTCTTATGGACTTAATCCATACGCACATGGGCTTGGCCAGTTAAAGGTCGGACTTTAGAAGTCCGAACTTAACTCGCGTTGTGACACTCCGCCCCGATCACTTGATTATTATATTTTTTTAAAAAATAAACTCTGAAAATTAGAGTGAAAAGGGGGGGGTGTTACAATTATGGGCCATGGATATAAAAACCATCCAAGGAATGGGATGGATTGAGCAAAAGAAGGTGATTAGGGTTACCCATATGATTAATGGATATGATTAAGGACACCATGTATATATCGCTTAAACATGAAGAATGGTCAAGGATCATGGTTCGGCCCTTGCATGGCCGAACCCTAATTATTATGTATACATGGAAAGGACCTCATGCATGTCTAAGATAATGTATATGATCAAAGATCATGGTCTGGCCCTTGCATGGCCAAACCCTAGATTATTATGCATGGACCATTGAGGACTAAAAAGGGATTGGATGAGGTTCGGCCATAGTGTATGCCCGAACCCCATCAAGTGATCTAACCATTGGTATTTGATGGATAAAAGAAAATAATGAACCAACATGGCCGAACCCCATGGAAGGGTGTTAATGATTTTAAAAGGTTTTAAATGGATGTATGTTAGTGATTTAAAGGGTTTTAAATAAGGGAAATATTGGAGGAATGTTAATGATTTTAAATGGTCTCAAATGTTGTAAATGGTGAAGAACCATGGACCTAAAATGATGAACCCAAGTGTATGATTAAACCCCCCCCGAGGGACTTTGGTTATGGATCTAATGTTGTAAATAATTTAAGAAAGAGGATGAAAAATGACATCATGGGTTCGACCATGTTGTATGGCCGAACCCCATGAACCATTTATGGACCATTGATGGATCATTTGGTTGATCCATGCATGATTAAGAGATGAATCATCAAGCTATGAAATGGAGGGATTTAGTCATGGATCTATGTTATGTTAATGACTGATTTATGGACCTAAGTCATGTGTAAATAAGCTAAGTGAGTAGCTATAGAAAGAATAATGGCTAAGAGGTAAATATGGTAAAAATGAAAGACCATGGGTTTGGCCATGGTGTATGGTTCCTTGAGTTTGACGTGGGAGACTTAGTGTTCTTAAAAGTCTCACCACGAAAGGGACACATGCGATTCGGGAAGAAAGGGAAACTGTCGCCTAGGTTTGTGGGGTCGTTTTCAATACTAAGGAGGGTGGGGGAGGTGGCTTATCAATTGGCACTTCCTCCACAGTTGTCATATTTGCATGACGTGTTCCATGTCTCCATGTTGAGGAAATACAACCCTAATCCTTCACACGTGCTTAACATGCAAGATGTTGGTGTGCAGAGAGACGTAACTTATGTGGAGAAGCCGGTCAGAGTGATCGGGAAAGAACAAAGAGTATTACGGAACCGCACCATTCAGTTCATCACGGTGGTATGGGATCGACATGGTAATGAGGAAGCCACTTAGGAACTTGAATCAGAAATGAGAGCAGCTCATCCTGAGCTTTTTGTATAAGTTATTTGAAACTCTACTTCACTCGATTTTCTGGATGAAAAGTTAAAAAAAATGTAATATTGTAATAGCCGGAATTTCAATGCAATAAATATATTGGCTATTATTTAGTTTAATTGTTAAAAACTAAGATTCATAGATGGAATGGATGTTTAATGAATAAGAATTGGGGCAATGGCCCAAGTATGGTCCAATGGACCATGGATAGGATAAATTCTATTTAATTGGGTCAATGTGGTCAATTGGGTCAAATGCCCAATGGGGACCCAATGGGTCAAGATGAATTGATGATTAGGGTAAATGGGTGAGGAATGGATTTAATCGGGTCGTGGACGCAATTAAGATCAAAGGCATGGAGACCACCTTATCAAGTGAGGTGGCAAGTGTATGAGGAATTATCAAAGTGGCATAGCCAAGTGGGATCCAACTCCACCTCATCAAGTGAGGTGGTGTGTGGGCTAAGGTACATGTGGGCCAGGCCACCATAGCTGACTTGGTCAACAATGGGTGAGTTCATGGGTAAATTAAAGAGGATCAAGTGAAGTGAGTTGAATTAAATTATTTAATTAAATCACCTAAGTTAGATGGAAATAAATTCTAATGCTTAAGTTAGGAGTTGAGTTTCATTTAAATGGAGTGAGTCAAATGGGTAATGAGTCACATGGAAGATGAAAAGATGGAGTGAGTCAAAGGGGAGGTGGAGGGTTTCCATCTCATGGAAACCACTAGCCACCAAAACTGTTGGAGAGGGTGGTGTGCCACGTGTAGGGTATGCATCCTCATGGTTGGTCAAAGGGGAGGTGGAGGGCTTCCATCTCAATGGAAACCTTAGGCACCAAATTCGTTGGAAAGGGTGCGTGTGCCATGTGGAAAGCATGCAACCTCTTGGTTAGAAAGGGAACTCATGTGGAGGGCATGCATCCACTTAGTGAGTCAAAGGGGGGGTGGAGAGTTCCATCTCAACGGAAACCACTAGCCACCAAAACCGTTGGAGAGAGTGTGTGTGCCATGTGGAAGGCATGAACCCTCGTGGCTAGTCAAAGGACTCATGGGGTGTAACACCCCGCCCTTTTCACTCTAATTTTCAGAGTTTATTTTTATTTTTTAAATATAATAATCAAGTGATCGGGGCGGAGTGTCACGGCGCGAGTTAAGTTCGGACTTCTAAAGTCCGACCCTTAACTGGCCAAGCCCATGTGCGTATGGATTAAGTCCATAAGAATGATCCACACATGGTACAAATACAACTTGTGGAATTAACTTAATCTTAATCTAACTGAGGTTATAATAGAACCTATGACTATTCCAATTTTTCATTCTTAGATAGCAAAGTACAAGATCTTATTCTCCAAAATTACTAAATAATATTAATCTACCATTCAATCCAATCATCCAATATAAACCAAGTCATAGCATCTACTTAACTACTTATTACATGCCAACCAAACTAGTTACCAAATTACATTGTCTAAATAATTCGAATAACAAATCCATAAATAGTCCATTCAAGTCCATTCAAAGTGCCCAAGCTCCTATGCTTGGTTTTCTTCTCGATCCACGTTCTTCCGTTTCCATGCGTCAACCACTAAGGATATAGACAGGGTGTTAGATCAACGCGCCCATTAGTGTTTCCGAATAAGGCTACCACATGGTTAGTCAAAAACATGCAAATAGTATAATAATAATACATGTGTGACAAAATTCCATAAAAACATGCTATGTATGAAATGAACATGTAATGAGCCCCACCCATCACCATTCAACATAGCCATCACTTGACGGGATTCTCATCGTCAAGGTAACCCACAGTGGTCTTTCGAATGCCCCGACGGAGTGTGGCCTCCGGATTCCTCCTGATGGGATTGTCATCATCAAGGTACCCCACAGTGGTCTTTCGGACGCCCCTACGGAGTGTGGCCTCTGGTTACAACACCATCATCCCATGCCATGCATGAGATGTCTATGCAAACATGTCATTTAGAAACATAACTTTACAATCATATAAGTCATCGAAATCAACATAAAACAGCATATGAAATTGTGGTTAAAATAAAGGTAGGAAACCTACACTAGTTTACTTTGTTCGACCCTTCCTTTGAACCGTCTTCCAATCACGGCTTTGTACACCGTTCCAGAAATCTGAATACCCTATGTACATAGCAGCAAGTTAATCATTTGACCATATGATTCTACTTTGATCTGAATCCCAAAAAACCACTTTGTGGGGTTCGGCCATACCCCATGGCCGAACCTCACCCATTTAAACATTGGTCACTCTTTTATTTAATTAAAACCATCTAAGTGTCCCAAACTTTCAAATGAACCTTGGTAGGGTTCGGCCATATAGTATGGCCGAACCTTACCACCTTGGGTTTTGGCTCATAAGTCCATTCTTTTGATCATTTCATCTTTTCATCCATATTTACGATAACGCCACTATACTAACCCTTTATTTAATTTTGTTTAAAACCCTTTATTTAATTTTGTTTAAAACCAAAGTCATACCCAAACCACCTTGGTGGGGTTCGGCCATACACATGGCCGAACCTCACCACTTAGTTTTTGATCTTTTAAATCTTTCATTAACCCCTCTCCAATTACATACAAATTAGTACTAAGTCCATCAAATGACCCTTTAGTGGGGTTCGGCCATACTTCATGGCCGAACCTCACTAAACTGGTTTTTGTTCCTCCTTTCCAACCTTTATCATGGTTGATCAAATTAATAATAAACCCATAACTAATCATAGGTGTTTCTTGAAACAAAAGCATAAAATAAATCATAGTTTCCCACATGATTTTAAACCCAAATCTATCCTCAAAACAGTCCATGGGGTTCGGCCATACACATGGCCGAACCCTATGGTTCTCTTTATGAAAACCCACCAATATTTATCTATGATATTAATCAGCAAATTAACATAAGATAAACATGGTTCAGTCATGTCATATCTACTCCAAAACAGTAAGCTTAATTCCATATAAAAATCTTTTAAAAGCCCCACTTCAAAATATGGATTTTTGACTTTCAAACACCATAGAATTCACCAAATTTTCTCATGGGGTTAGGCCATCCAAAGGGCCGAACCCTATGGTCCATATTTTTCCACTTTTAAAGATCACATTCCTATATTTAAAACATTGATGGATCTGGCAATACAATGGCCAGATCTCATTTTCTTAACCAATCTATTAAACAAGGGTTCAAAATGCACTTACGAATACCGCGTCTCCTTCGGTTCTTTTGACTCCTTTCTTGACCCTTTATTTCCTTGACCTCTCCTTCTCTCTTACTGTTCTTTGGGCTGAGACTGATCTTGTTGCAAGCTCCTTGAGGTAATTCAGCCAGATGACAAGGATTTGAGAGAGAGAGAGAGAGAGAGAAAGAATTTTGGCTTTGGATGGGAAACCTTGATGCCAACTCCTTTGCTCAATGTATGCTTTTATCTTGGTGAAATAAATCAATCAAGGACTGATTTCGTATCAATAACCAGCTGTTGTTCTTGGTGTTTTGAGAGATGGAGGACGCCCAAGAGAGGAAGAGATAGTGATGGAGAATGAAGTCCTCTTGGCTAATCAAATTCAGCCCAAGGTTTAACCTTGTGTAACTCACCTCTCCATAATTAAAATCCTTTATGTTACTTGGGGTTTCATCTATGAAATGAAACCTCCCCTTAGCATCCAACGTCTCCATTACCTTTGGATGCGGGAGTTTCATTTCCTTATGAAACTCTCACACCAACGGCTATTCTTTGTTAGCCCAATGTAACCGCCATCCTTCATTCACATCTTATATGGGGGTTTCATTTTTTTTTAAATGAAACACACCATGTTCCAACGTCTCTATGCTTGTCTTTGTGGTTTAGATCTTCCCCTCATGCATCTCTCATTAACAATTCAAATTGGAGTTTCATCATAAGATGAAACTCTTCCCCTCCAACGTCTCCCATGCAACTTCAAAATGTAACTCTCATTTCATTTATCACTTAGATGGGAGTTACATGCATGGTAAAGCCTCCCATGCAGCAAACGTTTTTTATTGTGTTACAACTTACAACCAGCCCACACCATCTTACACACACTTCACTCATTAAAATAATTATTCCATCTACCTCATTTATTTAACTCACCCAAACTCAACTCATTCATTTAATGTAACTCAACTAATAAATTCCACTCAACTAAACTCCATCATTTATTTCAACTCAAACCCAACTCAAATATTTAACTCATCTTAACCCAATTAAGCTTTGAGCTCACCAAATACTCAAATATGTCAACTATAACCCGTTGGGTCCCATTTTGGCCAATTTGACCCATTTAACGAAATTTGACCAATTATGATTCTTGACCCGTTTAAGTTCACCTTATCCATTTATTTGTTTTGTAATTAAAACTACTAACCATTGGATCTTGTTTGAACCATTGACCCATTTAAATTCAACTCAAATATATAGCAATGGCAATTCCATAAATATGAATAAATTCATATAAATTGATAACTTTGAAATTCCAGGGTGTTACAATACAATACTTTTTTTATAATTTTCGTCCCGAAAATCGAACGAAGTAGGATTTCAAAATAATTCATACAAACAATTTAGGGTGAGATGTTCTCATCTGCGATTCCAGTTCCCAAGTGGCTTCCTCAACACCATGTCGATCCCAACCACCTTGACGAACTGAATCGCTCGGTTACGCAACACCCTTTGCTCACTCTTTAATATTCTGACCGGCTTCTCGACATAAGTGACGTCTCTTTGCACATCTATATCTTGCACATTCAAAACATGAGACGGATCAGGGTTGTACTTCCTCAGCATTGACACATGGAATACATCATGTAGAGAAGCCAATTGCGAAGGAAGTGCCAACTGATAGGCTACATCTCCCATCCTTCTTATAATTGAAAACGGTCCCACATATCTTGGCGACAATTTTCCCTTCTTCCCAAATCTCATGTGCCCTTTTCGTGGCGAGACCTTCAAAAATAACATGTCTCCCACTACAAATTCGAGAAACCTCATCCTCTTATCAGCATAGCTCTTTTACCGACTCTGTGCGGTCAACAAATGTTGACGTATCAACTGGATCTGTGCAGTAGTTTCTGCAACCAACTCGGGTCCTATCAGCGCAGGTTCACCGACTTCGGTCCAGCACACTGGTGACCTGCATGGTCTACCATACAAAGCTTCGAATGGTGCCATCTGAAGGCTTGCTTGGTAGCTATTGTTATAAGAAAACTCCACCAATGGCAAATGATCCTCCCATCCACCTTTGAAGTCTAGCATGCACGCCCTCAGCATGTCCTCCAATGTTTGTATTGTCCTTTCATATTGTCCATCGGTCTGTGGATGGAATGCTGTGCTAATAAGTAGATCGGTCCCCATGGCCGATTGCATGCTCTGCCACACCCTTCCGGTGAATCGGCCATCTCTATCAGACACTATAGTCCGTGGGATACCATGTAATCTGATGATGTCTTTGATATATCTCCGACCCAATGTCTCAAATGAATCCGACATCTTGATAGGAATAAAATGCGCGGACTTGGTCAGTCGGTCTACCACAACCCATATAGCGTCATTGCCCTTCGATGATCTCGGTAACCCCGTCACAAAGTCCATGGAAATGTGCTCCCATTTCCATTCCGGCACTGGTAAGGGTTTGAGTAACCCTGGTGGCTTCTGGTGTTCCGTCTTAACCTGCTGAAAAGTTAAACAGTGTGCTACAAATTCCGCCACATCTCTTTTGAGTCCATGCCACCAATAATGCCTCTTCAGGTCATGATACATCTTCGTGCTGCCCGGATGTATGTTGAACTTGGTCTGATGTGCCTCAACCAACAACTCTTTTCTGCAGCTTTTTGGCACATATATTCTTCCCCGGAATACAAGACCCTGTCCTGGTCGTAATTCCCATTTTGGTATGACAACGCCAGTGGACATCTTGGCCCATATCTCCTCCACTTCCGGATCTGCTCGTTGTTCTTGTTCGATTTTGTTAACCATGTTGGATCGTATGATCAAATTGTACATACTCCCATGGTTTGTGATGTATAGATTGAACTCTCGAATGGTGTTTAACATCTCCCATTCGGTCCTGATCAGACATGCCACTGATGCATGAGATATGCGGCTGAGAGCATCCGCCACCTTGTTTGCCTTTCCCGGATGATATCGGAGCCCAAATTCATAGTCCGCCAGATATTCCATCCATCTGCGTTGCCTTAGATTGAGCTCTTTCTGATCAAATAAATACTTCAAGCTCTTGTGATCTGAAAAGACTTGAAACTTCTCACCATATAGATAGTGTCTCCAGCTTTTAAGAGCGAAGACCACTGCAGCTAATTCCAAATCATGTGTGGGGTAGAGGCGTTCATGTATCTTTAGTTGTCTTGAACCATATGCCACCACACGATGACGTTGCATGAGTGAACATCCCAGTCCCTCTCCTGATGCATCGCATTGAACTTCATGACCTTTGCCTCTTTCCGGCAAAACTAAGATAGGAGCAGTCGTAAGTCTACTTTTCAGCTCCTCAAACCTCCGATTGCACAGATCTGTCCACTCATATTTGACTCCTTTCTGCGTGAGTCGAGTCAATGGGGATGCAATTTTGGAGAAGTCCATGATAAACTTCCGATAGTATCCACCCAAACCCAGGAAGCTACTGATTTTAGTGACATTCTTTGGTGCTTTCCACTCGCTTACTGCTGCCACCTTAGCCGGATCCACGGCTATACTGTTTTCTGTTATAACGTGCCCCAAAAATTTGACCTCAGGTAGCCAAAATTCGCATTTGCTTGCTTTGGCATACAGTTTGTTCTGTCTCAAAGTGTTCAATACTATTCGTAGATGCTCAGCATGATCCTCCTGACTCTTGGAATAGATCAGGATATCGTCAATGAACACTATAACAAACTGATCCAGATATGGACGAAAGATTCTGTTCATTAAGTCCATGAACACAGCCGGTGCGTTGGTAAGCCCAAAAGGCATGACTACAAATTCAAATAGTCCATACCGTGTCCTGAAAGTTGTCTTCTCTATATTTTCCTCCCTGACCCAGATTTGATGATAACCAGACATCAGATCAATCTTGGAAAAGTGATTGGAACCCCTCAACTGATCGAATAAATCATCGATCCTGGGTAAAAGATACTTGTTTCGGACAGTTAACTGATTCAACTTCCGGTAGTCCATACACATTCTGAGTGAACCGTCCTTCTTTTTCACAAACAACACTGGAGCTCCCCATGATGATGTGCTGTTCAGAATACAACCCAGTCTGAGTAACTCATCAAGCTGCTTCTTCAACTCGGACATTTCTGCTGGTGCGATTCAATAATGGGGTAGAGACACTAGTGAAGCACCATGATACAACTTGATCTCAAAATTGAGCTCCCTCATAGGTGGTAAACCAGGGAGTTCTTTTGGAAAGACATCAACAAATTCTTTCACAATTGCTGGAAGTTCAGTGACTGGTGCTTTGTTGATGACAATATTGTTCAACACCAAATGATGCAATCCTTCCTGCAATCTGCTTTACTTGTCGGCACGAACTATATACTGCTTTCCCTCGGGTGACCAAAATGTCACTCTTCGGCGATAACAATCAATATTGGCTTCATAACTAGCCAACCAGTCCATGCCGAATATAATATCGTACTCAGTCATGTCGAGTACTAGATAATTGAACTCAAATCTGAATCCAGCGAGCTCTGTATTTATGGTCGTGCATATGAGTCCCAAAGACTTGTCTCCGACAGGAGATACTACTGTAAGTGTGGTGGACAACTTTTGAACTAGTGTACCAGTAGCACTTATAAAGGATGCAAATATAAAAGAGTGCGAAGCTCCAGAATCAAACAATGCATAAGCATAAGAACTATTGACAACGGCCATACCTTGAATCACAGAATGATCCACATCCTCAAGAGGTTCCAGAGCAAATAGTCGTCCAGATCCGGTAGGATTAGGCGTCCGACCCGCCTGATTATAAATCCTGCATCCTCGGGAGTTAGCTGGCCTAGCTGGTGGACGGAAAGATCCTCTGGAATATGAGAGCTTATTGAGCTTTGGACAGTCTCTCTTGAAGTGACCAGGCTGATCACAGTGGAAACAGTTGTTCACCCCTCTGAATGACTGGGTGACTGATGCAGATGGGGAGGGCTGGTTGGGACGAAAGCCCCCCGTGGACCCTGCAGATGGTGTGGGTCTGCTGAAGTTCGGTAGGAACCTCTTGTTGGGCTCACTTGGAGCTCGGCGGTTGTCAAACCGCACCATTGCATTCAACTCATGTTCTGCTATTGTGGCCTTGCTGACCACCTCAGCCAATGTGGTGCACTTAAATATGGTCATTTTGGCCTTGATGTTTGGCCGTAGACCCCTCTCAAACTTCCTTGCCCTGCGATGTTCCGTGTCCACCATATAGAATGCATAGATGGATAACTGAGAAATTCTCGGTGATACTCTGCCACCGTCATAGAGCCCTGTACCAAGGACAGAAAAAGCTGTTTCTGTCGCTCCTTCTCCTCCTCCGGAAAGTAGTGTTCCAGGAAAGTTGCTGAAAACTCATTCCATGTCATGGTCGTCCTATCCCTAACTGGTATGAGTGCCCTCTACTTCTCCACCACCTCCCACCATTTACCGGCATCTTCTATCAGTTGTGAAGGAGCAAGTAGAATCCTGTCTGCATGACTCGAGATCTTAAGTAAATTTAAGATCTGAGTGATCTTCTTCAGCCAATGTTCGACTCCGACAGCCCCTTCCTTCCCTTGAAGTAGGGAAGACGCTGTTGCTGAAATTCTCGAGCCATACTCCGATCACTGGCATCCCTGGAACTTTCACTCCCATCCACATGTTGTTGGAGTACAGAGGTTACCACTGCTTGAACTAAGCCCTGAAGTTCAGGTGGCACATGTGGTATATGTAAACCACTGTTCCCTTCTCCCTCCTTCCGAGATGAGTATTCTCGCTCCTTCCTTTCTCGCCGAGAATGATGTGACTCTTCAGAATGGTGTGACTTTTCAGAGTGATGTGACCGTTCAGAATGATGTAACTCTTCCTCATTATGTGTTTTTCCAGCCCCTTCTTTAAGCTGAGAATGCTCTTCCTCTGGTGGAGATCTTTCCCTTCCTTCCTCATACTGAACGAGTGGTATCTCTTTTTCTTTCCCTTTCTTGCTTTGTAGGATCTTTCTTTTTTGTGCCATTTTTCCTAAGTCATGAAAACATAATTGACTTAGTTTCTTCATACAGTTTGTGTTTTCACTATTTTGGGGAGATTTCCAAATAAGCAAACTTGATTTTCTTTTGTCTTGGGGGAAAAATTTCTAAATACCTATTTGTTTGTTTTCTTTCTCAATTTGGGGAATATTGGGGGATGTATATCCTATTTTGCTACGTTTGATAGATCAATTATAATACTGTACTTTTGCTATCTTTCACTGTTGTTCTCAGATTGATTTGTTCAGTCTGAGTCCACAAAGTAAATTAATCCGGCCCCCAGTCAGCGGACTCCGAAGAGTTGGTTAGTTGGGATTCTTATCCGTCAGTGACACATGAAACCGTCTTAATCTTACTTCAGAAGATTCAACTTCCCTTTTCGCTCTGATACCAACGGTAACACCCCGCCCTTTTCACTCTAATTTTCAGAGTTTATTTTTTTGTTTAAATATAATAATCAAGTGATCGGGGCGGAGTGTCACGAGGCGAGTTAAGTTCGGACTTCTAAAGTCCGACCCTTAACTGGCCAAGCCCATGTGCGTATGGATTAAGTCCATAAGAATGATCCACACATGGTACAAATACAACTTGCGGAATTAACTTAATCTTAATCTAACTGAGGTTATAATAGAACCTATGACTATTCCAATTTTCCATTCTTAGATAGCAAAGTACAAGATCTTATTCTCCAAAATTACTAAATAATATTAATCTACCATTCAATCCAACCATCCAAAATAAACCAAGTCATAGCATCTACTTAACTACTTATTACATGCCAACCAAACTAGTTACCAAATTACATTGTCTAAATAATTCGAATAACAAATCCATAAATAGTCCATTCAAGTCCATTCAAAGTGCCCAAGCTCCTATGCTTGGTTTTCTTCTCGATCCACGTTCTTCCGTTTCCATGCGTCAACCACTAAGGATATAGACAGGGTGTTAGATCAACGCGCCCAGTAGTGTTTCCGAATAGGGCTACCACATGGTTAGTCAAAAACATGCAAATAGTATAATAATAATACATGTGTGACAAAATTCCATAAAAACATGCTATGTATGAAATGAACATGTAATGAGCCCCACCCATCACCATTCAACATAGCCATCACTTGACGGGTTTCTCATCGTCAAGGTAACCCACAGTGGTCTTTCGGACCCCCCGACGGAGTGTGGCCTCCGGATTCCTCCTGATGGGATTCTCATCATCAGGGTACCCCACAGTGGTCTTTCAGACGCCCCGACGGAGTGTGGCCTTCGGTTACAACACCATCATCCCATGCCATGCATGAGATGTCTATGCAAACATGTCATTTAGAAACATAACTTTACAATCATATGAGTCAACGAAATCAACATAAAACAGCATATGAAATTGTGGTTACAATAAAGGTAGGAAACCTACACTAGTTTACTTTGTTCGACCCTTCCTTTGAACTGTCTTCCAATCACGGCTTTGTACACCGTTCTAGAAATCCGAATACCCTATGTACATAGCAGCAAGTTAATCATTTGACCATATGATTCTAATTTGATCTAAATCCCAAAAATCCACTTTGTGGGGTTCGCCCATACCCAATGGCCGAACCTCACCCATGTAAACCTTGGTCACTCTTTTATTTAATTAAAACCATCTAAGTGTCCCAAACTTTCAAATGAACCTTGGTAGGGTTCGGCCATACTACATGGCTGAACCTTACCACCTTGGGTTTTGGCTCATAAGTCCATTCTTTTGATCATTTCATCTTTTCATCCATATTTACGATAACGCCACTATACTAACCCTTTATTTAATTTTGTTTAAAACCAAAGTCCATACCCAAACCACCTTGGTGGGGTTCGGCCATACACATGGCCGAACCTCACCACTTAGTTTTTGATCTTTTAAATCTTTCATTAACCCCTCTCCAATTACATACAAATTAGTACTAAGTCCATCAAATGACCCTTTAGTGGGGTTCGGCCATACTTCATGGCCGAACCTCACTAAACTGGTTTTTGTTCCTCCTTTCCAACCTTTATCATGGTTGATCAAATTAATAATAAACCCATAACTAATCATAAGTGTTTCTTGAAACAAAAGCATAAAATAAATCATAGCTTCCCACATGATTTTAAACCCAAATCTATCCTCAAAACAGTCCATGGGGTTCGGCCATACACATGGCCGAACCCTATGGTTCTCTTTATGAAAACCCACCAATATTTATCTATGATATTAATCAGCAAATTAACATAAGATAAACATGGTTCAGTCATGTCATATCTACTCCAAAACAGTAAGCTTAATTCCATATAAAAATCTTTTAAAAGCCCCACTTCAAAATATGGATTTTTGATTTTCAAACACCATAGAATTCACCAAATTTTCTCATGGGGTTAGGCCATCCAAAGGGCCGAACCCTATGGTCCATATTTTTCCACTTTTAAAGATCACATTCCTATATTTAAAACATTGATGGATCTGGCCATACAATGGCCAGATCTCATTTTCTTAACCAATCTATTAAACAAGGGTTCAAAATGCACTTACGAATACCGCGTCTCCTTCGGTTCTTTTGACTCCTTTCTTGACCCTTTATTTCCTTGACCTCTCCTTCTCTCTTACTGTTCTTTGGGCTGAGACTGATCTTGTTGCAAGCTCCTTGAGGTAATTCAGCCAGATGACAAGGATTTGAGAGAGAGAGAGAGAGAAAGAATTTTGGCTTTGGATGGGAAACCTTGATGCCAACTCCTTTGCTCAATGTATGCTTTTATCTTGGTGAAATAAATCAATCAAGGACTGATTTCGTATCAATAACCAGCTGTTGTTCTTGGTGTTTTGAGAGATGGAGGACGCCCAAGAGAGGAAGAGATAGTGATGGAGAATGAAGTCCTCTTGGCTAATCAAATTCAGCCCAAGGTTTAACCTTGTGTAACTCACCTCTCCATAATTAAAATCCTTTATGTTACTTGGGGTTTCATCTATGAAATGAAACCTCCCCTTAGCATCCAACGTCTCCATTACCTTTGGATGCGGGAGTTTCATTTCCTTATGAAACTCTCACACCAACGGCTATTCTTTGTTAGCCCAATGTAACCGCCATCCTTCATTCACATCTTATATGGGGGTTTCATTTTTTTTTAAATGAAACACACCATGTTCCAACGTCTCTATGCTTGTCTTTGTGGTTTAGATCTTCCCCTCATGCATCTCTCATTAACAATTCAAATTGGAGTTTCATCGTAAGATGAAACTCTTCCCCTCCTCCAACGTCTCCCATGCAACTTCAAAATGTAACTCTCATTTCATTTATCACTTAGATGGGAGTTACATGCATGGTAAAGCCTCCCATGCAGCAAACGTTTTTTATTGTGTTACAACTTACAACCAGCCCACACCATCTTACACACACTTCACTCATTAAAATAATTATTCCATCTACCTCATTTATTTAACTCACCCAAACTCAACTCATTCATTTAATGTAACTCAACTAATAAATTCCACTCAACTAAACTCCATCATTTATTTCAACTCAAACCCAACTCAAATATTTAACTCATCTTAACCCAATTAAGCTTTGAGCTCACCAAATACTCAAATATGTCAACTATAACCCGTTGGGTCCCATTTTGGCCAATTTGACCCATTTAACGAAATTTGACCCAATTATGATTCTTGACCCGTTTAAGTTCACCTAATCCATTTATTTGTTTTGTAATTAAAACTACTAACCATTGGATCTTGTTTGAACCATTGACCCATTTAAATTCAACTCAAATATATCGCAATGGCAATTCCGTAAATATGAATAAATTCATATAAATTGATAACTTTGAAATTCTAGGGTGTTACATGGGGAAGACTCCACATTGAATGAGCGTGTTTGGGAGGTGAGGTCTTGTCCAAGAAACCCTATACAAGATGGAAAGGGTTAGCTCTTCATCTCATTCACTCTCTCCCTCTCTCAAGCTCTCCCTTAGCCGACCCCTCTAAGACAAAAGAAAGGACTTAGAGTGGTTTCCATCTCAACTCCTCTCCCTCTCACCAAAAACCCTAAGGGCCGACCTCTCTCCAAGACAAGAAAACACTTATAGTTCAATTCGGTAGAATGTGGGTCTCCAAAACCCGATATCATAGGTTCAAATCCTACATAGCGTGATTCTGTTCTTGTAATGCCAAATCACAATAAAATACCTGCACTAACTTGAACTGCAACCTGAATTTGACCTTCGGAGACTAAGAAGGAGGTCAATCAAAAAAAGAGATGTTACTCAATTAAAGGTAGAGTTTTTCCATTCTCTCATCCTCTCCCTCTCTCTCAAACCTCTTCCTTGGGGAACCATCTCTTGTGGGTTTTCATCTTAAACCCTCTCGCTCTCAAGCAACACACTTTGGCCGAAGATCAAGGAGGAAGAAAGAAAATACTAAGGAAGGAGAAGATCGGAGGAGCAAGACGGAACGAAAGAAAATGAAAGAGTCACGGAATCGGTAAATATTGCTTGACATGATTTATTAATTAAAAGGAGGGTAAGGGAACATTCCATTTCAGATTAAAAAGGGTTGGCCAAATGATTATGGGCCATGGATTTAAAATCCATCCAAGAAATGAGATGGAAAAATGGACAAAACCCTAATGGGTAAGATAGGCTATATAAAGATCATTAAGGACAATATGTATATATGGCTTATGACAACATGCATGGTTAAGCATGAAAAATGATCAAAGATCATAGTTTGGCCCTTGCATGGCCAAACCCTAGATTTCTATATATATGGACAAAAAGGATTGGATTATGGCCGAACCCCATCAAAGGATCTAATCATGGGTATGTGACTTCTAAGAGAAAATGATGAACCATAGGGTTCGGCTATGTTGTATGGCCGAACCCCATGAAAGTAGGTTATTGATTTTAATGGGTTTTAAACGATGGATGTATGCTAGTGATCTTAAAGGGTTTTAAAGGATGAAAATGAGGGAGGAATGTTGGTGATTTTAAATGGGTTTTAAATGTTGTAAATGATGGTTTGAAATGAGGAGATGATGAAAAACAATGGACCATGGGTTCGGTCATGATGTATGGCCGAACCCCATGGAGAAATATTGATGGATTTAAAGGTGGTTAGACCATGAGGAGATGAAAACAAGGAACCATGGGTTTGGCCACGTTGTATGGCCGAACCCCATGAACCATTTTGATGGATCATTTGGTAGATCTATGCATGTTTAAGAGATTGAATCATCAAGCTAAGAAATGGAGGGATTTATTATGGATCTATGTATGTTAATGAATCATTTATGGACCTAAATTATGTGTAAATAAGTTAAGTGATTAGCTATGGAAAGAGTGATAGCTAAGATGGGAAGATGGTGAACATAAAGGACCATAGGTTCGGCCATGTTGTATGGACGAACCCCATGGAGAATGTCTTATGGACTTAGGTGTTTTTATTAATGTAAAATGATTAACTTATGTGATTGGATCAATAAATCAAAAGATGGAATGATCTTAGACCCACATTGATTAAAATGATCAAGGACTAAAAAGGGGTGCCCAAAACCAAGAGAGTGAGGTTCGGCCATGTTGTATGGCCGAACCCCACTAAGGCATTTTTGTGGACTTAAAACATGGTTCAGCCCCAATGAATGATGGAAACCTCTTAGGGGACTTAACCGGATAAAAGACTACAATGGTAAATGGAGATGAACCTAGGATGATGTAGGGGTTGATGGAATTAAATGGATCACCAAATTGATGTATGAATATCTGTTAGATGTAATAAGGTAACGGGATTTCACAAACGGTGTACGATCGGCTTGATACGATCGGTGATAGGTTTTCGGATGGAAACACAAGGACCCGATATTTGGACGTTGGTAGGATTCCTACCTTATTGAAAACCATGGAATATGTATATGTGATGTTTTACTTCTTTTTTAATTTTGGTATCAAAGTACTATGTTTCTAATGGGATTTTAATGCTATGATATTTATTATTACATAGCATGATTGCACTTGCATCTCATCCATGGCATGGGAGGGATCAAATGAGGGGAGTCCACGCTCCATTCGGATTTTCGATAAACAATCGTGGGGAGGAATCCACACTGATTCCAAGGGATGTATAATTGAATTGTAACTAGAGTCCACGCTCCGTTCGGTTGGACCGATAAGGCATTCGTGGGGAGAGCTATACTGTGTTTTAAAGGTAACTGGACCACGCTTCGTTCGGTGGGACTGATAAGGCATTCGCGGGGAGTCATGACAATACCTTGATGTGGATTATCCATCAAGAGGATTTACTATGTGATTGTGATATGGATGATGGGTGGGATTCATGGCATATGACACCCATGGCATGGCATGGACTTGCATGGTTTCGATATTATATTTATCTATGTGATTTTTATACTAACCCATGTGTTTGACCTTACTCGGAGTACCTACTGGGCGCGTTGTCTAACGCCCTACTTCTACCTTAGAAGGTGACACAGGAAATGGACAGAGCGAAGGACGCGATCCGAGCCAAGCTTAGGAGCTTGGATGAGCTAGATCTATTTTATTTAAGTTTTTATTTTGGACATGTAATTTGAGTAATTAGCTTGTTGAGACTATAATAACTTATACTATGTGCTGTGGTTTGGATTTTAATTTTGGACATTTTAACTTAAGGTAATTATTATTAAGTGATGGACTTCCTTGCTATTGAAAATTGGATATGATAGAACTCTATTATAATTCCGCATTATGTTTAATCCGCAAGCTTAACCTTACTGTGTATGAACCATTTTAGTGGACTTAGTCCACGCACACGTATGGTTGGCCAGTTAAGGGCCGGGTTTGGAAGCTCGGACTTAGCTCGCGTTGTGACGTCCTGCTCTCTCTCACTCTTTTATTTGAAAAAGAAAAAAAATGGACTCTAATTTTCAGCTAGTGAAAAAGGGCAGGGCGTTACACGACTGAATCACAAGATTCAGTTGGCTGAAACTCCCAGAAACTCATTTATGTTTCGGCCAACACTAGTCCAGTAGAATGAATCCCAGATTCAGTCAACTAACTATTTGTCAGTCCTCTTTGTTTGCATGTATGGCTCGACCCTTCTTCAAGAAATTCACTCCTTATCACTTTTAAACATAAATATTATTATTCATATAATTCTTAGTGAGTTTCCTCTACCCTCTAGCCAAAGCTAGAGTCTTTTCCATTTATTCTTTCAATCTTGTGCCATTCAAAACATGATTCTAAATTCAATCCTTTGGCTGTTGGTTTTCAATACATATCCATTCCTCAAATGGATTTTCCAATCCCATGACCCTATAACAGTTTGGTCATCCCTTCCAATCAAATATGGAACCCATAGGTTCGGCCACACCATGGCCAAATCTATGGTTCACCCTTAATCTTAATCCAACATTGTTCTTAAACTTAAAACATACCTTTTCCCGTCTCCTTCTTTCCTTTTGGTTTGTATTCCTTCCTTACTCCTTCTTTCCTTTCTTTATTCTTCAGCAAATTCTCTAAGTATCGAAATGTAGGTGGAGAGAGATAGAGAAGAAGAGGAGAGAAATCTCTTTGTTCCATAAGTGAGAGTGATAGGCCAAGGGGTGGGGTGTGCCCCTTGGTTGGTGTCTCTTTGCAGCCCAAGTCCTTCCATCTTCCCTCCTTTATGTTTTGTCCAACCAAGGAGTCCCTTGGCTTAACCAATGAGACTCTTTGACTTCCATCGAGTCATGGGTTTCATCCGCCTATGAAATGGAAACTCTCCATCTTCCCACTTAACTCACCTTGAGATGGATGTCTCCTCAACTTCCCATCTTAACTCAATTCATAACTTAACTCAATTGGACTCACTCATGGTTGACCAAGTCAACCATGACTTATCCGACCTTGCATGTACATGACACGTGGGTCCCATCTTAGCCATATCATTTGATGCTGTGGCACCTTGCCTAGTTGGCTTCCATGCATGCCACATGGCAATGCCACATCACCCATATGCCACCTCACTTGATGAGGTGGATTTAATGTCTTGGATCTTTAATTGGGTAGCTGACCCAATTAATTTAACCTTACCCATTTACTTTAAAATCAGTTCATCTATGACCTATTGGGTCCAAATTGGATAATTCATCCATTTGCTTAAGCATTATCCAATTATTTAAAATCAAACCTACCCTAAGTCCATTATTAATTGGGTAATCGACCCAATCCTTACCCATCTAAGGTCTATTTCAACTTTTTAAATCTCAAATTCCATTCATTCACAATTTAAATAGACCAATCCAATATATCATACGTAATGGAAAATTCGGGGTGTTACAATATTACCCTCTTTTGAAATTTTCGTCCCGAAAATCCAGCGAAGTAGGGTCTCACACAACTTATACAAAAAGTTCAGGATGAGTTGCTCTCATTTTTTACTCAAGTTCCCAGATGGCTTCTTTATTATCATGTCGGTCTCATACCACATTGACGAACGAAATTGCTCGGTTCCGCAACACCCTTTGTTCTGTCTCAATCACTCTGACAGGCCTTTCGATGTAAGATACGCCGCTTTGCACTTCTATGTCTTGTACATTCAGTACATGCGAGGGGTCACGATTGTACTTCCTCAACATAGAAATATGGAATACATCGTGCAGTGACGACAATTGTGGAGGGAGTATCAAACGATAGGCTACCTCCCCCACCCTCTCATGGATTGGAAAGGGTCCCACAAAACTGGGTGACAACTTCCCTTTTTTTCCAAATCTCATGTGTCCCTTTCGTGGCGAGACCTTCAAGAACACTAAGTCTCCCACCTCAAACTCAAAGAATCTGCTTCTCTTGTCAGCATAGCTCTTCTGACGACTTTGTGCAGTGAGCAGATATTGCCGTATCACCTTGATATTTTCTGTGGTTTATGCAACTAGCTCAAGTCCAATAAATGCAGGCTCTCTGGCCTCTATCCAACACACTGGAGATCTGCACGATCTACCATACAATGCCTCAAATGGAGCCATCTTGAGACTTACTTGGTAACTGTTATTGTATGAGAACTCAACCAGTGGTAAATGATCTTCCCAGCCACCCTTGAAGTCCAACATGCAAGCTCTTGGCATATCTTCCATTGTTTGTATTGTTCTTTCCGACTAACCATCAGTCTGTCGATGGAACGATGTGCTGATTAACAAGTTTGTCTCCATAGCCGACTGCATGCTTTGTCATACTCTGCCAGTGAATTGGCCATCTCTGTCGGACACAATAGTCCTTGGAATACCATGTAGCCTGATGATGTCCTTGATATACCGCCGTCCCAAAGTCTCAGACGAGTCTGTCATCTTGATTGGGAGAAAATGCGCAGACCTGGTCAAACGGTCCACCACAACCTAGATTGCGTCATTACCCTTTGAAGACCTTGGCAATCCTGTCACAAAATCCATGGAAATATGTTCCCATTTCCATTCGGGCACAGGTAGAGGTTTGAGCAATCCTGGCAGCTTCTGATGTTCTGTCTTGACTTGCTGACATGTAAGACAATGAGAAACAAAGTCAACCACGTCTCTTTTGAGGCCATGCCACCAATAATTTCTCTTCAGATCATGATACATTTTGTTGCTACCCGGATGAATATAGAGTTATGTTTGATGAGCTTCGATCAACAACTCTCTTGTGCAGCTTTGAGGTACATATATCCTGCCTCAGAATAAGAGAACTTGTCCAGGTCGTAATTCCCATTCTGGTATGGCCTCAACAATAGATATCTTCGCCCATATTTCCTCCACTTCCGGATCTGTCCGCTGTTTTTGCTCAATCTTGGAAACCATGCTGGACCGTACCATCAGATTATACATACTCCCACAGTCTTTGATGTACAAATTGAATTCCCGGATGGTTGTCAACATTTCCCATTCTTTCACAATCAAATTGGCCACTGTTGCATGGGACATGCGACTGAGGACATCCACCACTTTGTTCGCCTTGCGGATGATATCATAGTGCAAACTCATAATCTTGCAGATATTTCATCCATCTACGCTGCCTCGTATTGAGTTCCTTCTGATCAGATAGATACTTTAAACTCTTACTTCAAATTTCTCGCGATATAGGTAGTGTCTCAAGCTTTTGAGAGCGAAAACCACTACAGCTAACTCCAGATCATGAGTGGGATAGTGGCGTTCATGAATTTTTAACTGCCTTGAACCATATGCCACTATATGATGACTTTGAGTGAGAGAACACCCAAGTCCTTCTCCTGAAGCATCACAATATACTTCATATCCCTTGCCTCTTTCTAGCAAAATCAGTATAGGAGCAGTCGTAAGCTTTTGTTTCAGATCCTCAAATCTTTGGTTGCATACATCTGACCATTCGAATTTGACTTCTTTTTGTGTTAGTCGGGTGAGTGGAGCTGCAATCTTGGAGAAGTCCATAATAAACTTCCGATAGTAGCCAGCCAGTCTCAGAAAGCTGCAGATTTCGGCTACATTCTTTGGAGCTTTCCAATCTCTAACTGCTGCCACTTTAGCCCGGTCCACGGCTATTCCTTCTGTTGATATAACATGCCCTAAGAAGTTGACCTTAGATAACCAGAAGTCACACTTACTTGCTTTTGCATATAACTGATTCTTCTTCAAGGTGTCAAGGACTATCCTTAGATGTTCAGCATGCTCTTCCCGACTGATGGAATAAATCAGGATATGGTCAATAAAAACAATCATGAACTTATCCCGATAAGATCAGAATATTCTGTTCATCAGATCCATGAACACGGCTGGTGCATTATTGAGTCCAAACGGCATGACCACATATTCATATAGTCCATACTGAGTTCTGAAAGCTGTCTTCTCTATATCTTCATGCCTAACACGGATTTGATGGTAGCCTGACATCAAATCAATTTTGGAGAAATGGCTGGAACCTCTGAGTTGATCAAACAAATCATCAATTCTGGGTAAAGGGTACTTGTTCCTGACCGTCAGTTGATTCAATTTCCTGTAATCCACACACATCCGAATAGTACCATCCTTCTTCTTTACAAATAATACCGGTGCTCCCTAGGATGAAGTGTTGTTCCAGATGCATCCTAGTATGAACAACTCATCAATTTGTTTCTTCAGCTCAAATATTTTTGCTAAGGCTATCCGGTAATGCGGCAATGATACAGGAGTAGTGCCAGGATAAAGTTTGATCTCGAAGTCAATCTCCCTTTTTGGAGGCAAACCAGGGAGTTCTGTCGGAAATACCTCTGCGCAGTCTTTTACTACCGCAGGTAGTTCAGCCATCGGCACCTTGTCTAGTCTGATGATGTTCAGTACTAGGTGGTTCATTTCTTCATGCAATCTTTTGGTCAAAGGAATGCTCTGTTTGTCGGCATGTACTACATATCATTCTCCCTCGGGTGAACAAAATATCACTCTGCGGAGATGACAATCAATGCTGGCTTGAAAGTTAGCCAACCAATCCATGCCAAATATGATGTCGTATTCTGTCATCTCGAGTACTAGATAGTTGAATTTAAATCTGAACCCAACAAGTTTAGTGTCTACAAAAGTATAGATCAGACCCAGTGATGTGTCTCCAATAGGGGATACTATAGTAAGTGCAGTGGACAATTGTTGTACTAGAGTACCAGTAGCAGATATGGAGTTAGCAGATATAAAGGAGTAGGATGCTCCTAAATCAAATAATACGAAAGCATAAGAACTACCAAATACTACCATACCTTGAATCACCAAGTGATCCATTGTCTTTGGAGGAGGAACCAAAGTATATAGCCTTCCAGATCCTGTCGAAATAGGTGCACGTCCTGTCTGGTTATGTACTCTGGATGCTTGAGACTAAGCTGGTCGAGCTAGTGGACCGAAGGAACTCCTAAAGTGAGGAGGTCTATTGTTTTGTGGACACTCCCTCTCGAAATGGCCCTACTGGCCATACTGGAAACAGGTGCTAACACCTAGAGGAACCTGAGAGACTGGTCTTGATGTGGAGGGCTGATTGGGACGAAACCCTCCGTGGACCCAGTAGAAGGTGAGGGTCTCCCAAAGTTGGGTCTGAATCTCTTGTTCGGGCTGAAAATATTTCCCCCGCTCTGACCTCGTCTGTTATCCCCAAACCTGACTATCTCTGCCAACTCTTGTTCAGCTATGCTAGCTCGACTAACCACTTCTGCCAAAGTAGCTGACTTGAAGATTGTGACTTTTGCTCTTAGGTTAGGTCGCAGGCCTCGTTGAAACTTCCGAGCGTTCTTGTCTTTTGTGTCTACCATGTACAAAGCATAACATGATAGATGGAGAAACGCCTGATAATAGTCCACAACCGTCATCGTGCCCTGGACCAGAGATATGAATGCTTGTGTCTGGCGCTCCTTCTCTTCCTCTAGAAAATAGTGATCCAAAAACATTCCAGTGAACTGGTCCCATGTCATCTCATTCCTTTCCCCCGCTGGAATCTGTGCTTGCTGACGTTCTATAACTCTCTTCCATTTGCCGACATCATCCACCAATTGTGAAGTAGCCAACAGTATCATGTCCTCATCACTAGTGATTTTGAGCAGCTTCAAAATCTTGGTAATATTCTCAATCTAGTTCTCCGCTCCTGCGGGTCCCTCTTTCCCTTTGAAATTAGGGGGAGGTTGCTGTTGGAAATCCCTGACCATGTTTCAGTCCTGCGATTCATTGGAGGTTGCGGCTCGTCTTGGTGTGGGTTCTGTCCCTCTTCTTTCTGATGCGGATTTTGTCTGTGTAACACCTCGGATTTTCAGTTAATTATTTTGTATGAAAATAATCCAATTAATTTATGAATATTAGTTATGGATCTTAAATTGGGCAAAGAATTGAGTCATTGGCCCAATTAAGACCCAACGGTTTTGGTAAATGGTTTCAAATAAATTAAATGGGGTTAGATTTAATTAGTAATAAATAAAGGAATTTGGATTAATGATCATGGTCGTGTAGATGAGATAATTAATCCATGGTATGCTCATGGAATGGAACGTAAGGAAGGATATGCGCATGGAGAAGATTAATTGAAAGATTACTATGGCCGAATTTTTGATGTAAAAATCTAGGAATATGCACATGAGATATTTGTGGGATTTTCATATCCATGATGATATGCAAGAATATCTTAAGAAGATAATAAAAAATTAAGTTAGATTGTGCATGGCTGAATTTTGCTGAGAAATCCTTCAAATATGCGCATGAATTGGAATGTCTTAAGGAGGGATACTTTATTTGATTAGAAATGGCAATTGTTAGATCAACACCTTCTAAGTTAGAATTAATTAGAAGTTGATAAAAAGAGAGGAGCAAGGGAGAGGGGCGCATGTCACTTTCCATTTAAGGTTATTTGGAAAGTTTTATAAAGAGACAACATAAGGTAGTGCACACGGCATACACCTACAAGGCCGATCCCTCTCTCCTGAGCTCTCATTCACGGCAAACACCAAGGGAAGGCAGCCAGCAAAGGGAAAGATCAAGAAGGAGAAGAAGATTAGAAGAGAAAGACCAAGCAAGGGATAACCGAAGGAATCGTGGAACCGGTAAGTGATTCCAAATTTTGATTTAGGAACTTTGGTTAATTCATGGTTTTGAGGATTAAAAACCATGAAGGAAGTTAATGAAATTATTTGATTAAAATGGACGAAGATTGGGTGATGATGTAATAATTTTAAATAGAAGGTTAAACCATAGGGTTCGGCCATGATGAAGGGCCGAACCCCATGGAAAGAACATTGATTTTTAAATGAAAGATTGGAGGAAAAGATGAATCATAGGGTTCGGACATGTGCATGGCTGAACCCCATGTGAAAAGTTGTTTATGAATTATTTTTAATGGATGTATGGATGATGGTTTTAGATTCAAGAAGACCATGAAAGAATGTTGGATTAATGAATTTTAATGAAAAGATATTAATAATTTTTAGAAGGAGGATTGTGAACCATAGGGTTTGGCCAAGGTGTATAGCCGAACCCCATGGAGTTGTATTGGTATTTTTGATGTATTATTATTTTATGGAAGTTGTATTTTGAATTTAGAAAGTTTCTATTTATAGACTTTCTAATTATGAACTTTTGATCAAAATGGAAAGTTAGATATCATAGGGTTCGGCCATGGTGTTTGGCCGAACCCCATGAACCAATTTGTAGTGGATTCCGCAGTCATAGATCATGTTTGGATTAAGGAATTGGTATGGAACATTTAAAGGGGTTATTTGGAGTGTTAGGCATGATTAAATAAATGAGAGGTTGATGTTAAATACTACATGTTCTTAAATAAGGATTTTGGAACCATAGGGTTTGGCCATGGGTATGGCCGAACCCCATGGAGTTGGATTGTTATTTTAATGTATGTAAATTTATTAAAATGCAAGGATGGTTTTTGGATTTAATTGATTAATAGAAGTTGTTTATTAATTTAGAAAATTTCCAAATGTGGAAGGTGGAGTTTAATTTAGAAAGTTTCCAATTATAGAAGGAAGAGATTAATTTGGAAAATTCTAATTATGGAAGGATGGATGCTAAATTAGGAAACTTTCTAAGTATGGATTATTAATAAAAATGGAAACCTAGACATCATGGGTTCGGCCATGTGTATGGTCGAACCCTATGAACCAATTTATGGGTTCTTATGTCACGGATTAAAGGATTATTTTATGAATCATGATTAGGGTTCAATGATGGGAAAGGTCTATGATTTTAAAGGGGTTAAAATGGAGGAGTATTGGTTATATTTTAAAGGATGGTAATTTTGTAAATACATGATAAAATGGAAAACTTCTAATTATGGAAGGTTTTATTTGTGGTTCCATGGTTGTGGATCATTAGTGGATCCATGTATGTAATATAGTGGAACCTAAACATAAATTGTCAAAGGCAATGGCAAAGTTGTAAATACTTGCTAAAAATGGAAGGTTAGCCATGGATGGCATTTTAGTAATTATATGAGAATTAATAGACCTATGTTTTGGGACCTAAAACTTAGGTGATGAGATCAATGGCAATGTGGTAAATAAAGGGTAAAAATGAGGAATGGTTTATGGACTTAAAATATTGTAAATCAAGTGGGACTTGGTTTTGATAGGTTATTATATTATAAGGTAACGGGATCTCGCAAGCGGTGCGCGATCGGTGATCGATTCTTGGACGGAAGCGTAACGACTCGTGAGCGGCCTTTGGTAGGATTCCACCTCTTTGAAACCATGGGTTTATGTACATTGTTTTTATCGTGATTTAATAAATTTATATTGCAAAGAATATGTTTCAAATGTTGATTTTATATGCTATGTTTATTTGATAAAATAGCATGTGTTTTTAAATATGAGCTTTTAAATGTTATGATTTTGTATATTTTCATAGCATGTGGTATTTGCATCTCATACATGGCATGGGAGGGATGATAGGTAACCGGGGACCCACACTCCGTCGGGGCGTTCGTAAAACACTCGTGGGGGGATACCTTGATGATGAGAATCCCATCAAGAGGATACTATGTATGAAGACCCTGGTGATGAGCATTCCATCAGGGGATACCTTGATGATGAGAATTCCATCAAGAGGATACTAAGTAACCGGAGCCCACACTCCGTCGGAATATCCGTAAAGCAACTGTGGGAAATACCTTGATGAGGAGAATTCCATCAAGAGAGAAAACCTTGGTGACGAGCATTCCACTAGGAAGATACTTTAATGAGGAGAATTCCATCATGAGTATACCCTATGTTTTGTGATGGGTGGGATTCATTGCATATGATAACATGGTATGGCATTGAATCGGCATGATTATGACCTTTATTATCATGCAAGGTTTCTGGTTTTTATCGGTATGATTGGATCTCTATTATCATACACTGTTTTGATACAATGTTTTATAAGTATGGTATGATTTATTATACTGGATTTGATATGTTTATTATATCTGGATTTTTGGTACTAACCCACGTGTTAACCCTAATTGGAATACCTACTGGGCGCGTTGTATTAACACCCTACTTCTACCCTAGTTGATGATACAGGAAATAAGGAGAATGATGAACGCAAAACGGGCCAAGCATAGGAGATTGGAGGATTATAGTTTATATTTTGTTTAAGATACTCACGGGCTTGTATTTTGAGTATCTAGAATTCAGATTGTAATAACTTAGATGAATTTGCTATGGTTGGATATTTTACTGAATAATTATGATATGATAATGATGATTAAAGACTTGATGTACTTTGCTATCTGAATGGAATAGAACTGTGTTCTATTATGTTTCCGCATATTATGATTATTATTCCACATGTTTATATTACTTTGTGTTAACCATTTTCTTGGATTGAGTCCATGCACACATAGGGTTGGCCAGTTAAGGGTCGGACTTTGGAAGTTCGGACTTAGCTCGCGTCGTGACGTCTCGCGCTCTATCACTCTACTCTGTTATAAAAAAAAAAAAAATAGACTCTGAATTTACGGGAAGAAGCGAGTGAAAAAGGACGGGGTATTACAGTCGGGTATTTCTCTTCTTGGAGGCATTTTCCAAAGTCATCGAAACATTGATTGACTTAGTTTTCTCATAAAGTTTTATGTTCACATGCTTGTGGAAAATTGCCTAATCATCATCTTGTATTTCTTGTGTTGGGCAAATTTTCCTATGTATCATATATTGTTCCTCATTTTGGGGAAATCCTGATGTTTCTTGTTTGGGGGAGATATGTCCTATTTCGTAATGTTTGATAAGTCCACAATTATAGTGATTGTCCTTCCCTTGCTGTTATTTTCCTCATCAAGTGTTGTTCTCAGATTGAATGCTTAGATTCTCATTCTCAACAAAGTAAATTAATCTCGCCCCAGTGCAACATACTCCGAAGAGTCGGTCAGTTGGGATTTTTATCTTTTCAGTGAGACATGATACCGTATTAATCTTACTTTACGAGATTCAACACTTCAGGTTTTGCTCTGATACCAACTGTAACGCCCCGCCCTTTTTCACTCTCCGAAAATCAGAGTATTTTTTTTTTTTATAATTGAGTAAAAGAGAGCGAGGAACGTCACGATGCGAACTAAATCCGAGTTTCCAAAACCCAACCTTAACTGACCACCAGTACTTGTGCGTGGATTAAGTCCACAAAAACATTTCACACGCTTAACATAATAATTGCGGAATTAACATATGGATAAGATTCCATCCATATGCACGACATCAATAAGAAAGGAAGCCAATCACCATAATTAACTGAAATGTAAACATCATCAAACCATAGCAAAATATTACGAAACTATTACAATCCCAAAAATATCAGTTCTTTTAATACATCATTCCAAAATCAAGCTAAGTAATATAAGAATAAATCTGCCAAAGTTCCTAACCTTGGCTCCCATCATGTCCTATGTCCTTGTCATTTCATGTTCCATCATCTATAGGGTAGAAGTAGGGCGTTAGTCAACTCGCCCAGTAGGAATTCCAAGCAGGGTTATGTACCCATAGGATCAATAAAAAAGCAAGATAGAAAACATCATATCATGTTTGTAAACCATCTCATAAGTAATAAAATACAATGCATGATATCCAGAACATCGTCATGCTTACTTATGCATCATGCCATGGGTGTAAATGCCAAATGATCACTCACCCACGTCCATATCCAATCAAGCATATACAAACAGTTTCCTTGATAAATTACCATATCAAGGTGTTCCCTTAGCCATTTACATCCGCAGTGTTTTGTGATGGCACCACCAGGTCACTGTTATACATTCCCACATATGTTAATCAGAATTACCGATGGAGCGTGGACTCGTTCCTCTGCGCAGGGTTTCGGGACTGTTTACCCAAGGGCTCTTTGGCCCAGACTATGCCGTACCCATTTCTAGCAATTCCGGACAAGGCCAACATATCAATAGTTCACAGAGCTTCATACAAGCTAGTCTCAGGCCTCAAGTCATGTCCGGACAGCTCATAACTTGGCTTGCTGTCCCATATATTCTCTCCCATGCCAAGCGTGAGATAATGTATGCAAATATGCCATTTCATTTCGAATCACGTGTTACCATCGAAAACAGCTCATAAACATATACATTTTTTTAACCAAAGTAAATCATCATGTTTGGAAATAAAAACCAGTAACACAAATATATATAAGATTCACATGTATCTCAATAAGGTAGGAATCCTACGAACGTCTAATATATTATCCTTGCTGTTTTGTGAAGATAACGTTCAATGATCACGTCACAACGAGTCGCAACCCTTTACGAATCTCCTTTCCTTATTCAATCACATAAATAAATCAATCTGACTATTCATTTAATTTTCATCATCCTTTACATCCTGCCAGATGAACAGTAACATTTGGAAAATATTAAAAAATTATTCTTTTAAATTCAGTCGACTGAATCATGGATTCAGTCGACTGACTCATGTCCAGATACAGTCCTTTGTCTTACCCGCAAACTTTCAGTCGACTAAAATACATATTCTGTCGGCTGAAACACGACTCGAAACTGTTTAACCTTAACTCGTAACCTTTCAGTAGACTGAATCATAGATTCAGCCGAGTGACTCTGAGTCAAACCCTCTGTATTCTTGGTCAATACCAGTTAAGTCGACTGAATCACTGATTCAGTCTACTGGCTTTGGATCAGATTATTTGTTTATTTAATCAGTTCACATTTATTCAACTGAATCAAAGATTCAGCCGGCTGAATTACCAACCAACCCTTTTACGTGTTCAATAAACGTACCTTCAATCGATTGAATCATAGATTCAGTCGGCTGAAACTCACCAGATCCCTTTCGTATTTGATACGTCTATGTTCAGTCGATTGAATCCTATATTCAGTCGGCTGAACTACCAATAAATCCGATATTCTTTAATCCAGTCCATGTTCAATCGACTGAATCACAAGATTCAGTCTGTTGAAACTCCCAGAAACTCATTTATGTTTCGGCTAACACCAGTTCAGTCGAATGAATCCCAGATTCAGTCTACTGACTGTTTGTCAGTCTTCTTTGTTTGCATGTATGGCTCGACCCTTCTTCATGAAATTTACTCCTTATCACTTTTAAACATAAATATTATTATTCATATAATTCTTGGTGAGTTTATTCTACCCTCTAGCCAAATCTAGAGTCTCATTTATTCTTTCAATCTTGTGCCATTCAAAACATGATTCTAGATTCAATCCTTTGGCTGTCGGTTTTCAATACATATCCATTCCTCAAATGGATTTTCCAACCCCATGACCCTATCATAGTTTGGTCATCCCTTCCAATCAAGTATGGAACCCATAGGTTCGGCCCCATGGCCTAATCTATGGTTTACCCTTAGTCTTAATCCTACATTGTTCCTAAACTTGAAACATACCTTTTCTCGTTTCCTTCTTTCTTTTGGTCTTTATTCCTTCCTTACTCCTTTCCTTTCTTTGTTCTTCAACAAATTCTCTAGGAATAGAAATGTAGGTGGACGAGAGATAGAGAAGAAGAGAGAAATCTCTTTGTTCCGGAAAAGAGAGTGATCGGCCAAGGGTGGGGTGTGCCGCTTGGTTGGTGTCTCTTTGTAACAGCCCAAGTCCTTCCATCTTCCCTCCTTTATGTTTTGTCTAACCAAGGAGTCCCTTGGCTTAACCAAGGAGTCTCTTTGACTTCCATCGAGTCATGGATTTGATCCCCCCATGAAATGGAAACTTTCCATCTTCCCACTTAACTTACCTCGAGATGGAAGTCTCCTCAACTTCCCTTCTTAACTCAATTCATAACTTAACTCAATTCAACTCACTCATGGTTGACCAAGTCAACCATAACTTAGCCGACCTTGCATGTACATGACACGTGGGTCCCATCTCAGCCATATCATTTGATGATGGGGCACCTTGCCTAGTTGGCTTCCATCCATGCCATGTAACACCCCACCCTTTTTCACTCGTCGAAAATCAGAGTCTATTTTTTTTAAAAATAAAAGAGTGAGAGAGAGCTGGAAGCCAAGACGCGAGCTAAGTCCAAGCTTCCAAAACCCGACCCTTAAATGGCCAACCATATGTGTACGTGGACCAAGTCCACTAAAACGGTTCACATGTACTCAAGTTAAACATGCGGAATAAAACATAGATGCAGAATTATAATAGAATCATAATTCTATTCCATTTTAGATAGCAAGGTAATCCATTACTTAACAATGATTATCTTAAGTTAACTTACCCAAAATAAACATGCCGAACCATAGCAAATAATCTAAGTTATTACAGTCCGAATGCTAGCTACTCAAATTATATTGTCCATGTATAATTTAAGTAAAATGAAACTAAAACATCCAAGCTCCTAAGCTTGGCTCTAATCACGTTCATTGTCTCGTCCATTTCCTGTGCCATCAACTAGGGCAGAAGTAGGGCGTTAGACAACATACCCAGTAGGTATTCCAAGTAGGGTCAACACATGGGTTAGTATAAATATCACATAGATAACATAATATCAAAACCATGTAAAACAATGCCATGCCATGGGTGTCATATGCAATGAATCCCACCCATCATCCATAACACAATCACAAAACATCCTCTTGATGGAATCTCCTCATCAAGGTATCCCTCACGAATGCCTTACGGACGCCCCGAAGGAGCGTGGTCTCCGGTTACAAATCAATCATACAACCCTCTCGATGGATAATGCACATCGAGGTACTCTCACGAATGCCTTACGGACGCCCCGACGGAGCGTGGTCTCCGGTTACATATCATCCTTCCCATGCCATGCATGAGATGCAAATGTCCACATGCTATGTAATAGTATATATCATAGCACTAAAATCTTATCATTAAAACATATCATTTGATAATAGAATAAGTCAAGTAAAACATTCACATATACATAATCCATGGTTTTCAAAAAGGTAGAATCCTACCAATGACCAACTAATGTGTCCTTGTGTTTTCGTCCAAAAATCGTTTGCCGATCGTATACTGCTTATGAGGTCCCGTTACCTTATTACATAACAATAAATCAAACCTATGTTCCAATTGATTTCCAACCATGTTTAAGTCCATAAATATACCATAGTGGGGTTCGGCCATACAACGTGGCCGAACCTCACTCACATGGTTTTGGTCCCTATTTTTATTTAACCAATCACACATAAGTTAATCATCTAGTATTAATAAACCCTAAGTCCACAAGAAAACATTCTCCATGGGGTTCGGCCATACACCATGGCCGAACCCATGATCCTTTAATTTACCATTTGGCCATTATTTCCTTCCATAGGCAATCACCTAATTTACTTCCCCATACTTAGGTCCATAACTGATCCATAAACATAGATGATTCATCAAATCATGACATAATACAAAATGACCCATTACAATGGTTCATAGGGTTCAGCCATACATCATGGCCGAACCCATGATGTCTCATTTCCCATCTTCTCCTTTCAATCTTAGATCCATAACCCAAGTCCCTCCATCGGGGTTTAACCATACACTTAGGTTCATCCTTTTAGATCATCATTAACCATATTTAAAACCAATTAAAATTACCAACATTCCCCCAGCATTTTCGTGGTCCAAAACATCTAAGTCCATCAATATCTCTCCATGGGGTTAGGCCATACACCATGGCCCAATCCATGGTCCATGGTTTTCACCCTTTATATCATTTAGACCCATTTACCACCATTAACATTCCTCCATTATTTCCCTCATTTAAACCCTTTAAAATGACTAACATACATCCATTAGAACCTCTTAAAATCATTAACACCTTTCCATGGGGTTCAGCCATACACCATGGCCGAACCCTATGGTTCATTATTTTCTTTCAAATAAATCATACCTCCATGATTGATCCTTTGATGGGGTTCGGTCATACATCATGGCAGAACCTCATCTAACTCTGCCTTTGTCCTTAACGGTCCATGCATATCAACCTTAGGGTTTGGCCATGCAAGGCCAGCCCATGATCTTTGATCATAATACCTTATCTTAGGCATGCATGAGATCTTTTCCATATATACACAACAATTAGGGTTCGGCCATGCAAGGGCCGAACCATGATCCTGGACCATTCTTTTCTTACTTATTAAATTCTCATCAAGTACTTACCAATTCCGCGACTCCTCCGGTTTCCTTCGTTCCGACTTGCTCCTCAACTCTTTTCCTTCCTTAGCCTCTTCTTTCTTCCTTCTTGATCCTTGGCCGAGAGTGATCTTGATTAAGATAAAATCTCTAGGAGTGGTTCGGCCAAGAAGTGTAGGTTTGAGAGAGGGAGAGAGAGAGAGAGGATATTTAAGATAGAAACTCTAAGTGTTCTCTTCTTTGTTCAATGAGAGTGGTCGGCTAAGCTTGAGATAGAAAAATATTCTAAGTGTTTCTTGTCTTGAGAGGGGGATCGGCCAAGAAAGAGAGAGAGAGAGTGAAATGAAACTCCAATTATTTTCTTGTTCAATGAGAGTGGTTGGCCTTGAGTGGTGTCTTTTGGGTGATGCCCCTTTGTAACCACTATGGCCCTTCACCTCCTCATTAATACTATCTTCGGGGGTTTCATCCCATGAGATGAAACTCCCATCTCCCCCAACGTGTAGCCTTGGATATCCTTGTGTAACAACACCAACCTTTCACCTCCCTCATTTAATATTTACTTTGGGAGTTTCATCCTATGAGATGAAACTCCTAACCGTATGCCCCTTGGGTTTCCATCATGAGATGGAAACCCTCCATCTCCCAACGTGTAGACTTGTATATACTTTGTGTAAAAACCAACCTTTCACCTCCCTCATTTAATGCTTCCTTTGGAGTTTCATCCCATGAGATGGATGAAACTCCCATCTCCCCAACGTGTGTACACTTTGGTTTTAGTCTCATGATATGTAACTCTCCATCTTCCCACTCCACTCACTTAAAATGAAAATCTCATTAACTTCCCATTCAATTCATCTCTTTAACTCAACTCATATCTATAATTCAACTCATTTAACTCACTTAAAATCAACTCAATTACATGATTCCATTTACATCTTAATTCAGCCATATTTTAATTAAGCTTGGCTCTCTTGATGGTCGACCAAGTCAAGCATGACCCATTGGGTCCCAATTGGGCTTTTTGACCCAATTGACAACCTTGACCCAATTAAATAAATCTTACCCATTTATTTCAATTGAACCTTATCTAATATCCGTTGGGTCTTAATTGGGCCATTGACCCAACTCCTTACCCATCTAAGGTCCATCTCCATTAATTCACAAATTAAATGGACAATTTCCATATATATTCATAAATTGAAAATCCGGGGTGTTACAATACTACCCTCTTGTGAAAAATTTCGTCCCGAAGATCGAGCGAAGTAGGGTTTCAAACAGATTACATAAATAGCTTAGGATGAGCTGTTCTCATTTCCGATTCAAGTTCCCAAGTGGCTTCCTCATTACCATGTCGATCACATACCACCTTGATGAACTGGATCGCTCAGTTCCGTAACACCCTTTGTTCTGTCTCCACCACTCTGACAGGCTTTTCGACGTATGTCACGTCGCTTTACACCTCTATGTCTTGTACATTCAGTACATGTGAGGGATCAGGATTGTACTTCCTCAACATAGATATATGGAATACATCGTGCAAAGATGACAATTGTGAAGGAAGTGCTAATTGGTAAGCTACCTCCCCCACCCTCTTTAGGATTAGAAACGGCCCCACAAATCTAGGTGACAATTTCCCCTTCTTTCCAAATCTCATGTGTCCCTTTCGTGGCGAGGCTTTCAAGAACACTAAGTCTCCCACCTCAAACTCTAGGAACCTCCTCCTCTTGTTAGCGTAACTCTTCTGACGACTCTGTGCAGCAAGTAGGTGCTGCCGTATCAACTGAATTTGCGTTGTAGTTTCTGTAACTAACTCGGTCCAATAAATATAGGCTCACCGGCCTCTGTCCAGCACACAGGTGATCTACATGGTCTACCATATAAGACCTCGAATGGAGCCATCTGGAGGCTTGCCTGGTAACTGTTGTTGTAAGAGAACTCCACCAGCGGCAAGTGATCCTCCCATCCACCCTTGAAGTCTAGTATATATTCTCTCAGCTTACCCTCCAATGTTTGTATCGTCCTCTCCGACTGTCCATCAGTCTGTGGATAGAATGCTGTGCTAGTCAATAAATCTGTCCCCATAGCCGACTGCATGCTCTGCCACACTCTGCTGGTGAATCGGCCATCTCTATCAGACACAATAGTCCGGGGAATACCATGTAGTCTGATGATATCCCTGATATACCGTTGACCCAAGGTCTCAGATGAATCTGTTATCTTGATGGGAAGAAAGTGTACAGACTTGGTCAATCGATCTACCACGACCCATATTGCATCGTTGCCCTTGGAGAACCGTGGCAACCCTGTCACAAAATCCATGGAGATGTGTTCCCATTTCCACTCCGGCACTGGTAAGGGTTTGAGTAACCCTGGTGATTTTTGATGTTCCGTCTTAACCTGCTGACAAGTTAGGCAATGAGCAACAAATTCTGCCACATCTGTTTTGAGCCCATGCCACCAGTAGTGTCTCTTCAGGTCATGATATATCTTAGTGCTGCCCGGATGAATAAAGAGTTTGGTTTGGTGTGCCTCGATCAATAACTCTCTTTTGCAGCTCTTAGGCACATATGTCTTACCTCGGAATGCAAGACCATGTCCTGGTCGTAACTGCCATTCCGGTATGACCTCACCGGTAGACATCTTAACCCATATCTCCTCTACTTCTGGATCTGTCCGCTGCTCCTGTTCAATCTTGGAGACTATGTTGGATCGTATGATTAGATTATACATACACCCATGGTTACTGATATATAGATTGAACTCTCGAATGGTATTCAACATCTCCCATTCGGTCCTGATCAGACTGGCCACTGATGCATGTGATATGAGGCATAGGGCATCCCACTTTGTTCGCCTTGCCAGGATGATATCGAAGCGCGAACTCATAATCTTGCAGATATTCGATCCATCTGTGCTGCCTCATGTTGAGTTCTTTCTGATCAAACAAGTATTTCAAGCTCTTATGATCTGAAAATACTTCAAACTTCTCGCCATAAAGATAGTGTCTCTAGCTTTTTAGAGCGAAAACCACTGCGGCTAGTTCCAAATCATGAGTGGGATAGAGGCGTTCATGAATTTTCAACTATCTTGAGGCATAAGCCACCACACGATGACTTTGACTAAGAGAACACCCAAGTCCCTCTCCTGAAGTATCGCATTGTACCTCATAACCCTTGCCTCTTTCCGGTAAAATTAGGATAGGAGCAGTTGTAAGTCTCTTCTTTAATTCCTCAAATCTCCGGTTGCATACATCCGACCACTCAAATTTGACTCCTTTCTGAGTGAGTCGGGTAAGTGGAGATGCAATCTTGGAGAAGTCCATGATAAACTTCCTATAATAACAAGTTAATCCCAGGAAGCTACAGATCTCGGTCACATTTTTCGGTGCTTTCCATTCTCTCGCTGCAGCCACCTTAGCCTGGTCCACGGCTATACCTTCTGCTAATATAACAGGCCCCAAAAAGTTGACCTCAGATAGCCAAAATTCACACATGTTTGCTTTGGCATATAGCTGGTTCTTCCTCATGGTGTCCAGGACTATCCGCAGGTGCTCAGCATGTTCTTCCTGACTTTTGGAATAGATCAGGATGTCATCAATAAATACAATCACAAACTGGTCCAACTAAGGACGGAAGATCCTGTTCATTAGATCCATGAACACAGCCGGTGCATTGGTGAGTCCAAACGGCATGACTACATACTGATATAGTCCATACCGCATCCTGAAGGATATCTTCTCTATGTCCTCATCCCTAACCCAGATTTGATGGTAGCCGGACATCAGATCAATCTTTGAGAAGTGGCTGGAACCCCTAGACGGTACCTGTTCCTGATAGTTAGCTGGTTCAATTTTCGGTAATCCACACACATCCGGAGTGTACCGTCCGTCTTCTTCACAAATAACACCGGGGCTCCCCAAGACGATGTACTGTTCCGAATGCATCCCAGTCTGAGCAGTTCATAAATCTACTTCTTTAGCTCGGACATCTCAGCTGGTGCCATCCGGTAATGTGGCAATGACACTGGAGCAATGCGAAGGTACAACTTGATTTCAAAATTAGTCTCCCTCATGGGTGGCAAGCCAGGGAGTTCTGTTGGGAATACATCCGCGTAGTCTTTCACTATCGCCGGAAGTTCAGCGACCGATGCCTTGTTTAATCTGATACTGTTCAATACCAGGCGGTTCAACCCTTCATGCAGTCTTGTTCTCATGGAGGTGCTCTGTTTGTCAGCATGTACTACATATTGCTTTCCCTCTGGTGACCAAAATTTTACCCTGCGAAGATGGCAATCAATGTTGGCCCGAAAGCTAGCCAACCAGTCCATGCCAAAGATGATATTGTACTCAATCATATCGAGTACTAGATAGTTGAACTCAAATCTGAATCCAACGAGTTCAGTGTTCACTGCTGTGCATATAAGCCCCAATGATTGTCTCCGACAGGGGATACAATAGTGAGTGATGCGGACAGGTTTTGTACTAATGTGCCAGTAGCGGATATGAATGCAGCAGATACAAAGGAGTGGGATGCTCCAGAATCAAATAATGCGAAGGCATAGGAACTACTGAATACTTCCATACCTTGAATCACGGAGTGATCCACTGCTGCTGGAGGAGCTAAGGTAAACAGCCGTCCAGATCCTGTAGGGTTAGGCTCCCGTCCCGCCTGATTGTATGCCCTGGTCCCTCGTGAATGAGTTCGTCTGGCTGGTGGGCGAAAGAAACCCCTGGAATGAGTGGGTCCGCTAAGCTGTGGGCATTCCCTCCTGAAATGGCCCTGCTGGCCACAATGGAAACATGTGCCCTCAACTCGGGGGACCTGAGAGACTGATGCTGATGGGGAGGGCTGATTGGGACGAAAGCCCCTTGTTGACCCAGTGGAAGGTGAGGGTCTCCCAAAGTTAGGTCGAAACCTCTTGTTGGGATGAAATGTACCTCCCACACTATGACCTCAGCGGTTGTCCACAAACCACACTGTCTCGACCATCTCCTGCTCCGCTATAGTGGCCCTGCTGACCACCTCTGCCAGTGTGTAGGTGCCTTGAAGATGGTCACCTTGGTCTTAATGCTCGGTCGAAGGCCTCGCTCAAACTTGCGAGCCCTTCGGTACTCCGCATCTACCATATATAGGGCATAACAAGACTGACTGAGGAACTCCTGATGGTACTTTGCCACCATCAAGGTGCCTTGAACCAAAGATAGAAATGCTTGGGTGTGGCGCTCCTTCTCCTCCTAGGGAAAGTAATGGTCCAAAAACGTAGTTGAGAACTGCTCCCATGTCATTGCAGTCCTTTCCCTTTCCGGAATGAGCGCTCGTTGTCGCTCTATCACTTCGCACCATTTACCAGCATCATCAATTAGTTGTGATGTAGCCAGCAATATCTTGTCTTCATGACTCGAGATCTTTAGTAGGGTCAGGATCTGAGTAATTTTCTTCAACCAGTTTTCTGCTCCGATAGGCCCTTCTTTCCCTTTGAAGTAAGGGGGGCGCTGTTGTTGGAAATCCCTGACCATCCTCAGGTCATTGGCATCACTGGTGTTCACATTTCCGTTCGTGTGCTGTTGAAGAACAGATGTGACCACCACTGGGACCAAGTTTTGCAGTTCGGGAGGCACCACGGGTATGTTCACGCTATTTTGTTCCTCTAATGGATGAGGTTGTTGCACCTCCTCTTCATCCCCATGTGTGGGTGTTGTCGGGTTCTTCTTCTTCTTGGAGGCATTTTTCCTAAGTCATTGAAAACATCATTGACTTAGTTTCTTCGTAAAGTTTGTGTTTCACACTTTTGGGGAAATTGCCAAATAAGCACTCTTTGTATTTCTTTGTTTTTTGGGAAATTTCCTAAGTATCACGTCTTTGTTTCTCAACTTGGGAATATTGAGGAAATATCTCCTAATTTGCTATGTTTGATAAATCCAATTTATAGTGACTATCCTTCCCTTGCTATCATTCCTTTTTCGTCAAGTGTTGCTCTCAGACTGAATGTTTCAGTCTGAGTCTAACGAAGTAAATTAATCCGGCTCTTGTGCAGCGGACTCCGAAGAGTAGATCAGTTGGGATTATTAACTGTAAGTGAGACATGATACCATCTTAATCTTACTTTGAAAGATTCAACCTTCCCGTTTCGCTTTGATACCAACTGTAACACCTCTTCCTTTTTCACTCGCCGAAAATCAGAGTCTATAATTATTTTAAAATAAAAGAGTGAGAGAGAGCGGGACGCCACTACGCGAACTAAGTCCGAGCTTCCAAAGTCCGACCCTTAACTAGCCAACCATATGTGTACGTGCACCAAGTCCACTAAAACGGTTCACACGTACTCAAGTTAAACATGCGAAATAAAACATAGATGCGGAATTATAATAGAATCATAATTCTATTCCATTTTAGATAGCAAGGTAATCCATTACTTAACAATGATTATCTTAAGTTAACATATCCAAAATAAACATTCCAAACCATAGCAAATAATCTAAGTTATTACAGTCCGAATGCTAGCTACTCAAATTACATTGTCCATGTATAATTTAAGTAAAATGAAACTAAAACATCCAAGCTCCTAAGCTTGGCTCCGATCATGTTCATCGTCTTGTCCATTTCCTGTGTCATCAAGTAGGGTAGAAGTAGGGCATTAGACAACGCGCCCAGTAGGTATTCCAAGTAGGGTCAACACATGGGTTAGTATAAATATCACGTAGATAACATAATATCAAAACCATGTAAAACAATGCCATGCCATGGGTGTCATATGCAATGAATCCCACCCATCATCCATAACACAATCACAAAACATCCTCTTGATGGAATCTCCTCATCAAGGTATCCCTCACGAATACCTTACGGACGCTCCGAGGGAGCGTGGTCTCCGGTTACAAATCAATCATACAACCCTCTCGATGGATAATGCACATCGAGGTACTCTCACGAATGCCTTACGGACGCCCCGACGGAGCGTGGTCTCTGGTTACATATCATCCTTCCCATGCCATGCATGAGATGCAAATGTCCACATGCTATGTAATAGTATATATCATAGCATTAAAATCTCATCATTAAAATATATCATTTGATAATAGAATAAGTCAAGTAAAACATTCACATATACATAATCCATGGTTTTCAAAAGAGGTAGAATCCTACCAATGACCAACTAATGTGTCCTTGCGTTTTCGTCCAAAAACCGCTCGCCGATCGTATACCGCTTGTGAGGTCCCGTAACCTTATTACATAACAATAAATCAAACCTATGTTCCATTTGATTTCCAACCATGTTTAAGTCCATAAACATACCTTAGTGGGGTTCGGCCATACAACGTGGCCGAACCTCACTCACATGGTTTTGGTCCCTCTTTTGATTTAACCAATCACACATAAGTTAATCATTTAGTATTAATAAACCCTAAGTCTACAAGAAAACATTCTCCATGGGGTTTGGCCATACACCATGGCCGAACCCATGGTCCTTCATTTCCATGATTCAATCATACATTTAGGCCACTTATACAAACCTAGATCTAAAAACATAATCCATGGGGTTCGGCCATACACCATGGCCGAACCCATGGTCCTTTAATTTACCATTTGGCCATTATGTCCTTCCATAGGCAATCACCTAATTTACTTACCCATACTTAGGTCCATAACTGATCCATAAACATAGATCCATAAATGATTCATCAAAAATCATGACATAATACAAAATGACCCATTACAATGGTTCATGGGGTTCGGCCATACATCATGGCCGAACCCATGATGTCTCATTTCCCATCTTCTCCTTTAAATCATTTTCAATCTTAGATCCATAACCCAAGTCCTGTAACGCCCGCCCCTTTTCACCGTAAAATCAGAGTACATTTTTTTTTTAATTTAAAAGTGACAAAGGGCGCGGACATCACGACGCGAGTTAAGTTCTGAGCTTCTAAAGCCCGGTCCTTATCTGGCCAACCCTACGCGTGCGTGGTCCACGAGTACGGTTCACGGTAGCAAGTAAGCTCACGGACATAAAAATAATTGCGGATGATCATAGAACTATCCTACCAATTTTTAAATAGCAGGGAAGAAACATCCGTATAATTACTAAAATGCCATTAAACTGTATTGTCCAAAAATAAAATCTAAACATAGCAAGCCATCTAAGTTATTACATTCCGACAAGCTAGTTTACTCAATTTACATTTCCAAAATGAAATAATTCACTTAAACAAAATAACTAGTCCGCCTTCCCAAGCTCCTAAGCTTGGTTTCCGTCTCGCCCTTCCGGTCCGCCATCTCCTGCATCGTCAGCTAGGGTAGAAGTAGGGCATTAGAACACGCGCCCAGTAGGTCTCCGAGTAGGGCTAGCACATGGATTAGTAATAACAGCATAACGATAATAACCCAATGAAAATTGATAAACCATCATATAATGAAAATATAACATGATGCCATGCCATGGGTGTCTATGTTATGCATCCCACCCATCATCCAAACCATATAATATCATATCCTTCTTGACGGAACAAAACCTCGTCAAGGTGTCCCCATGCCTGTTCTCGGTCGCCCCGATGGAGCATGGACTCCGGTTATCAAAGTATCCCCATGCCTGCTTTTCGGTCGCCCCGATGGAGCATGGACTCCGGTTTGTTTATTTTTTTTCCGCCCATGCCATGCATGAGATGTAATGCATTATGCTATGTAATATTTATAACTCATAACCTTAAGGTATCATACATAGCCTTAATTTATAATGCATAACCTTAATCATAGTTCATAGCCATTAAATAAAATCCATCTTAAACATAGCATCCATAATTGTAAAAACCCATCATAAGATAAAACTAGAATCAATAAAATATGACAAGAATACCATCACACATCCATGGCTTACAAATAGGTAGGAATCCTACCGATCCTTTTTCGGCTTCGTCCGATAATCCGGCTACCGACACGCGTACCGCTCGCGATATCCAATACCTTATTACATACACATAATTAGTCCATATTTTAACCATTTCTAAGCCCATACATCATATCTTAATTATATACATTTCTTTGTCTAAAAATTCATTCATGGATTCAGGTCCATTAATGACCCATCACCCATATCTCAAGATCATTAAATCAGCCACTTAATTGAACCTAAACTCCATTAATTTAATCATATACAAACACATTAACCTTAGGCCAAACCGGTCTACATACATCACTTAGTTCCATCACACATTTGACTTATCATTTTTGATCATCATAAACTACATTTTTGGAATCCATGAATGTCCCCTTTAATCATGCCATATTCCTCATTTACTAATCCATATACATACACCTTCATCTTAGTCCTTAATTGGTTCACACAAAATGGGTCCATTGGTGTCTCCTTAACCATAATATAACAACACTAGAATTTAGCCATTTAAATATTCTAATCCTTACCCATTTACTTTAAAAATCAGTACGTCTATGACCCATTGGGTCCAAATGGGGTAATTGATCCATTTGCTTAAGCCTTACCCAATTATTTAAAATCAAACCTACCCTTAATCCATTGGGTATTAATTGGGTAATCAACCCAATCCTTACCCATCTGAGGTCCATTTCAACTTTTTAGATCTCAAATTCCATTCATTCACAATTTAAATAGACCAATCCAATATATAATACGAAATGGAGAATCCGGGGTGTTAAAGGAATCTTCAAGAAGCACACATCAAGGAGAAAGACTTTCAAGGCAAGTACTTCTTAGTTTTATTTTATTTTTAAAACCTTTAACCCGTAAGTGGATTAAGGAAGCTAGGTTCTGAAATCACTCTAAAAAAATCTAGTGCGTCATATCTGGCACATGCAGTGGGCAGAATTCCCAGCCGATTGACTGAGGTGGAATTTCTACTCTAATTGTGAGAGTGTAAGTCCCCACTTAGTGAATTTGGAGATAGCTTAAGGTGGAGTTAGGCCTAACAATGGATGTAGGTTAGCAAACCAAACCACTATATATCTTGTGTCCTTGTACTTGTGGTGTTAGAGTTAATTTCTTGTGTTTATTGCTTAATCACATTTTCTAACACACACATACTTGATTATTTTATCTGTTGCACTTAATTAATCAATTAAGTTAATTTTAAAAAAGACCAATGAATTTGGATTGACCTATTCACCCCCCTCTAGGGCCAATCGTATTGTTCTAGCTCCCAAGGGAACTTTTAATTGGTATCAGAGCCTAGTGCTCCGTATAAGGATTTAACCATCCGAGTAGATCCAAGCTAGAACACCATGGGAGACAGTCATGCAATATTGAAACCTTCTTATCTCGATGGAACAAACTATGCCTCATGGAAGGCTAAAATGAGAATTTTTTTTTGTTTCCATTCGTCGGTATGGGATATTGTTAAGAATGGATGGCAACAACCAATGAAGAAAAGACGATAGGAACCACATCATCTGTGGTGATGAAGCCCAAACCTTATAGCTCTTGGTCCCTTGCTGAGAAAGCTTCTCAGACAGATGATGGTTGTAACGCCCCGCCCTTTTTCACTTGCTTTTAGCAAAAAAAGAGTGATAGAGAGCGGAATGTCACGACGCAAGTTAAGTCCGAACTTCTAAAGTCCAACCCTTAACTGGCCAACCCTACGTGTGCATGGACTAAGTCCATGAATACGGTTCACACGTATTAATATAAACATGCGGATTATAATAGAACCTAGATCTATTCCTTTTTAGATAGCAAAGTACTTCAAGTCTTTAACCATAATTAAACTTAACTTAAATATCCAACAAACTATTCAAACCATAGCAAAATTATCTAAGTTATTACATGCCCGAAATCTAGCTATCAAATTACAAGTCCATGAGTAACTTAAACAAAATATAATCCAATCACATATCCAAGTTCCTATGCTTGGCTCCGATCACGTTCATCGTCCCTTTCCTTTCCTGTGTTATCCACTAGGGCAGAAGTAGGGTGTTAGAACAACGCGCTGAATAGGTATTCCATTTAGGGTCTACACATGGTTAGTACAAATCATATATAATAACATAATATCAAAACCATATAAAAACAATGCCATGTCATGATGTCAAATGTAATGAGTCCCACCCATCACAAGTACATATAACCTCTTGATGGGATTCTCATCATCAAGGTACCCCCACAGTGGTCTTTCGGACGCCCCGACAAAGTGTGGTCCCTTCAGTTATCTATTGATGGGAAATGCACATCAAGGTATCCCCACAGTGGTCTTTCGGACGCCCCGACGGAGTGTGGCCCCTCCGGTTACATATCCTCCCTCCCATGCCATGCATGAGATGCAAAAGTCCACATGCTATGCAATTATACAAATTATAGCATTTAAATCTCATATTTAGAACATAATATTTTTATGACATAACTCATCAAAATAAACCAAATAAACCATATTACATAAACCATGTTTTCAAAGAGGTAGAATCCTACCAAAGACCATTAAAGTGTCCTTGCTTCTTAAACCAACAACAGCTCACGATCGCGCCCGTTTATGAAGTCCCGTCACCTTGTTACATATCAATAAGTCAATCCCATATTCCATTTGATTTAACATTAGGTCTAAGTCCATAAAACACAACCTTGTGGGGTTCGGCCATACACCATGGCCGAACCTCACTCACTTGGTTTTAGTGCCTCTCTTGATTTATTACTCCATCACCACTTAGTTAAACACTTAACAATTAATCATCCACCATTGGTAACCACACAAGTCCATAAAACATTCCTCATGGGGTTCGGCCATACACGATGGCCAAACCCATGATCTTTCATTTTCTTGCCTATATTTACAACTTTGCCAATTATACAAATCCATAACCATTAACATAATCCATGAACACAGATATATAATTAAATCCCTTATTTCCTTGTTCAATCCTCCATTCATTTAAACATGCATAACAACTCTAAATGTTCCTTTAACATGTTCCATCAAATGGTTCATTAAATGGTTCATGGGGTTCGGCCATACACTATGGCCGAACCCATGATATCTTATCTCCATATTTCATCATCTTAAGTTCATACACAAGTCCCTCCATGGAAAGGTTTATATCATATCCTTGGATCTTTATTTACAACTCCAAGTCCATACACATGACTTCATTTAAATCTTCCATGATCATCAAATACTCTTCCATGGGGTTCGGCCATACAACATGGCCGAACCCTATGGTTCCTTATTTTCCTTTAAATTGTATCATACCCATATGGTTTGATCTTTTAGTGGTTCCCATTCACACACATCCATCTAAAACCCTTTAAAATCATAAGCATACATCTATGATTTCCATCTTTCCAATCCATTAAAAAAATATAACCCATGTCTTTCTATGGGGTTCGGCCATGCACCATGGCCGAACCCTATGGTTCATCATTTCCATTAAAACAACACATTCGTCCATTAATTTTCCTTCCATGGGGTTCGGCCATGCACTATGGCCGAACCCTATGGTTCCATATTTCCTCTTTTAAATCCAATCACCATGATCATAACCTTTGATGGGATTCTTGTAGATACCGTTTAAGGTTTGGCCATGTAATGGCCGGACAATGTTTCATTATTTATTAAAAATCTATCAAAATACCTACCGGTTCCGTGACTCCTCCGGTTTTCCTTCGCTCCGACTTGTTCTTCCGATCATTTCCTTCCTTAGCCTCTTCCTCCTTCCTTCTTACTTCTTTGGCCGAGAGTCAAACTTGAGAGGGAGGGAGAGTTCGGCCTTGTGTGAGAATGATAGAACTTTGAGATGAAACTCTATGTCTTTGGTCTTGAGGAGTGATCGGCCAAGAGAGAGTTTGAGGGAGAGAAACAGCCAAGAGGGGAGAGGGAGAGAGTGAGATGAATATCAAAATTGTTTTGTTCCAATGATGTGGTCGGCCAAAGATGATGGCTTTGGTAAAGCCCTTGATGTAACTCCCATTTTCCTTAACCTCTCTCCTTAATGCTCCAACGTGTGCCTTTGTTTTGAATTTGAAATGTGTAACCGTCCACCTCCATTAACTCTCCATGTGGGAGTTTCATCCATGAGATGAAACTCCAAGGCTCCAACGTGTACCTTTGTTTGAATTTGAAATGTGTAACCGTCCACCTCCATTATCTCTCCATGTGGGAGTTTCATCCATGAACTGAAACTCCAAGGCTCCAACGTGTGCCTTTTTTTGAATTTGAAATGTGTAACTGTCCACCTTCATTAACTCTCCATGTGGGAGTTTCATCCATGAGGTGAAACTCCAAGGCTCCAACGTGTGCCTTTGTTTGAATTTGAAATAAACAAAACTCCCCACCTCTCCATTAATGATTCAAGTGGGGGTTTTATCCATGAGATGAAACTCTCATTCCAACTCACCTAACTCATATAATTTAATTCAAATCAACTCAACTCACTTAACTCATCACTTTAAGATCAACTCACTCACTTGATTGCATTCCCATTTTAATTCAGCCCCATTGAATTAGGCTTGAACTCACTTGGTGGTCAACCAAATCAACCACGACCCATTGGGTACCAATTGGGCATTTTGACCCAAATAGCAACATTGACCCAATTAAATGCTCCTTACCTATTTACTTTAAATTGAACCTTATACCATAACCGTTGGGTCCTAATTGAGCCATTGCCCCAACACCTTACCCATCTAAGGTTCATATCCGTTAATTCACAATTAGAATGGCAAATTCCGTAAATATTGATAATATGGAATTCCGAAGTGTTACAATGGCAAAGCCATGAATGCCCTTAATTGTGCAATCTCTGATAGTGAGTACAGGCGGATCATGACCTGTAAAACTGCAAAGGAAACATGGGAAGTTCTTGAGAGAACCCATGAGGGCACCTCAACAATTAAGAGGTCCAAACTTCAGATCCTCCAAAATCAGTTTGATACTATTAAGATGAGGGAGGATGAAGTCTTAATGGATTTTTATTCCAAGGTAAACGACATTATAAATCAAATGTACGCTTTAGGGGAAGGGATACCCGAGGACAAGATTTGCACCAAAATTGTCTGGAATCTTGCTGAAAGATTGAAGCCCAAGGTTGTGGCCATGGAGAAGAATAGAGATGTGTCATTAATGAATATAGATGATTTGGTTGGTTCATTACAAACCTATAAACTACATTTTGAAAAACCAAAGGATAAATCAATTGTCTTGAAATCTTCCCTAAAACAGAAAAAGATTAAAGAAAATCTATCAGATGATGAACTTTCAAGTGATGAATTGGTAATGTTTGCTAATAAATTTTACAAAAAATTTGTAACAAGAAATAACTTAAGAAGAATGGATAAGGGTGAAATGAGTAAAAATTACCCAAGAATACAAGAAGAAAACAAAGGAAAAGGGAAGGAGAGAGACGTGGCTAAAGAGCCGACTTGCTTCAATTGTGGGGGGAGAGGACACTTCATGAATGAATGTCCCTCAGATAAAGTTAAGAAGGCTATGAATGTAGGTGTGACCCATGTTGAAACTTATGAATTAGAAAGTGATTCAGATGATGAGACCCAACGAAAAATTGATATATCAAAAGGTCTCATAGCCTCGATCATATGTGATCTGAAAATCTCAGAATTGAAACAGAGGATGAAAGTGAAGAAGATGAAAATCTTCAAGCCTCCTACAGTCCCTTGTTCCTTGAGAGTGAGAGGTTAGCCAAGAAACTAAACAAGGTTCAAAACAAAAACCTGAATCTCTCTAATCAAGTGGAAGATTTAAAAACTAAAAAATCTCTCCTATCCTCTAACCTGGAACTCTCTGAAAAAGAAAACTCTAAACTAAAAGAGATTAATTAAAGTCTTCAAGAACAAATACATATACATTTCAAGGATCTCAAGAATCTGTGGCATCACAATAAACTTCTTCAAGAGGATGTTAAAAAATTGTCTTTGGAAGTTAAAGAATTAAAAACTAATAAAGAAAAATTCCAAGACAAGTTTACCTAGGGAGATGAAAAACTTGAAAGACTCCTTGATTCGGGAAAACAACATGGTGATAGGTCTGGTCTTGGTGCATAATTCACTGAAGAACCTATACATCATGGGGTGTAACACCCCGGATTTTCCTTAGCTTATAAATTTATTGGATTGGCCCACTTGGATTACAATTTAATTGAATTTGAGATTAAAAAGTGGAAATTGACATTAGATGGGCAAGAAATGGGTCAATTACCCAATTAAGACCCAATGGGTCATGGGTGAGCTTGATTTTGAAGTAATTGGGTAAATTTAGTCAAATTAATTGAATTGGATAAATTAGTTCATTTAATGCATTAAAGTCCACCTCATCAAGTGAGGTGGCATGTGAGTGATGTAGCATTGCCATGGGGCATACATGTCATCACATGGAAGTCAACTAAGTAAGGATGACACATCATCAAGTGACATGACCAAAGTGGGACCCAAGTTCCATGTGGTGACCAAGTCACCACATGCAAGGCCGACCATGACATGGGTTGACTTGGTCAACCACTAGTGAGTTCAAGTCTTGAATTAAGTTTTGTTTGAGTTGAGAAGATGAAGGGATCAGATGGATGTTGTAACGCCCCGCCTTTTTTTTTCACTTGTCGAAAATCAGAGTATATTTAAAAAAAAAAAAAATACGAGTGAGAGAGAGCGGAGAGATGTCACGATGTGAGTTAAGTTCGAGTTTCCAAACCCGACCCTTAACTGGCCACCTTTACATGTGTGTGGATTAAGTCAACTAAAACATTTCACACGCTCTAAGAATACTTGCGGAATTATCATATGAATAAAAATACCATTCATATACATGACATTAATAAGCAAGGAAGCCAATCACCATAAAAATTAACCGAAATGTAAATATCATCAAACCATAGCAAAATAATTCTAAGTTATTACAATCCCAAAAGTATCAATTCTCTCAATACATCATTCCAAAATCAAGCTAAGTAATTTAAGAATAAATCTGCCCAAGCTCCTACGCTTGGCTCCCATCTTGTCTCATGTCCTTCTCATTTCCTGTTCCATCATTATAGGGTAGAAGTAGGGCGTTAGTCAACGCGCCTAGTAGGAATTCCAAATAGGGTTATGTGCACATAGGATCAATATAGAAAACATCATATTTGTAAACCATCTCACAAGTAATAAAATACAATGCATAATATCCAAAACATCATCATGCTTACTTATGCATCATGCCATGGGTGTCAATGTCAAATGATCACTCACCCACTTCCATATCCATCCATATCATATATATAAACAGTTTCCTTGATAAATACAACCATATCAAGGTGTTCCCTTGACCAATTACGTCCGCAGTGCTTTGTGACAGCACCACTAGGTCACTGTTATACCTCCCCACGTATGTTAATCGGAATTACCGATGGAGCGTGGACTCCTCCCTCTGTGAAGGGTTTTTGGACTGGTTACCCCGGAGCTCTTTGGCCTAGACTTCGTAGTACTCATTTCTAACAAACCCGGACAAGGCCAACATATCAATAGTTTACATAGCTTCATACAAGCTAGTCTCAAGCTCCAAGTCATGTCCGAACAACTCATAACTTGGTTTGTTGTCCCATATATACCCTCCCATGCCATGCATGAGATAATGTATGTAAATATGCCATTTCATTTCAAATCACATGTTACCATCGAAAACAGTTCATAAACATATACATTTATTTAACCAAATAAATCATTATGTTTGGAAATAAAAACCAGTAACACAATTATATATAAGATCCACATGTATATCAATAAGGTGGGAATCCTACCCACGTCCAATTTACTGTCCTTGCTGTTTTTGTGAGGATCACATTCAATGATCACGTCGAAACGAATCGCAAACCCTTTGCGAATCTCTTTTCCTTATTAAATTCAATCGCATACAATAATCAATTTAATTATTCATTTAATTTTAACCATCCCTTACATCCTTCCAGATAGACTGAAACATCTGGACAATTAATTAAAATTTAAACTTTTCAATTCAGTCGACTGAATCATGCCCGAATACTGTTCTCTGTCTAACCCGCAGGATTTCAGTCGAGTGAAATACATATTCAGTCAGCTGAAACATGGCTTGGAATTGTTTAACCTTGACTCGTAACCTTTCAGTCGACTGAATCATAGATTCAGCCAACTGACTCTGAGTCAAACCCTCTGTATTCTCGGTCAATCCTCTTTCAGGATAGATTCAGTCGGCTGACTTTGGATCAGTTCATCTGTGTGGTCTGTCATTATAGATTCAGTCGACTGAATCATCAACCAACAATTTACATGTTTGAAAAGTATACATTCAGTCGCCTAAAACACGCCAGATCCTTTTACTTATTCGATTCGTCTATGTTCAGTCGACTGAATCTTAGATTCAGTCTATTGAACCATCAATAAATCTCATATATTTAACCCAGTCCATGTTCAGTCAACTGAATCACAAGATTCAGTTGGTTGAAACTCACAGAAACTTATTTCTGTTTTGGCCAATACCAGTTCAGTCGACTGAATCCCAGATTCAGTCGACTGACTGTTTCTTAGTCCTCATTGTTTGCATATTTGGCTTGACCCTTCTTCATGAAATTCACTCCTAATATTATTTAACCATAAATAATATCATTCACATAACTCTTAGTGAGTTTACTCTACCCTCTAGCCAAAGCTAGAGTCTTTTCATAATACATTCCAATCTTAAGCCATTAAAACATGATTCTGAATTCAGTCCTTTGGTTGTTGGTTTCCAACACATATCCATTCCTCAAATGGATTTCCAATTCCATGGCCCTATGATAGTTTGGCCAGTCCTTTCAACCAACCTGGAACCCATAGGTTCGGCCACACCATGGCCAAAACTATGGCTTACTCTTAATCTTAATCCTATGTTATTAAACTTAAAACCATACCTTCTTCCCCGTCTCCTTCGTTTCTTTTTTATCTAAATTCCTTCTTTAATCCTTCTTTCATTCCTTTGTTGTTCAGTGATCCTCTAAGTGTAGAGAGAGAGAGAGAGAGAAAGAGAGAAAGAGAAGAGAAATCTTGGTGCAAGAGATGAAGTGGTCGGCCAAGGGGTGTGAAGTGCCCCTTGGTTGGTATCCCCTTTGTAACAGCCAAAGACTCTTCCACTTCCCCTCTTTAAAGTTTTGTCTAACCAAGGAGTCCCTTGGTTTTAACCAAGGAGACCCTTGGCTTAAGCCACTTTGCCTTCCAACAATTTTCCTTGGGTTTCATCCCCATGAGATTGAAACTTTCCATCTTCCCAACTCACTTAATTCGATTTAGTCTTGGACTCAATTGAGTTCACTCATGGCTGATCAAGTCAACCATGACTTAGCTGACCATACATGTGATGGCATGGTCACCACATGTAACACCCCGATTTCTCAATGAAGTGGATAATTACGAAAATGCCCCTAGTTTGGTAAATTAATTATTTTGTGATGTAAAATAAGGAAATGGTGGGCCCCATTGCTCAAATTAAGGTCATATGAACACATTGTAAATATCAAGTAGATTGGATGGGTAATGAACATAAATTGGGTCGAAAATGGCTAAATGGGTCAAAGGGCCCAATTGGACCCAATGGGTCATAATGGATAATTTGACCATTGTATATGCTCAAATTAAATGGGGTCAAGCTGAACTGATTGGAAATCAGGTAGAGAAAAATTGGGTAGGCTTGAAACACAAGTGAAAACCAATTAAAAATGGCAAAAATCAGCCCATGAATGGGTCATATTGTCAAAACGGGTCAAGGGGCTGATTGGGGACCCAATTGGTCAGGTTAACTAAGTTGACCACGGATGATCGTGTGGGCCCTCAATTGAACTCAAGTGTGAGTTAATTCAGCTTGAGTTGGACTGATTTGAAGTGAGTTTGATTTAAGAAAAGAGTTGACTCAAGTATGGAGCATTAAATGTGATGAGTTGGATGAGTTGGGTTAGAATAAAAATACCATGAATCTAGTGAGTTAAGGGGAGGTGGAAATGAGTTGTAATCTCACACAACACCTGATCAAACCCATCTCAGCCGTTGAGTGTGAAGGGGTGCTTTGGCAAAGCCAAAAGACACCAAGGTTGTGCGGCGCCCATCCATCGAATGGATGCAACGTTTGGCACCAAGGGGTGCAACGTTTGGCACCAAGGGCTGTCTTGGTTGACACCCAATGCCCCATCGGTTTTGGTAAAATTAATTGAGGGAAATAAATGGGAGATGGGGCTGAAAACTATAAAAGAAAAGTATTACCTTTCTTGGCGGATTCTTACATAGAATATCCAAGAAATTCCCATCTCTCTCTCCCTCTCTTCTAGTTCATTTTCTTGGCTGAACAGCAGAGGTTTTGGCACCAGTTAATCAAGCATAAACCAGCAAGGAATTAAGGAAATAAAGAAGAAATAAAAGGGAGAAACCAAGGATCAAAGACAAGAGGAAAACTTGGAAAATTTGGTAAGTATTTATGTGTTATTTTGGTTTAATAACATGGAACAAATGGGGTGTGTATTGGGCCATGGTTATGGCCGAATACACCAAGGTTTTAACCTTGATTAATAGAGGTTTAAAAATGGTAAAGATGACCATTGGGTTCGGCCACCATGGAGGGCCGAACCCCATGTAAAAGATAGGTTGGTTTGATGTTTTGAAACATAGAAACCATGGAGTTTTTATGGACTGTTTTTGAGGTTTCTTTAATATTCAAATGCATGTTTTTAAAGAGGGTTAAAAACATGGACTTAGATAACATAAGGACTAAAGTTATCATGGGTCTAAACAGTGGATAAAATTGATGAATTGGACCATTTGGATCGGCCATCTTGGATGGCCGAATCCCATGAAATGTTATGGTCATTTGGACAAAGTGATGAACTTATTTGGATGGCTTTGAGAGGTAAAAATGCAGTAGTGTTATACTGATTAATACTTGTCAAAATGTGACCTAAAACATATACATAAGGACCAAGACATGGACATAGGGTTCGGCCACTTTGGATGGCCGAACCCCATGATAGTTTTTGATGATGTTGGTGAGTTTAAAACCATATAAAATATGGTGTTTGATGTGATTTGTTGAAGTTTAACTCGCTGTTATTTGTTGGCCAACATAGGGCTGAACCATGTCAATATTAGGGTTAAGTTATGGATTCAAATCGTGGGTGGATGATGGACAAAATAAATCAATAGAGCCATTGGGTTCGGCCATGCACATGGCCGAACCCCATGGGGCTGTTTTTGGGATGAATGGACTAAGTATATGGGTTAAGTTTGTTATTATTTCCATGATTTCATAAAGGGTTTGAAGTATTTTAATGGAGAACCATTTGATGACAGATAAGTGTGGAACAAAAATCAGATTTGGTGAGGTTCGGCCATGAGGTATGGCCGAACCCTACTAAGGGTCTTTGGTGACTCTATTGTGTAGCCGATTTTGTGATTGAATTAAGGGAAAGAATGATTTATTGATCAAAGTGGAATAATCATGTGTATGGTTGTATGAACCCTACCAAGACATGTTTAAAGGGTTAAGTATTTAAGAGTTGACTAAATAAAGTAGGAAGTTAAATCCTAAGTTGGTGATGTTCGACCATGGGCATGGCCGAACCCCACATGATGTGGTTGGGTCTTAGATGTGAATGAACAAGTAAATGATAGTATGATTTACTGATTGTCATATGGTCAAGGTATCGGAAGTTGAACGACGTGCAAGTCGTGAGCAAGTGACGCTTTAAGAAAGAACAATCACCGAAGCGAATCTTCAGTAGGTTTCCTACCTACTTGTAACCACAATTTATGATTTGGTTTTATTATGTTCTTATGAGATATGTGGTATTTGAGTTACGTTACAAATGTGGTTTTGAATGATGAGTTAAGTATTTACAAATGACATACAATGCATAGACATCTCATGCATGGCATGGGATGATGATTGTGGAAATCGGAGCCCACACTCCGTCGGAATATCCGAGATGCAATGTGGGGCCTCCTTCGGTGGTGAAAGTCACCCCAGGAGAATTGACAGGTGACTATGGAAACCGGAGTCTGTACTCCGTCGGAATGTCCGAGATGCAATTGTGGGGCCTCCTTCTGCGGTGAAATGTCACGCCAGGAAAATCTAACAGGTTGATATGAGACACGGCAAGTAAAGGCTATATGTATGTATGATGGGGTGGGACTCATTACATTTGCATACATACATAGCATGTTTTCATATGTTTTTGATAATCAGATATTATGATATATGTGCATGTTTTTATATGCTATCCATGTGGTAGCCCTGATCGGGAACCTACTGGGCGCGTTGATCTAACGCCCTAATTCTATCCTTAGAGGATAACACAGGAACAAGGAAGGGAAAAGAGAAGGTCGATGACCGGGAGGGGAGCCAAGCCTAAGTGCTTGAATGATGAACAGGATTACTTATGTACTGTCATTTGAATTATATTTTGATGGACATGTAATAAGTTAATACTTGCTATGGTTTGATTAAACTATTAACTATGGATGGTTGTTTATCTTAATTATCAATTGAGACTGTTACTTGCTATCTGTTCATATTATTTCCGCAGTTAGTCTAGTTTATTCCGCATGTTGTTGTTAGTTCCATGTGTAATTTATTATCATGGTCTAGTCCATGTACACATGGGTGGCCAGTTAAGGTTCAGACTTGAGTAGTCTGAACTTAACTCGCGTCGTGACGCCCCCCGCTCTTGTTCACTCTGTGTTTCTTTCAAAAGAAATTTTCAGACTCTGATTTTTAAGAAGGGTGAAAAGGGCGGGGCGTTACACCACATGGCACGTGGGTCACATCCTTGCCATATCACTTGATGGTGTGGCACCTTGCCTAGTTGGCTTCTATGCATGCCATGTGGCAATGCCACATCACCCACATGCCACCTCACCGATGAGGTGGATTTAATGTGTGAGTTTTAATTGGGTAGCTGACCCAATTACTTTAACCTTACCCATTTACTTTAAAATCAAGTTTACTATAACCCATTGGTTTCCAATTGGGTAGTTGACCCATTTAATTAGACTTTACCCAATTAATTTAAAATCCAGATTACTTATGATCCATTGGGTCTTAATTGGGTAATTGACCCAATTCCTTACCCATCTAAGGTCCATTCTAATTATTTAATCTTAAATTTCATTGAATCTGTAACACCCCGAATTTTCAAGTTATAAATATTTATGGAAATTGCCCATTTAAATTAGGAATTAATGGATATGGACCTTGGATGGGTAAGGTGTTGGATCAATTACCCAATTAAGACCCAACGGATTGTGGATATGGTTTAATTGAAATAAATGGGTGAGATTTATTTAATTGGGTCAAGATTGTCAATTGGGTCAAATGCCGAATTGGGACCCAATGGGTCATGGTTGACTTGGTTGACCACCAAGTGAGTTCAAGCTTAATTAGGTTGGGGCTGAATTAAGTTGGAAATGGAATCAAATAATTGAGTTGATTTAAGTGAGTTAAATGAGTTGAATTAAAGAGGTGAGTTGAGTTAAATTGATCAGTTGAGTGGAAGTTAATGGGACCTTAATCTTAAGTGAGTGGTGTGGGAAGGTAGAGAGATGCATCTCATGGTACCCAAGTCAAGGCTTCATGTTGGAGACATGGGAGTTTCATCTCATGGGATGAAACTCCAAATAGATCATTAATGAGGAGGTGAAAGGTCTTTGGAGGTTACACAAGGCATGCACGTTGGATGAGATGGAGGGTTTCCATCTTGAGGGTCAAATGGTGGGAGTGTTTCATCTCATGGATGAAACCTCCAAATGGAACATTAAGGAGGGAGGTGAAGGGGCATGGGAGTTACAAAAGGGGTATCAACCAAAGGATACCACCCTTGGCTGAACTACATTGGGCAGCAAAGAGAATTATTTGCTTTATCTCATCTCTCACTCAAGGCCGATCCCCCTCTCAAGACAAAGGACTTAGAGTAGTTTGATCTCAAGCTCCTCTCTCTCTCAAACCTACACCCTTTGGCCGAACCCTCTCTTTGGGTTTTCATCTCAAGACCTCTCAAGTTCACACTCGGCCAAGGATCAAGGAGGAAGAAGAAGATCACAGGAACAAGAAGGAGTGAAAGAAACCGGAGGAGTCGCGGAATCGATAAGTACCGAATGAGATTTTATTAAGTAAGATGGTCAAGGAACATGGTTCGGCCATTGCATGGCCGAACCCTAATCTTGTTGTGGCTAAGGACTTATGCATTACCATATGGGGAAATGGTGGATGATCAAGGATCATGGTTTGGCCCTTGCATGGCCAAACCCTAAATTTTATATACAGGAACCATCAAGGGCCAAAAAGGGGTGGAATGAGGTTCGGCCATGATGTATGGCTGAACCCCATCAAAGAATCAATCAAGGTTGAATGATACATTTAAAGGAAATGATGAACCATAGGGTTCGGCCATGTTGTATGGCCAAACCCCATGGAAAAGATATTAGTGATTTTTAATGGATTTAAAGGATGAAAAATCATAGATGTATGTTAGTGACTTTAAAAGGTGTTAAAGGATGATAATGATGGGAGATTATGGATAATTTTAAGTAGGTCTTAAATGTTGGAAAACATGATCTAATATGTTATAATGGTGAAGAACCTTGGACCATGGGCTCGGCCATGTTGTATGGCCGAACCCCATGGAGAAGTATTAATGGTTTTAAAGGTGGTTAAACCATGGAAAGGTATTAAGGTTTTAAGAGGGTTTAAATGATGGAAATAGTGGAGGAATGTTAATGGTGGTAAATGGGTCTAAATGATGTAAAGGGTGGAGAACCATGGACCATGGGTTTGGCTATGATGTATGGCCGAACCCCATCAAAGATTATGATCATGGTTATTTGATTTATGAGAGAAAGTGATGAACCATAGGGTTCGGCCATGTTGTATGGTCGAACCCCATGGGAAAGGTTATTAATGATTTTAAAAAGGTTTTAAATGGATGTATTGTTGATGGACTTGGATGCAATTGGATCATGAAAATAATGGAAGTATGTTGTTGGACTTTGAGTTGTAAATAATGACCTAAGGGTATGATTAAACTTCCCCATGGAGGGACTTGATTTATGGACCCAATGTAGTAAATGATTTAAAGAGAGGATTAAAATGGGACACCATGGGTTCGGCCATGTTGTATGGCCGAACCCCATGAACCATTTCAGTGGATTATTTATGATTCTAGACATGTTTAAATGAATGAAATGTTTAGTCATGGATCTATGTTATGGACTTAAGTATGGGTCAGTAAAATGATGACCTATGGAAGGAATGAATGGACAAATGGTGATGGACCATGGGTTCCGCCATGGTGTATGGCCGAACCCCATGGATCATGTTTTGGTTTTAGACATGCATAAATGGCCTAAATGAATGATTGAATCATAGAAAATGTTTTATGGATTTAGGGCTTCCATTAATGTAAAACTAATGGAATGATGTTGGGACTTAAGTTATGCATATGTAAGCTAAGTGAGTAGCCATGGAAAGATTAATGGCAAAGAGGTAAATATGGGTGAAAATGATGGACCATGGGTTCGGCCATGGTGTATGGCCGAACCCCATGGGGAATGTTTTATGGATTTTGGGTGTTAATAAGGTTAAATGATTAACTTATATGTGTTTGGTTTAATGAATCAAAGATGGCATGATCTTGGACCAACATTGGTTAGAATGATCAAAGATCAAAAAGAGGGACTCAAAAGCCAAGTAAGTGAGGTTCAACCATGTTGTATGGCCGAACCCCACTAAGACATATTTATGGACTTAAGTACGGTTGGAAGATAAATGGAACGGTGTTTTGATTGATTGATATGTAATAAGGTAACGGGACTTCACAAGCGGTGTACGATCGTGAGTGGTTTCCGGACGAAAATGCAAGGACACTTTAGTGGTCATTGGTAGGATTCTTACATCATTGAAACCATGGATATGTATTATGTATTTATGATGATTTTATTTCATGTTTGATAAGTTATTTTGGTGTCAAATAATATGTTGCAATTATGGGATTTTCATGCTATATTTTGTAATATTCCATAGCAAGTTGGCATTTGCATCTCATGCATGGCATGGGAGGGATGAAATGTGACCGGAGATCCACACTCCGTCGGGGCGTCCGTAAGACAATCGTGGGGGATACCTTGATGTGCATTATCCCATCAAGAGGTAACCGGAGACCACACTCCGTCAGGGCATCCGTAAGACAACTGTGGGGATACCTTGATGATGAGTTTTCCATCAAGAGGATACTATGTGTTTTGGTGATATGGGTGATGGGTGGGACTCATGACATATGACACTCATGGCATGGCATTGATTCAGCATGATTAAGATCTCTATTATCATGCACTGTTTCTGGTTTTATATATATGATTGAATCTCTATTATCATACACTGTTTCGGATACCATGCTTTACAAGTACTGTATGATGTATTATATCTAGATTTTTATACTAACCCATATACTTGACCCAAATTGGAATACCTACTGGGCGCATTGTCTAACGCCCTACTTCTACCCTAGTGGATGACACAAGAATTGAAGGGAATGATGAACGTGATCGGAGCCAAGCATAGGAGCTTGGATATGTTTTAGTTTCGTTTAACTTAAGTTATTCATGGACTATGTATTTGAATAGCTAGCATTCGGGAATGTAATAACTTAGATTATTCGCTATGGTTTGAATGTTAACTTCAGATAATTATTATTAAGTGATGGACTCCTTGCTATCTGAAATGAAATAGAATTGTTATTCTATTATATTTCTGCATCTATGTTTTATTCCACATGTTAACTTGAGTACGTGTGAACATTTTAGTGGACTTGGTCCACGTACACATATGGTTGGCCAGTTAAGGTTCGGGCTTTGGAAGCTCGGACTTAGCTCACGTCGTGACATCCCATTCTCTCTCACTCTTTTATTCAAAGAAAAAAATAGACTCTGATTTTCGGCGCGTGAAAAAGGGCGGAGCGTCACAGAATCACACTTTAAATAAGCCATTCCGATAGATAATCATGAAATGAAAAATCCGTGGTGTTACAAATGTCTTGTCTAAGTACATTGTACTTAGACACTTGGGAACCCAAGGGTCTTCATCTCAAGAGCCATGAAGCCACCCTTGGGAAGCCAAGTTACTCTTTGGTTAAGCCAATGGTCTCCTTGGTTAGACCAAGCTATTATGAAGAGGGAGGGAAGAGTTTAATGTTGTTATATAAACACACAAACCCAAGGGGCACTTCAAACCCCTTGGCCGACTCCTCCTCCTTGATCAAGGAATTTCTCTCTACTCCTCTCCTCTCTCTCTCTCTCTCTCACCGCTACCTCCATATTGGAGACTCTGAAGAACAAAGAAAGGAGAAGAAGAATTAAGGAAGAAGAGACAGACCAAAAGAAAAGAAGGAGATTGAAGGAAGGTATCTTTAAACTTAATAAAATAGGATTTCATCTAAGGGAACCATAGGTTTAGCTATGGTGTGTCCGAACCCATGGGTTCCATGATTGGTTGGAATGAATGGTCAAAATTAAGGCCATAGAGTTGAAAATCCATCTAAGGCATGGTTATAGGTTGAATCAAAACAACCATAAGATTAATCCGAACCCATGCTATGATACTATGATTGGATGAATTATGAAAAAAACCCTAACCTTGGCTAGTGGGTAGTATAAGTTTATTAAGTTGAGTATTGAAAATAGAATCCATGTTTAAAAAAGATTAAGAATGGATTTCAAGGAGAAGGGCCTAACAATGCATGCAAACATAGATAACTGATAAAAAGTCAGTCGACTGAAAGAGTGTTGCCCAAGCACACAAAGGATCCGTATGTGTTTCGACTGACTGAATTTTATGATTCAGTCGAGTGAAAATGTACTGGCCGAGCACACAAAGGATCTGACCCAAAGTCAGTCGACTGAAAGTACGCTGGCTAAGCACAGATGTAATCTGTTGGTAATTCAACCGACTGAATCTTGTGATTCAGTCGACTAAAAGTTTACTAGCCAAGCACATATGATATCTAGTGGTATTTCAGCCGACTGAATCTATGATTTAGTCGGTTGAAAGTGTACTGGCCAAAACATGTATGATATCTAGTTGAATTTGTAACGCCCCGCCCTTATTCACTCGCCAAAAATCAGAGTATTTCTTTTTTATAAATGAGTGAGAGAGAGCGGGAACGTCACGACACGAGTCAAGTCTGAGTTTCCAAAACCTGACCCTTAACTGGTCACCATTATGTGTGCATGGACCAAGTACACCAAAACATTTCACACACTAAAGAATATTTGTGGAATTATTATATGAATATAATACTATTCATATCCATGTCATTAATAAGCAAGGAAGCCAATCACCAAATAAGTAACTGAAACTTAAATATCCAAAATATCATCAAACCATAGCAAAATAAATTCTAAGTTATTACAAACCAACATAATAGTTCTCCCAATACTTCTTTCCAAAAATCAAAATAAATAAAATAAATATAAATCTGCCCAAGCTCCTATGCTTGGCTCCCATCATGTCCCATGTCCTTGACATTTCCTGTTCCATCATCTATAGGGTAGAAGTAGGGCGTTAGTCAACGCGCCCAGTAGGAATTCCAAATAGGGTTATGTACACATAGGATCAATATAAAATCAAAATAAGTATATTATATCAAAATTGTAAAACATCTCAATAGTACTAAAAACAACACATGATCACCATATCCAAATCATGCTAATGTATGTTTTATGTCATGGGTGTCATATGCCAATGATTCCTCACCCAATCTCCATATCCAATCATAATACAAATCATATCAATAGCTTACTTGATATAATATAGCCATATCAAGGTATTTCCTTGGCCATTAACGCCTGCAGTGTTTTGTGACGGCACCACCAGGTCACTGTTATACCTCCCCACGTATGTTAATCGAAATTACCGATGGAGCGTGGACTCCTCTCTCTGCGCAGGGTTTTTGGACTGGTTACCCCGGAGCTCTTTGGCCCAAATTACACCGTACCCCTATCTAGCAATCCCGGACAAGGCCAAAATATCAATGGTTAACATAGTTTCTTTCAAGCTAGTTTTCAAGCTCCAAGTCATGTCCGGACAACTCATAACTTGGCTTACTGTCCCATGTACTCCCTCCCATACCATGCATGAGATCATGAATGCAATAATGCCATTTCATTTCAAATCACATGTTACCATCGAAAACAGTTCATAATCATATACATTTATTTAATCAAAGTAAGTCATCATGTTTGGAAATACAAAATCAGCAACACAATATATATAAGATCCACATGTATTTCAATAAGGTAGGAATCCTACCAAGGTCCAGTATAATATCCTTGCTGTTTTGTGACGTGACGTGCAACGATCACGTCGAAACCAATCGCACACCCTTTTCCGAAATCTCTTTACCTTAATGAATTCAATCGCATACAATAATCAATTTAATTATCCATTTAATTTTAATCATCCCTCACATCCTTCCAGATAGACTGAAGTTTCTGGAAACATCATATTAAATTCAACTTTTCATTTCAGTTGACTATATTAGGAATTCACTCGACTGAAACATGCCCGGATACAATCCTTTGCCTTACCCGTAGACTTTCAGTCGAGTGAATACAATATTCAGTAGGCTAAAATCCAACTCGGAACTGTTTAACCCCGACTCGTTACCTTTCAATCGACTGAATCATAGATTCAATCAACTGACTGTGAGTCAAACCCTCTGTATTCTCGGTCAATCCACTTTCAGTTGACTGAATCACAGATTCAGTCTGCTGACTTTGGATCAGATCAACTGTGTGTTCAGCCAGTATAGATTCAGTCGACTAAATCAAGGATTCAGTCGGCTGAATTATCAACCAACAATTTACGTGTTTGACAAGTAAACATTCAGTCGACTGAATCTATGATTCAGTAAATTGAAACACCTCAGATCACTTTACTTCTTCGATACGTCTATGTTCAGTCGACTGAATCATATATTCAGTCTGCTGAAACTCCCAGAAACTCTTTTCTGTTTCAGCTAACTTCAGTTCACTTGACTGAATCCCAGATTCAGTCGACTAAAAATCCTAGAAATTCTTTGCCTTTTTCTGCCAGCACTAGTTCAGTCGACTGAATCCTAGATTTAGTCGACTGACTGTTTGTCAGTCTCTTTTGTTTGATTATTTTGTAAATCCTTATTGAAATTCACCCCTAAGATTATTTAAATATAAATAATATTATACATGTAACTCTTAGTGAGTTTACTCTACCCTCTAGCCGAAGCTAGAGTTTTTTTCATTATTCTTTCAATCCTTGGTTTACAACTGGAATTCGGACATCGACTTTGTTTCCAACACATATTCATTCTTCAAATGGATATCCAATTCCACGACACTATAACAGTTTGGTCATCCCTTCAAATCAGATATGGAAACCATAGGTCCAGCCATACCATGACCAAAACTATGGTTTTCCCTTATTCTTAGTCCTAGGTTATTAAACTTAAAACCATACCTTCTTTCCCCTGTCTCCTTCATTTCTTTTTTGTCTGTCTTTTCCTTCCTCAAGCTTTCTTCTTCCTTCCTTGCTCTTCGATTATTCAACAAGTATAAAGATAGAATCGAGAGAGGGAGAGAAGAGGATAGGAAACCAAGTCTTTTGTTTCAAAGTGTGACAATCGGCCTGTAACGCCCACCCCATTTTCACCGAAATTAGAGTCATTTTTTTTTTGAATTAAGAAGTGACAACGGGCGCGGACGTCACGACACGAGTTAAGTCCGAGCTTCTAAAGCCCAGCCTTTAACTGGCCAACCCTACGTGTGCGTGGAATGAAGTCCACGAGAACGGTTCACGCGTAGGAAGTAAGCTCGCGGAATATAATTGCATACGGAACATTATAATAGAGACTATCCTACCAGTTTTAGATAGCAAGGAAGTACGGCGCTTAAAATTACTAAAATACCCCTATGTTCATAATTATATCTCAAAATGATAACGTCCAGAGTACAGTCCAAACCATAGCAAGAAACAATAATTATTACAATCCGACAAGCTAGCTACTTAAATTACATTTCCAAAATAAAACTTAAATAAAGCTAAGTAGCCGCTTTCCCCAATCTCCTAAGCTTGGCTCCCTTCGCGTCCACCGTTTCCACCGTCTCCTGCGTCATCAGCTAGGGTAGAAGTAGGGCATTAGACAACGCGCCCAGTAGGACTCCGAGTAGGGCTAGCACATGGATTAGTGATAACAAGCATACCGATAATAATATAATAAAACCATATGATGAATGTCATGCCATGGGTGCCTATGTCATGTGTCCCACCCATCATCCATATCATCATAAAATGTCATATCCCCCTTGACGGCAAAGCCTCGTCAAGGTGTTCCCATGTTTGCTTCTCAGTCGCCCCGACGGAGCATGAACTCCGGTTATAGCATATCAAGCTATCCCCATGTTTGATTCTCGGTCGCCCCGACGGAGCATGGACTCCGGTTATAGCACCTCAGGCTATCTCCATGTTTGCTTCTCTGTCACCCCGACGGAGCATGGACTCCGGTTTCATTATTTTCCCGCCCATGCCATGCATGAGATGTAAGTGCATTATGCTATGTAGTATATATATAATTCATATCCTTAATATAAAATCCATAGCATTGAAATATAATCCATAGCCTTAAAAATATCATCCATAGCATTAAAATATAATCCATAGCATTTAAAATATCATCCATAGCATTAAAGTATAATTCATAGCATTTAAAACCCATCTTAAGATAAATCATATAATTACCGAAATAAAACGAGGAAAACCATCACATATACATAATCCACGGCTTACAAAAAGGTAGGAATCCTACCGAATACCGCTTAGCATCCCGTTACGTTTTCGTTTGATAATCCGGTCGCCGATCGCGTACCGTTTGTGACGTCCCGATACCTTATTATACATTTACCATATTAGTCCATATTTTATCCATGATTAAGTCCCTAATTGATCACAACCTTAGATCCATTAATGATCCCTAATCATGTTACAAGATTATCATAATTCAGCCTTTAACTTAGCCTCATTACCATTGATTTAAATACATGCATAATTCCAAGTTTTAGCCCATTAAACATTCTCATTTGTGAGTCTAAAACGCAGCAACCCTAAGTTTCATTTAATCACTCATAATGTCATCTTAATGTACCCAAGTTCATGTCCAACCTACATGGGGTTCGGCAATGTACCATGGCCGAACCCATGGTTCCTCAATTGTGGCCAATAATTACGGTTTTGCCACTAGACTTCCATGGTTTAATATTCCCTCCATTCATGTATATTTTTGTCCATAATTCATGCACATACTTAGTCCCATTAATGATTTAATGACCATGACATAACATCCCTAACATCAGCCACTTAACTTAATTAAATTTGCAAGCATCTAATCCCATACTTAATTCAATATTTAGCCCTTAACAATGACCTACAAATGGGTCATGGGTTCGGCCATACACCATGGCCGAACCCATGATGCCTATTTTCCATTTTTCTTGGGTCCATTCTACCTCATTTGTCCTACCATAAATAAATTTAAATCATACATTTAAATCACCCTTTCATAACCATCGTGAGATGTACTTTGGTCCATTTAATTTAACCATCATTCCATTTTATTTTCCATGGTTCCAAGACCCCATATTTTTCCTCAAATTCTCCCCATGGGGTTCGGCTATGGTCCATAATTTTATTTTAAAAGCCTCGTTTCCACTCATTTAAAACCTTGTTTAAAACACCTAAAAAAAAATCCACTTAACTACCATTAACCTTCTCCATTAATTTCCATACTTTCATAACCATTTAAACTCATGATTCCATCACCATAGGGTTCGGCCATACACTATGGCCGAACCCATGGTTCATGATTCTCCATTTTCCCATGCCTCTTGAGGCCACAAAATCATTTATATACTCCATGATTTTTCCTCATTTAAACCCCTTTAAATTTTTTCCAACATTTAATCATTTACAACCCTAAAAATCATAATCATTCTCCATGGTTTTAAACTTTAAAACCTTAATTAAAATCATCACCCATTTACCATGGGGTTCGGCCATACCACATGGCCGAACCCTATGGTCCATCAATCCATTCAAAAATCCATGCTTCATGCTTAATCCATTTTAATCCCATAACCTCCTTAATCATTTTATTTTTTCTTAATCTATCTCTCCCATTTCATCCATTTCTCATCTTATCATTGGATGGATCTTAGATCTAAGGCCCATAACATTTGTGGCCACCATCCACTCTAAGAAATGGGTTCCATAAACACATCTTAACCTTTTAAAAAAATTATAAATTCTTGTTTAAGAATTTCTTACCACACCGACGACTCCTCCGGTCTTTCTTTGCTCCCGTCGGACTCCTTGGCCTCCTTTCTCCTTCCTCTTGATCTTTGGTCGGCCAAGATGTTTGATCAATGGTGAAACCCTCCAAACTTAGGATCGGCCAAGGTAGGGTTTGCTTGAGAGAGGGAAAAGAGGAGATGATAGGAAAAACTACCCAAGGTCTTGAGTGATGGACTTATGCTTGCATTTCCTTCCCTTTTCTTCTCTTCTTCTTTTAAGTTTTTTCTTCTCCTTTTCCTTAGAGATGAGGGACGGTGGTGAGAGGGTGGAGGAGAGGAATGAGAGTGTAGCTTGAGTGGTAAGGTGAAAGCCATCTAATCCTTGATTCCTTAGCCCACACACTTCCATGATGGCCTTCACCCACCAAGCATGGCTCCCTTGTCCTTGGTGGTGGTGGTTGAGACCAAACCACCACTAAGCCAACGGTTTGGCCTCTTTGTGAGGGAGTGGTTTGGTCTTCCTCCCTTTGACCACTCGACCATATGATGAGAGGTATGGGTCCCCATACCTTGACTGATGGTGGTTGAGATGAAACCACCACCCTAAGTCCATGGTATTTTTGTGTTTCTTTGGGTGGTTTCAATGGAATGAAACCACCATTTGACTTACCCCTTTGACTTATTCATTTGACCCTAATTTGACCAACCTAATTAATTAATTAAATCCTTACTTAGGTTAATTAATTCCTATTTAATTTAATTCCATTAAATTCCCTTTCTAAGAAATCCACCCATGGTTGACCAAGTCAACCATGGTGGACGGCCCCCCACCAACACCTACCCTACCCGCCACCTCACTTGATGAGGTGGAGGTGGGCCCCATTTGGCCATATCACTTAAACCCCATTAATCTTAACTTAGATGATTTAAAATAATTTAATTAACTTAATCCACTTTAATTGTCCTTAGTCCCCTTAACCTATCCATGGTTGACCAAGTCAACCATGATGGTCGGCCCCACCTTTTCCTCATCCACATGCCACCTCACTTGGTGAGGTGGAGGTGGGCCCCACTTGGTTAGGCCATCTTAATCATCTCATCATTAATTTAGGTGGGTTTAATTTCAATTCAACCCTTTCCATCAATCGGGTCACCATTGGGCCCATGGCCTAATTAATTTATTTTCTACCTTTTACCTTAAAGTTTGAATCATTTTGATCCATTGGGTCCCACATGGTTATCGGGCCCACTTTGACCATTATTGACCCTTTAAATGGATCCCATCCAATCCATGGTCCATTGGACCATACTTGGGTCTTTGCCCAAAATTTGATCCATTTAACATCCATATATCAAAATTCCAATTTTTTTCATTTTTAAAATAAATAAATGCCATATATATGTTGATTTAAAAATTCGGGCTATTACACGGCCAAGTGGTGTGAGCAGCCCCTTAGTTGTGTCCCTTTGTATACCACCCTTAGGTTTTCCAATTCCTTCCTTTATGATTTGTCCAACTGAGGAGTCTCTTGTTTTAACCAAGACAACTCCTTGACTTCCAACATGTGCATGGGTTTCATGTCCATTGAGATGGAAACCCTCCATCTTCCCATCTCAACTCATTTCAACTCAAGTAATTAATCTTGAACTCTAATCTCAAACTCATTCAATTGGGCTCACTTAACTTAAGCAACTTTAATTCTTTTAAACTCAGCACTTGAACTCAATTTAATTTGAACTCAATTTGAGCTCACTCATCATGGTTGACCAAATCAACCATGACTTAGCCGATCATGCACGTGGTGACATGGCACGTGGGTCCCATCCTTGCCATGTCACTTTCATGCCTCCTCACAGGATTTAATGCATTGGGTCTTAATTGGATAGTTGACTCAATTAAATTAACCTTACCCATTTACCTTAAAATCAGCTCATCTATGACCCATTGGGTCCCAATTGGGCAATTGACCCATTTAATTACATTTACCCAATTACTTTCAAATCAAATCCTATCCATGATCCATTGGATCTTAATTGGGTAATTGACCCAACTCCTTACCCATCTAGGGTCCATTTCAACCATTAATCTTAAATTCAGTCAATTTGTAATTCAAAATAGACCAAATCCAATATATTATAAGTGATGAAAATCCTGGGTGTTACAGTATTTCAGCCGACTGAAAGTGTACGAGTCAAGTTTGTATTGTATTTAGTTGTATTTCAGTCGACTCAATCTTATGATTCAGTCGACTGAAAGTTTGTGAGTAAAGCACATAATGCATCTGGTTGTGTTTCAGTCGACTGAACCCCAGGCTCAGTCGACTGAATTAGAAGGTTATATTCTTGGATTATCTTCTAGAGCCTCTTGTAGGGTGTAAGGGGTGATAAAATTAAAATGGAAGATCAAACTGAAATGTACGTTTGAATTTGATGAGGTAAAGAGGTTCGCAAAAAAATTACGATACATCTCACGCGATCGTTAACGATATCGTTGACAAACAAGAAATGACAGTATATCGGACATTAGTAGAATTCCCACCTCATTGAGAACATTATGGAGTACAATATGACACTAGTTTATATTCAAAATATGATGATTACTTTTGGTTAAATAAATGTTATATGATTATGATCTGATTTTTAAATGATTTGATGTATTTTAAATGATATGGCATTTTTGCATACATTACCTCATGCATGGCATGGGAGGCAACACATATAACCAGCAAGCCAAGTTCTGAGCGGTCCGGACATAACTTGGGCTTGAGATTAGCTTATATAAAGCTATATGAACTGTTGAGATTTGGCCGCTTCCAGTTGATAGAAAGGTACGGCGTAATTGGGCGAAAGAGCTCCTAGGAAGGTCCTGAAATGCAGAGGGAGGAGTCCACACTCCATCAGTAATCCCGATTAATTTATGGATGGCTATACAGTACCCTGGTGGTTGCCTCCTCAAACACTGTGGACATAATTGGCCAAGGAAACCGTTGATTTGATTTATGATGTGATTGAGTATGGACATCGGGTGGGATCTCATTTGGCTTTGACACTCATGACATGATACATATGTTAGTATGATTTTGATATGGACATCATACATTGTTTTAATACTTACAAGATGTTTTCAAATAAGACATTAATGATGTATATACCCTTGATTGATGTTATTTTAATATTACTCCCATATGTATCATAACTGTAATTGGAATACGTACTGGGCATGTTGAGTAATGCCCTACTTCTATCCTATATATGATGGAACAGGGAATGATAATGAAATGGACGTGAGACCGGAAGGGATCCAAGCGTAGGAGCGTGGAAAGATTTAAATTTATATTACTTTGTTTTTTATTAAAATGATGTATTCGGAGGACTTACATTTTGGATTGTAATAATTAGAACTTATTTGCTATTGTTTGATAATCCGTAAGTTTATTTGATATTGCATGGTGATTAACTTTCCTTGCTTAATGATGACAAGAGTATAAATAACATCTTATTCCAATAAATTATTCTGCAAACAATAAGATAAGCGTGTGTAAATGTTTAGTGGACTTAATCCATGCACATGTAATGGTGGCCAATCAAGGGTCGGGGTTTGGAATCTCGGACTTAACTCGCATCATGACCACCTGTCCTCTCTCACTTATTTAAAATATATATATATATATATATATATATATATATATATATATATATATATATATATATATATATATATATATATATATATATATATATGTTATACTATGATATTTATGCAAGTGAAAAAGGGCAAGGCGTTATTACTGGTATTAGAGCGAAACTAGAAGTGTTGAATCTAGCAAAGTAAGATTAATACGGTATCATGTCTCACTGATAGATAAGAATCCCAACTGACTGACTCTTCGGAGTCTGCTGAACGGGGGCCGGATTAATTTACTTTGATGAGAATCAGGTTGTAAGCACTCAATCTGAGAACAACCTTTGATGAGAAAACCAACAGCAAGGGAAGGACAATCACTATAAATTATAGATTTATCAAACATAGCGAAATAGTTCGTCCCTCCCCCGAGCAAGAAACATCATGTGACATCTAGAAAATCTTCCCAAAACAAGAAATACAAGATGTCACTTAGGCAATTTTCCCAAGTAAGGAACACAAGTGATATATAGGAGGATTAAACAAAATTTTCCCCTCCTTATGATTATTTGATCAAGTATAACTTCAAAGTATGTGAACACAAGTTCTCATTAGCAAACTAAGTCAACCAATATTTCAATGACTTAGGAAAATGCCTCCAAGAAGAAGAAATACCCGACAGAACCCACATCAGGAAGAGGGACATGACAGTGTGAACATTCCTGAGGTACCTCCCGAGTTACAGAGCCTAGTGCAAGTAGTAGTCACCTCTGTTCTACAGCAACACCAGAACGACAGTGGAGGCACAACCTCCAATGAATCTCAGGACCGAACAATGGTTAGAGATTTCCAACAGCAGTGTCTCCTTATTTCAGTGGGAAAGAGGGACCCGCAGGAGCGGAGAATTGGATAGAGAATATCACAAAGATCTTGAAACTGCTTAAGATCACCGATGACCAGGACCAAATACTGTTGGCTACGTCACAACTGGTAGATGATGCCGGCAAATGGTGGAAGGTCATAGAACATCAACAAGCGCAGATTCCAGCGGGGGATAGACCAAAGATAACTTGGGACCAGTTCGTTGGGATTTTTTGGACCATTACTTTCTAAATGAGGAGAAAGAGCGCCAGACGCAAGCATTCACAGCTTTGGTCCAGGGCATCATGACCGTCGCAGAATACTACCAAGAATTCCTCAGTCTATCATGTTATGCTCTATACATGGTGGACACAAAATATTAGAAGGCCCGAAAGTTTGAGCGAGGCCTGCGACCAAACATCAGAGCCAAAGTCATTATTTACAAATCAACTACTTTGGTAGAAGTGGTCAATCGAGCCAACATAGCTGAACAAGAGCTGATGGAGACACTCAAATTTGTGGAGAACAGACAAAGCGAGAGCGTGGGAAATTCTTTCCCCTCACGTAAGAAACTCAGACCCAACTTTTGGAGACCCTCAGCCTCCACTGCTTCCACTGGTGGTTTTCATCTCAGTTAACCCTCCACATTAGGGCCAGTCTCTCAGTCTCCTTGAGGTGTTATCACTTGTTATCAATGTGGCCAGTAGGGCCATATCAAGAGGGAATGTCCACAGAACAATAGACCTTCTTACTCCAGGGGTTCTTTCCGTCCTCCAGTCCGACCAGCGCACTCATATGCATCTAGGGCACATAACCAGACAGGACGGACACCCATTCCGATAGGATCTGGACAGCTATATACTTTAGTTCCTCCTCCAGAAACGGTGGATCACTCAGTGATTCAAGGTATGGAGTATTTGGTAGTTCTTATGCTTTTGCATTATTTGATTCAGGAGCATCTCACTCCTTCATATCTGCTACTGGTACCTTCATATCTGTTACTGGTACCTTAGTACAACAACTGTCCACTGCACTCACTATTGTATCCCATATTGGAGACACATCACTCGGTCTGATCTACACCTCCGTAGACACTAAACTTGCTGAATTCATATTTAAATTAAACTATCTAGTACTTGAGATGACAAAATACGACCTCATATTTGGCATGGACTGGTTGGCTACCTTTCAAGCCGGCATTGACTGTCACCTTCGCAAAGTGATATTATGGTCACTCGAGGGAAAACGGTTTATAATACATGCCAACAAACAGAACATTCGACATTTTCATTTATTCCACCAGTCGGAAGGAGCATACTGAACATCTGAGGATAGTCTTGGACACACTGAAGAAGAATCAGTTATATGCCAAAACAAGTAAGTGCGAGTTCTGGCTATCTAAGGTCAACTTCTTGGGACACGTCATGTCAGCAGGAGGAATAGACGTGGACCCGGCTAAAGTGGCAGCGGTTAGAGAATGGAAATCTCCGAAGAAGGTGATCAAAATCTGGAGCTTACTGGGACTGGCTGGCTACTATCGAAAATTTATTATGGACTTCTCCAAGATTACGGCTCCACTCACCCGACTAACTCAGAAAGGAGTCAAATTTGAATGATCTGACTTGTGCAATCGAAGGTTTGAGGATCTGAAACAGAAGTTTACCACCGCTCCCATTCTGATTATGCTGGAGAGAGGCAAGGGATATGAAGTATACTGTGATGCTTCAGGAGAAGGACTTGGGTGTTCTCTCACTCAAAGTCATCATGTGGTGGCATATGGTTCAAAGAAACTAAAAATCCATGAACGCAACTATCCCACTCAGGATCTGGAACTAGTTACAGTAGTTTTCGCCCTCAAAAGCTGGAGACACTATTTATATGATGAGAAATTTGAGGTGTTTTCAGACCATAAGAGCTTAAATTATCTGTTCGATCAAAAGGAACTCAATTTGAGACAGCGCGGATGGATGGAGTACCTGCAAGACTATGAGTTTTCACTGCGATATCACCGTGGCAAGGCAAACAAAGTGGTGGATGCCCTCAGCCGTATTTCACGTCTAATTGTGGCTAGTCTAATTATGATAGAATGGAAAATGCTGACAACCATCCGAGAGTTCAATTTGCACATCAAAAATCGTGGGAGCATGTATAATCTGATGGTACAATCCAGTATGATTTCCAAAATTGAACAAGAACAGTAGACAGATCCTGAAGTGGCAGAAATTTGGGCTAAGATGTCGACTGGAGAGGTCATACCAAAATGAGAATTATGACCTGGACAAGGTCTCTTATTCTGAGGCAGGCATATGTACCTCAAGGTTGCAGAAGAGAGCTATTAATAGAAGCTCATCAATCAAAACTCTCCATCCATCCGGGTAGCACAAAAATGTACCATGATCTGAAAAAGCATTATTGGTGGCATGGACTCAAAAGAGACGTGGTTTAATTTGTGTCTCACTGCCTTACTTGTCAACAAGTGAAGACAGAACATCAGAAGCCGCCAGGACTGCTCAAACCCTACCTGTGCCCGAATGGAAGTGAGAACACATTGCCATCGACTTTGTGACAGGGCTACCAAGGTCTTCAAAGGGTAATGATACAATCTGGGTTATAGTGGACCGTCTGACCAAGTCTGCACATTTTCTCCCTATCAAGATGACAGACTCATCTGAGACTCTAGGACGGCTATATATTAGGGACATCATCAAGCTACATGGTATACCCAGGACTATTGTGTCCGACAGAGATGGCAGACTCACTGGCAGGGTGTGGCAGAGCATGCAGTCGGCTATGGTGACAAAATTATTATACAGTACAACTTTCCATCCACAGACCAACGGTCAGTTAGAGTGAACGATACAAATATTGGAGGATATGTTGAGAGTCTGCATGCTAGACTTCAAGGGTAGTTGGGAAGATCACCTACCATTGGTCGAGTTCTCATACCACAATAGTTACAAGGTAAGCCTCAAGATGGCTCCATTTGAGGCATTGTATAGTAGAGTTGGACAAAGGCCGATGAGCCTGCTCTGGTTGCAGAAACCACGAAATGGATCAAGGTAATACGACACCATCTGCTCACGGCACAGAGTCGTCAAAAGAGCTACACTGACAAAAGAAAAAGACCCCTTGAGTTTAAAGTGATCTAGTATTCTTGTAGGTCTAGCCCAGAAAGGGACACATGAGGTTTGGAAAGAAAGGGAAGTTGTCACCCAGATTTGTGGGACCCTTTCCAATCCATGAAAAGGTGGGGGAAGTGGCCTATCATCTGATACTCCCTCCACATTTGTCAGGACTGCACGATGTATTCCATGTTTCTATGTTGAAGAAGTACAACCCTGAGCCATCACACGTGCTGAATGTGCAAGACATAGAAGTACAAAGCGACATATCTTACGTCGAGAGGCATGTCCGAATAAATGACATGGAACAAAGGGTGTTACGGAACAGAGCGGTTCCATTCGTCAAAGTGGTATGGGACCGACACTGTAATGAAGAAGCCACTTGGGAACTTGAGTCGGAAATGAAAGCAGCTTATCCTGAGCTATTTGTATAATTTGTTTGAATCCCTACTTTGCTCGATTTTCAAGACAAAAATTTCAAAAAGAGGGTAATATTGTAACACTACAGATTTTTCTCAGCTTATAAAATTATTGTATTGGCCCACTTGGATTACAATTTAATTGAATTTGAGATTAAAAAGTGGAAAATGACATTAGATGAGCAAAAAATGGGTCAATTATCCAATTAAGACCTAATGGGTCATGGGTGAACTTGATTGAAAAGTAATTGGGATTTAATTAAATTAGTTGAATTTGATAAATTACTGCATTTATTGCATTAAAGTCCATCTCATCGAGTGAGGTGGCATGTGAGTGATGTGGTATTGCCATGTGGCATCGCCATGGAGCCTATGTAATGCCCCGCCCTTTTTCACTTACTTTCGGAAAATCAGTCTTTTTTTTTTTTTAAAGTGATAGAGAGCGGGACGTCACGACGCGAGCTAAGTTCGAGCTTCCAAAGCCCGACCCTTAACTGGCCAACCGTACGTGTGCGTGGACCAAGTCCACTAAAATGGTTCACACGTACTTAAGTTAACTTGCGGAATAAATCATATATGCGGAATATCACTTAATCTAATTGAGGATTATAATGGAACCTAAATCTACTCCATTTTATTAGATAGCAAAGTACAAGTCATTTATCCAAAGTTATCTTAACTTAATTATTCAATTCAACCACTCCAAACCATAGCAAATATTAACTAAATCATTACATGCCGACATCTAATTAACAAATTACATGTCCATGTAAACTTAAATAAAATGTCCATAAATAAGTCCAATCAAAAGCTCAAGCTCCTACTCCTATGCTTGGTTTCCTTCGCGCTCCTCGACTTTTCCCTTTCCTGTGTCATCCACTAAGGATAGAAATAGGGCGTTAGATCAACGTGCCCAGTAGGTATTCCGATTAGGGCTACCACAAGGTTAGTATAAAAACATGCATTTAACATAGTAATACATGATCATCAAAACTCATAAAACAATGCTATGTATGTATGCAAATGTAATGAGTCACAACCATCACAAGTATACATAGCCATCGCCAAGGTACCCCACAATGGTCTTTCGGACGCCCCGACAGAGTGTGGCCTCCGGCTTCCTCTTGATGGGATTCTCATCATCAAGGTGTCCCACAGTGGTCTTTCGGACACCCCGGTGGAGTGTGGCCTCTGGTTTCCATAACCATCACCCCATGCCATGCATGAGATGTCAATAAGTACATGTTATATGTAATAGAATCTTAGCATTCAAAACCTCTTTGAAACATAATACTTTAACACAAATAACTCATCAAAATCAACATAAAATAGCAAGTATAATATGTGGTCATAAAGAAGTAGGAAACCTACTCAATGATCACTTAAATGGTCCGCTCTTCTTAAATCGTCACCCGTTCACGATTTGAGCACCGTTCAAGAAGTCCCGTTACCTTGTTTATATAACAATAAGTCAAACACATAACCAATTGATTTCCAATTAAGTCTAAGTCCCAAAAAACACCTTGTGGGGTTCGGCCATACCCCATGGCCGAACCTCACCCACTTGAACACCATCCACATAAAACACCTCAAACTACAAACATTCCTTGGTAGGGTTCGGCCATACAACATGGCCGAACCTTACCACTTTGGTTTTGACCCCTCTTTCAAGTCCTTTGATCATTTCATTCCATATTTACAAAATAACTTGTATTTACGGTTTTACCATTGGTTCAACCTTTGCTTAACGTTGCTAACCAATGTCCATAACCAATCCACCTTAGTGGGGTTCAGCCATACAACATGGCCGAACCTCACCATCTCAAATTTGGTCCTTTTATCCTTATTTCCATTAAAACCTTTATCCATCTATGAATGGTTCTCATAATTCTATCCATTTGAATATTTTTAAACCTGTTAAAACAAAACACCATACATAGGACTTGGTGGGGTTCGGCCATCAACATGGCCGAACGTCACCCCTTTGGTTTTGGTGCTACTCTTTTCCATTCTTTTTGATAAACATAATACATCCAAGTCCATCACTTTCCATACATTTTAAACCTTCTAAACATCAATAACCTTCCAATTAACCCATAAAAATGATCCATAGGGTTTGGCCATACACATGGCCGAACCCTATGGTTTTCTTGATTCAAACATTCCAATAGTTATCTTTGGTTTATGATCAGCAACTTAGCCATAAAAAAAACCACATGGCTCAGCCATTCAATAGCCGATCCAAAACATCAATCTTATCTCCATTTAAAACCCTTTAAAACCTTATAACATTGTATGGTTTTTATCCCTCAAAAACCCATACAAATAACCAAGTCCTTTCATGGGGTTCGGCCATCCAAAGTGGCCGAACCCTATGATCCATTTTCTCCCTTTTTAAACATCATTATCCATGATTTAAACCCTTGATAGGTTCGGCCATACAATGGCCGGATCATGTTCCCTTAACCAATTTATTTAACAAGGGTTTATAGTGCACTTACCAAAACCGCGTCTCCTCCGGTTCTTTCACTCCTTCTTGATCCTCTCCTTCCTTAGTCCTTCCTTCTTTCCTTCTTGATCTTTAACCGAGCCTAACCTTGCTGGAAACTCCTTGGAATAATTCAGCCAAGGTATAGATTTGAGAGAGAAAATGAGATAGAAACTTGGCCTTGGATGGAAGTGATAAACCTAGATATGCAACTCCTTTTCTCTAAGTCCTCTTGTCTTGGTGGAGGGATCGGCCAAGGACTGATTTGTGTGAGAGACAACCAGCCAAGGTTCTTTGTCTTGAGATGTGAAAAACGTCCAAGGGAGGGGGAGGGAGAGGGAGAGAGAGAAATGAGAACTCCTTTGGTTAATGAATTTCAGCCCATGGTGGTGTCTCGTGGTGGCACCACTTGTAACTCCCCTCCCCATTCATTTCCTTCACTTAATCCATTTGGGGGTTTCATCCTTGAGATGAAACCCTCCCAACAGTTTTGACTCTTGGGCTGCCTTGGTGCAACCTACTCCATGTGTGAACCCATTTGTAACTCCACTTCTTAATGTCTCCCTTGGGGTTTCATCCTTGAGATGAAACTCCCAAGGCACCCAACGGCTTCCATACCTTGTCTTGTATAACCTCACCAGCCCCATTCATCTTCCATCTTGGGGGTTTCATCCTTGAGATGAAACTCCCATGGCACCCAACGGTCATGCTTGAGTTTGAAATCCATAACCGCCACCTTCCATTATTTGCCCATGTGGGGGTTTCATCCATGAGATGAAACTCCCATAAGCCAACGGTTTTGTCTTGTCCTAAGCTTGGACCACCCAGCTATCCAACTCCCTTTTAATTCTTATTTGAATTTGAATTTAAAATGAGAAACTCCTTATCTCTTTATTATCCATTTTGGTGGTTTTATGCATGGGGAAAACTTCCCATGCAACATTTTGAACTTGGAATCTTGGTGTAACCTCCCCTCATTTATGTTTCATGTGGGGGTTTCATCTTTGAGATGAAACTCCCATATGCTAAACCGTTCTTCCTTTGGCTGTCCTTTTGGAGACCCATGCATGGAATAAACCCTCATGACATTCCAACATGCATAATATCTTGAATTTAAAACATAACCCCTCACCATATGTAACTCCCAAAACCGTCACCTCCATTCATTTCTTATCTAGGAGTTACATGCATAAGCTGACCTCCCATGCATCCAACGTTTTTCTTTGTTTGGAACTTGAAATCAAAACACTCCACTCTCATTCACACACTTCACTTACTTAAATTAACTCCCTCAACTCAACCCATTCATTTAATTTAACTCAACCAAACTCCATCATTTATTTCAACTCAATCCTTTAATTCAACTCAATCTAAACTCAATCATTTAATCAACTTAACCCAATTAGGCTTGAGCTCACCTAAGGGTCAATCAAGTCAAATTCAACCCATTGGGTCCCAATTGGCCATTTTGACCCAAATAGTCACCATGACCCAAATAATTGTAACTTACCCATTTACTCTACATTCAACCATTCCATAACCTTTGGGTCTTAATTGAACAATGGACCCCACAATTTACCCATCTAAGGCCATATCCGTTTAATTCACCATTTCAATGGCAATTTTCGTAAATATTGATATACTGAAAATCGGGGATATTACAGCATACATATCATCACATGGAAGCCAACTAAGCAAGGATGACACATCATCAAGTGACATGACCAAAGTGGGACCCAAGTGCCATGTGGTGACCAAGTCACCACATGCATGGCCGACCATGACATGGGTTGACTTGGTCAACCACTAGTGAGTTCAAGTCTTGAATTAAGTTTTGTTTGAGTTGAGAAGATGAAGGCATGAGATGGATGTCTTATCTAAGTACATTGTATTAGACACTTGGGAACCTAAGGGTCTTCATCTCAAAAGCCATGAAGCCAACCTTGGAAAGCCAAGGGACTCTTTGGTTTAGCCAATGGTCTCCTTGGTTAGACAAAGCTATTATGAGGAGGGAGGGAAGAGTTTAAGGCTGTTATATAAAAACAGAAACCCAAGGGGCACTTCAAACCCCTTGGCCGACTCCTCCTCCTTGAGTAAGGAATTTCTCTCTACTCCTCTCCTCTCTCTCTCCCACCTCTACCTCCATACATTGGAGACTTTGAAGAACAAAGAAAGGAGAAGAAGAATTAAGGAAGAAGAGACAGGCCAAAAGAAAAGAAGGAGATTGAAGGAAGGTATGTTTAAACTTAATAAAATATAATTTCATCTAAGAGAACCATAGGTTTGGCCATGGTGTGGCCGAACCCATGGGTTCCATCATTGGTTGGAATGAATGGCCAAAATTATTATAAGGCCATGGAGTTGGAAATCCATCCAAGGGATGGTTATGGGTTGAAACAAAATAACCATAAGATTAATCCGAACCAATGCTATGATATTATGATTGGATGAATTATGAAAAAACCCTAACCTTGGCAAGTGGGTAGTATAAGTTTCTTAAGTTCAGTATTGAAAATGGAATCCATGTTTAAAAAAGATTAAGAATGGATTTCAAGGAGAAGGGCCTAACAATGCATGCAAACACAGAGAACTGACAAAAAGTCAGTCGACTGAATCTTATGATTAAGTCGATTGAAAGGGTGCAAGCCAAGCACACAAAGGATCCGTAGGTGTTTCAGCCGACTGAATGTTATGATTCAGTCGACTGAAAATGTACTGGCTGAGCACACAAAGGATCTGACCCAAAGTCAGTCGACTGAAAGTACATTGGCTAAGCACAGATGGGATTTGTTGGTATTTCAGCCAACTGAATCTTATGATTCAGTCGACTGAAAGTTTACTATCCAAGCACATATGATATCTAGTGGTATTTCAGCCGACTAAATCTACGATTCAGTTGATTGAAAGTATACTGGCCAAGCACATATGATATCTGGTTATAATTCAGCGGACTGAATCTATGATTCAGTCGACTGAAATTGTACAGGCCAAAACAAGTATGATATCTGGTTGTATTTCAGCCGACTAAATCTATTATTCAATCAGCTGAAAGTGTACGGGTCAAGTTTGTATAGTATCTAGTTGTATTTCAGCTGGCTGAATCTTATGATTCAGTCGACTGAAAGTTTGCGGGTAAAGCACATAAGGCATCTGGTTGTGTTTCAGTCGACTGAATCACAGGTTCAGTCGACTGAATTAGAAGGTTATGTTTTTGGACTATCTTCTAGAGCCTCTTGTAGGGTGTAAGGGGTGATAAAATTAAAATGGAAGATCAAAGTGAAATGTGTGTTTGAATTTGATGAGCTAAAGAGGTTCGCAAAAAGGATTACGATACATCTCACACAACCGTTAGCGATATCCTTACGAAACTAGAAAAGACAATATATTGGACATTAGTAGAATTCCTACCTCATTGAGAACATTATGGAGTATAATATGACACTGGTTTATATTCAAAATATGATGATTATTTTGGTTAAATAAATGTTATATGATTTTGATCTGATTTTTACATGATATGATGTATTTTAAATGATATGGCATGGGAGGGAACGCATATGACCAACAGACCAAGTTCTGAGCGGTTCGGACATAACTTGGGCTTGAGATTAGTTTATATGAAGCTATATAAACTATTGAGATTTGGCCTTTTCCAGTTGATAGGAAGGCACAACGTAATTGGGCTAAAGAACTCCTTGGAAGGTCCCAAAACCCTGCGCAGAGGGAGGAGTCCACACTCCATCAGTAATCTAATTTGTGGATGGGTATACAGTGCCCTGGTGGTTGCCACCTCAAACACTGTGGACATAATTGGCCAAAGAAACCATTTATATGATTTATGATGTGATTGAGTATGGACATCAGGTGGGATCTCATTTGGTATTGACACCCATGACATGATACATATGTTGTCATGATATTGATATCGACATCATGCATTGTTTTAATACTTACAAGATGTTTTTCATATAAGACATTAATGATGTACACACCCTTGATTGATGTTATTCTAATATTACTCCCATGTGTATCATAACTGTAATTGGAATACCTACTGTGCATGTTGACTAATGCCATACTTCTACCCTATAGATGATGGAACAGGGAATGATAAAGAAAAGGACGTGGGACTGGAAGGGAGCCAAGAGTAGGAGCTTGGAAAGATTTAAATTTATATTACTTGGTTTTTTATTAAAATGATGTATTCGTAGGACTTACATTTTAGATTGTAATAACTTACAACTTATTTGCTATGGTTTGATAATCTCTGAGTGTAACGCCCTGCCCTTTTTCACTCACCACAAATCAGAATATATATATTTTTTTTAATGAGTAAGAGAGAGCGGGTCGTTACGACGCGAGTTAAGTCTGAGTTTCCAAAACCTGACCATTAACTGACCACCTTTACATGTACGTGGACTAAGACCACTAAAACATTTCACACACTTTTTGAATACTTACGGAATAATATACGTATGGATAAGATGCTATCGATAATCATGTCATCATTAAGCAAGGAAAACAATCACCATCCAATTCCAATTAAACTTAAAGATAATCAAACCATAGCCAATAATTTCTAAGTTATTACAATCCAAAATATCAGTCCTCCCAATACATCATAAATATCAAAATCAAGTAAATTAAACTTCATTCATTCCAAGCTCCTACACTTGGCTCCCTTCATGTCTTATATATGTTTCCTTGTCATTCCATGTTCCATCGTTTATAGGGTAGAAGTAGGGTATCAGTCAACATGCCCAGTAGGTATTCCAAATAGTGTTATGGTACACATAAGATTAATAGAAATCAACATAGATGCATCATAACATATTTGTAAAACATCTCATAAGTAGTAAAAACCATGCATGATGTCCATATCATAACATGTTATCATATACGTCATGTCATGGGTGTTCAATGCCAAATGATCTCTCACCCAAATTTCAAACCAATCACATCATATATAAATAGTTTCCTTGATAAATCGCCATATCAAGGTGTTCCCTTGGCCAATTACGTCCGCAGTGTTTTGTAGCAACACCACCAGGTCACTATATATACCTCCCGACATATTATTAATCGGAATTACCGATGGAGTGTGGACTCCTCCCCCTGCGCAAGGTTTCGGGACTGTCTACCAAGGAACTCTTTGGCCCAAATTATGCTGTACCCATTTCTAGCAATCCCGGACAAGGCCAAAATCTCAATAGTTCACATAGCTTCATACAAGCTAGTCTCAAGCCCAAGTCATGTCCGGAACGCTCATAACTTGGTTTGTTGGTCAAGTGTATTCCCTCCCATGCCATGCATGAGATAATGAATGCAAGAATGCCATTTTATATCAAATTACAGAATATCATTGAAAATCAGTTTATAAACATATACCATTTGTTTAACCAAAGTAAACATCATATTTGAAATAAAAACCAGTGTCATATATATAATCCATAGTGTCTCAATAAGGTAGGAATTCTACCAATGTCGGATATACTCTCATTGCAGTCTTGTGAGAATAACGCTTACGATCGTGTAAAACTAATCACAATCCTTTTACGAATCTCTTTATCTTATCAAATTCAATCACATATATTAATTTGATTTTCCATTTTAATTTCACCATCCCTTACATCCTTCCAGATAGACAGAGGCTTCTGGAAAATAATTTAAAAATATGACTTTTCAATTCAGTCAACTGAATCTGGAATTCAATCCACTAAATCACGCCTAGGTACTTATAAACTTGACTCGTAACATTTCAGTCAACTGAATCATAGATTCAGTCGGCTAACTTTGGGTCAAATCCTCTGTGTTCTCGGTCAATACACTTTCAATAACTTTAGATCAGATCATTTGTGTGTTCGGCCAGTATACATTCAGTCGATTGAATCAAAGATTCAGTTGGTTGACTTATCAATAAGCCGTTTACGTGTTTGGTAAGTATACCTTCAATCGACTGAATCATAAGATTCAGTCGGTTGAAACACACCAGATCGCTTACTTGTTTGGTACGTCTACGTTCATTCGACTAAATCCAAGATTCAGTCGGTTAAAATACTAATGGACCCCATCTGTTATAAGCCAGTGTACTTTCAGTCGGCTAAATCATAGGATTCAGTCAGCTGAAACACCCAGATATCCCTTATGTGCTCGGCCAGTCCACTTTCAGTCGACTGAATCATTAGATTCAGTCAGCTAAAACTCCGAGATTACCCTTGTTTGCTCGGCCAGCACCCTTTCAGTTGACTGAATCCTGAGATTCAGTCGACTGACTCCTTGTGAGTTCTTTTCGTTTGCTTATTCTATAAAGCCATTCTCCATGAAATCCACCCTTATCATTTTTAAACATGGATTTCATCTTCCATACCTCTTCTTTGTGAACTCACACTACCCACTAGCCAAGGCTAGGATCTTTTCCATAATTTATTTAATCTTTGTATTATTATAACATGGTTTTAGATTCAATCCTTTGGTTATTTGTTTCAACCCATAACCATTCCTTGAATGGATTTCCAACGCCATGGCCTTATAACAATTTGGCCATCCATTCCAACCAACTGTGAAACCCATAGGTTTGGCCATACCATGGCCAAACGTATGGTTTCTTTAGACTTATTCCCATATTGTTAAACCTTAAACATACATTTTTTTTCGTCTCCTTATTTTCTTTTTGATATGTATTTCCTTCCTTAGTCCTTCTTTTCCTTTCTTTGTTCTTCAACAATTCTCCAAGTATAGAGGTAGAGGTGGGAGAGAGAGAGGAGAAGAGGAGGGAAACTCTTGTGTGCAAGTGGAGGAGTGATCGGCCAAGGGGTGTGGAGTGCTCATTGGTTGGTGTCTTTTATGTAACAGTCGTAGACTCTTCACTCTCCCTCATCATGGTTTGTTTAACCCATGAGGCCCTTGATTTAACCAAGGAGACCCTTAGCTTAAACCAAGAAAACTCTTTGACTTCCAACGTGTCCCTTGGTTTCATGCCCCTTGAGATGGAAACCTTTCTGCTTCCCAACTCAACTCAAGCAAATTAATTTTAAACTCAAGACTTGAACTCACTAGGTGGTTGACCAAGTCAACCCATAACATGGTCGGCCATGCATGTGTCCACCTCACTCAATCGGCAGGGAATTCCACCCACCACATGTGCAAGAGACAACGCTCTAGAGTTTTTTTATAGTGGTTCCGGAACCAAGCGTCCTTAATCCACTTTCGGGTTAAAGGTTTTAAAAACAAAATAAAATCAAGAAGCACTTTCCTTGAAGCTCTTTCTCGCTGATGTGTGCTTCTTAAAGATTCCACCCACTGATCCCGATGCTCCTCCTTGTAGCCGTCGTAAAGCAATCACAATCTCAGGGTGAGAAGGAAATTGGTTTCAGGTTTCCTAGTTTATGTCTTTTCTTTATCTTTTCCTCACTTGCAAACTTAATCAATAGATTGGTTGTTTATGGCTTTTCCTCCACTCTTTCTCACTTTCAAACACAATCAACAGATTGGTTGTTTATTATTTTTCTCACAAAAGTGTCAATCGTTCTTTAGAGTATATAACTCTTTTTAGCTTAAGGAAGATAGTAAAACTTTCACGCAACACTCATATTTATAGAGGAGTCTTAACAGTTTTTCTGACTGTCCAGAACCGACAAGTCAGTGCCACCGATGGATTGGTGTTCATACTTACTACAGTTCAACCACCCGACCGTTGTGCATTAAATGCATTCCCAACGGCTTTATTACTTCCTGGTAGACAGGTCGATGTCGCCGATGGGTCGACAGTTATGGCACTGAGATGTCAGTCTATAAGAGTGTCTCGACCTGGGACAGACCATGCTGACAGTTGTTTCAAGTCAGAAACCTATTTTACCAAGACTAACCTGTCGCCCTTTACTAAGAGGTCAGTCCTGGTACTCTCGATCGGTCTTGAACTACCGGTATGTCTATTTTCTCGAGAGCCCATTTAAGTTCACAGTCCAGACGTCTTAAGACCTTTACCAATGAGTCTTCGACCATGATGAGTCGTTTAAGTTCATCACTGAGGGGTCGGTGCATACGAGACTCTCGGTCAGAGGCTTTCCTGAATGACAGTTCTAAGTTCTAGAACTTTTGACAAACTGGCCGACCAGTCTTTGACCACGATGGGTCGATCCTGTGTCCACTGAGGGGTCAGTGGGTACGATTGGTCGAGTTGGGAGTGAACTTAATTCATAATTCCGAGTTCGCTTCTATTTTACTGTCCAGCTTCCTCTCTTCGGTTTCTTTATGGTTTTACCATTTGTTCAACTATGCCTAGAGATAGTCCTCTCTATGGTATGGGTACAACCTACAGTCATCTATGGTCAAATACCTATTTTTGTGATTGCCATGATGATGAGATTTGAACTTGGTGGAATATGATCTTCTTTCTTGATCATCTTGAGTCTTCAAACTTCTTAGCAAGTGCTTCGTCCCAAGTCATGGAATTGACAAACAAGGAGTTGGCAAAGCCAGGGCACTAACAATCTCCCACTTTGTCAATTTCATTGCAAAACCTAGAAGTTAATCCAATTACAAACCCACCATTATTACAACACATTTGAATACAAAATATTACATCACATGTACATATTCAAATGGACAACAAGAGTCTTCACATATTCTTGTCCTGCTTGCTTCAAATCATGATTTCCTGTTTAAGCACATGGGCAAGCAACACTGGAGAAATCATTAGAGGAGTTAGTCCAAAACATAGATCAAAGGACTAAACGGGATTTCCTAGCCAACAACACTACCCAACGTTGAGAAGATTTTCTCCCCCAATCTTCTTGACTTTGAATTCCCAAACTCCAAGCAAGCATAGACATTCTCCCCATGTCCATTGGCTTTATCTTATTCCTCCCCTTTATGGCTCTCTCTTTATAGAGACCCAACACTTTGGCCTTCGGATTTACCATGCACTCCCCATGCTTACAGCTTCTACTAATTTTCTCCCCCATTCTGTCAAACAATTGGCAAAGATTTAAAAGATATCACCAGTACTTCCTCTATGCCTTTTGCACTTAATGATTAACTAAGTGTTGCTGCAACTCATGGTTCTTGCCCACGGTTTAATGCATTTCCTTGTGCAAAAAGGTTTATTTTTCTCCTACTCAAGCTAAAATCTAGTTTAGCTGATTTCTTTCATGGGACAAGCTTAATCACTTAGCTTCCCTAAAGTATTTTCCCTCTTCTCCAAGCTATCTTTTGTAGCTTCTTTGACTCATCTCCCCCATGGAGTAAGCTATAGTTTCAAGCTTCTCTAGATTATCTCCCCATAAACTTAGCTGCCTCTAAGTTTATTTTTCAATCATGCTTTCTTTCAGGCTTGCATCCTCCTTCTTACATTATCATGACCAGTGGCAGGTGCTAAACAACACATATTTTGTGTTGTCTCATTCTCCAAGGATGTGTTCCTCCTTATCCCGATCTCTATCTGTCTAACATGTCAATACAAAACCAACTCATTTAATCCTGCATCTTAGTCTTATTTAACAAAACCATGTTAACCTTTGATTTATCGATAGAAGGCATACAAAACATAGTAATGCACACATCATACAAACCATATCATTTCATTAAAACAAGATGTGCATTCAGTACATGTGATTTAGATTGGGACATCATGGAAGCTTAGTCAAAATATCAAAAGCATAGTTTTTCCAAAAAACAGAGAACATGAAAAAATACCCTAAGCAGAGCCATCTTGAGGAGGTGCTGGAGGAGGAGGAGACGGGGTGTCTGGAACTCTGTCCGAGAGGGAGACAACAGAGACTAAATCTCAGACAGTCAATCGAATACTCTCCAGGCTATTTTCAAGATAGACCATTCTCCTTTCTAGTCTGAAGACTTTTCTTCCCATATTGACATTTTCTTGAGAACGATATTCGTATTCTTCTTCCTCCTCAGAGTCTCTCAAAAAATCATCGCAACTGGAACTATCCTCTTCACTGCTGTCATTGGGGATACCTACATGGTCTTCATTACCAGTTCGACAACCATTCCCTTCTTTAGCATCTTCTCTCCTTCCTTCACGTAACTCTTCTATGAAGATGACACCTTTGTCAATGATGGATTCTTCTTCCTCCTCTGGTTGGGTTTCCTGTTGATCCTAAATATACACAGGATTTTCAGAGCTGACCCTGGGCAAGAACGAAAGGTTGTCCTTGTGGTTCATTTGGTCCATCAATTTGCACGACTGGTTTCTCCTCGTTCTGTAAAGGAATTAAGACGTGTTTGAGCTTCCATCCTTCTAGGCATGGAAGATATGGAGACTGAGCCTAACTTCATCTTTGAAAGTCACAAAAACAGTAATTTTCAGGCTTCTAGAGACTGGAAGAACTAAAGCCCTATGGTTTCCAAGACAAAAATCACTCTGAGAGGTCCTATCGACTGTACTAGGACACGGGAGGAGAAGGAGGGACCACCAGACCTTTATGGGAGAGGGGACGACAGATTCGAATGAATTGTCGCTTTCGCAAAAGGTGTAACGCCCCGCCCTTTTTCATTCACCGAAAATCAAAGTCTATTTTCTTTTTTTATAAAAAATGAGAGAGAACGGGAATGTCACAACGCGAGCTAAGTCCGAGCTTCCAAAGCCCGACCCTTAACTGGCCAACCATACGTGTGCGTGGACCAAGTCCACTAAAACAGTTCACACGTACTACGATTTGCGGAAATAACATCAGATTACAACATTTACATAGCAAGGAAGGCAATCAATATAAATTAACTTAATATAGATTAATCATCAATCGATCCATAGCAAATAGTCTAAGCTATTACATTCCCAAATATTAGCTACTCAAATTACATTTCCATAAATAACACTTAAATAATCAATCTAGCTCATCCATTTCCTAGCTTAACCATCTATTCATTTAAACATGCATGCATAGATCCATAATGTCCATAAAATGGTTCATGGGGTTCGGCCATACAACATGGCCGAACCCATGATGTTCATCTTCATCCTTCCTTTGCATCATTTACAACATTTAGAGCCATAATAAAGTCCTTCCATGGGGTGGGGGTGGTTGTGTTTAATCATACCCTTAGGTCCATCATTTTCAACAATCCTCTACCATATTTAAAACCCATTAAAATTACCAACATTCCCCCATCATTTTTATGGTCCAAAAATATCTAAGTCCATTAATAATTCTCCATGGGGTTCGGCAATACACCATGGCCGAACCCATGGTCCATGGTTCTCCACCAATTTCAACATTTGAGACCATTTAAAAATCAATAAATTCCTCCATTATTTCTCTCCTTTAAAACCTTTTTAAATCACTAACACCCTTCCATGGGGTTCGGCCATACAACATGGCCGAACCCTATGGTTCATCATTTCCATTAAAATAAATCATACATCCATGATTGATCCTTTGATGGGGTTAGGCCATACATCATGGCCGAACCTCATCTAACCCTTCCTTTGTCCTTAATGGTCCATGCATATCAACCTTAGGGTTTGGCCATTCAAGGCCAACCCATGATCTTTGATCATAATACCTTATCTTAGACATGCATGAGATCTTTTCCATACATACATAACAATTAGGGTTCGGCCATGCAAGGGCCGAACCATGATCCTTGACCATTCTTTTTTTACTTATTAAAATCTCATCAAGTACTTACCGATTCCGCGACTCCTCCGATTTCCTTTGCTCCTTTTTGCTCCTCCGATCTTCTCCCTCTTTAGCCTCTTCTTCCTCCTTGATCCTTGGCCGAGAGTGAACTTGAGAGGTCTTGAGATGAAAACCCAAAGAGAGGGTTCGGCCAAAGAGTGTAGGTTTGAGAGAGGGAGAGGAGCTTGAGTTAGAAAACTCATAAGTCCTTTCTCCTTTTTCTTTGAGAGAGGGTTCGGCCAAGAGAGAGAGAGAGAGAGTGAAATGAAACTCCAAGTCCTTTCTTATTCAATCAGGGTGGTCGGCCAAGAGTGGTGTCTTTTGGTTGATACCATTTTGTAACTCCTATGACTCTTCACCTACTCATTAACATTTACTTTGGGGGTTTCATCCCATGAGATGAAACTCCCAACCGTAAGCCCCTTGGGTTTCCATCATGAGATGGAAACCCTCCATCTCCCCAACGTGTAGCCTTGGTTATCCTTGTGTAACAACAACAACCTTTCACCTCCCTCATTTAATGCTTCTTTTGGAGTTTTATCCCATGAGATGAAACTCCCACCTTTCCAATGTGTGTAACCTTGATTTGGTCTTATGAGATGTAACTCTCCATCTTCCCACTCCACTCACTTAAGATGAAAGTCCCATTAACTTCCCATTCAACTCATTTTTTTAACTCAACTCATATTTTAATTCAACTCATTCAACTCACTTAAAATCAACTCATTTCCTTGATTCCATTTCCAATTTAATTCAGCCCCAGTTTAATTAAGCTTGGACTCACTTGGTGGTCGACCAAGTCAACCATGACCCATTCGGTCCCAATTGGACATTTGACTCAATTGACAACCTTGACTTAATTAAATAAATCTTACCCATTTATTTCAATTGAACCTTATCCATAATCTGTTGGGTCTTCATTGGGCAATTGACCCAACACCTTACCTATCTAAGGTCTATCTCCATTAATTCACAAATTAAATGGACAATTTTCATATATATTCATAACTTGAAAATCCAGGGTGTTACACAAGGGGTCCATTTTTAATTCAAACTTTCTGTCTACCGACATGCCGGTTCCATCGACAAGTCTACTTTTTCGACATTTCCCCCTTTTTCAACAGTGCTCAATTTAGCACAGTATCGACATGTCTATCACATCAACCGATCTTATTCACCGACATGTCGATTACACTGAGAGGTTCCATATTGCAGTGCAATCATCCTTGATATGTGCAACTTGATGAAGTCCTATTCTAAGAGTGGCATTCATAGATTCATTCCAATGCATAAATATGCCAAACATAATTCGTCAAATCATTAAATATGCACGCAATCAAAATTCACATTCCAAGGTACATACAATTCAAAATACTTTGAATGGAATGTATAGCTTTTCAAATAGAATATGTACTATAGCCAGGAAGAGTACATGCTAAACTTGCAGTTAGCCAATTTCTCTTCTCATGTCATAGCATTTTTCTGCTATGTGAACTCACCTGGTCTATCGTGAGTCCATTTGTAGTGGTCTAAGATATGGAAGTGAATCTTAAACCACAACAAAAGATGATTAATGGTCTACCTCCTAGGTATGAAGATTGTGACATCTAGTGTTGCATACACACCTCTACGATCGTACATTTGATGACCAACCTTGGGATCCATCAACTCTTTTAAGACAAAATTCATTTGTTTAACAAAGAGTCGTGCCTTTTATCCACCTTCCTTAGATTTCTTTTAAAGTTAGGTGTTGGTGGATGTCTTTTAGGCATAGGCTTTACTAGATTGTGCCTTTGTGTTTTCCTTTCCAAGTATCTCTTCAAATGATATCAATTTCTTTTATAATGCCCCTCCTAATGATAGAAATTACACTTACCCTTTGAAGGGTGAGAGATACTTGTTTTACTAAACACCCCATGTAACGCACCGCCCTTTTTCACTTGCATAAATTTCAGAGTATATTTTTTTTTTTTAAAATAAGTGAGAGACTGGGTCGTCACGACGAGAGTCATGTCCGAGATTCCAAACTCCGACCCTTGACTGGCCACCATTACGTGTTCGTGGATTAAGTCTACTAAATATTTACACATGTTTATCATATTGTTTGCGGAATAATTTATAGGAATAAGATACTATTCATACTCTTGTCATTATTAAGCGAGGAAAGCCAATCACCATGCGCTATCAAATAAACTTACTGCATCACCCCAGATTTTCTTTAGATTATTAATATATTAGATTGGTTCATTTGAATTGCGAATTAAATGAATTTGAGATTAAATGGTTGAAATGGACATTAGATGGGCAAGGAAATAGGTCAATTACCCAATTAAGACCCAATGGGTCATAGATGAGTTGATTTTAAAGTAATTGGGTAAGTTTAAAATAAATGAGTCAATTACCCAATTAAAACCCAATGGATCATGGGTAAGCTTAATTTTAAAAGTAATTGGGTAAGTCTAATTAAATTATTTGAATTGAATAATTAATGTATTTAATACATTAAAATCTACCTCATCAAGTTAGGTGGCATGTGAGTGATGTGGCATTGCCATGTGGCATGCATGTCATCTCATGGAAGCCTAGGAGACAAAGAGGCCACATCATCAAGTGACATGGCCAAGGTGGGACCCAAATGCCATGTGGTGACCAAGTCACCACATGCATGGCCGACCATGTTATGGGTTGACTTGGTCAACCACCTAAGGAGTTCAAGTCTTGAGTTTAAGATTAAATTGCTTGAGTTGAGTTGGGAAGGTGAAAGGCTTCCATCTCAAGGGGCATGAAACCAAGGGACACATTGGAAGTCAAAAGAGTTTTCTTGGTTTAAGCCAAGGGTCTCCTTGGTTAAGCCAAGGGCCTCATGGGTTAAACTAACCATGATGAGAGAGAGTGAAGAGTCTACGACTGTTACATAAAAGACACCAACCAAGGGGCACTACACACCCTTTGGCTGATCACTCCTCCTCTTGCACACAAGAGTTTCCCTGCTCTCCTCCTCTCTCTCTCCCACCTCTACCTCTATACTTGGAGAATTGTTGAAGAACAAAGAAAGGAAAAGAAGGATTAAGGAAGGAAATACAGATCAAAAAGAAAAGAAGGTATGTTTTAAGGTTTAACAATATAGGAATAAGTCTAAAGAAACCATACGTTTGGCCATGGTGTGGTCGAACCTATGGGATTCATAGTTGGTTGGAATGGATGGCCAAATTGTTATAAGGCCATGGAGTTGGAAATCCATTCAAGGAATGGTTATGGGTTGAAACAAACAACCAAATGATTGAATCTAAAACCATGTTATAATGATACAAAGATTAAATAAATTATGGAAAAGATCCTAGCCTTGGCTAGTGAGCAATGTAAATTCACAACGAAGAGGTATGGAAAATGAAATCCATGTTTAAAAATGATAAGGGTGGATTTCATGGAGAAGGGCTTTACAAAATAAGCATACAAATAGAACTGACAAAGAGTCAGTGGACTAAATCTCAGGATTCAGTCAACTGAAAGGGTGCTGGCCGAGCAAACAAGGGTGATTTGGGAGTTTCAACCGACTGAATCTAATGATTCAGTTGACTGAAAGTTGGTTGGTCAAGCACATAAGGGATATCTGGGTGTTTCAGCAGACTGAATCCTATGATTCAACCTATTAAAAGTACACTTGCTAAGCACAGATGGGGTCCATTGGTATTTCAGCCGACTGAACGTAGACGTACCAAACAAGTAAGTGATCTGGTATGTTTCAGCCGACTGAATCTTATGATTCAGTCGACTGAAGGTATACTTACCAAACACGTAAATGGCTTATTGATAATTCGGCCGTCTGAATCTTTGATTCAGTCGACTGAATGTATACTGGCCGAACACAGAAATGATCTGATCCAAAGTCAGTTGATTGAATCAAAGATTCAGTCGACTGAAAGTGTATTGACCGAGAACACAGAGGATTTGACCTAAAGTCAGCCGACTGAATCTATGATTCAGTCGACTGAAAGGTTTCGGGTCAAGTTTATACAGTACCTAGTTGTGTTAAAGCCGATTGAATATTGTTATTCGGTCGACTGAAAGCTTGCGGGTAAAACATAGATGGTAACTAGGTGTGATTCAGTCGACCGAATTGAAAGTCATATTTTTAAATTAATTTCCAAAAGCGTCTGTCTATCTGGAAGGATGTAAGGGATGATGAAATTAAAATGGAAAATCAAATTAATATATGTGATTGAATTTGATAAGGTAAAGAGATTCGCAAAATGATCGTGATTAGATTTACGCGATCGTAAACATTATCCTCACAAGACTGCAAGGAGAGTGTATCGGACATTGGTAGGATTCCTACCTTATTGAGACACTATGGATTATATACATGACACTGGTTTTTATTTCAAATATGATGTTTACTTTGGTTAAACAAATGGTATATGTTTATGATGATATTATGTAATTTGATAGGAAATGACATTCTTGCATTCATTACCTCATGCATGGCATGGGATTGAATACATGTGATTAGCAAGCGAAGTTATGAGCAGTCCGAACATGACTTGGGCTTGAGACTAGCTTGTATGAAGCTATGTGAACTATTCAGATTTTGGCCTTGTCCGGGATTGCTAGAAATGGGTACGGTGTAATTTTGGCCAAAGAGCTCCTAAGTAGACAGTCCCGAAACACTGCGCAGAGTGAGGAGTCCACACTCCATCAGTAATTCCGATTAATAATATATCGGGAGGTATATATAGTGACCTGGTGGTGTTGCTACAAAACACTGCGGACGTAATTGGCCAAGGGAACACCTTGATATGGCGATTTATCAAGGAAACTATTTATATATGATGTGATTGGTTTGAAATTTGGGTGAGAGATCATTTGGCATTGAACACCCATGACATGACGTATATGATAACATGATTATGATATGGACATCATGCATGGTTTTTACTACTTATGAGATGTTTTACAAATATGTTATGATGCATCTATGTTGATTTCTATTAATCTTATGTGTACCATAACACTATTTGGAATACCTACTGGGCATGTTGACTGATACCCTACTTCTACCCTATAAACGATGGAACATGGAATGACAAGGAAACATATATAAGACATGAAGGGAGCCAAGTGTAGGAGCTTGGAATGAATGAAGTTTAATTTACTTGATTTTGATATTTATGATGTATTGGGAGGACTAATATTTTGGATTGTAATAACTTAGAAATTATTGGCTATGGTTTGATTATCTTTAAGTTTAATTGGAATTGGATGGTGATTGTTTTCCTTGCTTAATGATGACATGATTATCGATAGCATCTTATCCATATGTATATTATTCCGCAAGTATTAAAAAAATGTGTGAAATGTTTTAGTGGACTTAGTCCACGCACACATAAAGGTGGCCAGTTAAGGGTCGGGTTTTGGAAACTCGGACTTAACTCTCGCCGTGACGACCTGTTCTCTCTCACTCGTTAAAAAAAAATATATACATACTCTTATTTGTGGCGAGTGAAAAAAGGGCGGGCGTTACAGTTGGTATCAGAGAGAAATCGAAAGTGTTAAATCTCGCAAAGTAAGATTAATATTGTATCATGTCTCACTGATAATATAAGAATCCCAATTGACAGACTCTTCGGAGTCTGCTGCACGGGGGCCGGATTAATTTACTTTGATGAGAATCAGACTGTAAGCATTCAATCTGAGAACAACACTTGATGAAAAAAAGAACAGCAAGGGAAGGACAATCACTATAAATTGTGGATTTATCAAACATAGCAAAATAAGACGTATCTCCCCCGAATAAGAAACATCATGATTTCCCCCAAAATGAGAAACATTATATGATACATAGGAAAATTTCTCCAAAACAAGGAAAACAAGATGATGATTAAGCAATTTTCCCCAAGTCTGTGAACATAAAATTTTATGAGAAAACTAAGTCAATTAATGTTTTGATGACTTAGGAAAATGCCTCCAAGAAGAAGAAATAGCCGACATAACCCAGATCAGGAAGAGGAATAAGACAGTGTGAACATTCCTGAGGTACCTCCTGAGCTACTGAGCCTAGTACCGGCAGTGGTCACCTCCGTTCTACAACAACACCGGAACGACAATGGAGGCGCAACCTCCAATGAATTGCAGGACCGAAACATGGTCAGAGATTTCCAACAACAACGTCTCCCTTATTTCAAAGGGAAAGAGGGACCCGCAGGAGCAGAAAATTGGATTGAAAACATCACAAAGATCTTGAAACTACTTAAGATTGTCAGTGATGAGGATAGAATACTGCTGGTTACTTCACAATTTGTAAACGATGCCGACAAATGGTGGAAAGTAATAGAATGTCAACAAGCACAGATTCCAGCGAAGGATAGGACAGAGATGACTTGGGACCAATTCGCTGGGATGTTTTTGGATCATTACTTTCCAAAGGAAGAGAAAGAGCGCCACACACAAGCTTTCATATCTTTGGTCCAGGGCACCATGACTGTTGCGGATTATTATCAAGAATTCCTCCATCTATCATGTTATGCTCTATACATGGTGGACACAGAATACAATAAGGCCCCAGAAGTTGGAACGAGGCTTGCGACCTAGCATAAGAGCCAAAGTCACTATTTTCAAGTCAGCTACTTTGGCAGAAGTGATCAGTCGAGCTCGCATAGCCGAACAAAAGCTGACGAAAACAGTCAGATTTGTGGATAACCGACGAGGTCAGAGTGGGGGAAGTACTTCCCGTCCTCACAAGAGACTTAGACCCAACTTTGGGAGACCCTCAACTTCTAATGTTCCACTGGAGTTTTTGGTCCCAATCAGCCCTCCACATTAGGACCAGTCTCTCAGGCTCCTCGAGGTGTTAACATGTGTTATCAGTGTGGCCAGCAGGGCCATCTCAAAAGGAATGTCCGCAAAACAATAGACCTTCTCACTTCAGGTGTTCTTTCTGTCCCTCCAGCTCGACTAGCTCAGTCGTAAGCATCTAGAGCACATAACTAGATAGGACAGGCACCCATTCCGACAAGATCTGGACGACTATATACTTTTGTTCCTCCTCTAGAAACAGTGGATCATTCGGTGATTCAACGTATGGCAGTAGGTGGTAGTTCATATGCTTTTGCATTATTTAATATAAGAACATCCCTCTCCTTTATATCTTCTACTGGTACCTTAGTACAACAACTGTCCACTGCACTTACTATTGTATCCCCTATTGGAGACACATCACTTGGTCTAATCTGCACCTCCAAAGACACTGAACTTGCTGAGTTCATATTTAAATTCAACTATCTGGTACTCGAGATGACAGAATACGACATCATATTTGGCATGGACTGGTTGGCTACCTTCTAAGCCGGCATTGACTGTCATCTTCGCAGGGTGATATTTTGGTCACCTGAGGGAAAACGGTTTATAGTACATGCCAACAGACAGATTATTCCTATGACCAGGAGATTACATGAAGAAATGAACCATCTCGTACTGAACAACATCAGACTAGATAAGGCACCAATGGCCGAACTACCTGCTGTAGTGAAAGACTACACAGGGGTATTTTCGACAGAACTCCCTTGTTTGCCTCCAAAAAGGGAGATTGACTTCGAGATTAAACTTTATCTTAGCACTACTCTTGTATCATTGCTGCATTACCGGATGGCCCCAGCAGAACTATCTGAACTGAAGAAACAAATTGATGAGTTGCTCTGACTAGGATACATCCGGCACAACACCTCATCTTGGGGAGCACTAGTATTATTTGTGAAGAAGAAAGATGGTACTCTTCGGATATGTGTGGATTACAGGAAGTTGAATCAACTGACTGTTAAGAACAAGTACCCTCTACATAGAATTGATGATCTGTTCGATCAACTCAGAGGCTCCAACCATTTCTCCAAAATTGATCTTATGTCAGGCTACCATCAAATCTGTGTCAGGGATGTGGACATAGAAAAGACGGCTTCCAGAACTCAGTATGGGTTGTATGAATATTAGTCATGCCTTTTGGACTCACAAATGCCCCAGCCGTGTTCATGGATTTGATGAACATAATATTCCGTCCTTATCTGGATAAGTTCATGATTGTCTTCATTGACGATATTCTGATTTATTCCACCAGTCGGGAGGAGCATGCTGAGCATCTGATGATAGTTCTGGACACCCTGAATAAGAATCAGTTATATGCCAAAGCAAGCAAGTGCGATTTCTGGTTATTTAAGGTTAACTTCTTAGGACATGTCATATCAGCAGAAGGAATAGTCGTGGACCTGGCTAAAGTGGTAGTGGTTAGAGACTGGAAAGCTCCGAAGAATGTGACCGAAATCCACAGTTTTCTGGTCTGGCTGGCTCCTATCGGAAGTTTATTATGGACTTCTCCAAGATTGTGGCTCCACTCCCCGACTAACCCAGAAAGGAGTCAAATTTGAATGGTCTGATGTGTGCAATCGAAGATTTGAGGATCTGAAAAAGAAGGTTATCACTGCTCCCATCCTGATTTTGCCGGAGAGAGGCAAGGGTTATGAAGTATATTGTGATACTTCGGAGAATGACTTGGGTGCTCTCTCACTCAAAGTGGTTCAAGGCAACTGAAAATCCATGAACGTAACTATCCCACTCATGATCTGGAACTAGCAGCAGTGGTCTTGGCTCTCAAAAGTTGGAGACACTACCTATATGGGGAGAAATTTGAGGTATTTTCAGACAATAAGAGCTTAAAGTACCTGTTCGATCAAAAGGAACTCAATTTGAGACAGCGTAGATGGATGGAGTATCTGCAAGATTATGAATTTGCATTGTGATATCACCCTGGCAAGGCAAACAAAGTGGCAAATGCCCTTAGCCGCATTTCACATGCAACCATGGCCAGTCTGATTATGAAGGAATGGGAAATGTTAACAACCATCTGAGAATTCAATTTGTACATCAAAGATCGTGGGAGCATGTATAATCTAATGGTACAGTCCTGTATGGTTTCCAAGATTGAAGAAGAACAACGGACAGATCCTGAAGTGGCAGAAATATGGGCCAAAATGTCAACTGGATAGGTCATACCTGAATGGGAATTATGGCCTGGACAAGGTCTCTCGTTCCGAGGCAGGACATATGTGCCTCAAAGCTGCAGAACAGAGTTGTTGATCGAAGCTCATCAAACAAAACTCTCTATTCATCCGAGTAGCACCAAAATGTACCATGATCTGAAAAGACATTATTGGTGGCATGGACTCAAAAGAGACGTGACTGACTTTGTCTCTCACTGTCTTACTTGTCAACAAGTGAAGACAGAACATCAGAAGCCGCCAGGACTGTTCAAACCCTTTTCCAGTGCCTGAATGGAAATGGGAAAACATTTCCATGGATTTTGTGACAGGACTGCCGAGGTCTTCAAAGGGTAACAATACAATCTGGGTTGTGGTGGACTGTCTGACCAAGTCTGCACATTTTTTCCCTATCAAGATGGTAAACTCATCTGCGACTTTGGGACGACGGTATATCAAGGACATCATCAGGCTACATAGTATTCCCAGGACTATTGTGTCCGATAGAGATGGCAGATTCACTGGCAGGGTGTGGCAAAGCATGCAGTTGGCTATGGGGACAAATTGTTAATCAGCATAGCTTTCCATCCACAAACCGACGGTCAGTCGTAACGCACAATACAAACGTTGGAGGATATGCTGAGAGCTTGCATGCTAGACTTCAATGGTGGTTGGGAAGATCATTTACCACTGGTGGAGTTCTCATACAACAACAATTACCAGGCAAGCCTCAAGATGACTCCATTTGAGGCATTGTATGGTAGACCCTGCAGATCTCTAGTGTGTTTTGGCCAGAGGTCGGTGAGCCTACTCTTATTGGACCTGATCTGGTTGCAGAGACTATGGAACAGATCAAGGTGATAAGACAACATCTGCTCACAGCGCAGAGTCGTCGGAAGAGCTACGATGACAAAAGGAGAATTTCTTGAGTTTGAATGGGAGACTTAGTGTTCTTGAAGGTCACGCCAAGAAAGGGACACATGAGGTTTGGAAAGAAAACGAAGTTGTCACCAAGATTTGTGGGACCCTTTCCAATCCAGGAGAAGATGGGGGAAGTGGTTTATCGTCTGATAGTCCCTCCACAGTTGTCAGGACTGCACGATGTATTCCATGTTTCTATGTTGAGGAAGTACAACCTGACCCATCGCACTTGTTGAATGTGAAAGGCATAGAAGTGCGAAGCGACGTATCTTACTTCGAAAGAATTGTCAAAGTGATTGAGACGGAACAAAGGGTGTTACGGAACTGAGCCATTTCATTCGTCAAAGTGGTATGGGACTGACACGATAATGAGGAAGCCACTTGGTAACTTGAGTCAGAAATGACCGCAGCTCATCCTGAGATTGGGTTTAAAAACCCAAGTAAATGTATATAATTGAGAGAAATTTGGGGATTCTCTAGGGTCGAACTTTGGTTGACCAAGATTAGCGTCAAACCTAGGGTTTAATTTGGGGGTTTTGTGTTGAAGTGTTAATTAAGCCTAATCCATGAACTAATTGAGGTACATTACGTTCTACTGTGGGATTAGAGCTTGAGAACCCCGAATTTGGAGTTGGAGAACCATTGAATCAACCAGAAGCTAAGTAAAATCTCAAGGTGAGGAGCGCTACACACCTTGGCTTGATGCATTGTCGATTGTATGTGACTTTGGAATTCTTAAATTATGAGTGTACACCATTCATGATGTTTTAAATTGTTGTACCATGCTTGATGAATGAACATGTGTCCCTTCTTGTGAATTCCCTACTTTAAGATGAGTAGTACCATATCGGACAATGTATAATGATTGATACGGACTCTTATAAAAGGGCTATGAGAAGCCACAAATGTTTAATAACGAGTTTGGACCACACATGATGGGAGTAGTGGGACCAATGTCAATGATCCACTATGGGATGTAATAGCCCAGATTTTTAAATCAATACATATGTTGGCTATTATTTATTTTAATGGTTGAAATTAAGAACTTTGATGGAATGGATGTTAAATGGATCAAAAATTGAGGCAATGGCCCAAGTATGGTCCAATGGACCATGGATTGTATTATTTCCAATTAATTGGGTCAATGATGGTTAATTGGGTCAAGGATGGTCAATTAGGTCAAGTACCCATTTGGGACCCAATGGGTCAACATGGTTTGAGCATTAGGGTAAATGGGTAGGAGGTGAATTTAATTGGGCCATGGGCCCAATGGTGATAAAAGGAATGGGGTCCATCTCATGGACAAATGTGGGAGTGAAATATCCAAGATGGCATAGCCGAGTGGGGGCCCAACTCCACCTCATCAAGTGAGGTGGCGTGTGGACCAAGAGATAGGTGGGGCCGACCACTATGGTTGACTTGGTCAACCATGGATGAGTCAAAGGGAAATTGAGGAGGATCAAGGTGAATTGAATTGGATAAATTGATTAAAATCACCTAAGTTAAGTTGGAATAAATCAATGTGGCATAATCGAATGGGACCCAACTCCACCTCATCAAGTGAGATGGCGGGTGGGCCAAGGCATTGGTGGGGCTGGCCACTATGGTTGACTTGGTCAACCATGGGTGGATTCATGGAGGAAGTAAAGATGAATAAATGGAATTAAATTATGTATTTAAATGACCTAAGTTAGATATCAAATTAAATAAATGAGTTGCATTACATGGAGTGAGTTCAATGGGGGTGAGTCACCTAGAAAATGGGTGAGTCAAATGGGTGGTTTCATCTCATGGAAACCACCAAACCATCAAGACAAAACCACCCAAAATCGTTGGATAATGTGGAGTGCCAAGTGGAAGGCATGCTCCCCTCTTGGCTAGACTAAAAGCTTAGGTGGAGAGCATGCATTGGCCCATTGTGAGGTGGTGGTTCCACCTCACCCAAACCACCAAACTACCAATGATAAAGGAGCCAAAATCGTTGGCCATGGAAGGGGTTGGGTGTGCCATGTGGAGGGCATGCACCCTCCATGGCTAGACAAGATCCTTAGAAGGTGGACATGCTAGGGCATGCATTGGCCCATTGTGAGGTGGTGATTCCACCTCACCCAAACCACTAAACCACCAAGGAAACCCAAGCCCAAAACCGTGTACATGGGGTGGTATACTAGACAAGAGGCCTATGATTAAGGGCATGCATGACCATACATTGGTCAACGGGGAGGTGATGGAGTCTAACCCAAGCAACCCAAAACAAGATGGAAAAATCTAGGGTTTCCATCTCACTCTCTCTCCCTCTCTCCCTCCCTCTCTTGGCCGACCTTCACACAAGGAGAAAGACAAGAAAAGGACTTAGAGGAAAGGAGGAGATCCCAAGCTTGGCCAACCACACTCCCAAGACCCAAGCCTTAGGATATTTTCCATTCTTTCCTCCTCTCCCTCTCTCAAACCTACCTCCATCTTGGCCGAACCAACCCTTGGTGATCTCATCTTGATCAAGCCCATATATTGGCCGAAGATCAAAGAGAAAAGGAAGAAGGAAGGCTAAGGATCAAAGAGGAGCAAAAGAAAATCGGAAGAGCCGCGGGATTGGTAAGTAGTCCTCAACAAGAGTTTATTTTCAAAAGAGTTAAAAGGAGACCTGGAGTCCATTTTTCTTGGATTAAATTGGTGGCCAAAATATTATGGGCCATGGATCTAAAATCCATCCAAGAAAGGGGATGAGAAATGGACAAACCCTAATGGGTAAGATAGGTGAAGTAAAATAATGGAATACTAAGGATGGGTAAAAGATCATAGTTCGGCCATTGCATGGCCGAACCCTAAATGTTATAGATACATGGAGAGGACCTCATGCATGTCAAAAATATGGTGAATGATCAAGATGTATGGTTTGGCCTGTGCATGGCCAAACCCTAGGGTTTCTTGTATGAGAACCATCAAATAACAAAGCATGGAAATATGATTTTTGAAGGAATAATGGACCATAGGGTTCAGCCATGTTGTATGGCCAAACCCCATGGAAGGTGATTAAGTAATTCTTAAGGGGTTTAAAGGATAGAAACCATGGAATGATGGTTAATGATTTTGAGGTTTTTGAATGGCTAAATGATAGTAAGTTTTAAAGGGGTTAAGTGAGGGAATCCATGGAGAAAGGTTAATAAGTATTTGTGGTCCTAAATGTTACAAATAAAGATGGACCATGGACCATGGGTTCGGCCATGGTGTATGGACGAACCCTATGGAGGTGTATTAGTGACTTTAATGGGTGAAAAAGATGGAAAATGATGAGGGAATGTTGGTGGCTTCAATGGACTCAAAATGTACTTAATGATGATAAAAAATGATGATCTAAATGTATGATGGAATCCCCTCAAGAAGGGACTTTATTGTGGATCTAAAATGTGATAAAAGATCCAAGAAAAATGAGGAAAATAACATCATGGGTTCGGCCATGGTGTATGGCCGAACCCCATGACCCATTTTATGAGTCATTTCATGGGTTAAGTATGGAGCTATGCATGATTAAAATGAATGGGTATTAAGTTAAGAAAATGTATGATGTATACTGATTTGTAAGTCATGATTAATGAGGCATTGAGGGATCCATGTTTATGGATCAGTTAGGGATATGGACATGCCTAAATGAAAGGTGATTAACCATGGAAAGGAGGAGTGGCAAAAACGTAAATATGGCCAAAAATGAAGAACCATGGGTTCGGCCATGGTGTATGGCCGAACCCCATGGGGGATGGTTGTGGACTTAGGGACTTTTAATGGTGACCTTAGGTGTTGGATAAATGAACCAAAGTGTGGCTGACCTTAGACCCACATGATTAAAATGATCAATGGATCAAAAAGGGACCCAAAAACCTAATTAGTGAGGTTCGGCCATGGTGTATGGCCGAACCCCACTATGGCATGAATGGTGGACTTAGACATGGTTCAAACATTGGGTTAATTTGTTGATGTGTAATAAGGTAACGGGATCTCGCAAGCGGTGCGCGATCGGTGACCGAATTCGTGGAAGAAAACGCAAGGCACATTAGTTGGTCTTTGGTAGGATTCCTACCTCATTCTAAGCCATGGATTATGTGTATATGAATGCTTTACTTGACTTATTTTGGTATAAAATTATATGTATTAATGATGGGATTTTTAATGCCATGGTTTGTAATATTCTATAGCATGTTAACACTTGCATCTCATGCATGGCATGGGAGGGATGAAATGTAACCGGAGTCCATGCTCCGTCGGGGCAATCGATAAACAAACATGGGGATATCTTGATGAGGGTTTTTCCATCAAGAGGGACATTGTATAATGATGATATGGATGATGGGTGGGACTCATGATATAGGACACCCATGGCATGGCATTGATTGCATGGTTTTGCTATACTATTACCTATGTGTTTTGTTATCACTAATCCATGTGTTGACCCTACTCGGAGTACCTACTGGGCGCGTTGTCTAACGCCCTACTTCCACCTTAGATGATGACGCAGGAAATGGAGGAAATGAAGGACGTGATGGGAGCCAAGCGTAGGAGCTTGGAGGAGCGAGCTAGTTTATTTACTTAAGTTTTAATTTTGGAAATGCAATTTGAGTAACTTAGCTCGTTGGACGGTAATATTTTAGATTACTTGCTATAGTTTGGACTTTATCTTGGACATTCTAATTTTGAGGTATTTTATTAATTAAGTGATGTAACTTCCTTGCTATCTAAAATTGGTAGGATAAATTCAGTTATAATTCCGCAAGCTTACTTTCTATGTGTGAACCGCTCTCGTGGACTTAGTTCCACGCACACGTAGGGTTGGCCAGTTAAGGGCCGGGTTTTGGAAGCTCGGACTTAACTCCCGTCGTGACGTCCCGCGCTCTTTGTCATTCTTTATTTAAAAAAAAATATACTCTGATTTTTTGGCTAAGCGAGTGAAAAGGGGCAGGGCGTTACATGGGATGGGCTTCCATTGAATAAATTGCATGGAGAATGTAGTTAATGCCCGGATGAGCCCAATTGGGTATTCCGAGGATGGACTATGGTCCACCTCCTGAGGTCAACCCAGAATATGAGATTGATATAATGGTTTGAATTGTATGGAATTGTTATGCTTGATATCTTAGATGAATATCTGAAAATGACGTGACTATGACATGATTGGTATGCCCATTGTATTGATATTGATATCCCTTTTTCCATTGCTCGCTAATATTGGACCTAGGATAAGTTAACTAAGGTATGAGTAAGGGAAAATGTGTAGAATGGGAATTAGATGTTGATGACACTAGGATTTGGGTTGTCACCCTAGGGGTAAAGATGACTTGACTAATGTACCTTCCCCCGATGGTTCCCACCAGCGTGATTACTCAACTCCTTAGGGGAGGTTGGAGTGACAATAAAACAAATAAGTTACAATGGAACCCTTTGAGAACGGTTGCATTAGGATACGATGACTTGGTCCCGTAGGGAACTGTCGAGGAGTAGGTCTCTCACATGTTTTACAGTTGAGGTGACGGTCTCTCAGTTTGTTACTATATCACCAGATGTGGTGAAGCGCATGCAGGGTGAGGTGGACTAGAGCACGCTAGGTGTGAGTCACCTACTTGGTAAGACATAGGCCCCTAAGTCTTGTTAGGGGTTGTGATGTATTATGTGATGATTGATTTCCACGTTCCATAAAGGTGTCCATGAATGGGTTTGAGTCCCTTTCTTATGATATGATAGCATGACATATTGCATAACATTGTATATTCCACTTCATACATCACCATGTGGGTGCGTGAATGTGTAGCATACGTTGATTTTCTCACTGAACTTGTTTATACTCACCTCCTTGCAATTTCAGGTAACATTGCACCGGTTGGGTTCGAGGGACCACGGGGATGAGCCAAGAATTTACACCTTGATGTTTCCACACACTACTTAACATGGATGATGCTTATTTTGACATTTTGTTTAACATGCTTATGCTATTAATGTTGTTGTATTTACAAACCATGTATTAGTATGTTTGAGACTTTATAGACCGTATGAGTTATATTGTAGTTTGGGAATGTAATATTAATTGCTATGTAGGATGTGAATGATGGACAAATGTATTTTTTGAGAGTCCATGATTGCCCATATGTCCAACTTTTATGGGAGACTGCCGAAATTTCGGTAGGGGTCCCATATCCCAATAAATGGTGCAAGGTTCTATAGAAGTGATCACACGTGTGCTTCCCATGTGTGTGATATATTGCTATTGTGAGTTATGTCAAAGAAAAAATATTTATGCCCATCATGTGCCTGTTTGGGTTGAGGTGTGACATTATAAAATGCATGATATGCCATAATGCTAATTATGATGCATGCTCCCATCCCATGCATCTCAATGAATCAAACGAATGAAACGAGTCATGCAAAGTTTAACTCAGCTAAGCATAGCACTTGTGCACCAAGTGGTCAAGGGCCCAACGAATCTGCACAAACGAGTAATGAAACGAGTCATGCAAAGTTTAACTCAGCTAAGCATAGCACATGTTCACCAAGTGGTCAAGAGCCCAACGAATCTGCACAAACGAGTATCCACAAAAGAGTGCAAAGCAACTGCAATCGTCTAGAAGCCCGAACGAGTCTACACAATGAGTATTCCCAAAGGAGTCCAAGGCTAATGAACCACAACAACAAATAAAGGTGGGACAAGATCCGTGAGTACACAAGGGAAAATCAAAACCCTAAACAAGTCTGTACAAACGAATCTCCCCATGGTCCATAGCCCTTATACTAATCTCACACCCACCCAAACGTGGATGCTTATGCATGAATAATAAACGAAATATCTCATGCATGCATGCCATGTCATGTACAATAATAACATGCTCACAATAGAAATTAAATAATTTCTCAAATAACTATAGCATGTTCCAATAACACAGGAATCATCACAATAATCATGCTTAACCATCCAAAACAAATTATGAAACACACCAATTTCCATAAGTCAAACGTGAACAAATCTCCAATCAATTACAGCCAATATTTCGAATTTTCACAAATCAAGTTCTAGAATACTTAGTTTGGGTTTCTCAAGAAAATAGATGAGTAATAAACCAAATATCCAGGTGGACTGAGGTGTTCATGGCTTCGAACAGTTAGCCAAAATATTTGTCTTACATTAGTGAGCTTGCACCAAAATTTACCCATCAAATTACAAAAAATTTAGTCTTCCACTAAACTCAAAACGGTTGCATTCAAAACAATACCCAAACCATCAATATAGAACAACAAATAACATGCATGAAACAAACATACAATGGATTGTTTCCCTCACCTAAATTTGCAAATTTTTCAAACACAATTTATCACCAAGTCCAAGCTCCAATTGAAGCTTTAAGTCCCCAAACGTGGTACAATTTTATTAAGGTTTGTACCATCACAATTTTATTCTATTAATATCTTTTTAGATCAGATGAACCCATGAAATAACCTCAGGAGTTCTGTCCTAACAAATCAAGCCTCAAAATACAAATTATTCTACAATTGGTCTAAGGTTTAAGAGAGACAAAACAGTGCAAAAATTTAACTTTTCTTGCATAATTTTCTGGTATCAACCCAGATTTTATTAGGTCTCTGAGTAAGGATTCCAATAATATTTGGCTCATCCCAAACAGACTTTTGTAGGCCGAGTTATGACCAAATTACTCATACATGTTCACTGCTCAACAGATTATAGTCTTAACCAAGATTTTGGTTTACAAAACAGATTTGACCTATCAAATCAATGAGATTCTCTCTGTAATTTTTCTAGAGATAGATCTTTTCATGGGCTTAAATTTAGGACCAAATTTTGCTCCATTCTAATTTCAATGACCAAGATAAAAATTATTTAAGTAAGTGTTGTAAAACAGTCTATAAATAAAAAATTAGCAGCTAGGTCCGTTTTGTAAATTAATTCTGGTATATCAATTCGCATCCAATAATTCTAACAAGATATAGATCTCCTTGTCAAGATGAAAATAAACACAAACTTTACATGGTTTCAATAACCAGAGATCAAGTTATGAATTCTCTTGTAAACTCCTGTAAAACTGTCTTACGGACCTAAGCTAGAATTGGTGTCCGACTTGCAGACCTATTTTCGGGCATCACACGATATTCATCTGGTCTGAAATTTGGACTGAAGCTAGCGCTATCAGACTAGTTTCCAAAAAACCAAGCTTCACTAAAACATTCAACCGAAAACACCAAATATGATTTTTCTCGCGACAACGGACAAAAAAGGGTCTTAAGAACAGTCTACAATGTTTTCCTTGCAATTCCAAGGTCTAAAAATTATAAAAACAATTCTAAGAGATGTATAATTGATCTATAATAACATTGGATGGTTTAGGAATCAAAAAATTTAGTTTTCCATCCAAGGAAATAGGATTTACAATTATCAAACATTAAAACACAATTTTTGGAAATTAAAATCTCAATTTTATGGCCGACTTCTCCAACAATCCAGTTCAATTTTATTAATTTGATTCCTTCACCATAAAATAAATCTTCGAATCATGTAGAAAATTTTCATGGGAAGTTTGGATGGTTGGGAACCCCCAAAATAAATTTCCATGAATGGATAATCAAATCCCCAAATTTTAATCCATGAAAATCATCAATTACACATGGATCTCCATGTTTTCAATTCAATTTTCCACATAATGGAAATTTATTGCAATCATCCCAATTTTAAAAAAATCAAAATTTATCCTTCTATGGTCGAATTTCAGATATGGTCCATGGTTATACAAAATCTAAACAATTCCATGGTAGAAATTCGATTTTTTCTTTTCTTTTTCCTTCTTTTCTTCTCTCTTTCTCTCTCCATTATAATCAAATTCTGTAATTACTTTTCCTCCATGATAATCGAATTTCTTGAGAGAGATGGAGTGATTAATAATAATTGAACTGAAGAGAAGAATAATTAAAGAGGAAAAAGAAAGAAAATAAATTAAATAAATAAGTAAATAATAACTAACTTATTTGAATTTGGAGAGAAAACCCAAAGAGAAAGAGCTCCAAAATTCGCCTAAGTCTTGTAGGTGTAAAATTCAACCAAGGCTTGGAAGATTGGGTGTATTTATAGATTTTTGAAAAACTTTAAAGTACCAAAACACCCTTGCCTCCTTTCTCAAAATTCTCTTCACGGAAGGGCAAAATTGTCAGTCCATTTTAAGTAAGGCGTTAGCTAAAAGATAGGGAATCCAATTTGGCAATGGGCGAATTTTGCAAGGATTACCCTTGCAATTTTCATCCAAGCATGTGGGTCCATGGCCCACACGATTTTGTAAAAAAATATTATATATATATATATATATATATATATATATATATATATATATATATATATATAAATTATTTATTTTCTAAACCCATAAATTCAAATTTTTTAAATTAAGTCATCCTTCTAAATTTGGCAACTTTCCTCCCAAAACTTCGTAATATATTTGGAACATCCACATTTTGAAATTTTTGAAAATTACACAGCAAAATAAAAATAAAATTTTCCAATTTATTGTTCACAACACAAATTTCAAATTTTGAGTTCTAAATTTAGAAGTCTTTATTTCAGCTTTCCAACTAAAATTTTGGGTTTAATAATTTTGTCTCAAATATCAAAATTATGAAACACTCAAATCATATTATTTAATTAAATAAAAGAGAGTTTTCCAAAATTGCTAAAGTTTAAAAAAATTAGAAAATTTTCCAAATTTGGAAAGCTGCTATTTTGGAAATTCAAACCAAAATTTTGAGTTTTCATTCAATATCACACAATTATCAGACAAATGTAAGAATGAAACCAATTACCCACTTATCTCTATCTGTTAGTTTGGGTTAGGTCGTTACAATTATGGTCTGCTTGGTGTTTAAGTGTAGTATAAAGTTTCGCGACAACTAAGCAATGTATTAAGTTCTATTTCCTTAGACGCGATGCATATAATTAGCTCCGTACTAAATGTGCTATGTTTACTTTTCATTAAGATAACAAGCTTCATTTCTTGATGCCATAATGAACCCGTTGTATTTAAATGACGCTAACATAACGCGTTGTATTTACTCCATGCTGGAGGCGATGTGTATACTTAGCACTGCCATGACGCACTGGCCAACAAATATGGTGCTATAAGATGCTTTCGTGGTCGTTCAACATGCAAAGTCAGTCGCAGATGTCCTCTCTGATTGAGTACATATGGTTCTGTAAGGGTGGCATGTGCCCTCTATTGGGTGGAGTGACTGAATGTGGTCCGAAGCACAACCCCCAATATCAGTTTTTGTAGGCGCAATGAATATATTGGCCAACTTTTGAGGTATTTTAAGCCAAAAATCCCTATAATTAATTTTTTTAAATTACATAAATTTATAAGAACTACTTCATTTCATATAATTTATAATATTATAACTAATTTTTATAGAAAATAAAGAGATTCATATGTAATAAAAAAAAAGAAAGAAGTGAGAAAGAAGCTGAATTTCCTCTGGTCAATTGGAATTTTCCAAAAAAAAAAAAAAAAGGAGAAGGAGAGGTAAGTAGTAAAAGGAATACTATTGAGGAAAACTCCTCTTTGTCTCTACCTTATCCCTCGTCCAAACGCAGCCATGTTAACGTCATATGCAACCCCAACCTTGAAATTGGTAGCACTGTACTAATATAAGATGATCGTGAACTGAAATACGAAAAGTGGACACTAATTGTGGAGAAGGGATAGGAGAGCAGCAGCTGAAGAGGAAGATTAGCAATGATGCAAGGCCTTCAATCCCCATCTTCCATCCGAGGCTCTCCCTTAGAAATCCCCATTCTAACTAAAAATTCTCCCTTTACAACCATTTGTCCTAAAGTTGGACGTACCCACCCAAAATGTCGTACATGTCCCTTCTCCGTTTTTGCCTTTGCTTCTGCTTCTACCTCTGCCACTAAGCGAGAGATCGATCCTAAGGGCGGGTTGTCATCACAGGCATGGGCCTTGTCTCCGTCTTGGGCAATGATGTCGACACCTACTACTGTTGATTGAGACTTTTGGTCCTTCCATATTTGAGACCATTGTATGTATATATATAGCCAGTGTATTTTAAGACTATTCATTCTGAATAAAAATTCATCTCTGTCTCGTGGTTTTTCCCTTGAGGGTTTTCCACGTAAGCCTTTGTTTTGTGGTGTGATTGGATTAATATTGTTTATGAGATGCGTTTCTACATGGTATCAGCCTAATCATCGATCCTTCATCGGACCTTCTTGAAATCCATCATCACAGATCTGGAGAGCCTCCTGCTGCTTGCGCCTTTTTCCACCGTGCCTCTTCTTTTGGCGCTGCCTTCACCTGAAACCGCTGCTCAGGCCTCCATTGTTCCGTCTGTTCTCTGATCCTCTTTTCACCCAAACTCAACTTCTATGATTGTCTTCAGATCTACAATCAGATCTATTCTTGCTGCTCATCACCGACCCCTATAACTCAGATCTGAGACACTTCTCCAATCTCTTACAATCAGTTCAGGTTTGGGCAATTTTCTTCCCTCACCTCTTTCCGGTTTCTCGGTGAACGGCACGTCTCTGGATCTCCCGATCAGATCCAACTTGTTCTGGCGATCTGCGTCGAATTCTCTCGTCGTTGGTGTTGTTGCTTCCCAGATCTGCCACCACCACTCTGCTGCCCATCGGTGTTCGCTGGCTGCCCTGTTTGTCGATTCGGTGCTCTCCGATCTCTTCCTCTTTTTTTCACAGAGCAAGATATCGGATGTGCTTCCGCCGATCTGAAATCCAGATCTCTCTTGTCGTCGTTTTTCACCGATTTCCTCCAATATCTTAGCCGGATCTGCTGTTTTGTCTCTGGCTTCTATGTTCTTCGCCGGATCTGCTGTTTTCTTCACTGCTCAGCCTCTTTGTCTCCCCTCCTTGGGTCGGTAGCCTCGCCTCCTGCAGCCTTGTCTTTTTTAGTGTGGATCTGTTGTAGGGGCGTCCTTCAACCCGAGAGGCCTTTTTAGGGTCTCTGTTACCGGTTGCAGTGCCTAGCAACCACCGCCCCCTGTCATCAGCCCTTCAGTGGTCTCTACCAATTTTTTTTTCAAAAAAAAAACTGTTGTTTGGGCCTGCCATCTACTTCTGCCTGTTTGCTTCAGGGTGTTCCTGCTTCTTGGTACCTTATTTGTTGTTTGTTGGTGCTTTGAGTGATTTCTTTCCAATTGCTCAATGGGTGACTCTGCCACTAATCCCAGTCTGAAATTATCTTCAGTTCTCTTAAATGAGCATAATTATGTCTTATGGTCACGAGTTGTCACATTGTCTCTCTGTGGAAAGAAGAAATTGGGATTTGTTAATGGTCGGATGGTCTATCCTACATCTTCAACTCCTTCTAAATCTACTTCCGGCACCGCTGTATCTACCTCTACAGATACAAAATATGACGATTGGATCTCTACTGATCAGCTTGTTCGCTCATGGCTTCTTAATTCTATGGAACCACTTATTGTTGCCATCTTCACATTCTCTGATTCTGCAAAGGAAATATGGGACTCTGTTGAAGGCATGTATGGGAGCAAAAATAATCTTGCTCAGGTGTTTGAACTTAAAAACGAGATTATCATTGCTCTACAAGGTGATAGAACCTTTACTGACTATTTTGGACATCTAAAAAGGTTGTGGGACAAACTCCATATTTATCGTCCACATACTATCGATGCGCAGATCCTCTTGCAACGAGCCGAAGAAGATAAGATTTTTACTATACTCAGTAATTTGAGGTCAGATTATGACCATCTAAAGAGTCATATTCTTATGACTGATCCGCTACCATCCTTACTTAACATCTGTGCAATTATTCATAGAGAAGAAACAAGGAAAAAGACTATGCCTTCTGATCTTCAGTCTTCTTCTGAGAGAGTTGACTCCAATGCTATTCTCGTTGGCAAAGACAATCGCAAGTTTTCTTCTGGTACGGAAAAAAATGACCCCCTGTGCGCAATAAAGGCAAACGTGAAATTTTCCACTGTGATCATTGTGGTAAAACTGGTCACTCTAAGGACCGTTGCTGGGAGCTTTTTCATTTGAAAAACACTTTTGGCAAACATAAGACAGATCATGCAGCTCTCGTCGACACATCTCTCTATGCATCAATTGAGTCACCTCCTTCAACAACTCAGTAAGTCCGTCTCACCTACGCCCTCTGCTGCCACTCATGTCTCAGGTCAGTTACAGGCTTACCTTAGTGTGCCTTCCACTGCTAATTCATGGATTATTGATTCTGGAGCAACTGATCATATTGCTAATCACCCATCCTCTGTGTCTGATTTTGTTTCTCATTCTGCCATGCATGATGTTTCTATTGCAAATGGGACTACTGTCCCTATCTTAGGGAACGGGACAATTCATCATTTTCCACATAGTTCCCCTACTACTGCCCTAGTTGTCCCTTCATTTCCTGTCCAGCTCCTGTCTGTTGGCAAGATCACCAATGCATTACATTGTGATGTTATTTTTTCACCCACTTCTGTCATTTTTCAGGACAGAAAGTCGAAGAAGAAGATTGGTGAGGGCATCTACTCCCATGGCTTGTACTTGCTCCATTCTCCTCCTATTGCCTGTCATTCCAGCAGACTAGTGACTCGTGACATTTTACATTCCAGGCTTGGTCATCCGTCTGACCGAGTGTTGTCCTGTTTATTTCCCTCTCTTTCTGTTGAGTCTAGAGCGTGTGATGTTTATTTACGTTCTAAACATACTCGTTTACCATTTATGTCTTCTATTTCTAAGTCAGATGCTTGCTTTGAGTTAATACATTCAGATTTGTGGAGTGCTCCTCTTACTTCATATGATGGCTATAAATATTTTGTGCTCTTTATTGATGATTTTTCTCGTGCAACTTGGTCATATTTGTTACGATCCAAATCTGAGGTGTTCTATGTTTAAGAGATTTTCATTCCATGATCACCAATCAGTTCAATACCAAAATTAAGACTTTCAGGTCTGATAATGGTACTGAATTTACGAACACTTCTTTTTTTGCATACCTTCGCAGTCATGGCATTATTCATCAAACCAGTTGTGTGGGCACCCCTCAACAGAATGGTGTGGCCGAGAGAAAAAATAGACTTATCTTAGAAACTACTCGCGCACTTATGTTTCATATGCATATTCCTAAGAAATATTGGCCTCATGGTGTTCTCACAGCTATTTATCTCATTAATCTCCTTCCTAGTCGCATCCTTACTTTTAGGTCTCCTTTGGAAATTTTGAAAACTAGAAAGCTTGACCTATCTCATTTGCGTGTGTTTGGGTGCGTATGCTATGTTCATCAGCAAGCTATACACCGTGATAAGTTTGATGCTCGTTCTACTCAGTGTGTTTTCGTTGGATATTCTTCTACACAGAAAGGATACATTTGCTATGATCCTTCTTCTCGTCGGATTGTGGTCTCTCGCGATGTTCACTTCAATGAATCTGAATCTTACTTCCAAGCATCCGAACATTCCGAGAATCGGTCTCAGGGGGAGAACTAATTAGATTTGATCCCGTTTCCTGTTGGATCTCCTAGTGTCCCTACCACTCACAATCACAATATGGAGTTTCCATCTCCAGACATTGTTCCAACTGTCATTAGTGACACAACTGCTGAAATTATACCCTCAACAAATGAGTCTCTTCATACAGCAGTTGACATATCGGCACCTCCTCTTCCATTGCTAAGGTCAAGGAGAGAGCCTCGGCCTCCAACAAAAATGAATGATTTTTTCACCTATCATACTGTATCACATCCTATGGAGTCTTACTTGACATATGACAACGTTGCTCCATCCCATGCGGCCTTCTTAAGTGCAGTATCTAGTGAACAAGAGCCAAGAATGTTTCGAGAAGCTAATTTTATTCCAGTTTGGAAAAATGCCATGAAAGAAGAATTGCAAGCACTGGATAAGAATAAGACGTGGGATATTGTTAAGTTGTTTTCCGAAAAGAAGACCATTGGGTGTCGTTAGATATATAAAATAAAATATAAAAGTGATGGCACTGCGGAATGACACAAGGCTAGACTTGTTGCCAGAGGATTTACACAAACTTATGGAGAGGATTATAAAGAGACATTCGCGCTAGTTGCAAAAATGAACATCTTCCGGGTTCTTCTCTCTTTAGCAGTAAATCAGGATTGGAAATTATTTCAGATGGATGTCAAAAATACATTCCTGCATGGTGATTTAGAGGATGAGGTTAATATGAGTGTTCCACCAGGCCATCCGCAAGAATCCAAAGTTGGTTGTGTGTGCAGACTAAAAAAGGCTATATATGGCCTTAAGCAGTCACCTCGTGCTTGGTATGCTACGCTCAGTTCTGTTCTCATGAGTAATGGGCTTAAAAGAAGTGTTGCAGACTCTTCCATGTTTGTCAAGAAAGGTATCTCTGGGACAACTATTATTTTAGTTTATGTTGACGATATTGTGATTACAGGTAATGATAAAAATGAAATTTCAAAGCTTAAGGCTCTGCTGAATGAGAAATTTGCCATCAAGGATCTGGGAGTGTTAAAATATTTTCTTGGATTAGAAGTGGCCTACTCAAAAAGGGGCATCTTCCTTAATCAATGAAAATATGTGTTGGACCTATTACAGAATACTGGTAAGTTGGGAGTTAAACCATCAAATACACCTACTGACAGTGGTGGAAAACTTGGTAATGATGGTGAATTGTTATCTGATATTGGTCAGTATCAAAGAATAGTGGATAGATTGATTTATCTAACCATTACTCGACCAGATATTTCATATGCAGTCAGTTTAGTCAGTAGATTTATGCATGCTCCAACAGTTAATCACTTGAATGTCGTCAACAGAATTTTACATTATTTGGAAGGTTCACCCGAGAGAGGTATATGGATGGGTAGACATGGGCATTGTGCTAGTACAGCTTACACTGATGCTGATTGGGCAGGATACCCAGTTGATCGAAGTTCCACTACGGGTTATTGTACATTTGTTGGAGGTAATTTAATGACATGGAGGAGGAAGAAACAAAATGTTGTTGCAAGGTCAAGTGCAGAAGCAGAATACCGTGCTATGGCTTCAATAACAAGTGAAATTCTTTGGCTTTGTGCTTTGTTGAAGGATTTGGGTTGTGAATCTACTCAGTCGACACCAATGTTTTGTTATAATCAGGAAACTATTCATATTGCCTCTAATCTAGTATTTCATTAGCGAACTAAACACATAGAGATAGATTGTCACTTTGTTCGAGAGAATCTACAAGCTAATATTATTTCTACTCCATATGCTCGCAGTGATCAACAATTAGCTGATATCTTCACAAAAAGTCTTTCTGTGGTTAAATTCAAAGAGATATTATTCAAGTTGGGCTCCATAGATATTTTCGTACCAACTTGAGGGGGAGTGTTGATTGAGATTTTTGGTCCTTCCATATTTGAGACCATTGTATGTATAGTAACGCCCCGCCCTTTTTCACTCACTTCTTCCCGTAAACCAGAGTATATATTTTTTTTTTTATAAAAGAGTAGAGTGATAGAGGGCGGGACGTCACAACGCGAGCTAAGTCCGAACTTCCAAAGTTCGACCCTTAACTGGCCAACCCTATGTGTGCATGGACTAAGTCCACGAAAATGGTTCACATATAATAATATCAACTTGCGGAATAAAAATCATAACTGCGGAATCATAACATGCGGAATAATAATAGAACCAAGTTCTATTCCATTCAGATAACAAAGTACGTCAAGTCTTTAATCATCATTCAGATATCATAATTATCAAAATTAACATCCAACCATCTAAGTTATTACATTCCCGGAAACTAGTTACTCAGATACATGTCCATAAGTAACTTTATTCACAACATATAAAATAAATCATCCAAGCTCCTATGCCTGGCCCTCCTTGCATTCATCGTTCCCCTTGTTTCCTGTATCATCAACTAGGGTAGAAGTAGGACGTTAGAACAACGCGTCCAGTAGGTATTCTAATTACGGCTAACACATGGTTAGTACAAAACATATATAATATCGTAATGTCAAAAACCTTATAAATGTATGCCATGCAATGATGACAAATGCAATGAATCTCACCCATCACATGTACATAAAAGTACCCACCACATAGGTCTTTCGGACGGCCAGACGGAGTGTGGACCCTCCGGTTTCTTCCTGATGGAAAAGCACATCAAGGTACCCTACATAGGTTTTTCGAACGGCCCGACGGAGTGTGGACCCTCCGGTTACAAAACCTTCACCCCATGCCATGCATGAAATGCCAATGGAACACATGTTATTTTATAACGTAAACATAGCATTAACATCACCTTTTGAAACATATCCAACACATGTTATTTATACAAATAAACATAGCATTTAAAATTCAATATAAAGCATATCCTTTGAAACATAATTTCATCAAAAGTAAAATAAAACAAATGTATATAAACCCATGGTTTCAAAGAGGTGGAATCCTACCAAAGACCACTACGTGTCCTTGCGTCTTTCGTCCGGTAACCGCTCACGATCGTAAACACCTTGTGAGGTCCCTATGATATCTAAGTTTTCATTTTTATCAACTTCCATTATTGGCAAACCCATAATTAACAAGTCCATAATTAGAAGGTCTATATTTAGAAAGTTTCCAAATTTAGCATGCTACTTTCAAAAATTAGATAGTTTCCTAATTCGGCATGCAACTTCCATAATTAGAAATCATCTTCCATAAATAAACTCTAGTGGGGTTCGGCCATACACCATGGCCGAACCTCACCCAATGGAGACAATCCAACCCATTTCCATTCACTTTCTAAATTAATATAACTTCCATAAATAAAAGCTTTCTAATTTAGCAACCTCCTTCCATAAATCGAAACTTTTCCATTTTAATCTCCTCCTATTTTTAGAAGGTTTCCAAATTTATCTCCACCTTCTATATTTAGAAGGTTTCCAAATTTAATAAACAACTCCATGGGGTTCGGCCATACACCATGGCCGAACCCTATGGTTCATACTCTTTAGAAATCATACATAATTATTCCATTAAGATTATCATGATCATCTCCCAATCCTCTTCCATTTTAATCAATTAAAATCCATAAATATAGTTGGTGGGGTTCGGCCATAATAAAATCATGGTTCAGCCATGCAATGGCCGACCCACATCCCTAACCATATCTCCATTTAAAAATCCTCTTGAAACATAAGCATAAATCCATGATTTTCATGCTTGAAACCCCATAAACTTATTAACAACTTCCATGGTTTTCATTATTAATAATCCAATAAAATAAACCATGTCTTTCCATGGGGTTCAACCATGCACTATGGCCGAACCCTATGGTTCTTTCTTTCCATTAAAATTCATACATTCATCTCCCTGTCCTCTTCCATGGGGTTCGGCCATACACCTTGGCCGAATCCTATGGTTCCTTATTTCATTAAAACAAATTTATCAAATAAGATACTAACCTGTTCCGGTTGATTCTTGCTCTTCCAATCCTTTTTCCTTCTTGATCTTTCCCTCCAAAACTTAGAACACCTCTTGCTGGTTGCCTTCTCCTTGTTCTTGTTTTGCCGTGAACAAGACTTGAGAGAGGGATAAAATTTGGCTATGGAGACTAAACCGTGTGCCCCTCCTATGTATCTCTTTATAAAGCCTTTCCCTTGGTCCCAACTTAGAATGTGCTTAAGATAAACAATGCCCCCTTAGACCGTGCGCCCCTTGTCTTAAATTAGTAATGCCGTGTGCTCTCTTGTATTTCTCTCTTTGGAGAGTCCTAATTTAGGATATGATATGCGCCCCTCTTGCCTTTCTTTTATTAAGCTTCAATTGATCCGAATTTAAGATAGCAATTTTCGACCTTGGCTTCCCACTTTAGATAGTCCTAGATAAAATATGTCATGCGCATAATCATAGATATGCAACCTAGTAATCGGCCATGCTCAATTATCCATTTCCTTATTTATTTAATTTTGCATTATTAATTAAATTCAAACCCATTTAATTTTTATTAAAACCAATTCCAAAACCATTGGGTCCTAATTGGGCCAATGACCCAACTCTTTACCCAATTTAAGATCCATAACTAATATTCATAAATTAAATGGATAATTTTCATACAAAATAATAAATTGAAAATCCGGGGTGTTACAAGTTGGGCTCCATAGATATTTTCGCACCAACTTGAGGGGGAGTGTTGATTGAGATTTTTGGTCCTTCCATATTTGAGACCATTGTATGTATATATATAGCCAGTGTATTTTAAGACTATTCATTCTGAATAAAAATTCATCTCTGTCTCGTGCTTTTTCCCTTGAGGGTTTTCCACGTAAACCTTTGTGTTGTGGTGTTATTGGATTATTATTGTTTATAAGATGCAGTTCTACAACTACGAATGTCTCCTCTCTGACGAAAGTGGTATTGCTCCCATCGACCGTTTTGATGCCTCCAAATTCCCCACCCGATTTGCTGGCCAAATCCGTGGGTTCAAATCTGATGGCTACATAGACGGCAAGAAGAATGATAGACGGCTTGTTGATTGCCTCCGCTACTGCCTTGTGAGTGGAAAAAACGCCCCTGAGAATTCTGGCCTTGCCCTCGATATCATCGACAAAAAGGTATCTGTTCCTGTCTCCATCTTTTTTTTTTTTTTTTTAATTGAATGATTGGAAATGAAACAGCTTTGCTAGAAATTGTTTATTTTTAGGTAAAAAGTGGATAAACCCATCTTTATCTGTAGTTTTAATTTGGTTATTTTCTAAGAAACTAGTTTCACTTCAATGCATCCATCCATGTTTTGTGTGAATTTTGATTTTGAACTTGAGACATGAATATATTTCGGTTTTTCAATTGTTCAGAAATTAGAAGCTCATTCATATCACGAGTCTACATCATTTGGGGTGCTATTGCAATTGCAAATCAAATTATGCTCTATTCTCGGAATGGAAATGAATGTAAATAACCAATGTTTAAAACGTTTAAAAGAAACCACTTCTATTTTTAGTTAGTAAATGGTTATTTTCAAATAATTTTATTTTATGTTTTTCCTACGTTTGTATCTTTACCCCTCTGAAAAATAATTGTTCTTTAACAAAAAAAATGGTTAAATCCATATATATTTTTAGTTAAAAAGGTTATGTTAGTGCCACGGCTTGCCGAGTCCCTGAGTTTGTCAATTCCATGACTCGGGAAGAAGCACTTGCTAGAAGCTTGAAGAGTCAAGGTGATCAAGATTGAAGATCATGCTCCACTGATTAAAGCTCATCGTTATGCCAATCACAATATAGGTATTTGGCCATAGATGACTTTAGGTGGTACCCATACCTTAGGAGGGCTATTCCTAGGCTTAATTGAGCAAATGATAAAATCATTAAAAGCCTAAAGAAGAAGCTTGACAGTGATGAACTTAAGTACCCCTCGTGGTCAACTACTCGTCGATGATAACTTATGAGTTCTAGAACTTATAACTCGAGTGGACTGTCCAGAAAATAGACATCTCGGTAATTCAAGATGGATCCAGAGTCCCAGGACCGACATCTTGGTAAAGAGCGACATGTCTTTTTGGGCAGGACAAGTTTTGGGACATGAAACTCTGTTTGCATGGTGCCCCAGATCGAGATGTTCGTATGGATCGACCCCTCGGTGCCATGACTGTCAACCCATCGGTGACACCGACCTGTCGACCGGGAATTAATAATTCCATTGCCAATGCATGTTATGTGCAACGGTTGGGTGGTTGAACGATAATAAATATGAACATCGACCCATGGGTGCCACCGACTTGTTGGTACTGGACAGTTTGAAAAACTGTGTTGACTCCTCTACAAATATGAGAATTGTGTGATCATTTAATCATCTTCCTTGAACTGAGAAGAGTCAAACACTCTAAAGAATGATCAATCAACTCTCTTGTGTCTACACTTGATAATCAAATACAACCAATCTATTGATTGAGTTAGTAAAAGAGAGAAAGAGAGGAGGAAAGAAAAGATATACACTTAGAAAGATTTGGTAGAACCAACTTCCTAGTCACCCTAAAATTATGATTTCTCAGAGACGGCTACAAGGCAGAGCATAGGGATTAACTCGAGCACACAGTGGGTGGATCTTTGAGAATTACACATTTTTGAGAAAAAGCTTCAAGGCAAGTGCTTCTTGGTTTTAATTTTGTTTTAAAACCATTGTCCTGTGAAAGTGGATTAAGGAGGCTTGGCTCCGGAACCACTATAAAAAATCCAGAGCATAAACTCTGGCACATGTGGTGGGTGGAATTCCAAGCTAATTCAAATAGGTAGAATTCCTATTTTACATGTGGTAGGTAAAATTCACAGCCGATTGACTGAGGTGGAATTCCTATTCTAATTGTGAGGGTGTAAGTCCCCACTTAGTGAATTTGGGGATAGCTTGAGGTTGAGCTAGTACTAATAGTGAATGTTGGTTGGCTAATCGAACCACTATATATCTTGTGTCCTTGTGCTTGTGGTGTTAGAGCTAATGTTTTGCGTTGATTGCTTAATCACATTTGCTAACACACACACACACTTGATTGTTATATCCGCTGCACTTAATTAATCAATCGATAAAAATTTAAAAGGACCAACGATTGTTAGTTTGACACCACCACCCCCCCTGCCACCGCCGCCGCTTCTTAGAGTCAATCGTGTTCTAGCACAAAGGGAGAAGTCTTAGGTTTTTTTTTTTCAAACAATCATTCTTCTTGTTTCTGTTTTTAATTAATTTTTCTTAACATTTTCCTTTTCATGCATCTAAAGTTGCCATGTCATTGATCAATATAAGCTGGGTTCCTGATACTCATCGGGGCCATAAAGAATGGAAAACAACATACTGTAAAATGTGGTTTCCTCATTGCAGTGTCAAGTTAAAACTTATATTTTTAATTAAAATTGGTTTTTTTTTCCAAAGAAACACTTCCTTTTCTTTACATCCAAAGAGAGATCAAGAATCCCACAAGTGAGATTTTGGTCTCTAGATTTCATTCCAAATATCATCTTGTGAATCTGGGTTGTGAGATCATCTGAATAGGCTTATCCATTGCCCCCATTTCGATTTACTTAAACTTGGTGGAAAAGGATAAGTATTTGATGTGGGCATCACTCATCAAGATGGAATTGAGGAGGGAAACTACAAATTTTTTTATTGTGGCAAAGTGAGGCCATAACTTTTTAACTGAGCTAAAATGGTTTATTAGTGCATGTGGACCCTAATATGGCCCTGGGGTCACATTAAGAGCGTAATGGACCCCATACGAGTTGTGGCAAGGCCAAAACCCTAGCATGCAAAGAGAGTTACGAATTTCACTTGGGTGGTGGCTAAAATTCCCACATTCTAGCTTCATGGGCGTGTGGACTCTAGTGCTCTCTCCAAACACAATACAAAGTCCAAGATGGAACGAAACCACAGAATTGTTGGCACATGAAGATAGGGGCTTTTGATATGTTGGAATCCTACATGGCACAATGTGATTGGTCGTCATTCTATGATTGACAAAAAACGTGCAACAACTTTGTAGACTTACTTGAAGTATCAAATCGATATCAGATTTTCACAAAATTGGGTTTGTTGGAAAGCTTATTCAAGAACCTTTCAAATAAGCCCAAGTTTCAATTCTGATATACGTAGATGAAGTTATGATCCTTTTTCTAATCAGGTGTCTTTTTCTAATCAGGTGTTAGTGAGTGATGGAAAATCTCCATTGTTGTTTGTAATGAGGAAACCCTCGGTTAGCACAACCCTACCACACCATTTTGGCTAGTTTTTCTTTTTGTTCCACCCCTTTCATAATGCTTTAAATAGAGGAGGGTGGCTTCAATGTATGACACATGAATTTGAAGTTTGAGTATCGAATACAAGTTTAGAGAACAGTCTCTAATTCGGTTTTATACTAAGTAAGTTTACTTTGAATTCTAGTTTCTAAGTTTTGTTTTGAATTGCTTTAATTTATGTAATTTTCCATTTAAATTTTGTATTATGTTAATTAAAAACTGATAGGGCTTATTGGAGTTGTATTATTTTTTTTTTTCATTTAATTCAATTGAAACTAGAACATAGTTTCATTGGAAACTCTATTTCACCTAGATTTTGCATGTTGGCAATTTTTGGTGGAATTTTGGGACCTTTTTTATTCTTCTCGAGTGATGTTAGTTTAGGTTCGTCACCTTCTAATTGGGTTTCCGATTGCCTATCACTGGGGTGAAATCCAATTAATGGATTGGAATGGAAGAGCAATCCAAAGCACTCTCTGAAATTCAGGACTGCTTTGTAATTCTGGTTTTCTCAAGTGTCTAGTAGCTTGAGCTGGACTTGGGTCCTTCATCTATTTCATTGAAGGCTCAGAGAGGTTCTTTACACCAGCTTTTATATTCATCAGTTGGTCATCAAAGCTTGTTTCTTGCATACACCAGTGATTGACATACATCTTACTTTCATTGCGTACTTTGTTGTTATTTTTGGAGACGGCGTTCTTGCCTTCTTTCTTTGTATCAAACAACCTTACTCTTAGGAGAGCGACACATTGTATCCCATAAGTCAATGGTAGTTGGATACACCAGATGCAACCAATGAGGCAGGGGAGATGACAATTTTCAGTTTGATCCAGTTCGTCATTTTCAAAACACACAAAGGGATGATCGGATTGAGTCCCTAAGGGACAGATTAGATGAACAATGTGAGATGATTGCAAATATCACTCAGGATATGGCCATGTTGTGGAGAGACATCCAACCCTCCAACAAATCTAGAACCTCTTGAGTTGTATCTTTTGAGGAGAATGGTGAGGATAGACAATTCTACCAACACAAATATTGGCCTAGACATGGTGACAACAAGTCAAAAAGAAGATATCAGAAGATGATGAAGATAAGACCTTTGGCTAACATCCTCAAGTATTCTGGAGGTATGATTGGCGATGAATTTTTGGATTGGGTAGAAACAATAGAAAAAGTTTTTGATTGTAAAATGTATGTGATCCTAAGTGTGTTCAGTTAGTAGCTATTAAGTTAAAAGGAAGGGCTCTGGCATGGTTTAAAAAAATCAAAATGGAAAAACATGCCAGGGTAACGAAAAGATCCAATCATGGGAGAAACATAAAAAGTTGATGTACAAGACCTTTTTGTCTATTAATTACACAAGACTTGTTTCATAGATTGTAGACATTAAAGCAAGGAAACAAGATGGTAGCAGAATATGCGGAGTTCAATATCCTACTGGCTCGCAATAACTTGGCCGAAACATAATTAATTTTTGGATAGAATCCTGGTGTGACAGTAAGACTTTGGCTTCCCGATTTCCATTTCTTTACTGTCTATCACAGTTTTCGTCAGGGGTCATTCAGATTTCTACTTCATTTGCTGTAACACCCTGATTTTTCAAAGATATAAATATTTACAAAATGCCATTGGAATGGTAAATTAGAAGGTTATGATCGTAGATGAGAAAATTGTAGGGCCCATGGTTCAATTAAGATCCAATGTACATATTTTGAGGTTCAAATTAAAATAAATGGGTAATGTGCATCTAATTGGGTCAAGATGGTTATTTGGATCAAAGGACCCAATTGGGACCCAATGGGTCATGGTAGACTTATTTGACCATTGGGTGACCTCAATTTTAATTGGGTTAGGCTGAATTGATTGGGAATTAAATGGAGGATAAATGGGTAGGCTAGATGCAAGTATGTAAACCACATTTAAATGGGTAAACCACCTATAAATGGGTCATGGCGCCTAATTGGGTCAAGAGGTTCAAATGGGGCCCAATGGGTCGAGTTGACCATGTGGACCACGTTGACCATGTGGACCATCAAGTGAGCTAAAAGGGTTGAGTTAAATTATGTTGAGTTGGGGCTGAAGTGTGTTGGATTTGAATCAAATAATGGAGTTGACTCAAGTGCATTAAATGAGTGGAATTAAATGGGGTGAGTTGAGCTAATGAGTTGAATGAGTTAAGTTGGAAGCCATGGGGACCTTGAATTCAAATGAGTCAAATGGGGAGGTGAAGAGTTGCCTTGATCTCAAAGACTCCAAGACAAGTCCCACACGTTGGTGGCTTGGGAGTGATATTCCATGCATAGACTTCAATAGAATGGGATAAGTTTTGCATTGGGAACTTGGAGGGTTTCCATCTCATGATGGAAACCCAAGGCCCAACATGGGGAGATGGAAGGATTGTCTAAGCTTAGGCCAAGTGTCCCATAGTTAAGCCATGGGACTCCTTGGTTAAACCAATAATCATGAGGGTGAATGAGTGGTTTAAGGGGCTGATATACAAAAGAGGCAAACCACACTCTTTGGCCGAATTTTACATTGCAAAACACTTGGAGCTTTCATCTCTTTTCCTCTCTAAAAAACCTACCCCCTTGGCCGAACCAGCCTTTGGTGTTTTCACCATTGATCAAGCACATAATCGGCTAAAGGACAAAGGGAGCAAGAAGGAAGGAAATAAGGATCAAAAGGCAAGAAGAGAGGCTAAGAGGATTGGTAAGTGTTTCTAAAATTTAGTTAAATAAATTGGTTAAAGGGAGCATGATTTAGCCATGGTATGGCCGAATCCATCAAGGGTTTAAATCTTGGATAGTGCTGTTTAAAAATGATAAAAAGTGGATCATAGGGTTCGGCCACTTTGGATGGCCGAACCCCATGAAGTGATTGGGTTATTTTGATGGTTTTTGAAAGTTAAAAACCATGCAATATTATGGAGATTTTTAGATGTTTTAATTAGAGATAAGATGTATGTTTTGGGTTGGCCATTGGATGGCTGACCCATACTATGTTTATGGCTAAAATATGGGGTATGAACCATTCACAAAGGATGGAATGTTTGAGTCAAGAGAACCAACCCCATGGACCCTTGTATGGGTATTTTGATTTAAGTCTAACATTAGAAATTATTGTTGGTTTTATAATGTTTTAAAAGGGTCTAAATTATGACTATATGGGTAAAGCATGGTTCGACCATTGCATGGCCGAACCCTAATCTCTTTAATGAATAAAAGAACCAAGGGTGATCTATAGGGTTCGGCCATGGGTATGGCCGAACCCCATAGAAAGAGGTATTGATCATGAAAGTGCATGAATGTCTTAAATGGATTTTTAGTATGTAAATAGATGGAAATAAAGAACCATAGGGTTCGGCCATATGTATGGCCGAACCCCATGGAGTGATTTTGATGGATTTAAGTAATTTTGGAACCAAGAAAATGATGGAAGATTAAGAGCTAGTTAATTACATGAATAGATTGGTAACTAGTCTTAAGTATGAAGGATTAAAGGACCAAGTTTGAGCTAGTGAGGTTCGGCCATGTTGTATGGCCGAACCCCACTAAGGTGGATTTGTTTTGGATGACGGTGGTTAGCAAAATTAAACATTGGTTAGACCAATGGCAAAACCGTAAATACAAGTCAAATTATAAATATGAATGAATTGATCAAAGGAGTTAAAAATAGGAGTCCAAAACCAAAGTAGTAAGGTTCGGCCAAGTTGTATGGCCGAAACCTACCAAAGTGTGTTTGAAGTGTGAGGTCGTTTAATGTGATTAAATAAAAAGACAGGACAAATTCAAAGTGGGTAAGGTTCGGCCATGGGGTATGGCCTAACCCCACAAGTTGGTTTTTGGGATTTAGACTTAATTAGAAATCAAAAGGATATGTGATTGACTTGCTGTTATATAAACAAGGTAACGGGACTTGAACGGTGCACGAGTCGTGAACGGGTGACGGTTAAGAAGAATGGATATTTAAGTGACTTTTATGTAGGTTTCCTACCTCCTTGTAACCACATTTTATATATGGTTTTATCTTGATTTCTATGAGCTATTGATAAAGTATTATGTTTTCAAGTTAATTGGATTGCTATGATTCATTTACAAATAGCATGTATCATGTATTCATTGACATCTCATGCATGGCATGGGATGATGGATATGGAAACCGGAGCCCACACTCTGTCGGAATGTCCGTGATGCAACTGTGGGGCCTCCTTAGGTGATGAGAGTCCCACCAGGAGGGATACCTTGATGATGAGAGTCCCATCAAGGGGAAACGAAAGAACATTGTGGATTACCTTGACGATGAGAATTTCGTCAAGTGATGGCTATGTATATTTGTGATGGGTGGGACTCATTACATGTGCATACAATACATAGCATTGTTTTATAAGATTTTGATGATCAGGTTTTATAATGATATATGCATGTTTTTTTATACTAACCTTGTTGTAACCCTAATCGGAAGACCTACTGGGCGCGTTGATCTAACGCCCTAATTCCATCCTTAAAGGATGATGCAGGAAAAGGAAAGTTTGAGGATCGCGAGGGAAGCCAAGCATAGGAGCTTGGGTGTTGGATGGAGTTATTTATTGACTTTTGATTACTTTTATATGGATATGTAATAACGTAGATAACTGCTATGGTTTATTTTGAGTTGGATATTCAATTTAAGTTATGGTGGATAGGACTTGTACTTTGCTATCTTATATGGAATAGGATTGTTTTTCCGCAATCAATTATGTATAATCCCCATGTTTTATTTGGTTCTATGTGTGGTTCGGTTTCATGGACTTGGTCCATGCACACATAGGTTTGCCCAGTTAAGGGTCGGATTATAGAAGTCCGGACTTAGCTCGCGTCCTGACGCTCCCCGCTCTCTTCCACTTTACTTATTTATAAAAAAAAAAACTTAGACTCTGATTTTCGAAAGGGTGGAAAAGGGCGGGGTGTTACAGTTGTTGTCAGAGCGAAACGGGAAGATTGAATCATCGAAGTAAGATTAAGACGGTTTCATGTCTCACTGACAGATAAGAATCCCAACTGATCGACTTTTCGGAGTCCGCTGACTGGGGCCAGATTAATTTACTTCGATAGACTCAGACTGAATAATCAATCTGAGAACAACAATGAAAAATAGCAAAGTAAGTACAATCATCATAAGTGGTTATATCAAACATAGCAAAGTAGGATACACTTCCCCGACATCCCCCACGAGAAACAAACAACAGGAATTTAGAGATTTCCCCCAGAAACAAAGGAACACAAAGAGTGATGATTTGGCAATTTCCCCAAACAAGATACATTAGTTATACATAAGAAATTCCCCAAAACAAAGATTAGTTGCTTGGAACTGTTGTTGTTATTCATGTGTTCTATTGTTATGATACAGATATATCGAGCAACGTTGACTATACAGAGTTGTGGGATAGAGGAATCCCTAGCAATGCAATAGATCTGGTGTCTTCTTCCAACAACTCCAGCCTGGAAGCTAACGTAGTCAATCAAGAGGGATTTCCTGAGGAGGTTGAAGTGAATCTAGCATCTTTTCCAGAAGAGCATATGGAAGATATTCCAATGATAAGAGAGTCTATGGGGGAGATAGAGCCCGATTATATGTGCGAGTTGTGCAATCAGGATGGGCACAACTGTACATACTGCCCCCACCCTCTTGAAGTTGTTTGCCCGGTTTGTGGACTTCATGGGCACGGGAAAGAAAGGACTAACTGTGTAACACCCCAATTTCTCAATGAAGTGGAAAATTACCAAAATGCCTCTGAGTAGTTAAATTAATTATTTTGTGATGTTAAGTAAGGAAATAGTGGGGCCCATTGCTCAAATTAAAATCATATGAGCACATTATGAATGTTAAGTTTGATTGGTTGGGTAATTTACATCATTTGGGTAAAAAAATGGCTAAATGGGTCAAAGGGCCCAAATGGGACCCATTGGGTCAAAATGGATGATTTGACCATTTTGTGAGTTTAAATTAAATGGGATTAAGTCTATTTGATTAGAAATCAAGTGGAGAAGAAATGGGTAGGCTTGATCCATATGTGAAAACCATTTACAAATGACCAAAATACCATAATTGGGTCATGGAGTCAAAACGGGTCAAGGAGCTAAAAGTGGACCCAACGGGTCGAGTTGACTAGTGTTGACCATGGGGACCCTCAATGGAGATAAAACAAGAGTCAAATCAGTGAGTGGGACTGAAGTGAGTTGGAATTAAATCAAGTTATGAGTCAACTCATTAATGCATTAAATGTGATGAGTTGGGTTGGAATAAAAATATCTTGAGTTGGGTGAGTCAAAATGGAAATCCATGGGACTGTAAATCAGTGAGTCTAAAGGGAATTTGAAGAGGTTGGCCCAGCTTTAACCACCCAAACAAGTCCCACACGTTGGGGACTTGTTTGGGGTGATTTCCATGATGTATTAAATGGGAATACATGGCATTGAGATGAGATGAGTGGTAAAATGAATGGTTGCAATGGTTGGTATCAAGGGGTGCCTCGGATGGCACCCAGTATCTCCTCGTTTTTTACAAGAAATTATGAGGATTAAGGAGTGAGGTTTGGCTGATTTAACAAAAGGATGAGACCACTCATTTGGCCGAATGACATTGCCAAAATTCTTGGAAATCCTCATCTTTCTCCCTCTCTCCAATCGGTGTTCTTGGCTGGAACAGCAGAGGCTTTTGGTACCTAATATTCAAGCTTAAACCAGCAAGGAATTGAGGAAGAAAGGGAGAAATAAAAGATAGGAAACAAGGATCAAAAGTCAAGAAGAAAGGCTTGAGAAAATTGGTAAGTATTTCATTGAGTTTTGTTGAAAAACATGGAACAAATAGGGTGTGGATTGGGCATGATCATGGCCGATTACACCAATGATTAACCTTGATTAATGGAGGTTTAGAAATGATTAAGATGACCATTGGGTTCGGCCACCATAGAGGGCCGAACCCCATGTAAAGAGATGGCTTGGTTTTCATGTTTTGAAACATGAAAACCATGGATTTTGTGGACTGTTTTGGGCTTTGAATTAGGATTTAAATACATGTTTTAGAATGGTTAAAAACCATGGATCTGAATGACATAGGGACTAAAATTTATATGGTCTAAAATCAGTGGATTAAAAGATGAAAATGGACCATTGGGTTCGACCACTTAGCATGGCCGAACCCCATGGAAACAAGCGGTTAGTTTTGATGGTTTTTAGAAGTTAAAACCATATAAGTTAGGACTGATGTTAGATGGTTGTAATAGATTTAAAATGCATGTTTAAAGAGAGTTAAAACATGGGTTTGGATATCAGAAAAGGCTGAAGTTATGTGGTCTAAATCAGTAGATTAAAATTGGAAAAGATGGACCATGGGGATCGGCCATCTTGGATGGCCGAATCCCATGATATGATGTTGGTTTTTGGATGGCTTCTTTTAAAGTTAAAACCTGATGTTAATACGCTGTTAATTACATGATGATTGAGGTTTAAAAACAGCAAACATAACCATTGGGTTCGGCCACCATAGAGGGCCGAACCCCATGTAAAAGGATGTTGGTTTTCATGTTGTGAAACATGGAAACCATGGACTTTATGGACTGTTTTGAATGAATTTAATTAGATGGTTTCTAAGAGGTTTAAAGGCAGCAATATAATACTGATATTTAAATAACGCCTAACATGGTTAAAAGACCAAGATATGGACATTGGGTTCGGCCACCTTGGATGGCCGAACCCCATGTAAGTAAGTGATGTGTTTTGGTGAAGTTAAATTACTGTTTTGGTGGCTGGTTATGTGGCTGAACCATGTGTAGCTCATGGTTGGGTTAACATGATTAAATCATGTATAATCATGAGAAGTTGAGGGATCAACCAGATCAAGTGAACCCCATGGGTTGCCTTAAGGCTTTTATTTGATTTAAATGGGGTAGTGTTGGTGGATGAAAATGAGGATTGGAACCAAATGATTTGAATGGTTGTGAAGGGATTAAGAAGTACAAATTGGATTGGTAGGGTTCGGCCAAGTAGTGTGGCCGAACCCCACTAAGGTAGTTTATTTTGATGAACTTTGATTATGAGTAAGATTAGACATTGGTTAGATCAATGGCAAATTTGTGAATACAAGCCAAATGAGGAGATTGATCAAAGGACTTATAAGATGTTTTAGGTCTTATATATGAAATGAACATGTAAATGACAATATATGATTTACTGATTATTGTATCACAAGGTGACGAGAGTTGAACGACGAACGAGTCGTGACCGGATAAAGCCAAAGAAAGATCAAGTACTGAAGTGAATCTTCAGTAGGTTTCCTACCTACTTGTAACCACGGTTTTTACCCAGTTTTTCTTATGATACTCTTATTTTAATATATGTGTTTCAAATGATATATTATGCATTAACAAATGGCATACAGGCATTGGCATCTCATACATAGACATGGGATTATGAATGAGGTTCTACAGTATTTCAAGTTATGAGTTACGTCCTGCCTCGGTGGTGCAAGTCACGCCAGGAGGAGTAACATGATGATCATAGTCACATTGGTCTCCTTAGGCGATGAGAGTCCCACCAGGAGGACTAATACGTGATATGAATCAGTCAATGATGAAGAGATGGAAGTTGTATTGTAATTTACCTTGACGGTGCAAGGCACGTCAAGTGATGGCTATGAAAGTACATGATGGGGGATGCTCATTGCATGTGCATATTTCATAGCATTGTTTTACCTGTTTTTATTGATCATGTATTATGATATGTATATGCATGTTTTATATGCTAACATGTGGTAGCCCTGATTCGGGAACCTACTGGGCGCGTTGATCTAACGCCCTAATTCTATCCTCAGAGGAGATTGCAGGTACAAGGAAAGGGAAAGGAAAGGTCGTTGACCGGGAGGGGAGCCAAGCCTAAGTGCTTGAATGAAGAACTGAACTACTTATATTACTGTCTGTTGAATACTTTTGTGGGACATGTAATAATTCACTACTTGCCATGGTTTGATTTGGTTGATAACATTTGGATGGTTGATCTATGATAAATAATGTTTAGGACTGTTAGTTGCTATCTCGTCTTTCTATTCCGCAATTAATCTAGATTATTCCGCATGTTGATGTTAGTTCCATGTGTGATTCACTATCATGGTCTATTCCATGTACACATGGGTGGCCAGTTAAGGTTCAGACTTGGGTAGTCTGAACTTAACTCGCGTCGTGACGCCGTCCGCTCTCTTTCGATGTTTTATTATTGTAAGGTCTCAGAATTTGGGAATTAATATAAATGTGAATATTAATTATTTTAATGATGAAAATTAGAAAATTGGTGGAGTAAATGGTAAATGGGCCAAAATTGGATAAAGGCCCAAGTGTGGTCCAATAGACTATGGTTTGGATTTAAATTTACTTAATGGGGTCAAGAATGGTCAAATTGGGTCAAATACCCATTTGGGACCCAATGGGTCAAGATGGTTATGCTCTAAGGTAAATGGGCTAGATGGAAATGTAATTGGGCCATGGGCCAATGGTGATCCATTTAGAGTGGGCTTACTGAAATTTAATCACCCTAAGTGATTTGGAATTAAACAATGGTGGTGTGGCCAAGTGGGACCCACCTCCCTCATCAAGTGAGGTGGCGTGTGGGCCAATGATTGGTGGGGCCGGCCACCATGGTTGACTTGGTCAACCATGGGTGCAATAATGGGAATTAGGTTAAATAAAATGAATTAGCCTAAGTTAATTACCAAACTAATTAAATGCTTAAATTAATAAGTTGGGGGCTAAATGGGGTTAGATTGGTCAAAGGGAGACCAAGCTACCCCACCTCAAATTGTTAAACACGTTGGGCATGGTGGTGGTTTAGATAACCACCACCATAAAGCAAATAAGAGATATTAAAAATATCTAAGAAAATATCTTAGGGTTGGTGGAGTAATAAAGGCTAAACCAAGTTAAGTTGAGTCCATTTTTCTTTACCATTTCTTATTCTCTTTTCATTCTACTTTCTCCATTTTCATTCTCCCATGGCCGTCCTCTACATGTCCAAGTGAAGGAAGAAAGAAAAGAGAGGAGCTCAAGGGAGAACAAAGAAGTAAACACTTGGTGCAAAAATTTATCTAAGGTTAAGGTCATCATCTTCCTCTCATTATCTTTCCTCTTTTCCTCTCTCAATTTAAACCTAACATGGCCGATTCTAGGGTTGGGAGTTGCCACCCTTGATCAAAGATTTTGACCTATCAAAGATCAAGAGGAAGGAGAGAGGAGGCTACGGAGATCGACGGGAGCGGCGGAAATCGGAGGAGACGTCGGATAGTGAGTATTCTTAAATAAAATAATTTTGGATTTTAGGGTTTAAGAAATGGAATTTATTTTTGTGAAATTAATGGTGGATAGGTGATTTTATACTATGGAATTTAGGTGCATTAAATGGAAGGGTGGAAGATGGAGAAAACCCCATGGTGGGTGAATTGGTGGTTGGTTTAAATGGCTTAGGGTTTTAAGAATGGAAAGCAATGTGGGTTCTTGATTAATGAATTAGGGTTTTAATGAATACATTGGAGTAATGTTTTAAAATGATTGTATGATGAAACATGCAATGGAATGGTGATGAAATGGTGATTAAATGAAGGGTTTAAGAGTAATGTGTTGATGAATTTTGGGTTTCAAGTGAACAAAAGTGATGATCCAAATGGGGCTAAGAATATGGTTTAGTTGCATGATTTAAACCCCTCAAGGAGGGATTATTGGTGGATCTAAAATGTAACAATGGACGTAAGAAAAAAATGGAGAAAGGAACATCATGGGTTCGGCCATGGTGTATGGCCGAACCCATGCCCCAAATTGTAAATCCATTTGGGTTTAAGGTCAATGGGTATATATGTGATTAAGTATGGGTTTGAATGGGTTTAAATGAGTAATGGTTAGATTAATTACATGACAAATTTTAATGTTTTGGTAAGTCAATGATGGACCTAAGTTGAGGACCTAGGTTGTGGATCAATTTTGGGCTTAAATAGGCATGAATGAATGAGTAATTGGTTATGTAAAGGGGTAGTGGCCCAAATGGTAATTATTGGCTAAAATGAAGAAACCCACTAAGTTATGATTTATGGGCTCGGAAATGATTAAAACTTGGATGATTTGGTAATTTAATTAAGGTACCGGATAACGCGAGCGGTACGCGAGTCGGTAGGGATTGTCGGAACGAAAACGAAGTAAAGACGCGAGTCGGTATTTTGATAGGATTCCTACCTATTGTAAGCCATGGATGTGTGATGGTATTTTTATTATATTGATTTTGATTTTTATTTATGATGGTTTTTACAATTATGGATGCTATGTTTAAGATGGATTTTATTTAATGGCTATGAACTATGATTAAGGTTATGCATTATAAATTAAGGCTATGTATGATATATCTTAAGGCTATGAGTTTATAAATAGTAGCATAATGCATTACATCTCATGCATGGCATGGGGGGAAAAAAATAAACAAACCGGAGTCCATGCTCCGTCGGGGCGACCGAAAAAAATGGGGATCTTTGATAACAGGAGTCCATGCTCCATCGGGGTGACGAAACAGGCATGGGGACACCTTGACGAGGCTTTGCCTTCAAGGGAGATATTTTGCGGTTGGACATATCTTGACGAGGTTTTCGTCAAGGGGGATATGACAGTATGGCAGGAATGATGGGTGGGTTTCATAACATAGACCAGGGCATGGCATACATCTTATATTTTCACATACGTGGTTTATCATTTTCATTGAGTTATTATCAGTATGCTGTTATTACTAATCTATGTAGCCCTACTCGGAGTCTATGGGTGCGTTATTCTAACGCTACTTTACTAGCTGATGATGCAGGAAATGGCGGAACGAAGGGCGAGACGGAAGCCAAGCTTAGGAGCTTGGGGAGGCGGATTAATTATTTTGTTTTACGTTTATTTTGGAAAGATGTATTTGTATAGTTAGCTTGTCGGAATGTAATAATTTAGGTAGTTTGCTATGTTTAGGTATTATTTTTGGATAATACAGGTTATGGCATTTTCGTAATTAATTGGGTATTTCTTCCCTGCTTGATGAAGGAACTGGTAGGATAGTTCTATTATCATCTGCAGTTATTTTTATGTTCCGCGAGCTTACTTTCTACGCTGTGAACCGTACTCGTGGACTTATGTTCGCACGCGTAGGGTTGGCCAGTTAAGGGCGGGCTTTAGAAACTCGGAACTTAACTCGCGTCGTGACGTCCCCGCCTTTTGTCACTGTAAAAAAAAAAAATAGGCTCTGACTTTTGGTGAAAAGGGGCGGGCGTTACAATTATTACTTTTAAAAAAAAAATTAGACTCTGAAATTCTCGAAAAGGGCGGGGCGTTACAAACTGTCCTTACATTGGAGGACAAAAAATAATGCCCTATCTGACGTGTGGAGTATTGGGACACATGTCGATGATGTGCCCTGATAGTTTCTTTATGTTCGCTGAGGATGTAGGGTCTTCTACGGAAGATTAGACTAAGAAGTAGTAAGAAAAGTTAGGAAAAAGGGGATATTTTGTAAGGGTTGTGGGTGCATTTTGTTATTAGAAGGGTTGTTTTAAACCCCACCAACCCTTGTACTATGATGAAATTTATATATATATATATATATATATATAGGCAAAAAAATTAGCAGTACAAGGGTTGGTAGGGTTAAAACAAACCTTCTATAAAAATGCACCACAACCCTTACAAAAATATCCCCTTTTTCCTAACTTTTCTTACTACTTCTTAGTCCAATCTTCCGTAGAAGACCCTACATCCTCAGCAAACATAAAGAAACTATCAGGGCACATCATCGACATGTGGCCCAATACTCCACACGTCAGATAGGGTATTATTTTTTGTCCTCCAATGTAAGGACAGTTAGTCCTTTCTTTCCCGTGCCCATGAAGTCCACAGACCGGGCAAACAACTTCAAGAGGGTGGGGGCAGTATGTACAGTTGTGCCCATCCTGATTGCAAAACTCGCACATATAATCGGGCTCTATCTCCCCCACAGACTCTCTTATCATTGGAATATCTTCCATATGCTCTTCTGGAAAAGATGCTAGATTCACTTCAACCTCCTCGGGAAATCCCTCTTGATTGACTACGTTAGCTTCTAGGCTGGAGTTGTTGGAAGAAGACACCAGATTTATTGGATTGCTAGGGGTTCCTCTATCCCACAACTCTATATACTCAATGTTGCTCGACATATCTATATCATAACAATAAAACACATGAATAACAACAGCAGTTCCAAACAACTAATCTTTGTTTTGGGGAATTTCTTACGTATAACATAATGTATCTTGTTTGGGGAAATTGCCAAATCATCACTCTTTGTTTTCCTTTGTTTCTGGGGGAAATCTCTAAATTCCTATTGTTTGTTTCTCAATGTGGGGATATCGGGGAAGTGTATCCTACTTTGGTATGTTTGATATAACCACTTATGATGACTATACTTCCTTTGCCATCTTTCATTGTTGTTCTCAGATTGATTGTTCAGTATTGAGAAACAAACAACAGGAATTTAGAGATTTCCCCCACAAACAAAGGAAAACAAAGAGTGATGATTTGGCAATTTCCCCAAACAAGATACATTATGTTATACATAAGAAATTCCCCAAAACAAAGATTAGTTGTTTGGAACTGTTGTTATTATTCATGTGTTCTATTGTTATGAAATAGATATGTCGAGCAACGTTGAGTATACAGAGTTGTGGGATAGAGGAACCCCTAGCAATCCAATAGATCTGGTGTCTTCTTCCAACAACTCCAGCCTGGAAGCTAACGTAGTAAATCAAGAGGGATTTCCCGAGGAGGTTGAAGTGAATCTAGCATCTTTTCCAGAAGAGCATATGGAAGATATTCCAATGATAAGAGAGTCTGTGGGGGAGATAGAGCCCGATTTATTGTGCGAGTTGTGCAATCAGGATGGGTACAACTGTACATACTGCCCCCACCCTCTTGAAGTTGTTTGCCCGGTTTGTGGACTTCATGGGCACGTGAAAGAAATGACTAACTGTCCTTACATTGGAGGACCAGGAATAATACCCTGTCTGACATGTGGAGTTTTGGGACAAATGTCGATGATGTGCCCTGACAGTTTCTTTATGTTTGCTGAGGATGTAGGGTCTTCTACGGAAGATTAGACTAAGAAATAGTAAGAAAAGTTAGGAAAAAGGGGATATTTTGTAAGGGTTGTGGGTGCATTTTGTTATTAGAAGGGTTTGTTTTAACCCTACCAACCCTTGTACTATGATGAAATTTGAATATATATATATATATATATATATATATATATATATAAAGTATACAAATTTATGAGTTCATGAGGAGTTTTGGCATTGAGTTGTATGTTACAAAGAAACTAAGTCCATAATGTTTTCATGACTTAGGAAAGAAAATGGCTCCAAAGAAAAAGATCCAACAAAACAAGAAAGGGAAGGAAAAAGAGATCCTACTCATTCAACATGAAGAGATGGGAAAATCTCAACATAAGAAGGAAAAAGTTGTACATGAAGAAGAGGGGGAAGAATCTCAACATGAGAAGGAGCAATCTCATCATGAAAAATCGCACAATAAGGAAGATGAATGGCACTCACGGCGGGAAGAGGAAGAGCGACGCTCTCACTATGATGAACGGAAGGAAGAGGGGAACAACAATTGCAACGTGAGTATACGAGTAGTACCTCCTGAACTACAAAGCTTGGTTCAAGCGGTAGTTACTTCAGTTCTCCAACAACATCTGAACGGAAGTGGAAGCACAAGTGATGCCAATGACCGGACTATGGTCAGGGACTTTCAGCAACAGCGCCCTCCTTACTTTAAGGGGAGAGAAGGGCCTATTGGAGCGGAAAACTGGTTAAAGAAAATTTCCCAAATCCTGACTCTACTGAATATCAAGAGTCATGCCCATAAGATTTTAAGGGTTGTGGGTGCATTTTGTTATTAGAAGGGTTTGTTTTAACCCTACCGGATCTGGACGATTGTTTACTCTAGCATCTCCAGTGGATGAGGATCATTCAGTAATTCAACGTATGGCGGTAGTTAGTAGTTCCTATGCCTATGCACTATTTGATTCTGGAGCTTCACACTCCTTTATAGCTGCATCATTTATAACTGCTACCGGTACCTTAGTTCAAAAATTAGCTACAACACTCACAATTGTATCCCCTGTCGGAGACTCGGCATTGGGACTTATATGCACGACAGTTAATACTGAACTCGTTGCACTCAGATTTGAGTTCAATTATCTGGTACTCGACATGACTGAGTATGATATAATCTTCGGCATGGACTGGTTGGCTAAATTCCAGGCCAACATTGATTGTTATCGCCGAAGAGTGACATTTTGGTCACCCGAGGGAAAACAATATTCGTACAGACAAGCAGAGCAAACTGCAAGAAGGGTTGAACCATTTGGTATTGAATAATATCATCATAAAAAAGGCACCAATCACTGAACTTCAGGCAATTGTGAAAGAATTTGCGGATGTTTTTCCAAAGGAACTCTCTGGCTTACCACCCATGAGGGAGCTCAATTTTGAAATTAAGTTGTACCCTGGCACTGCACCAGTGTCTTTACCACATTATCGGATGGCACCAGCAGAGATGTCTGAGCTAAAGAAAAAGATTGATGAACTGCTCAGGCTGGGTTGCATCCGAAACAACACATCGTCTTGGGGAGCTCCAGTGCTGTTTGTAAAGAAGAAGGACGGTTCACTCCGAATGTGTGTGGATTACAGGAATCCGAATCACCTAACGATCCGGAACAAGTATCCTCTGCCTAGGATCGAAGACCTATTTGAACAATTGAGGGGTTCCAGCCACTTTTCGAAGATTGATTTGATGTCCGGTTATCATCAAATCTGGGTTAAGGAGGAAGATATAGAGAAGACAACCTTCAGGACGCGGTATGGACTATACGAGTTTGTAGTCATGCCGTTTGGACTCACTAATGCCCCGGCTGTGTTCATGGATTTAATGAACAGGATCTTCCGTCCGTACCTAGACCAATTTGTCATTGTGTTCATTGACGATATCCTGATCTATTCCAAAAGTTAGGAGGAGCATGCTGAACATCTACGGATAGTCTTAAACACCTTGAGGAAGAACAAACTATATGCCAAGGCCAGTCAATGTGAGTTCTGGCTATCCAAAGTGAATTTATTGGGGCATGTTATATCCGAAGAAGGTATAGTCGTGGATCCGACTAAAGTGGCGGCGGTAAGTGAGTGGAAAGCGCCAAAGAACGTAACCGAGATCCGCAGTTTCTTAGGACTGGCTGGATATTATCGGAAGTTTATCATGGATTTCTCCAGGATAGCATCTCTACTGACTCGACTCACTCAAAAAGGAGTCAAATATGAGTGGTCAGATCTGTGCAATCGGAGGTTTGAAGAGCTGGAGAAGAAGTTTACCACTGCTCCTATCCTAGTTTTGCCTGAAAGAGGCAAGTGTTATGTGTAACACCCCATTTTCTCAATGAAGTGGATAATTACGAAAATACCCCTGGTTTGGTAAATTAATTATTTTGTGATGTCAAATAAAGAAATGGTGGGGCCCATTGCTCAAATTAAGATCATGTGAGCACATTATAAATATCAAGTTTGATTGGATGGGTTATGTACATCAATTGGGTTGAAAATGGCTAAATGGGTCAAGGGCCCAATTGGACCAATGGTCATAATGGATAATTTGACCATTGTATAAGCTCAAATTAAATGGGGACAAGCTGAACTGATTGGAAATCAGGTAGGCAAATTGGGTAGGCTTGAAACACAAGTGAAAAACCAATTAAAAATGGCAAAAATCAGCCATGAATGGGTCATATGTCAAAACGGGTCAAAGGGCTGATTGGGGACCCAATGGGTCGTGTTGACAAGTTGACATGGATGACCATGTGGGCCCTCAATTGAACTCAAGTATGAGTTAGTTCAGCTTGGGTTGGACTGATTTGGAATAAGTTTGATTTAAGAAATGAGTTGACTCAACTTGGTGTATTAAAGATGTTGAGTTGGATGAGTGGAGTTAGAATAAAAATATCTTGAGTTAAGTGAGTCAAGAGGAGGTGGAAATGAGTTGTAATCTCACACAAACTTGATCAAACTCATCTCAGCCGTTGAGTGTGAAGAGGTACCTTGGCAAAGCCAAGGGACACCAAGGTTGGGCGGCGCAAATCCATTGAATGGATGCATTGGTTCATTTCCAAGGGGTGCAACGTTTGGCACCAAGGGGTGCAACGTTTGGCACCAAGGGGTGTCTTGAATGACACCCAATACCCCATCGGTTTTAGCAAAATTAAATAGGGAGGATGAATGGGAGATGGGGCTGAAACTACAAAAGGAAAATGTTACATTTCTTGGCCGATTTTTACATAGAGTATTCAAGAAATTCCCATCTCTCTCTCCCTCTCTTCTAGTTCGTTTTCTTGGCTGAACAGCAGAGGTTTTGGCACCAGCTATTCAAGCATAAACCAGCAAAGAATTAAGGAAAGAAGGAAGAAATAAAAAGGGAGAAACCAAGGATCAAAGGCAAGAAGAAAGTTTGGAAAATTTGGTAAGATTTCTTAAGTGTTTAAGCCAAATAAGTTGTAAGAAAAAGGGTGTATATGGGGCCATGGTTATGGCCGAATACACCAAGGTTTTAACCTTGATTAATAGAAGTTTTAAAATGGTAAAAATGACCATTGGGTTCGGCCACCATGGAGGGCCGAACCCCATGTAAAAGATAGGTTGGTTTGATGTTTTGAAACATATAAACCATGGAGTTTTTATGGACTGTTTTTGAGGTATCTTTAAGATTCAAATGCATGTTTTCAAAGAGGGTTAAAAACATGGATTTGAATGACATAAGGACTGACGTTATCATGGGTCTAAACAGTGGATTAAAATTGATGAAATGGACCATTGGGATCGGCCATCTTGGATGGCCGAATCCCACGAAGTATTATGGTCTTTTGGATAAGTTGCTGAACTTATGTGGATGTTTTAAGAGGTAAAAATGCAGTGATGTTATGCTGATTATTACTTGTCTAAATGAGATTTAAAGCATGCTTAAGAGGACCAAAACATGGACATAGGGTTCGGCCGCTTTGGATGGCCGAACCCCATGATAGTATTTGATGATTTTGGTGAGTTTAAAACCATATAAAATATGGTGTTTGATGTGATTTGATGAAGTTTAACTTGCTATTATTGGTTGGCCAATATAGGGCTGAACCATGTCAATATTAGGGTTAAGTTATTGATTCAAATCATGGGTAGATGATGGACAAAATAAATCAAGAGAACCATTGGGTTCGGCCATGTGCATGGCCGAACCACATGGGGCTATTTTTGGGTTAAATGGACTAAAGTTTATGGGTTTTTTATGTGATTTAAATGGAGAAAAGCTTACTGATTTGGTGGGTTATTGGATGGCTGAACCATGTAGCAATCATAACCAAAAATTATGTATGAATGTTGGAGTTATGGAACCAAGGGAACCATTGGGTTCGGCCATATGTATGGCCGAACCCCATGGACCATTTTATATGATTGAAAAGTTTCTAAGTTATGGAATTTAGTGAACTTAGTGTAAGCAAATAACAAATCATGGTTGATGAAGGAAAGTGGGATAAAAACCCATAGGATGTGGTTCGGCCTGTAGTATGGCCGAACTCCATCAACAATTATTTGATGGAATGGGTTAAGTAATTAAGAGTTGATTAAATGAAAAAGGAAGTTAAATCCTAAGTTGGTGATGTTCAACCATGGGCATGGCCGAACCCCACATGATGTGGTTGGGTCTTAGATGTGAATGAACAAGTAAATGATAGTATGATTTACTGATTGTCATATGGTCAAGGTAGCGGAAGTTGAACGGCGTACAAGTCGTGAGCAAGTGACGCTTTAAGAAAGAACAATCACCGAATCTAATCTTCGGTAGGTTTCCTACCTGCTTGTAACCACTATTTATGATTTGGTTTTATGATGTTCTTATGAGATATGTTGTATTTGTTTTACGTTACAAATGTGGTTTTGAATGATGAGTTAAGTATTTACAAATGACATACAATGCATAGACATCTCATGCATGGCATGGGATGATGATTGTGGAAATCGGAGCCCACACTCCGTCGGAATACTCGAGATACAACTGTGGGGCCTCCTTCGGCGATGAAAGTCCCGCCAGGAGAATTGACAGATGATTATGAAACACCGGAGCCCACACTCCGTCGGAATGTCCGAGATGCAACTGTGGGGCCTCCTTTGGGGGTGAAAATCACGCCAGGAGAATTAACAGGTTGATATGAGGTACGGCAAGTAAAGGCTATATGTATGTGTGATGGGGTGGGACTCATTACATTTGCATACATACATAGCATGTTTTCATATGTTTTTGATAATCAGATATTATGATATATGTGCATGTTTTTATATGCTAACCATGTGGTAGCCCTGATCGGGAACCTACTGGGTGCGTTGATCTAACGCCCTAATTCTATCTTTAGAGGATAACACAGGAACGAGGAAGGGAAAAGAGAAGGTCGATGACCGGGAGGGGAGCCAAGCCTAAGTGCTTGAATGATGAACAAGATTACTTATCTACTGTCATTTGAATTATATTTTGATGGACATGTAATAAGTTAATACTTGCTATGGTTTGATTAGACCATTAACTATGGATGGTTGTTTATCTTAATTATCATTTGAGACTGTTACTTGCTATCTGTTCATATTATTTCCGCAGTTAGTCTAGTTTATTCCGCGTGTTGTTGTTAGTTCCATGTGTGATTTATTATCATGGTCTAGTCCATGTGCACATGGGTGGCCAGTTAAGGTTCAGACTTGGGTAGTCGAAACTTAACTAGCGTCGTGACGTCCCCCGCTCTTGTTCACTCTGTGTTTCTTTCAAAAGAAACTTTCAGACTCTGATTTTTGGAAGGGAGGAAAGGGGGGGGCGTTACATTATGAGGTACACTGTGATGCTTCAGGAGAGACTGGGGTGTACACTCAGTCAAAGTAATCGTGTGGTGGCATACAGATCAAGACAGTTGAAAACACATGAACGTCTCTATCCTACGCACGATCTAGAATTAGCCGCAGTGGTTTTCGCTCTCAAGAGTTGGAGACATTATCTCTATGGCAAGAAATTTGAAGTTTTTTCTGATCATAAGAGTTTGAAATACTTGTTTGATCAGAAAGAGCTCAACCTGAGGCAGCGCAGATGGATGGAATATCTGGCGGATTATGAGTTCGCGCTTCGATATCATCCAGGCAAGGCAAACAAGGTGGCGGATGCCCTCAGCCACATATCACATGCATCAGTGGCATGTTTGATCAGAACAGGATGGGAGATGTTGAATACCATTCGAGAGTTTAAACTCTATCTTAATAACCATGGGACCATATACAATTTGATTATACAATCCAACATGGTTACCAAAATTGAACAGGAGCAGCGAGCAGATCCGGAAATGGAGGAAATATGGGCCAAGATGTCTACTGGCATAGTCGTACCGGAATGGGAATTACGACCAGGACAGGGTCTTCTATTCCGGGGTAGAGTATATGTGCTAAAAAGTTGTAGGAAAGATCTATTGATTGAGGCACATCAAACCAAGCTCTCTATTCATCCGGGCAGCACCAAGATGTATCACGACTTGAAAAGACATTATTGGTGGCACGGACTCAAAAGAGATGTGGCGAAATTTGTGGCACACTGTTTAACTTGTCAGCAAGTTAAGACGGAACATCAGAAGCCACCAGGGCTACTCAAACCCTTATCAGTACTAGAATGGAAATGGGAGCACATTTCCATGGATTTTGTGACGGGGTTGCTGAGATCCTCAAAGGGCAATGATGCTATATGGGTCGTGACAGACCTACTGACCAAGTCTGCGCATTTTATTCCTATCAAGATGATGGATTCATCTGAGACGTTGGGTCGGCGGTATATCAAGGAAATCATTCTGTTACATGGCATTCCCCGAACTATAGTATCTGACAGAGATGGCCGATTTACAGGCAGAGTGTGGCAAAGCATGCAGTCAGCTATGGGGACAGATCTATTGACTAGCACTGCATTTCATCCACAGATTGATGGACAGTCGGAAGGAACGATACAAACATTGGAAGACATGCTGAGAGCATGCATGTTAGATTTCAAGGGTGGATGGGAGGATCACTTGCCACTGGTAGAATTCTCGTAAAACAACAGTTATCAGGCAAGTCTCCAGATGGCCCCATTTGAGGCTTTGTATGGTAGACCGTATAGGTCACCAGTGTGCTGGACAGAGGCTGGTGAGCCTGTACTAATAGGACCCGAGTTGGTTGCAGAGACCACAACGCAAATACAGTTAATACGACAACATCTATTAACTAAACAGAATGGTCAGAAGAGCTATGCTGACAAGAGGAGAAGGTTCCTTGAATTTGAAGTGGGGGACATGGTGTTCTTAAAGGTCTCGCCACGGACGGGACACATGAGGTTTGGAAAGAAGGGTAAACTGTCACCAACATTTGTGGGACCATTTCCCATCATAAGAAGGATGGGGGATGTAGCATACCAATTGGCACTTCCTTCACAATTGGCATCTCTACAAGATGTGTTTCATGTATCAATGCTGAGGAAGTACAATCCCGACCCTTCCCATGTATTGAATGTGCAAGATATAGAAGTGCAAAGCGACGTGACATATGTCGAGAGGCCTATCAGAATAGTGGAGACTGAGCAAAGGGTGCTACGAAACAGAGCGATTCAGTTCGTCAAAGTAGTATGGGATCAACATGGTATTGAAGAGGCCACTTGGGAATTCGAATCGGAGATGAGAACAGCTCACCCTGAATTATTCATGTAATTTATTTTGGAACCCTACTTCGCTCGATTTTCGGGACGAAAATTTTAAAAAGATGGTTATATTGTAACACCCCGATTTTTCAAATATATAAATATTTACAAAAATGCCATTGGAATGGTAAATTAGAAGGTTATGATCATAGATGAGAAAATTGTGGGCCCCATGGTTCAATTAAGATCCAATGTACATATTTTAAGGTTCAAATTAAAATAAATGGGTAATCTACATCTAATTGGGTCAAAGGACCCAATGGGTCATGGTAGACTTATTTGACCATTGGGTGAGCTCAATTTTAATTGGGTTAGGCTGAATTGATTGGGAATTAAATGGAGGATAAATGGGTAGGCTAGATGCAAACATGTAAACCACATTTAAATGGGTAAACCACCTATAAATGGGTCATGGCGCCTAATTGGGTCAAGAGTTTCAAATGGGACCCAATGGGTCGAGTTGACCATGTTGACCACATTGACCATGTGGACCATCAAGTGAACTAAAAGGGTTGAGTTAAATTATGTTGAGTTGGGGCTGAAGTGAGTTGGATTTGAATCAAATAATGGAGTTGACTCAAGTGCATTAAATGAGTGGTATTAAATGGGGTGAGTTGAGCTAATGAGTTGAATGAGTTAAGTTGGAAGCCATGGGGACCTTGACTTCAAATGAGTCAAATGGGGAGGTGAAGAGTTGCCTTGATCTCAAAGACTCCAAGACAAGTCCCACACGTTGGTGGCTTGGGAGTGATATTCCATGCATAGACTTCAATGGAATGGGATAAGTTTTGCATTGGGAACTTGGAGGGTTTCCATCTCATGATCCAGAGATCTGGACGATTATATACTTTGGTTCCTCCTCCAGAGACAGTGGATCATTCAGTAATTCAAGGTATGGCAGTAGGCGGTAGTCCAACAACTGTCCACTGCACTTACTATCGTATTCCCTATTGGAGACACATCACTGGGTCTGATCTGCATTTCTGTAGACACTGAACTTGCTGGGTTCAGATTTAAATTCAACTATCTGGTACTCGAGGGCATGGATTGGTTGGCTAATTTCCAGGCCAGCATTGACTGTCATCTTCGCAGAGTGATATTTTGGTCACCTGAGGGAAAACAGTATGTAGTACATGCCGACAGATAGAGCATTCCTATGACTAGGAGATTGCATGAAGAAATGAACTATCTAGTACTGAACAACATCAAACTAGAAAAGGCGTCGATGGCTGAACTACCTGCGGCAGTGAAAGATTACGCAGAGCTATTTTCTACAGAACTCCCTAGATTGCCTCCAAAAAGGGAGATTGACTTTGAGATAAAACTTTATTCTAGCACTACTCCTGTATCATTGCCGCATTACTGGATGGCTCCAACAGAAATGTCTGAGCTAAAGAAACAAATTGATGAGTTGCTCAGACTAGGATGTATCCGGAACAACACTTCATTCTGTGGAGCACCGGTATTATTTGTAAAGAAGAAGGATGGTACTCTTTGGATGTGTGTGGATTACAGGAAGTTGAATCAGTTGACGGTCAAGAACAAGTACCCTCTACCCAGAATTGATGATCTGTTCGATCAACTCAGAGGTTCCAGCTATTTATCCAAGATTGATCTGATGTCAGGCTATCATCAAATCCGTGTCAGGGATGAGGAAATAGAGAAGACGGTTATCAGAACTCGGTATGGACTGTATGAATATGTGGTCATGCCGTTTGGACTCACCAATGAATCAGCCATGTTATGGATCTGATGAACATAATCTTCCCTCATTATTTGGACAAGTTTGTAATTCTCTTCATTGATGATATCCTGATTTATTCCACCAGTCGGGAGGAGCATGCTGAGCATCTGAGGATAGTTCTGGACACCTTGAAGAAGAATCAGTTATATGTCAAAGCAAGCAAGTGCGAGTTCTAGCTATCTGAGGTCAACTTCTTAGGACATGTCATATCAGCAGAAGAAATAGCCGTGGACCTGGCTAAAGTGGCAGCAGTTATAGACTGGAAAGCTCCGAAGAATGTGAACGAAATCAGTAGCATTTTGGAACTGATTGGCTATTATCGGAAGTTTATTATGGACTTCTCCAAGATTGCGGCTCCACTCACCCAACTAACCTAGAAAAGATTCAAATTCGAATGGTTTGATGTGTGCAACCGAAGAGTTGAGGATCTGAAACAGAAGCTTACCACCGCCCCTATTCTGATTCTGCCGAAAAGAGGCAAAGGATATGAAGTATACTGTGATGCTTCAGGAGAAGGACTTGGGTGCTCTCTCACTCAAAGTCATTATGTGGTGGCATACGGTTCAAGGTAACTAAAAATTCATCAACGCAGCTATCCCAGTCATGATCTGGAATTAGCTGCAGTGCTCTTCGCTCTCAAAAGCTGGAGACACTATCTTTATAGCGAAAAATTTGAGGTATTTTCATATCACAAGAGCTTGAAGTATCTGTTCGATCAGAATGAACTCAATTTGAGACATCGCAGATGGATGGAGTACCTGCAAGATTATGAATTTGCATTGCGATATCATCCTAGCAAAGCAAATAAAGTGGCAGATGCCCTTAGTCGCATGTCCCATGCAACGGTGGCCAGTTTGATTATGAAGGAATGGGAAATGTTGACAACCATCCGAGAGTTCAATTTGTACATCAAAGATCGTGGGAGCATGTATAATTTGATGGTATGATCTAGCATGGTCTCTAAAATTGAACAAGAACAGCGGACAGATCTGGAAGTGGCTGAAATATGGACTAAGATGTCAACGATGTACTAGAATGGGAATTACGACTTGTACAAGGTCTCTTGTTCCGAGGCAGGACATATGTGCCTCAAAGCTGAAGAAGAGAGTTGTTGATCGAAGCTCATCAAACAAAACTCTCTATTCATCCGAGTAGCACCAAAATGTACCATGACCTGAAAAGGCATTACTGGTGGCATAGACTCAAAAGTGACGTAGCTGATTTTGTCTCTCACTGCTTTACTTGTCAACAAGTGAAGACAAAACATCAAAAGCCACCAGGATTGTTCAAACCTCTACCTGTACCTGAATGGAAATGAGAGCATATTTCCATGGACTTTGTGACAGGATTGCCAAGGTCCTCAAAGGGTAACGATGCAATTTGGGTTGTGGTTGATCGTCTGACCAAATCTGCACATTTTCTTCCAATCAGGATGACAGACTCGTCTGAGACTTTGGGACGGCGGTATATCAAGGACATCATCAGGCTACATGGTATACCTAGGACAATTGTGTCTGACAGAGATGGTAGATTCACTGGCAGAGTGTGGCAAAGTATGCAGTCGGCTATGGGAACAAGTTTATTAATCAGCACCGCTTTCCATCTACAAACCGACGGTTAGTCGGAACGCACAATACAAACGTTGGAGGATATGCCGAGCGCTTGCATGTTAGACTTCAAGGGTGGTTGGGAAGATCATTTACCACTGGTTGAGTTCTCATAGAACAACAGTTACCAGGCAAGCCTCAAGATTACTCCATTTGAGGCATTGTATCGTAAACCCTGTAGATCACCAGTGTGTTGGACAGAGGTCGGAGAGCCTGCACTTATTGGACCTGAGCTAGTTGCAGAAACCACAGAATATATCAAGGTGATACGACAACATTTGCTCACTGAACAAAGTCGTCAGAAGAGCTACGCTGACAAGAGATGGAGATTTCTTGTGTTTGAAGTGGGAGACCTAGTATTTTTTAAGGTCTCGCCACGAAAGGGACACATGAGATTTGGAAAGAAAAGGAAGCTGTCACCCAGATTTGTGGGACCCTTTCCAATTCATGAGAGGGTAGAGGAAGTGGCCTATCGTCTGATACTCCCTCCACAGTTGTCATCACTACACGATGTGTTCCATGTCTCTATGTTAAGGAAGTGCAATCCTGACCCCTCGCACGTGCTGAATGTGCAAGAATAGAGGTGCAAAGCGACGTATCTTACGTCGAAAGGCCTGTTCAAGTGATTGAGGCAGAACAAAGGGTGTTACGGAACCGAGCAATTTCGTTCGTCAAAGTGGAATGGGACTGTTATGGTAATGAGGAAGCCACTTGGGAATTTGAGTTAGAAATGAGAGTAGCTCATCCTGAGATATTTGTGTAATTTGCTTGAAACCTTACTTCGCTCGATGTTCTACCTTGACTTGTTGGCACATCAGACACTTGGAGACATAATCTCCCACATTTCCCTTGAATCTAGACCACCAGCACTATCTCTTGAGGTCTCGGTACATTTTCGTACTTCTGGGGTGTATCAAGAGTTTTGATTGGTTTGCCTCTTTCAACAACTCTAATCTGCAGTCGACGAGTACATATACTCTGCCTTTGTATGTGAAACCATGTACCGGTCGCAATTCCCAATCTTTGACTATTTCCTCTTCTGCTAACTTGGCCCATATTTCTATCAATTCCGGAGTGGATTTTTGTGCTTATTCTATTCTCGAGGTTAAGATAGACTGCACTATCAAATTATACACGTCCTCTCTCGATTATGTGCAAGTTTAGATTTTCAATAGCCAAAAGCATTTCACACTCTTGCATGATCAAGTTTGCCACAGTTCCGCGAGTCATGCTGCTAAGTGCATCCGCAACCTTGTTTGCCTTGCCCGTATGATACTGAAGGGTGAAGTCATAGTCTTGGAGGTACTCCATCGATCTTCTCTGTCTCATATTGAACTCTTTATGCCCAATCAAATATTTCAAACTATTAAGGTCAGAATAGATCTCAAATATTTCTCCATAGAGATAGTGTCGCCAACTCTTGAGAGGAAAAACCACTGCCGCTAACTCAAGATCATGGATGGGGTAATTCTGCTCATGAACTTTCAACTGTCGGGAACCATAAGCCATTACCTGAGGGCCTTTGGTGATAAATCATCCAAGTCCTTCACCTGAAGCATTACAGAACACTGTATAACCTTTGCCTCATTTCGGAAGAATTAAGACAGGTGTTGTTATCAGTCTTTCCTTTAGTTCTTCAAATCATTTGTTCCATTGATCGGACCATTCGAACTTGAATCCCTTTTGAGTCAATTAGGTGAGTGGAGCTACAATCTTGGAGAAGTTCATAATGAACTTGCGGTAATACCCTGATAATCCCAAGAAACTTCGGACCTTCGTGACATTTTTAGGGGATTTCCAATCTTTTACTGCAGCTACCTTTGCTGGGTCAACCGTTATCTCTTCTGTCGTCACTACGTGACGTAAGAAGTTCACTTCTAATAGCCAAAATTCACACTTACTGGCCTTTGCAAATAGTTTGTTCTATCTCAAAGTGTTGAAAATAATCTATAAGTGTTCAGCATGTTCTTCCTTGCTTGTGGAGTAGATGAGAATGTTATCGATGAATACAATCACAAACTTTCATAGGATAAAGGTTTAAAAACAAAATTAAAACCAAGAAGCACTTGCTTTATATCTTTTTCTCTAAGATCTGTGCTTCTCAAAGATCCACCTAATGTGTGTCCGAGATAATCCCGACGCTCCTCCTTATAGCCGTCGTTGAGTAATTACAATTTCAAGGTGACTAGGAAACTGGTTCTACGAATACCTTTCCTAGTTTGTATCTTTTCTTTTCTCCTGTATTTCTCTTTTTCACTAACTCAATCGATAGATTGGTTGTATTTGATTTTCAGGTGTAGGCACAAGAGAGTTGATCATTCCTTAGAGTGTGAATTCTCTCAATTCAAGGAAGGTGATTAAATGATCACACAACTCTCATATTTATAAAAGAGTCAACACAGTTTTTCCAACTGTCCAGTATTGACAAGTCGGGGACACATATGGGTCGGTGTTCATATTTATTACCGTTCAACCACCCGACCATTGCACATTAAATGCACTCCCAACGACATAATTAATTCTCGGCCGACAAGTAGGTGTCACCAATGGGTCGACAGTCATGGCACCGAGAGGTCGGTCCATATGAGGATCTCGATCTGGGGAAACACCATGCAGATAGAGTTTCATGTCTCGAAACTTGTCCTGCCCGGAAAGACCCTTCGCCTTTTACCGATGGGTCGGTTCTGGTACTCTCGATCGGTCTTGAATTATCGAGATGTCTGTTTTCTCTAGAGTCCACTTGAGTTCTATGTTCCAGTACTCATATATTATCATCGATGAGCCGTTGACCGCGAGGAGTCTTTAAGTAAATCATCGAGGGGTCGATGCATACGAGACTCTTGATCAGAGGCATACTCAGAATGACAGTTCAATGTTCCAAAACCTTTGTCAATCTGGCTGACCAGCCTTTGACCATGATGGGTCAATCCTATCTCCATCGAGGAGTCGTTGAGAACGATAGGTCGAGCTAACAATGAACTTATTCCATATTTCCATTTTCGATTCAAATTCACTGTCAAGCTTTCTCTCTAGGCTTTTTATGATTTTACCATTTGTTCAACCAAGCATAGGAATGGTCCTCCAAAGGTGTAGGTACCACCTAAAGTCATTTATAGTCAAATACCTATTTCGTGACTGTCATAACGATGAACTTTAATCCAGTGGAGCATGATATTTAATCTTGATCACCCCTAAAGTCATCTATGGTCAAATACCTGTTTCGTGACTGTCATAACGATGAGCTTTGATTTAGTGGAGCATGATCTTTAATCTTGATCACCTTCAATCTTCAAACTTTTAGCAAATGCTTTTTCCCGATTCATGGAATTGACAAACTTAGGGACTCGGCAAAACCGGGGCACTAACAATCTCCCCCTTTGTCAATTTCATGACAAAACTTAGAAGCTAACCCTATTACAGTCTCACCCTTATTACATCACATTTGAATACAAAAAAAAATATTACACAGATTACATGAACATATTCAAATGGAAAACAAGACTATGATCTTCGCATATTCTTGTTCAGCTTGCTTCATTTCATGTTTTCCTGTTCAATCACATAAGTAAGCAACACTAGAAAATCATTAGAGGGGTTAGTCCAAAACATAAATATGTATCCATGGTCTAAACTAATTTGTATTCATGCTCCCCCATACACCATGATTTCCTAGGAACAAACATTACCAATAACATATCTAAGCTATCAGTGTTGAGAAGATTTTCTTCCCCAATCTTCTTTGAGTAGAAGTCTCAAACTCCAAGCATAGACATCCTCCCACGTCCATTGTTTCTCCCTATTTTACCAATTGCTCCTCTTAATTAGCTTTGATGTCTAACAACTTCTACTAATTTCTCCCCCATTTTATCATACAATTGACGAAGGTTTAGCAGGCAGACATCGATTTTCCTTTCATTTTAAAGGAATTGGATTTGTAGCACTCCCCCATGCTTCTTGCATTTAGTGTTTCCATGAGTTCACTTCCAACTCATTTAATCAGTCCATTGATCAATGCATGTTTCTCATGCATTCAAGCATTGATCTCATGTAACACCCCGCCCCTTTCTACAGCCTAAACGGGTCGTGACCCGCTTAACTACAGGTTGAAGGGGCGTCACCGAACGTAACAATGCATCTAACGGGTCTTACATTATGGATTTGTGGCTGGGGGAAATGAATATATATATATATATATATATATATATATATAATATATATATATATATTTTATATTATAAATGAAATAAATAAAGCCATCAAATCCTTCACGCCCCATCTTAAGGCATCGCACGAATTCCGACGTCATCCACAATATAAAAAAAATAACATCTATTATCAACATCAAATCTAATCTCATTACTCACATCCCATTCGATAAAATAAAACATAAATCAATATCCTCAAAGTTCTCAATTATTTCAAGCTAACTAATCAAATCTCTCAAAATACGTAATATCAAATAAAATCAATCCAATTACATGAATCCACAACTATACTAAGAAATTAAATATGCATCCTTGACAGTCTCTAAACATCAATGGTCTCCTCCAATCCTAAGTCCAGAGGATTACCTGCAATATAAGGGGTGTAAGCTCCAAGCCCAGTGAAGGAATACAATAATTCATACCCAACATAATATCTTCATTATTCTCTATAAATATGATCTTAAAACATAATTAAATAATATGCTTTTAATATCCATGCATTATGCCATGCAATGCACAATGCTCAATGTCTCATTCCTCCACAACACACCCACTGTATTTGGTGGCCATCCTGCCGAAGCGAAACCTATAATTTACCACAAAGTGGTACTTCCCATATCAAATGGGGCCTATAAAACGCAACTACCACCAAATATCAGTCTTCGTGATCTCTCATGGCCTAATAAACTAAACGTACCACATGCGTGGTACTTCTCACTAAAAGCGAAGCCAAAAACTACTACCGTCGTGGTCATCATGAAAGATCACGGCCAACACCTCCAAACCCATCCCATTAATATGAAGATGAAATGCTCAATGTTATGTCTACTATGCATCATCTCTATCATCATGCAACATGTATGAATCATATTAATATGCCATGAGTAAAATCATTGCCATCATTCCAAACATGATTATAATCTCAATTTAACATAAACATCATGTACATATTTTAAGCATCAAAACTAACTCCAATAATATCACATGTACAAAGGAATAAATTATATTACAACATTATCATTAGGGTAACAATATTATAAATCAACCTCAAGAACATCAATTATCACACCGACATAACATTCAACCAATTCGAACATAATTATTGGATCTTTCAATAAAGCTAGTAGTTGATTCCCATTTATCCGGGCAAACTGGGTCTCCTCACGGCCATTAGAACACTTGGCCAAATCCCTTACATTACTGTGAGTGAGCACCGGATTACAACTACTATTCTAAAATATAACTCAGTCTATTTCCTAGATCCAATATTACATTCCAAATATATGTCATACAATATTCTTTTCAATTGCTCAATCATACAAATAACATAAAGATTTTTCATGCTCGGTAAAGGTACAAAGTATTATTTTCCCTCACCTAAAAAGTTCACGAAGTATAGGTGATGAATCCACACGCATTCCAATTGTTGTCAAGTACTAAGAATTTTGGGACGTGCTGCACATAAATTTATTTGAAGGTTTTAAATAATATTAACATCAAGATTAATCAACATTTTTTATTGATTTAAACTATATGTACACATGGGACGTCTCTAAGGTAAGGGGTTGGTTTTTATTAAGTTTGTGACTTAGTATTCGACGAATAAATTATAACTATATCAATTAGTTTGAAAACTTAAGTCACTTGGAAATCGGCTAAATAAATTCCTTTAACCAATTTTGATGTCAAAATAAACAATGAGGGAATTCTTTGTGAAGATAACAAATCATGGCAAAGTGGGTTATTAAACACTTACAATTTAATAAGAGAACCTTGTCAAATGATGGATAAGTATATCGGTTAAATCAATTTGTAAATTTGAAAACATTAAATAAAGAACTCTAATAATAATGAGGTTAAATAAAATCAAATAATAACTATAGGAACCTACCTTGTGAAAAGTCGAATTTAAATTATTAATTAAAAGTTATAATAAAATAACACTTTTAAATAAGATAAGATGTGTAAAATTATAAGTAAAGAAAACTTTAAAAATAATTGAGAATAAGGATGGCTACTCACTGTTTGCCAAAAGTTTTAAAAATCAAGAATTAATTTAATGAAGTAAGTTAAAACAAAGGGACTAAAAACATACCCATTAAAATAACCTAATGTTTTCTAAAACATAGGTCCATAAGAAGAAATAATGACCTAATTAGGAGAATTAAACATAACAGTGCACAGACTTTGGTTGTTGTCCCATCTATGTTTGTGGTATAATCTAAGATCAAAACTATGACCATGGCATAGAGGTTCCATACAACAAAACTGAACTATGCTTGGTTCAGATGGAGGTTTAAATGCTTAGTTATACTCATTACTTGATACTCTAGGCCTAATCTGCTTAATAAGCCTAAGATAATAAAAGTTTGGCCAAGGTCTAAAGATCTGATCATTGATTCCAACCCACTTAGGACATGTAACGCCCCGCCCTCTCCGATAATTTCAGAGTCTATTTTTTTTTTTTAAAGTAATAATAAAACTCGAAAGAGAGCGGGCGGCGTCACGACGCGAGTTAAGTTCAGACTACCCAAGTCTGAACCTTAACTGGCCACCCATGTGTACATGGAATAGACCATGATAGTGAATCACACATGGAACTAACATCAACATGCGGAATAACCTAGATTAATTGCGGAATAGAAAGACGAGATAGCAAGTAACAGTCCTAAACATTACTTATCATAGATCAAACATCCAAATGTTATCAACCTACTCAAACCATAGCAAGTAGTGAATTATTACATGTCCCACAAAAGTATTCAAAAGACAGTAATATAAAGTAGTTTCAGTCCTTCATTCAAGCACTTAGGCTTGGCTCCCCTCCCGGTCAATGACCTTTCCTTTCCCTTTGCTTGTACCTGCAATCTCCTCTGAGGATAGAATTAGGGCGTTAGATCAACGCGCCCAGTAGGTTCCCGAATCAGGGCTACCACATGTTAGCATATAAAACATGCATATACATATCATAATATATGATCATCAAAACAGGTAAAACAATGCTATGATGTATGCACATGCAATGAGCCTCCCCCATCATGTACATCCATAGCCATCACTTGTCGTGCCATGCACCGACAAGATAAATCACAATACAACTTCCATCTCTTCATCACTGACTGATTCATATCACGTATTAGTCCTCCTGGCGGGACTCTCTTCGCCCAAGGAGACCATTGTGACTATGATCATCATGTTACTCTTCCTGGCGGAACTCTCATCGCCTAAGGAGGATGTAACCCATAATTGTAACACTGTAGAACCTCATTCATCATCCCATGACCATGCATGAGATGCCAATGCCTGTATGCCATTTGTTAATGCATAATATATCATTTGAAACACATACATTAAAACAAGAGTATCATAAGAAAACTGGGTAAAAACCGTGGTTACAAGTAGGTAGGAAACCTACTGAAGAATCACTTCAGTAACTGATCTTTCTTTCGCATCACCCGGTCACGACTCGCGCGTCGTTTGACTTCCGGTACCTTATCCATATATCAATCAGCAAGTCATAACTTATTCAATCACATCTACGACCCATCCACATCATGTGGGGTTCGGCCATGCCCATGGCCGAACATCATTAACTTAGAGTTTGTCATTTTATGGGATTCGGCCCTATACTTGGCCGAATCTTGTATTCCCACTCTTCCATCATCAAATGGTTCTCCATTACAATACTTTAAACCCTTTACAAAATCACGGGAATAATATCAAACACAAACTATGAACTTAGTCCATTTATTCCAAAAACAGCCCATGGGGTTCGGCCATGCACATGGCCGAACCCAATGGTTCTCTTGATCTGATTGATCCATCAATTACCCATAATTTGGATCAGTAATCTTAACCCTGATATTGACATGGTTCAGCCCTACATTGGCCAACCAATAACAACAAGTTAAACTTCACCAAATTACATCAAACACCATATTTTATATGGTTTTAAACTCATCAAAATCATCAAATACTAACATGGGGTTCGGCCATCCAAGGTGGCCGAACCTCATGTCTATGTTTTGTTCTTTCAAACATGTTTTTAGGTGTCATAGTATCAGTATAACTTTGCTGCCTTATTACCTCTCAAGACCATCTAACTAAGTTCATCAATTTGTCCAAATGACCATCAAACTTTGTGGGATTTGGCCATCCAAAATGGCCGATCCTGATGGTCCAATTCATCAATTTTAAACCGTTGATTTAGACCCATGGTACCTTCAGTCCTTATATCATTCAGATCCATGTTTTTAACCCTGTCTAAAGCATTCATTTGAGTCTCAATAAAACTCAAAAACAGTCCACCAAAAACTCCATGGTTTCCATGTTTCAAAATATGAAAACCAACCTAACTTTTACATGGGGTTCGGCCCTCCATGGTGGCCGAACCCAATGGTCATCTTTACCATTTTAAAGCCTCTCTTAATCAAGGTTAAAACCTTGGTGTATTCGGCCATAACCATGGCCCAATTCACCCCCATTCATTCCATGTTATTAAACCAAATAACACATAAAATACTTACCAAATTTTCCAAGTTTTCTTCTTGTCTTTGATCCTTGATTTCTCCCTTTTATTTCTTCTTTCTTTCCTTAATTCCTTGCTGGTTTAGGCTTGATTAACTGATGCCAAACCTCTGCTGTTCAGCCAAGAAAACGAATTGGAGAGAGGGAGAGAGAGATGGGAATTCTTGGATTCTTTGGTGTGAAAAACGGCCACGTATGGTTAGGTTTTCTTTTATAGTTTCAGCCCCCCAACTCCCATTCATCCTCCCTCATTAATGTTGTTAAAAATGGGGCAAAGGGTGTTAACCAAGACACCTCTTGGTGCCAAACATTGCACCCCTTGGTGCCAAACATTGTATCACATGGGAAATGAACCAATGCAACCCTTCATGAAGAGGTGCCGCCCAACCTTGGTGTCTTTTGGCTTTGCCAAAGCACCCTTTCATACCAATGGCTGAGATTAATTCAGATTAATTGTTGTGTGAGAATACAACTCATTTCCATCTCCTCTTGACTCACCTAACTCGGAATATTTTTATTCTAAACCAACTCATCGAACTCATCACTTTTAATGCACTAAGTTTGAGTCAACTCATTTCTTAAATCCAATTCATTTCAAATCAACCCAACTCAAGTTGAATTAACTCACACTTGAGTTCAATTGAGGGCCCACACGGTCATCCGTGGTCAAACTGGTCAACCCGACCCGTTGGGTCCCCCTTTAGCTCCTTGACCCGTTTTTGACTCTATGACCCAATTATGGTATTTGGTCATTTGTAAGTGGTTTTCCCATATGGATCATGCCTACCCATTTCTTCTCTACTTGATTTCCCATCAAATAGGCTTAACCCTATTTAATTTAAGCTTACACAATGGTCAAATCATCCATTTTGACCCATTGGGTCCAATTGAGCCCTTGACCCATTTAGTCATTTCCAACCCAATTGATGTACATAACCCATCCAAATCAACTTGATATACATATAATGTGCTCATACGACCTTAATTTGAGCAATAGGCCCCAACATTTCTTATTTTGACATCACAAAATAATTAATTTAATAATTCAGGGGCATTTTCGTAATTTTCCATTTTATTGAAAAATTGGGGTGTTACAATATAACCCTCTTTTGAAATTTTCGTCCCGAAAATCGATCGAAGTAGGGTTCTCAAGTAATTACATAAATAGTTCGGGGTGAGCTGTTCTCATCTCCGACTCAAGTTCCCATGTGGCCTCTTCATCACCATGGCGATCCCATACCACTTTCACGAACTGAATCGCTCTGTTTCGCAACACCCTTTGTTCGGTCTCCACTATCCTGACCGGCTTTTCGACGTACGTCACGTCACTTTGTACTTCAATATCTTGAACATTTAAAACATGGGACGGATCCGGATTGTATTTCCTTAGCATCGACACGTGAAACACATCGTAAAGATGCAATTGTGATGGGAGTGCTAACTGATAAGCAACATCCCCCATCCTTCTTATGATCAAAAACGGTCCCACAAATCTTGGTGACAGTTTTCCTTTCTTGCCAAACCTCATATGTCCCTTCCGTGGCGAGACCTTTAGAAATACTAAGTCTCCCACTTCAAATTTCAGAAATCGTCTCCTTTTATCAGCATAACTTTTCTGCCGACTCTGTGCAGTCAGTAAGTGTTGACGTATCAACTTAATTTGTGCAGTAGTTTCTGCGACTAGTTCCGGTCCGATCAATGCAGGCTCTCCTGCCTCTGTCCAACATATCGGTGACCTACACGGTCTACCCTATAATGCCTCGTATGGAGCCATCTGAAGGCTTGCCTGATAGTTGTTATTATACGAGAACTCCACCAGTGGTAAGTGGTCCTCCCATCCACCCTTGAAATCTAACATGCATGCTCTCAACATGTCTTCCAAGGTCTGTATTGTCCTTTCAGACTGTCCATCAGTCTGTGGATGGAAAGCGGTGCTAGTCAATAAGTCTGTCCCCATGGCTGACTGCATGCTTTGCCATACTCTGCCGGTAAAACGACCATCTCTGTCCGATACTATCGTTCGAGGAATGCCATGTAGTCGAATGATCTCTTTAATATAACGCCGACCCAACGTCTCAGACGAATCCGTCATCTTGATAGGAATGAAATGTGCAGACTTGGTCAGCCGTTCGACTACGACCCAAATGGCGTCATTACCCTTTGAGGACCTCGGCAACCCAGATACAAAGTCCATGGAAATGTGTTCCCATTTCCATTCTGGCACTGCTAAGAGTTTGAGTAACCCTGGTGGCTTTTGGTGTTTAGTCTTAACTTGCTGACAAGTTAAACAATGTGCCACGAACTCTGCCACATCCCTTTTTAGTCCATGCCACCAATAATGCCTTTTCAGATCGTGATACATTTTGGTGCTACCCGGATGAATAGAGAGCTTGGATTGATGTGCCTCAATTAGTAGCTCTTTCCGACAACTCTTTGGCACATATGTTCTTCCCCGAAATAAAAGACCTTGCCCGGGTCGTAATTCCCATTTCGGATCTTGTCCCATATGTCCTTCACTTCCGGATCTGCTCTTTGTTCTTGTTCAATCCTGGTGACTATATTGGACCGTATGATTAAATTGTGCAAAACTCCACGGTTTGTAATGTATAGATTGAACTCTCGAATGGTATTCAACATCTCCCACTCGGTTCTGATCAGACATGCCACGGATGCATGTGATATGCAGCTAAGAGCATCAGCCACCTTGTTCGCCTTGCCTGGATGGTGTCGAAGCTCGAACTCATAATCCGCCAGATACTCCGTCCATCTACGCTGCCTTAGATTGAGCTCCTTCTGATCAAATAAATATTTCAAACTCTTATGATCAGAATACACTTCAAACTTCTCACCATAAAGGTAATGTCTCCAACTTTTGAGAGCGAAGACCACTGCGGCTAGTTCAAGATCATGCGTAGGATAGAGGCGTTCATGTATTTTTAGTTGTCTTGAACCATAAGCCACCACACGATGATCTTGACTGAGGACACACCCCAGTCCTTCTCCCGAAGCATCGCATTCTACTTCATAACCCTTGCCTTTTTCCGGCAAAATCAAAATAGGAGCGGTTGTAAGTCTGTCTTTTAGCTCTTCAAACCTTTGGTTGCACAGATCTGACCACTCATACTTGACTCCTTTCTGAGTGAGTCGAGTCAATGGAGACGCTATTTTGGAAAAATCCATAAAAAATTCCGATAATAACCCGCCAATCCTAAGAAACTGCGGATCTCGGTTACATTCTTTGGCGCTTTCCAGTCTTTCACTGCTGTCACCTTAGCCGGATCCACGGCTATTCCTTCCTCGGATATAACATGTCCTAAGAAATTCACTTGAGATAGTCAGAATTCACACTTACTGGCCTTGGCATACAGTTTATTCTGCCTCAATGTATTCAAAATTATCCGTAGATGCTCTGCATGTTCCTCCTGACTCTTAGAATAGATCAGGATATCATCAATGAATACGATTACAAATTGGTCCAGATAGGGACGGAAGATTCTGTTCATTAAATCCATGAACACAGCCGGCGCATTTGTGAGTCCAAATGGCATGACTACGAACTCAAACAGTCCATATCGCTTCCGAAAAGCTGTATTTTCTATATCTTCCTCTCTAACTCGGATTTGATGATAACCAGACATCAAGTCGATCTTTGAAAAATGACTAGAACCCCTCAATTGATCAAATAAATCGTCGATCCTGAGTAGAGGGTACTTGTTCCGGACTGTTAGCTGATTCAGCTTCCGGTAGTCCACACACATCCGTAGTGAACCATCCTTCTTCTTCACGAACAACATTGGTGCTCCCCATGATGACGTACTGTTCCGGATGCAACCCAGCCTAAGCAGTTCATCAATCTGCTTCTTTAGCTCCGACATCTCTGCTGGTGCCATCCGATAGTGTGGTAACGACACTGGTGCTGTGCCAGGGTATAACTTGATTTCGAAGTTAATCTCCCTCCTAGGCGGTAAACCAGGGAGTTCCTTTGGAAATACATCAGCAAATTCTTGCACAATTGCCGGAAGTTCAGTAACTGGAGCTTTGTTTATGGTGATATTATTCAATACCACGTGATTTAACCCTTCCTGCAATCCACTTTGTTTATCTGAACGGACTACATATTGCTTGCCTTCGGGTGACTTAAATGTCACTCTTCGACGATAACAGTCGATGTTGGCATGAAACTTAACCAACCAATCTATACCGAATATAATATCATATTCTGACATGTCCAGCACTAGATAATTGAACTCAAATCTGAGTCCAGCTAATTCAGTGTTAACCGCCGTACATATAAGTCCTAATGCCGAATCTCCGACAGGGGATACAATAGTGAGCGTTGTGGCTAATCTCTGAACTAATGTACCCATAGCAGTAATAAATGATGCAGCTATGAAGGAGTGTGATGCTCCCGAATCAAATAGTGCATATGCATAAGAACTATTCACTACCGCCATACCTTGTATCACAGCATGGTCGTCTTCTTCCTGAGAAGTTAGAGTAAATAATCGTCCAGAACCAGCAGGGTTAGACCTTCGACCTCCCCGACTTTGCATTCTGCCTCCTCTGGAGTTTCCCGGCTAGCTGGCGGACGAAATGATCCTCTGGAGTATGACAGCCTGTTGAGCTTTGGGCAGTCTTTCTTGTAGTGACCTGGTTGATCACAGTGAAAACAGGTGTTCATTCCTCGAGAAGCTTGTGTGACTGCTAAAGATTGAGTGGGCTGGTTGGGGCGAAAACCACCACTTTATCCAACAGACGGCAAAGGTCTGCTAAAGTTCGTTCTGAACCTCTTGTTGGGTTGGTACGCACCCCTCCCACTCGGAGCTCGACGATTGTCCACTCTGGCAAATTCCGCCATCTCCTGTTCCACAATGGTTGCCCTGCTGACCACTTCTACCAGTGTGGCTGCTTTGAACACGGTTACCTCGGCCCTAATGTTTGGCCGTAACCCATGCTCGAACTTGCGAGCCTTTCGATATTTCGTGTCTACTATATAGTATGCATAGATTGACAGGCTGAGGAATTCTTGGTGATACTCAGCCACCGTCATTGAACCTTGCACTAACGTCATAAAGGCCTGAATTTGACGTTCTCTTTCTTCCTCTGGAAAGTAGCGCTCTAGGAATGTCACTGAGAATTGCTCCCAGGTCATAGCAACTCTTTCTCTTCTTGACACAAGTGCCTGCTGTTTCGCCACCACCTTCCACCATTTGGCAGCGTCATCTACCAGCTGTGACGTGGCCAATAATATTTTATGAGCATGACTCCTGATGTTCAGAAGAGTCAATATGTGGGAAATCTTCTCCAACCAGTTCTCGGCTCCAACTGGCCCTTCTCTGCCCTTAAAGTAAGGTGGCCGCTGTTGCTGAAAATCTCTGACCATGTTACGGTCATTATTCTCGCTCGTACTTCCCCCTTCCGTTCAAATGTTGTGACTCTTCCTCATCGAGTGAACGTTCATGAACTGATCTCTCTTCGTCATGAACGGAAAGCTCATCATCATGTACCGATGGCACCTTCTCCTGTACCACCTTCCGGCGTTGGGGTACCACCTTCCCTTGTGGTGTGACTATGAGCACCTCATCTTTCTTCTTATCGTCCTGACGGGTCCTTCTCTTCGATGCCCCCTCAACTAATCCGATTTGTAAAACTTTTTCCTTACCCTTCGGATCTTGTACCACTTTTCTCTGTGGCGCCATTTAGTCCTAATTCATGGGAAACATCATATACTTAGTTTCCATTAACAATATGCATCACATGCCATGAATCCTCATAAAAACATGAAATCACATATTTATATAAATTCAAACTTCATTTTTTGTACAAAGGTGGGTAGGGTGAAACAAACCCTATGTATAACAAAAAAAATATACCCCCTTACAAAAATAATCCTCTTTTTAATGCCCTTTATATTAATTCCTATCCTAGTCTTCCGTAGAAGACTCCGCATCACCAGCGAACTTGAAACGGTTATCAGGACACATCATCGCTGTGTGCCCCAATACTTCACACATTGTGCAGGGTATTAAACCGGGTCCTCCTATGCTAGGACAATTAGTCCTCGCCTCTCCATACCCGTGCAATCCACAGACCGGACAGACAATTCCTAATGGATGAGGACAATACAACCTGTTGTGATCGTCCTGATTACACAACTCACAAGTATCGTAGGGATCTACCTCCCCCGCCGATTCCAATATTATAGGAAAGTCTTCCATAGGATCCTCATAAAAGGAAAATCCCAGATCATCCTCTTCCTCCTCAGGAGGTTCCACTAACCAAGGAATATCCTCCACCTGATACTCAGGTAACGGTGCTAGATTCACCTCCTCCATTTGTGCTAAGTTCAACTCTTCCAATGGTGCTAGATTCCATTCCTCTTCCTGAAGGTTCACATTAGCCTCCATGTTGGTGTTGTTAGAAGCAGACACCAAGTCTATGGGATTGCTAGGAGTTCCACTGTAACACTCTGAGTACTCCACATTACTCGACATATCTGTATCATATCAATAAAACACAAGAATATTCAACAACAATTCTAAATAAACCATTCTTGGTTTTCAGGGGAATCTGATCATGTATTATATCATGTACTTTGTTTGGGGAAGATTACCAAATCATCACTCTTTGTGTTCTTTTGTTTCAGGGGAAATCTCTAATTTCCTATTGTTTGTTTCTCAGTGTGGGGATTCCAGGGGAGTTCATCCTACCTTGCTATGTTTGATTTGTCCAATTATGATGACTGTACTTTACTTTGCTATCTTTCATTGTCGTTCTCTCAGATTGATTGTTCAGTCTGAGTCACTCGAAGTAAATTAATCCGGCCCCCAGGCAGCGGACTCCGAAGAGTCGGTCAGTTGGGATTCTTATCCGTCAGTGAGACAAGAAACCGTCTTAATCTTACTTCGATGATTCAACTTCCCGTTTCGCTCTGATACCAACTGTAACGCCCCGCCCTCTCCGATAATTTCAGAGTCTATTTTTTTTTTTTAAAGTATAATAAAACTCGAAAGAGAGCGGGCGGCATCACGACGCGAGTTAAGTTCAGACTACCCAAGTCTGAACCTTAACTGGCCACCCATGTGTACATGGAATAGACCATGATAGTGAATCACACATGGAACTAACATCAACATGCGGAATAACCTAGATTAATTGCGGAATAGAAAGACGAGATAGCAAGTAACAGTCCTAAACATTACTTATCATAGATCAAACATCCAAATGTTATCAACCTACTCAAACCATAGCAAGTAGTGAATTATTACATGTCCCACAAAAGTATTCAAAAGACAGTAATATAAAGTAGTTCAGTCCTTCATTCAAGCACTTAGGCTTGGCTCCCCTCCCGGTCAATGACCTTTCCTTTCCCTTTGCTTGTACCTGCAATCTCCTCTGAGGATAGAATTAGGGCGTCAGATCAACGCGCCCAGTAGGTTCCCGAATCAGGGCTACCACATGTTAGCATATAAAACATGCATATACATATCATAATATATGATCATCAAAACAGGTAAAACAATGCTATGATGTATGCACATGCAATGAGCCTCCCCCATCATGTACATCCATAGCCATCACTTGTCGTGCCATGCACCGACAAGATAAATCACAATACAACTTCCATCTCTTCATCACTGACTGATTCATATCACGTATTAGTCCTCCTGGCGGGACTCTCTTCGCCCAAGGAGACCATTGTGACTATGATCATCATGTTACTCTTCCTGGCGGAACTCTCATCGCCTAAGGAGGACGTAACCCATAATTGTAACACTGTAGAACCTCATTCATCATCCCATGACCATGCATGAGATGCCAATGCCTGTATGCCATTTGTTAATGCATAATATATCATTTGAAACACATACATTAAAACAAGAGTATCATAAGAAAACTGGGTAAAAACCGTGGTTACAAGTAGGTAGGAAACCTACTGAAGAATCACTTCAGTAACTGATCTTTCTTTCGCATCACCCGGTCACGACTCGCGCGTCGTTCGACTTCCGGTACCTTATCCATATATCAATCAGCAAGTCATAACTTATTCAATCACATCTACGACCCATCCACATCATGTGGGGTTCGGCCATGCCCATGGCCGAACATCATTAACTTAGAGTTTGTCATTTATGGGATTCGGCCCTATACTTGGCCGAATCTTGTATTCCCACTCTTCCATCATCAAATGGTTCTCCATTACAATACTTTAAACCCTTTACAAAATCACGGGAATAATATCAAACACAAACTATGAACTTAGTCCATTTATTCCAAAAACAGCCCATGGGGTTCGGCCATGCACAGGCCGAACCCAATGGTTCTCTTGATCTGATTGATCCATCAATTACCCATAATTTGGATCAGTAACTTAACCCTGATATTGACATGGTTCAGCCCTACATTGGCCAACCAATAACAACAAGTTAAACTTCACCAAATTACATCAAACACCATATTTTATATGGTTTTAAACTCATCAAAATCATCAATACTAACATGGGGTTCGGCCATCCAAGGTGGCCGAACCTCATGTCTATGTTTTGTTCTTCAAACATGTTTTTAGGTGTCATAGTATCAGTATAACTTTGCTGCCTTATTACCTCTCAAGACCACCAACTAAGTTCATCAATTTGTCCAAATGACCATCAAACTTTGTGGGATTCGGCCATCCAAGATGGCCGATCCTGATGGTCCAATTCATCAATTTTAAACCGTTGATTTAGACCCATGATACCTTCAGTCCTTATATCATTCAGATCCATGTTTTTAACCCTGTTTAAAACATGCATTTGAGTCTCAATAAAACTCAAAAACAGTCCACCAAAAACTCCATGGTTTCCATGTTTCAAAATATGAAAACCAACCTAACTTTTACATGGGGTTCGGCCTCCATGGTGGCCGAACCCAATGGTCATCTTTACCATTTTAAAGCCTCTCTTAATCAAGGTTAAAACCTTGGTGTATTCGGCCATAACCATGGCCCAATTCACCCCCATTCATTCCATGTTATTAAACCAAATAACACATAAAATACTTACCAAATTTTCCAAGTTTTCTTCTTGTCTTTGATCCTTGATTTCTCCCTTTTTATTTCTTCTTTCTTTCCTTAATTCCTTGCTGGTTTAGGCTTGATTAACTGATGCCAAACCTCTGCTGTTCAGCCAAGAAAACGAATTGGAGAGAGGGAGAGAGAGATGGGAATTCTTGGATTCTTTGGTGTGAAAAACGGCCACGTATGGTTAGGTTTTCTTTTATAGTTTCAGCCCCCCAACTCCCATTCATCCTCCCTCATTAATGTTGTTAAAAATGATGGGGCAAAGGGTGTTAACCAAGACACCTCTTGGTGCCAAACATTGCACCCCTTGGTGCCAAACATTGTATCACATGGGAAATGAACCAATGCAACCCTTCATGAAGAGGTGCCGCCCAACCTTGGTGTCTTTTGGCTTTGCCAAAGCACCCTTTCATACCAACGGCTGAGATTAATTCAGATTAATTGTTGTGTGAGAATACAACTCATTTCCATCTCCTCCTCACCTAACTCGGAATATTTTTATTATAAACTAACTCATCCAACTCATCACTTTTAATGCACTAAGTTTGAGTCAACTCATTTCTTAAATCCAATTCATTTCAAATCAACCCAACTCAAGTTGAATTAACTCACACTTGAGTTCAATTAAGGGCCCACCCGGTCATCCGTGGTCAAACTGGTCAACCCGACCCGTTGGGTCCCCCCTTTAGCTCCTTGACCCGTTTTTGACTCTATGACCCAATTATGGTATTTTGGTCATTTGTAAGTGGTTTTCCCATATGGATCATGCCTACCCATTTCTTCTCTACTTGATTTCCCATCAAATAGGCTTAACCCTATTTAATTTAAGCTTACACAATGGTCAAATCATCCATTTTGACCCATTGGGTCCAATTGAGCCCTTTGACCCATTTAGTCATTTCCAACCCAATTGATGTACATAACCCATCCAAATCAACTTGATATACATATAATGTGCTCATACGACCTTAATTTGAGCAATAGGCCCCAACATTTCTTATTTTGACATCACAAAATAATTAATTTAATAATTCAGGGGCATTTTCGTAATTTTCCATTTTATTGAAAAATTGGGGTGTTACAGGACAAGTTGAACCTATGGTGATACACTAGACAGTTTGCAGTGTATGGTTAGAAGGTATCTAGATTGGTTACACATATTGATTCATAGACAGTGAAAGAGTTAAGATGTTGGCTGACCCAAATAAGAAGGAACCGATGGTGGCTGGTAGTGGATGAGGGAGTATAAGGTAATGAAAACCTAAAGGTAATAAGACCCAGGGATAGTTTCAACAATTTTCAAAATAAATTAATTGAATAGGAATGGAGTATAGGAACAAGGGAATCATTATAAAAATTTAAACCATTAAATTAAAAAAATATAACCCATATATACTTTGAAAACTCAGATACATAAGAAAAATGGATAAACATATATACAGTTAACAAGGTAGAAAAAAAAAAGAATTTGAAATCAATTGGTTCGGAGGACTGCTTGTAAAAAGGAGATTGAGACTTTAGACATTAAAAACTTTAAGCTATACTAGCAGGAGGGAAAGGAATGACTTAATGGAGAAAACACATTTACTATTTTAATTATACAAAGAGGAGAAACTAAGCCCATAGGTGAGTTTGTTGACCAATCTTAGTTATTCTTAAATGTATTTGCATAAGTATATTTAAACAATTAAATTTGTCCTTATACAACTCGTCTCTGGCTGGAAAATAGACCCAAGAGACTTATGCCTCAGTTATGATCTTAGTTACAGGTTCAGTTGGGCATTGTTTTGGGCTGAAAGGAGGGACGATTCAACATAATTCAATTTTCCATAGATAATTTCCCTTGCTACAATATGCAAAATGTCAACACAGTCTCCAGACAAAAAGGGTTTGAGACTCCCACGGAAAACTATCCAATCAAAACCAATTTCGATTGTAAGATTTAAATCTGGTTATTAGAAGAGGATTAATAGAAAGAGGGCCTACCTCTTGCAGAAGACAATAAGGATCAACGACGCTTGCTATTTAATCGAAGATGATCCTGGTGACGATGGAGAGGCGTAGGGATTTGGGAACTGCTGCAACACCGGCGGATTAAGTGGTTGCTGCAGTCAGAGGAGGTTGGAAAACACAGAGGAAAGATGAAGAGGGGGATCCGACTTGAACCGCGTGGATTTATAGAAGATAGGGTCGGCGAGATTATTCCGAAAAATCTTGGGATTGAGAGATGGAGACGGAAGAGGATTCGGTGGAAAGTGGGGTTTTCGTTTTGGAGAAGGAGAGAAGAAGGAAGGGAATCAAATTTGGGGAAATTTCCCTCACTACGGCGATGAAGGTATTTCCATCGGGAGTGAAATTAGGGATTTAGATGCTATAGTTTCGAGGGAGAGGGATTTAGAAAGAGTGAAGGGGTGTGGGTTTCCAAGGGGCCCACACGGTTAAGTCGTTTATTTAATTCCTAATTTAAGTGGGATTAAAATTCTAATTGAAATTCTTAACTTTGCAAGTTAAAATCAAATTTGATAATTTAAATTTATATTAATTCAATCTCAACTCGAAGTGGATAAATTCATAAATTTCTTATTAAGGAAAACGGTGTGTGTATTGGGGAACCTAAATTAATTAAATTGTACGTTTTTATGTGTTTATTTATTTTACTTTAAACAATAAAAAAATAAAAGAAAAGTAATACATAATTTCACACAAACACAATCAAAAGACCCATTTGCTATTTTAGTTTTACCTTATTCGATTGACCCGCTACTCCGGGTCAGGTTATTACATCTCCCCCACAGTACAATGCAAATTTCCATTGCATTACTATTTTTCTTCTTATTCCCCTTTAAGAGTTGTGTTGTCTTAAAGGTGTTCTCCCAATGGGGTCAAGCTAACTTACCTAGCTTCCCTTTTGGAGTCTTCTCCCCTATTCTCCAAGCTAACTTTTCTAGCTGTTTTGACTTAACTCCCCCATAAACTTAAGTGCCTCTAAGTTTATTTTTCTCTAAGCTTTCTTTCAAGCTTACATCATCCTTCCTCCTTACACTGTCATGAACAGTGACAGGTGTAATACGCTGCCCGAATTAGGCTAAATCAATATGATGAATCCTATTTTAACATTTTAATCATGAAGATTACGGTGAGGGCTTATTGAAAAGTTCAGGTTTGGTCCAATCAAAGCCTGAAAGCTCGATGATCCAACTCATCTAGTTGGAAGGGCAAAATGGTAATTTACCATTAGTCGACATCATTTGTACTATTTATCTAATTATTGGATTATTGTTGAGTATATTGATTTCCTTAATTAAGGATTTCAAATTTTAAAATTTATAAGTATATTATTATATTATTTTCACAAAATGTTATTAAAAAACTACCCGAAAAGATCCCGAAAGTGAAGAAATAATTTTTCTTAAACAATTTTAGAAATGAGAAAATTTTAAGAAATATATGACTTTTAGACTTTATTCTAACTCATTGTTTTATGTTTTCAAATTTTGAAAAAAAAAAAGTTTTAAACCATTTTAATAAATACAAATTGAATTAAGTAAATAGTGACAAAATGCTAATGTTGTTTAAATCTATACATTTTGATAAAATATAAATCTCCAAAAATTTACGATGAGTATAGTTTATAAAACGCAATTTTTTTGTTAAGTTGGATTAAATTAATTAAGTTAAAAAAATCATTTAATTAGTCAAAATTTAAAATAAGAGGAAAATTGACTTATTTGCAGAAACTACTGAAGGACTAATCTGCAAAATTTCAAATAATTAGACCACCTTACGTGGCCGAAAGCTGTTGCTTCATCGTCGACTCATGCAAGTTATGAACGTAGCTTGCAGATGAGGTGTCCATCCCTTAGCCATGCTGGAGGGTCTACTACCCTACCTAACCATGACTATAAATCTATTCATCTCCCACCGGGTTTCACCCACCTTTAAAAAAATCAACCTTCCTCTCTGTTCGAATTTTTTTTACCATAGCTTGAAGTGGAAGATTTTTCAAGTTACTGAATTTCTACCCAGGAGCAAAAGCGAAGGTAACCATTATATTCGTTTTCAAATTCTAGTCAGTTTAAGATCAAACAGAAGTAAATTTGGTTAAGATTTGAGTGTTAAAACTGATTTTAAAGCTTAGAGGAAACTTGAATTTTCAAGTGTTTCACTATTTAGCCCCTCAAAATATAATGTTTTTTATTTGTATAAAAGGTCCAATTTCATCCTAAAGTAAAGAGGACTCACTGAGGCATCCATCTGACCTGTTTGGTGTGAAAGACAAACCAAGAAAACCCACTATTTCTGGATTCGTATTTCATACAGTATTCTTCCCATCACTGCTCTAGCTGGTGGCAGAGGAAGAAGACTACTCTCGGAAGTTCAGAGAATCTGCCTTCAGAAGCTCCAAAGGTTACACTTCGGAAGTTCTGAACTTCTGTTCGGGATTCCGAAGTGTCCAGAGGTCAAATGTTTTTTCTGCCTCTGTTGTTCAGGCCGGGATGTTCCTAGACTCTTCAAACGTTCTGAACTGTTCGGAAGTTTCGACATACCTCGACAGGTTCCGAGACACACTGAGGCCGACTAGTTTTCTTTTTCTATTTTGCTGTTTGAAAGTACCCTCAGACGTTCGAGACCTGAACCTCGGAAGTTTTGAAGAACATAACCAAGTTTCGAAGGTTCTGTAAACCCAGATTTAGGCAGTGGCTCGGAAGATCCGAAGGCACAGTACCTAGTTCTGAGGCATGTTCCGAAGAACCCAGATCAGGTTTTTGAAACTTATTCTAAATTAGGATTTCATGTTTTAGATCTTAGATTTTAATGTGATGTTTATGCCATTTTAATGAAAAGTGATACTAACCCCTCTTATTTGATACTATCTTATATACATATATATTATTTATTCACTTCCAAGCAGATACTCTCCATCTGTGGATAACTTAGCCCAAAAGCTATCAGTAATTGAGCGATTAACTTCGCCGCTCAGTAGAAAAGTAGGGTTTGGGCACTAAGTAACCTCTGGGCCTAACTCATTATATGAGTAGTGGCCTGAGCATCTTATATCTCTGGGCCTAACTCAATATGTCTACATGGTCATTTTCAGAAGACAATATGAGAAGTGGCCTGAGCACCCTATTGTATATTACTGATTATTGTAACTTAAAATGATTAATAACCAAATAGAAGACATAGATCCATTTCCCCTAGAGTTTTTCTGGAAAATAAGATAGAAAGATTTGAAATACTATGAATATATGTTATATTGTTCTATGTATTATGTTTCATTAATGATTGAATTATTGATTGTATATCTGTTTGCATGTTTGATAGATACTTCGTTACCCCACATTTTCGGTGAGGAGACATAACAATTGCAGTAGGAGTAAATCAGGTTAAGAGGATCTAGTGCAATGAGTGGTTTCAAGGATCAAATTTAATGAACCCACTTATATGCCTAAACATGATGCACTATTGTGAAAAGTGTTTATTGATAGTAACGACTTTTATCATATATTGTGATTATGATGATGAAATACTATGAGCTATCATAATATTAATACTGCTTCCACGTTCCCTTAACTACTAAACTATTATCGGCCTAGCTGTGTCGATTACCGGCCCAGGTGTGTCGATTTGCGTCTACTAGCCCAGGTGTGTCAGTTGCTGGCCCAGGTGTGTCAATACCGGTCCAAGTGTGTCGGAGATGTACTTGCAAGATTTGTATTTTGACAGTGTCGGGACTTAATACTTATAGTCAGTGTAGTGTCTAGGTGTTACGGTGGATGTCAGCAGTTATGAAATTATGTTGAGACTTTAGCAGGATGAACCTTCCATGATATTATATTGATTTTACCTAACTTGATATTCATGACACTACATTGTTATGTTCTTTCACTGATCTGGTTAATTCACACAACTCACAATTCAGGAGATGTACCCGAGGAGGAATAACCACTATATCAAGCTTATGATGGATAAGTTGTTGCGCTTTCTTGTGTTTCTCACGGACGAGAATTTCTTTATTGTTTGACTTTTGATTCCTTTGAACCATGTTTTATGTATAGTACCTCATGTGGTACTTCTTATGTTAAAACTTGTATGAACCACTATGTGACCGTATTTACTTTGATGAGAATAAAGGATATTTTATTTATAAAAATATTTGTTTGTATGATATGTGCTTGCACCTGGGTAGATATATGATTCATGTTAAAGTCCACATGTAAAGAGCATATGTGAGATTTATTTATGGGCCTAACTTTTGATCCAGCCCAGTTAGAAGTTATTAAAAAAAAAAAAATCTTAATAGCGTTCCGGGCCCACCTACGAGTCGGGGTGTTACAGCTTGATATGAGATCTTTGGGTCAAACTCTAGGACTGTGATGGGTTATACATAGTTAGAACCTATATTTTTTAATTAGAACTATAGTTGTTATTGACATTTTGTATTTTGTTATACAGATATGTCAAGTAACGTGGAATACACCGAGATTTGGGACAAAAGGACCCTTAGCTGCCCAGTAGTATTGGATTCGACTGCCAGCAAGTCCAGTGTACAAAATGAAAACGTTGGAGTTTTTCCAGCCATAGAGGAGCCTGTAGGGCAAATAGGCTCGCCCGAGTATACACTGTCCACCCCAAGTGCCGAGGACGTGATAGTGTATGTTTCCGAACTGTGCAACTAGGAAGGGCACTATAACACCTACTGCCCTTATACCATCAATGTAGTATGCCTTGTTTGTGGATACTGTGGACATGGGAAGGAAATAACCAATTGTCTTTATATCGGAGGACCTTGGTTGTGCCTTATCTCGACTGTGGAGTGTTAGGACATATGTCGGCGGCATGTCCTAACAACCTCATTTTCAACTTTGATGCCGATGTATGATCCTCTACAGAGAACTAGGCAAGAAGTTGTAGGAGAAGGGTTAGGGAAGGGGGAAACCTTTGTAAGAGTTTTTGAATATGTGTATAAGTGTGTGTTGTATGAAGGTTTTTACTAATCCCACCAACCTATGTATATAAATAAAACTTTGAAGTTATTAGATGTTGAATGCATGTTTATGATTTATAACTTCTTTATCTTAAATTATTAGTAATATTTACAAATGTAAATGATAGGAAAATGTCAGGACCGTTTGGAAATATTAGAGGCCGAAGAAGGAGGACAGGTCCTCTACCTCGTTATATACCAAACGAAACTGTACACCCAACAAGGGAGACATTCCAAAGGATTGCCGAAAACATGCATCGCTCTCCTATTAGGACCCCAGAAGAGAGAGTCACTGCGGCTCTAAAAGAATTCAAAAGATTGAACCCAACAAGTTCTCGGGAATTGAGGATCCAAGTATGGCAAGGAACTGGATCACCCAAATCAATCGGATGCTCAATACCTTAGCCATTGCCGATGATCTGCGAGTAACATTGGCAACTTATCAGTTGGAGTTGAATGCCTACGAATGGTGGGAGGCAAAAAGTCTGGTTCGTAATCACAAACATATGACTTGGAAAGAGTTTTCAGCGGCTTTCTTTGCCCGTTATTTCCCTAAAACGGTCCAGGAAGCAAAGAAGAGGGAATTTCTCAACATCCAACAGGGGTCTGACACTGTGGCACAATACGCTATAAGAATTATTGATCTGATGCAATATGTGTCCTGGATAGCGGCGAATGAAGCAAGGAAGATCCAACATTTTGAAAATCGACTTCGACCTTTCCTACAACGGCAAGTGGATGGGCTAACTTTCAACACTTTGGAGGAGATCATTGAACAGGCTTCGAAGGTGGAAACGGTAGACTCCATCAATAGGAATACCGAAAGTTTCCAAAAACCTTCCTCTAATAAAAAGGCCAAATTCAACCAGAAGAGGCCATTTTTCAAGAAAAGCCAACCTGTTGTGGGGCAATCAAGTCAGTCTGACACACGACCGCTAGTGTGTTATTTCTGCAATCAGCCTAGGTATACAACTAGAACTTGCCTAACAGGAAAGGAAAAAGTGTGCTATCACTAAAAACAGATCGGATACATGCTTAGGGATTGCCCTTATCTTGGCAGAGTCGTACCTTCACAAAGCACGGGGCCATCTCAGTCTGTTGCACATTCATCTTTTAGCAGAGATTCACAGCATACCTCTAGAGGGTCGGTGGCACCTAGGAATGGACCACCACGGAACGGACAAGGGAGGGGACAGGGACATCCTCAGACCACTTAGAGGAGAGTCTACACGATTGGGACTCAGATGGAAGAGCCGATGGAGAATACAGTGATGGAAGGTTCACTTACCCTTTTTAGTTATTTGGCACGAGTACTTTTTGATACCGGTGCTTCACATTCCTTTATTTCTAGAACTTATTGTGAAAAATTCGATTTGCAACAAGTAGAAGTAACTAACCCATTGATCGTAGTGTCACCCTTGGGAAAAAGAGCGTTGGTAAACCAAAAATGCAAGGCATGCATTTTAAGAATTAGCAGCGTAGATTTGTCTTACGACTTTCTGTTATTAGAAATGACGGACTTTGGTATCATCCTTGGCATGGATTGGTTGTCAATTTATAAAATTTTGATTGATTGTTCTCAAAGAAGAATTTTTGGGGTCTCTGCAACCAATGAAAGGTTTATGGATAAGTTAATACCCTATGAAAAGATGAGAAACAATTTTTCTGGTCTTAAGGCGTATCCTGGTAATGTGGTGGCTAGCACGGGGTGGGAAGATATAGGTGGCGTAGAGTCTGTTGCACTTCCGGTGGTGTGTGAGTTTATGGATGTGTTTCCTGACTAATTAGCTGGGCTACCACCACGCCGAGAGATAGAGATATGGCACCTTACCAGATGGCTCCAGTTGAACAGAAAGAGCTAGCTACGTAGGTAGACGAGCTTCTTAGACTCGGTTTTATTCGACAGAGCAATTTGCCTTAGGGCGCACCTACTCTCTTTGTGAAAAAGAAAGATGGATCGATGAGAATGTGTATATATTACCGACGACTCAACCAGGTAATTATAAAGAATAAGTATCCTTTACCTAGAATAGATGATCTTTTTGATCTATTAAGAGGATCAAAATATTTTTCTAAAATCGATCTGAGGTCAGGATATCATTAATTACGGATTCAAGAAGAAGATATTCCTAAAACTGCTTTCAGAACGTAGTATGGTTTATATGAGTTTGTGGTTATGCCTTTTGGATTGACTAATGCACCCGCCATGTTTATGGACTTGATGAATCGTGTCTTCCGGCCGTATCTGAGAGAATTTGTGATAGTCTTTATAGATGATATTTTAATTTTTTCATCATTTGAGGAGGAACATGAGCGTCATCTACGCATTATTCTTCAGACCCTTAGAGATCACAAATTGTACTCTAAGCTAAGCAAGTGTGAGTTTTGATTAACTCAAGTTGAATTCCTTGGACACGTAGTGTCTACAGAAGGAATCTCAGTAGATCCAGTAAAAGTAAAAACAGTGAAAAATTGAAAGTCTCAAGAATGGTTTGAAATCCGAAGTTTTTGGGATTAGCAGGATATTATAGAAAATTTATCCCACACTTTTCCCAGATTGTGGTACCAATGACCCGATTGACAAGGAAGAACGTTAATTTCGAATGGAGCGATGCTTGTGAAAGGGCATTTCAAAAGTTGAAAGAGAAATTGCGATGCATCTAAATTTGGTTTGGGATGTGTTTTAATGCAGTAAGGAAATGTAGCAGCTTATGGTACCAAACAACTAAAGGGACATTAGCAAAATTATCCAACTCATGATTTGGAACTAGCAGCTATTGTCTTCTCATTAAAACTGTGGACACATTATTTGTATGGTGAGAAATTTAATGTGTTTTCTTATCACCATAGTCTCAAATATTTATTTACTCAGAAGGACCTGAATATGAGATAGAGAAGATGGATGGAATATCTAGGAGATTACGATTTCAGTCTCTCCTACCATCCGGGAAAGGCTAATGTAGTGGCAGACACCTTGAGCATGAAGTCACATGGCGTTTTAGCATATATGGGATCCTTGCAGTGGAAAATGTTGGAAATCTTTTCTGATTATGATCTGGAGCTGATCGAGGGGAACGGGTCAGTAAGATCCACAATTTGGTTCTACAGCCCAAGATAATCAGATTGGTGATGGAAGGACAAACTTTTTGTACAAAAATCTGACGAATACAGAAGAAAGGTACTTGATCATTTTCACTGTTCTCGTTTTGCAGTACTCCTGGTGGTACAAAGATGTATCACTACTTGCTGTAACACCCCGGATTTTTGAGTTATCAATATATAGGAAATTTGCCCATTTAATTTGTGAATTAATTGATATGGACCCTAGATGGATAAGGTGTTGGGTCAATTGCTCAATTAAGACCCAATGGATTGTGGATATGGTTTCAATTGAAATAAATGGGTAAGATGTATTCAATTGGGTCAAGATTGTTAATTAGGTCAAAATGGTCAATTGGGACCCAATGGGTCGTGGTTGACTTGGTTGACCACCAAGTGAGTTCAAGCCTAAATAATTTGGGCTGAATTAAATTGGAATGGAATCAAGGGATTGAGTTGATTTCAAATGAGTTAAATTAAAGCGGTGAGTTGAATTAAAGAGTGAGTGAAGTGTGAAGATGAAGGTGTTGTTGTTGTTTCAAAAATCAAACCAAGGCATACACGTTGGAATGGGAGTTTCATCTCATGGATGAAACCCCCAAATGGAACATCAATGGGAGGTGGACCGTTTGGTGTTGTTACACAATTCAAATCAAGGCTACACGTTGGACATGGGAGTTTCATCTCATGGATGAAACCCCCACATGGGTCATTAATGGAGAGGTGGCGGGTTTGTTAAGGTTACACAAGGATACACAAATGCATACCATTGCACACCGTTGGGCACATGGGAGTTTCATCTCATGGATGAAACCCTCAAGTGGAACACTAATGAGGGAGGTAAATGAGAATGGGAGTTACACAAAGGGCTTTACCAAAGGCATCACCCTTGGCCGACCACCCTTCATTGGAACAAAACAAGTTTGGTTTTCATCTCACACTCTCCCTCTCCCTCTTGGTTGTTTCTCTCCCTCAAACCCTCTCTTGGCCGACCACTCCTCAAGACAAAAGACTTAGAGCTTCATCTCAAGGTTCTCTCCCTATCACTCAAGGCCGAACTCTCTTTTTCCCTCAAGACCTCTCAAGTTTACACTCGGCCAAGGATCAAGGAGGAATAAGAGGCTAAGGAAGAAGAAAATCAAAGTAACAAGAAGGAGTGAAAGAAACCGGAGGAGTCGCGGAATTGGTAAGTACTCCATGAGATTTTATTAAGTATTATGATCAAAGATCATGGGCTGGCCTTGCATGGCCAAACCCTAAGGTTGATATGCATGGACCATTAAAGACAAAAGAAGGTTAGATGAGGTTCGGCCATGATGTATGGCCGAACCCCATCAAAGGATTATAATCTTGGATACATGACTTTTAAATGGTAATAATGAACCATAGTGTTCGGCCATGTTGTATGGCCGAACCCCATGGAAGAAAATCATTGGTTTAAATGGTTTTAAAGGTGGTTAAACCATGGAAAGGGTTAAGGATATTAAAAGGTTTTAAAATGGAAGTATGTTAGTAATTGTTATGGTTTTTGAAGGATGAAAACCATGAAAATTGGTTAATGATCTTAATAGGGTTTTAAAAGGATAAATCAAGGAGGTATGATTTATTGAACCATAGGGTTCGGCCATGTTGTATGGCCGAACCCCATGGAAGGTTATTAATGATTTAAAAGGTTTTAAAAGGATGTATTGCTGATGGACTTAGATATAATTGGATCATGAAAATAATATAAGTCATGTTGATGGACTTTGAGTTGTAAATGATGACCTAAGGGTATGATTAAACTTCCCCCATGGAGGGACTTGATTTATGGACTTAATGTGGTAAAGGATTTAAAGAGAGGATGAAAATGGGACACCATGGGTTCGGCCATGTTGTATGGCCAAACCCCATGGACCATTTTAATGGGTGATGTGGAGATTTATACGTGTTTAAATGAATTAATGATTAAGCTAGGAAATGGAGGATTCATTTATGGAACTATGTTGTGTTGATGAATGATGTTGGGACTTAAGTTATGCATAAATAAGCTAAGCTAAGTAGCCATGGAAAGATTAATGGCAAAGAAGTAAATATGGGTGAAAATGATGGACCATGGGTTTGGCCATAGTGTATGGCCGAACCCCATGGGGAAAGTTTTATGGACCTTGGGCTTTTATGAATGTTAGATGATTAACTCATGTATGATTGGTTAATGTAAAACTAATGGAATGATCTTGGACTTAATGTAAAGATCAAAGGACTAAAAAGAGACACAAAACCAAGTGAGTGAGGTTCGGCCATGTTGTATGGCCGAACCCCACTAAGTTATGTTTATGGACTTAAACATGGTTGGAAATCAAAGGGGTCTTTTGTTTGACTAATTTATATGTAATAAGGTAACGAGGTCTCACAAGCGGTGTATGATCGGCTAAATGCGATCGGTGAGCGGTTTCAGACAAAAACGCAAGGACACATAAGTTTGTCATTGGTAGGTTTCCTACATCATTGATACCATGGAATATGTATGATGGTTTTAATTCCTGTTTTGGATGAATTATTTTGTATAAATGATATGTTCCAAATATGAGATTTTAAATGCTATGATTTGTATAATTGCATAGCATGTGGACATTTGCATCTCATGCATCGCATAGGAGGGATGATATGTAACCGGAGGCCACACTCCGACGGAGCGTCCGTAAGACCACTGTGGGGATACCTTGATGTGCATTATCCCATGAAGAGGTAACCGGAGGCCACACTTAGACAGGGCATCGGTAAAACCATTGTGGGGATACCTTGATGTGCATTATCCCATCAAGAGGTAACCGGAGGCCACACTCCTTCGGGGTGTTCGAAAGACCACTGTGGGGATACCTTGATGAGGAGTTTCCATCAAGAGGTTACCATGTGTTTGTGATGGGTGGGACTCATTGCATATAATAGCATGGCATGGCATTGAATCAGCATGATTATGATCTTTATTATCATGCAAGGTTTCTGGTTTTTTTATCTGAATGATTGGATCTCTATTATCATACATTGTTTTGGATACGATGCTTTACAATATGGTATGATATATTATATCTGGATTTTTGGTACTAACCCATGTGTTAACCCTAATTGGAATACCTACTGGGCACGTTGTCTAACACCCTACTTCTACCCTAGTTGATGACACAGGAATTGAACGGAATGATGAACGTGATCGGAGCCAAGCTTAGGAGCTTGGATGACTAAGCTTCATTTTGTTTAAGTTACTTATGGATAATGTATTTGAGTAACTAGTAGTCGGGAATTGAATAACGTAGATATATTTGTTGTGGTTTGGATGGTTGATTTTGGATATTTAACTTAAGGCAAATATTATTAAGTGTTGGACTAATTTGCTATCTAAAATGGAATAGAATTGTTATTCTATTATATTTCCGCATCTATGATTATTCTGCATGTTAACTTGAGTACGTGTGAATCGTTTTAGTGGACTTGGTCCACGCACACGTATGGTTGGCCAGTTAAGAGTCAGACTTTGGAAGCTCGGACTTAGCTCACGTCATGGCATCCCGCTCTCTCTCACTCTTCTATTCAAAGAAAAAAAAATAGGCTCTGATTTTCGGCATAGTGAAAAAGGGCAGGGCGTTACACTTGCGACGACTATTTTGGTGGAAAGGTATGAAACGAGAGGTAGCAGATTTCGTATCTAAATGTCTGACCTGTCAACAAGTTAAAGCAGAACACCAATGACCTGGTGGAAAGACAAAACCTCTTGAAGTGGCTAAATAGAAATGGGAGCAAATTACCATGGACTTTGTGACTGGATTTCCAAAGTCTTCCAAGAAGAACGATGTTATTTAGGTAATAATTGATCGATTAACAAAATCAGCTCACTTTCTTCATATTAAAAAGAATGATTCTTTGACTACCCTGAGTAGATTGTATCTAAAAGAGATAATCAGACTGCACGGAGTACCTGTGTCAATTGTATCTGATAGAGACCCTAGAATCATGTCAAGATTTTGGCAAGGATTACATGATGAATTGGGAACTAAGCTATGCTTCAGTACTGCCTTTCACCCTCAGATTGATGGTCAATCAGAAAGTATCATTCAAACTTTGGAGGATATGCTAAGGGCATGTGTTATGGATATGCAGGGAAGTTGAGAAGACCACTTGACATTAATTAAATTTGTATACAACAACAACTATCATTCTAATATACAAATGGCGCCCTACGAAGCCCTGCAGGTCACCTCTATGTTGGACCGAAGTAGGAGACAAAGCACTTTTGGGACCGGATCTAGTACGTGAGACGTCTGAACAAGTTGAAGTGATAAGACAACGTCTCAAGACAGGCCAAAGCAAACAAAAGAGTTATGCTGACAAAATAAGGAGACCTTTGGAATTTGCAGTCGGTGACCGGGTATTTTTACGTGTGGCACCACGTCATGGAGTACAACGGTTTGGTCGCAAGGGAAAACTATCACCTCGATATGTTGGACCCTTTGAAATTTTAAAGAGAATAAGAGAAGTAGCTTATCAGCTAAATCTTCCTCAAACTATGGAAATAGTACACAATACATTTCATGTATCTATGTTGAAAAGGTACGAACCTGATCCATCACATGTGTTAAGACACGAGGACATTGAGGTCTCAGAAGATCTAACATTTGAAGAATTACCAGTAAAGATACAAGGATCTCGGATTCTAGTACTCAGAAGAAAATCTATTCCACTAGTGCAAGTGATGTGGCAACATCGTGATGTCCAACATGTGATGTGGGAGCCAGAGTCAACAATGCGAAGGTTGTACCCTACTCTGTTTACGGGAGAAAAAAGTACGAGATTTATTTTAAATTTCGGGACGAAATTACTTTAAGGGGGTAGGATGTAATACCCTGACCTGAATTAGGCTAAATCAATGATGAATCATATTTTAACCTTTTAATCATACAGATTACGGTTAGAGATTATTGAAAAGTTCAGGTTTGGCTCAATCAGAGTCTGAAAACTCGATGATCTAACTCATCTAGTTGGAAGAACAAAATGGTAATTTACCATTAGTTGATATCATTTGTACTATTTATCTAATTATTTGACTATTGTTGAGTAATATTGATTTCCTTAATTAAGGTTTTCAAATTTTAAAATTTATAAGTATATTATTATATTATTATATTATTATATTATTTTCAGAAAATGCTACTAAAAAACTATCCGAAAAGATCCCGAAAGTGAAGAAATAGTTTTTCTTAAACAATTTTAGAAATGAGAAAATTTTAAGAAAAATATGTGTTTTAGACTTTATTATAACTCATTGTTTTATGTTTTCAAATTTTGAAAATAAAAGTTTTAAACCCTTTTAATAAAAACAAGTTGAATTAAGTAAATAGTGACAAAATGTGAATTTTGTTTAAATTTATAGATTTTGATAAAATATAAATCTCCAAAAATTTGTGATGAGTAGAGTTTATAAAAGCTAACATTTTTGTTAAGTTGGATTAAATTAATTAAGTTAAATAAATCATGTAATTAGTTAAAATTTAAAATAATAGGAAAATGGACTTATTTGCAAAAACTACTGAAGGACTAATCTGTAAAAATTTCAAATGATTAGACCACCTTACGTGGCCGGAAGCTGCTACTTCATCGTCGACTCATCCAAGCTACGGACGTAGCTTGCAGATGAGGTGTCCATCCCTTAGCCATGCTGGAGGGTCTACTACCCTACCTAGTCGTGGCTATAAATCTAGTCATCTCCCACCTGATTTCACCCACCGTTCGAAAAACCAACCCTCCTCTCTGTTTCAAAAATTTTTGCCGTATCTTGAAGTGGAAGATTTTTCAAGTTACTGAATTTCTAGCCATGAGAAAAAACGAAGATAACCATTATGTTCGTTTTCAAATTCTAGTCAGTTTAGGATCAAACAGAAGTAAATTTGGTTAAGATTTGAGTGTCAAAACTGATTTTGAAGTTTAGAGGAAAACTTGAATTTTCAAATGTTTCACTGTTTTTCCTCTTAAAATCTAATGTTTTTTATTTGTATAAAAGGTCCAATTTCATCCTAAAGTAAGAGGAGTCACTAAGGCATCCATCTAATTTGTTTGGTGTGAAAAACGAACCTAGAAAATCCACTATTTCAGGATTCGTATTTCATACAGTATGTAACGCCCCGCCTTTTTCACTCGCCGAAAATCAGAGTCTATTTTTTTTTTTTAATAAAAGAGATAGAGAGCGGGGACGTCATGACGCGAGCTAAGTCCGAGCTTCCAAAGCCCGACCCTGAACTGGCCAACCATGTGTGTACGTGGACAAGTCCACTAAAACATTTCACACGCGATGCTACAACTTGTGGAATACTCATTGCAGAAATAACATCAGATTACAACATTTACTTAGCAAAGAAGGCAATCATTATAAATTAAGTTAATCCAGATTAATCATCATTCGATCCATAGCAAATAGTCTAAACTATTACATTCCCAAATACTAGCTACTCAAATTACATGTCCATAATGTAAAATTAAATAAAATAGATCTAGCTCATCCAAGCTCCTAAGCTTGACTCTGATCTCATCCTTCGTTTCATCCACTTCCTGTGTCATCATCTAAGGTAGAAGTAGGGCGTTAGACAACGAGCCCAGTCGGTACTCCAAGTAGGGTTAACACATGGGTTAGTACCAAAAATCACATAGATAATACAATATCAAAAATATGCAAGTCAATGCCATGTGATGGTGTCCTATGCCATGAGTCCCACCCATTAAGCCATATCACCATCACATAGTATCCTCTTGATGGAAACTCCTCATCAAGGTATCCCCCATGAATGCCTTACGAACGCCCCGACGGAGCGTGGATCTCCGGTTATAAATCAGTCATATACCCCTTTTGATGGATAATGCACATCAAGGTACCCCTCACGAATGCCTTACAGAAGCCCCGACGGAGCGTGGGTCTCCGGTTACATTTCATCCCTCCCATGCCATGCATGAGATGCAAATGCAGATATGATATGTAATAATACAATCATAGTATTAAAAATGCCATCATTAAGACATAACATTTGATACAAAATAACTCATCAAAATATGAATTAAAATCACATACATATCCCATGGTTTCAATGAGGTAGGAATCCTACCAATGACCAACTAAAGTGTCCTTGCGTTTTCGTCCGAAAACCGCTCACCGATCGTACACCGCTTCGGAAGTCCCGTTACCTTATTATGTATCAATAAGTCAAACCAACGTTCCATTTAATTTCCAATCATACTTAAGTCCACAAAATACCTTAGTGGTATGGCCGAACCTCACTCACTTGGTTTTGGGTCCCTCTTTTTAATCATTTGATCTTTTAATTAAGTCCAAGATCATTCCATTAGTTTTACATTAATGAAAGCCCTAAATCCGCAAACAAACATTCTCCATGGTTCAATCATACACTTAGGTCACTTATACATACCTAGATCCAAGAACATGATCAATGGGGTTCGGCCATCCACCATGGCCGAACCCATGGTCCTTTAATTTCACCATTTGGCCATTCTTTCTTTCTACAGGCAATCACTCCTTTCATTTACACATACCTAAGTCCATAACTGATCCATACACATAGATCTATAATTAAATCCTCCATTTCCTAGCTTAATCATCCATTCATTTAAACATGCATGCATAGATCCATAATGTCCATAAAATGGTTCATGGGGTTCAACCATACGACATGGCTGAACCCATGATGTCATTTTTCATCCTCTTTCTTAAATCATTTACAATATTAGATCCATAACCAAAGTCCCTCCATGGGGGGTTTAATCATACACTTAGGTTCATCACTTTAGATCATCATTTACCACATTTAAAACCTATTAAAATTACCAACATTCCCCCATCAATTTCATGGTCCAAATACATCTAAGTCCATCCATATCTCTTCGTCATTTTCATGGCCTAATTACATGGAAATAATTCAATATTTCTCCATGGGGTTCGGCCATACACCATGGCCGAACCCATGGTCCACGGTTCTCCACCCTTTACAACATTTGAGACCATTTACATTGTTAATAGTCTTCCATCATTCTCAACCTTAAAACCCTTTAAACATCAATAATCTCCCTCCATGGGATGATGGTCATCATTTTCTTACAAAAATCATACATCCATATTTGATCCTTTGATGGGGTTCAGCCATGCATCATGGTCGAACCTCATCCACCCCTTTTTGTCCTTGATGGTTCTCATACATAAAACTTAGGGTTTGGCCATGCAAGGGCCAAACCATGATTCTTGATCATCCACCAATTCCTACATGGGACATGCATAAGGTCCTTTAGCCATAACAAGATTAGGGTTTGGCCATGCAATGGCCGAACCATGTTCCTTGACCATCTTTTCTTATTTAACAAAATCTCATCAAATACTTACCGATTCCACGACTCCTCCGGTTTCTTTCACTCCTTATTGCTCCTCCCATCTTCTCCCTCCTTAGCCTGTTCTTCCTCCTTGATCTTTGGCCGAGAGTGAGCTTGAGAGGTCTTAAGATGAAAACCTAAAGAGAGGGTTCGACCAAAGAGTGTAGGTTTGAGAGAGGGAGAGGAGGAGAGAATGGAAACCCTAAGTCTTTTCTTGTTCAATGAGAGGTCGGCCTTGAGTGAGAGAGGAAAAGTCAAGGTAAAAAACTTCTAAGTGTTTCTTGTCTTGTTCAATAAAAGAGGGTCGGCCAAGGGTGGTGTCTTTTGGTGATGCCCTTTGTAACAACTATACCTCTTCACCTCCCTCATTAATGTTCCTTTAGGGGTTTCATCCCATCAGATGAAACTCTAACCGTGTGCCTCTTGGGTTTCCATCATGAGATGGAAACCCTCCATCTCCCCAACGTGTATGCCTTGTGTAACAATAAAAACCCTTCACCTTCCTCATTATGTTTCCTTTGGAGTTTCATCCCATGAGATGAAACTCCAACCTCTCCAACGTGTGTACATGATGGTGTCCCTTGAGATGGAACTCTCCATCTCCTTAATCAACTCATCTTTTTAACTCAACTCATATCTTTAATTCAACTCTATTTAACTCACTTAAAATCAACTCAACTCCTTGATTCCATTTTCAATTTAATTCAGCCACACCTTACTTAAACTTGAACTCATTTGGTGGTCGACCAAGTCAACCATGACCCATGGTACTTGGGGTCCCACTTAGCCATGTCACATACATGCCACTTCACTTGATAAGGTGGATCTCATGCCTTTTATCTTAACTAGTTATTAGACCCAATTATCAAACCTTACCCATTTACTTCTAATTAGTTCATTTGTGACCCATTGGGTCCCAATCGGGCATTTGACCCAATTAAATAAATCTTACCCATTTATTTCAATTGAACCTTATCCATAATCCATTGGGTCTTAATTGGGCAATTGACCCAACTCCTTACCCATCTAAGGTCCATCTCCATTAATTCACAAATTAAATGGACAATTTCCATATATATTCATGAATTGAAAATCTGGAGCGTTACACAGTATTTTTCCTGTCACTGCTCTGGCTGGTGACAGAGGAAAAAGAAGACTCTCGGAAGTTCTGACAATCGGCTTTCGAAAGTTCCAAACTTCTGTTCGGGGTTCCAAAGTGTCCATAGGCCAAATGTTCTTTCTACCTCTACTGTTCAAGTCTGGATGTTCCGAGACACATCAGACGTTCTGAACTATTCGAAAGTTTCGAGCAAACCTTTGCAGGTTCTGAGACACGCTGAGACCCATTCGTTTTCTGTTTCTGTTTTTCTGTTCGGAAGCACCCTCGGACGTTCCAAGACCTGTACCTCGAAAATTTTGAAAAACAGAACCAAGTTCTGAAGGTTCTGTAAACCCAGATTTAGGAAGTGTCTTGGAAGATCCGAAGCCACAGTACCTAGTTCCGAGGCATGTTCCAAAGAACCCAGATCAGGTTTTTGAAACTTAGTCTAAATTGGTATTTCATGTTTTAGATCTTAGGTTTTAATGTGATGTTTATGCCATTTCAATTAAAAGTGATACTAACCCCTCTTATTTGATACTATCTTATATACATATATATTATGTATTCACTTCCCGGCCGATACTCTCTATCTGTGGCTGACTCAACCCGATAGCTATCAATAGCTGAGCGATTAACTTCGCCGCTCGATAGAAAAGAAGGGTTCGGGCACTGAGTGACATCTAGGCCTAACTCGTTATATGAGTAGTGGCATGAGCAGCTTATATCTCTAGGCCTAACTGAATACGTGTACATGTTCATTTCCAGAAGACAATATGAGAAGTGGCCTGAGCACCCTATTATATATTATTGATTATTGTAACTAAATTGCTTAGTAACCAAATAGGAGATCAGATTCATTTCCCCTTCAGTTTTTTTGGAAAATAGGACAAAAAAATTTGAAATACTATCAATATGTGTTGTATTGTTCTATATATTATGTTTGATTAATGATTGAATTATTGATTGTATATATGTTTTCATGTTTGACATATACTTCGTTATCCCACATTTTCGGTGAGGAGACTTAACAATTGCAGTAGGAGTAAATCAGGTTAAGAAGATCTAGTGCAATGAGCGGTTTCAAAGATCAGACTTAACGAACCCACTTATATGCCTAAACATGATGCACTATTGTGAAAAATGCTTATTTATACTAACGATATTTATCGTATATTGTGATTATGATGATGAAATGCTTATGAGGTATGATGATATTAATATTGCTTCTACGTACCCTTAAATACTGAACTATTATCAGCCTAGGTGTGTCGATTACCGGCTCAGGTGTGTCGGTTTGCGTCTACTGGCCCAGGTGTGTCAGTTGCTGGCCTAGGTATGTCAGTACCGGCCCAGGTGTGTTGGAGATGTACTTGCAAGATTTGTATTTTGATCGTGTCGGGGCTCAATACTTATAGTTAGTGTAGTGTCTAGGTGTTACGGTGGATGTCAACAGTTATGAAATTATGTTGAGACTTGGCAGGATGAACCTTTTATGACATTATATTGAATTTGGCTAACATGATATTCATGACACTGGATTGTTATGTTCTTTCACGGAGCTGGTTAGCTCACATAACTCACATTTCAGGAGATTTACCAGAGGAGGAGGAACCTCCATATCAAGCTTAGGATGGATAAGGTCTTCCGGTTTCTTGTGTTTCTCACGGTCGGGAATTTCTTTCTTGTTTGACTTTTGGTTCCTTTGAACCATGTTTTATGTATAGTACCTCATGTGGTACTTGTTATATTAAAACTTGTATGAACCATTATGTGACGGTAGTTACTCTGATGAGAATAAAGGATATTTTATTTATGAAAATATTTGTTTGTATAATATGTGCTTGTACGTGGGTAGATATATGATTCATGTTTAAGTCCACATGTAAAGAGCATGTGTGGCGTTTATTTCTGGGCCTAACTTTTGATCCAACCCAGTTAGAAGTTATTAAAAAAAAAAAAAAATCTTAGTAGCGTTCCGTGCCCACCTTCGGGTCGGGGCGTTACAACAGGTGCTAAACAACACATATTTTGTGCTCCCCCAAGCTCTAAGGATGTGTGCAACATCACAGCCTGATCCCTATCTCCCTAACATGCCAATACAAACCAATTCATTCAAACGTGCAGGTTAGCCTATTTAACAAAAACCATGTTAACCATAGAAGGCATTCCAACACAGCATTACATACATCAAACCATAGTAAACCATATCATATCATTGATAATCAAAATGTGAAGTACATATGGTTTTGGAGGGGGCATGATGGATGCTTAGACAAAATATCAAAAAGTATAGTTTTTCAAAATTCGAAACATAAAAACATGAAGAACTATCCTAAGTATGGCAATCCTGTGGAGGTATTGGAGGAGAAGGGGATCGAGAATTTGGAACTGTGCTATCAGATCTGGCAGAGGAGGAGATAGCAGAGACTTGTTCCTGGACAGACAACATGATATTATCTAGACTTCTTTCAAGGTTGTTTATTCTCCTGTCAAATGTGAAGACCCTTCTGCCTAGACTGTGTAATACCCTAGATTTTTCAATATATCAATATTTACGAAAATACCATTGGAGTTGTGAATGAAAGGGTTATGATCGTAGATGAGAAAATAATGGGACCCATTGTTCAAGTAGGAACCAATGTACTAGGTATAAGGTTCAAAATAAATTAAAAGGGTAATGTACATTTATTTGGGTCAAAGTGTTTAATTGGGTCAAAGGACCCAAATGGGACCCGATGGGTTGTGGTTGACATTTTTGACCATTGGATGAGCTCAAAGCTTAATTGGGTTAAGATGAATTAAATGATTGATTTTGGTATGAGTTGAAATAAATTGAGTTTAGTTGAGTTGAATTTATGAGTTGAGTTGCATTAAATTGATGAGTTAAATGGGTTGAGTTGAGAGAATTAAATTAATTGTAAGTGAGTCAAGTGTGTGAATGAGAGTGGAGTATCTTAATTCCAATTTTAAAACAAGGAAAACGTTGGTTGCATGGAAAGGTCATCTCATGCATGTAACTCCTAGACAAATGATGAATGATAATGGCGTTTATGGGAGTTACATGTGGTGAGGGGTTATGTTTTAAATTTAAGAGGTTATACACGTTGGAATGGCATGAGGGTTTATTCCATGCATGGGTTTTCAAAGGATCAGCCAATGGATAGTTGGGTGATTCAAAGACTTAAGACCAAACCGTTGGCATGTAGGAGTTTCATCTTTTGGATGAAACCCCCACATGGGTAAATAATGGGAGATGAATGGACTTGTGGAGGTTACACAAGGTTAACCAAAAGCTAGCCGTTGGAGCCTATGGGAGTTACATTTCAATATGAAACTCTCACATGCAATGTTAATGAAAGATGGATGATGGGAGGAAAAGATACCAAAGATAACCTTAAGGAGCCGTTGGGTACCTTGGGAGTTTCATCTCAAGGATGAAACCCCAAGGAAGGTATTAAACAAATGGGAGTTACAAGTGGGTTCACACTTGGAGAAGTGATGGAGAAGGTTTGCATCTAGGGCAGCCAAGAGCCAAGAAACCGTTGGAGGATTTCATCTCAAGGATGAAACCCCCAAATGAAATAAGTAATGGAAATGAATGGGAGGGGAGTTACATGTGGTGCCAACTTTGGGCTGAAGTTCATTAGCCAAAAAGGATTTCATTTTCACTCTCTCTCTCTCTCTCTCCCTCTCTTGGACGTTTTCACCTCTCAAGACCAAAGGCATTGGCTGATTGTATCTCATACCAATCAGTCCTTGGCCGATCCTTTCACCAAGACAAAATTCAGTAAAGGAGTTTGGCATCATGGTTATCACTCTCATCCAAGGCCAAAGTTCTATCTTTCTCTCTCAAATCAATACTTTGGCTAAACCATTTCAAGGAGTCTCCAAGCAAGATCAGTCTCAGCTAAAGAAGAAGGAAGGAAGGACTAAGGAGAGGATCAAGAAGAAGTGAAAGAACCGAAGGAGTCGCGGTTTTGGTAAGTGCTCAATAAACACTTGTTAAAAGGAATGACTAAGGGAACATGATCCGGCCATTGTATGGCCGAACCTATCAAAGGTTTGGATCATGGTTTATGCTGTTTAAAAAGGGTAACACATGGATCATAGGGTTCAGCCACTTTGGATGGCCGAACCCCATGAAAAAACCTGGTAATTTTTATGGTTTTTGAGAGATAAAAACCATACCATGTTTTGAAGGTTTAAAGGGTTTTTAAATGGAGATAAGTTTACTGTTTTGGAGCGTCTATGGCATGGCTGAATCATGTTGATGCTAGGGCTAAGTTTCTGATCAAAACCATGGACAAATATTGGAGGGTTTGCATCAAGGAAAACCATAGGGTTCGGCTAAGTGTATGGCCGAACCCCATGGACTGTTTTTATGGGTTACTTAGAGTAATAACATGGTTGGAAATTATGGATGATGATATACTTTTGATTTAAGAATCACTCATGTTTATGGACTTAGTATAGGTAAATAATTAGCCACCATAGATGATGGAAAGATGGACAAAAATCAGTATGGTGAGGTTCGGCCATGTAGTATGGCCGAACCCCACTAATGGTAATTGGTGGACTTAATGGTTAACATATAATGTATTTGGGCAAAATCAAATGGAGATGTATGTATGTATGAAAGATTTAAAGGACCAAATTAAGATGGTGAGGTTCGGCCATGTTGTATGGCCGAGCCCCACAAAGGTGGATTGGTTATGGACTTTGGTTTTAAAGAATAAAGGATTATGCTAGTGGCAAGATTGTAATAATGAATGAAATGTTCAAAAGAAAGATGGGCCAAAACCAAAGTGGTAAGGTTCGGCCATGTTGTATGGCCGAACCCTACCAAGGTTCATTTGGAAGATTAAGTTATTTGAATAAGGTGTTTGGGCTTAAAAATACAAAGAAGGGATTAAAACAAATTAAGTGAGGTTCGGCCATGGTGTATGGCCGAACCCCACAAGGTTGCATTTGGTGGATTGGGGGTTTGTATATAAGTTATTGGCATGATTTTAGTTAAATGAAAGAGAGACCAAAAATTTAAGTGGGTGAGGCTCAGCCATGGGGTATGGCCGAACCCCACAAAGTGGTTTTTGGGACTTAGACTAAGTTGGAAATTATATGGACATATGTTTGACTTGCTGCTATATAAATAGGGTAACATGACTTCTTGAACGGTATGCAAGTCGTGAACAGGTGACAGTTTTAAAGAGCGGTCAATCTAAGGAACTTTGTGTAGGTTTCCTACCTTTTTGTGACCACACTTATGTTTGATGTTTTATCTTAATTTTGATGAAATATATGCTAAGTTATTATGTTTCAAAGTGGTTTTGTGTGTTAAGATGTATTTGCAAATGATATGAACTCATGGACATCTCATGCATGGCATGGGTGATGATTATGGAAACCGGAGGCCATACTCCATCAGGGGGTCCGAAAGACCACTGTGGGGTACCTTGATGATGAGAATTCCATCAAAAGGAAACCGGAGGCCACACTCCGTCGGGGCGTCCGAAAGACCACTGTGGGGTACCTTGACGATGAGAATCCTGTCAAGGGGAGGCTATGTAATGACCCGACCCGATATTTCAGAGTTTTGGGGTCTTGGTAGCAATGGGGAAAGTGTGGGCTCCGTGTTGGGTCTTGGTTTGCCCGATTTTGAGTTCGGACACTCGAAGAGCACTTTGGTAATTTTGAATCATTGAATATTTTACCATGTAAAAAGTTTGAAAATCACACGTTATCTTCCTTGATGTTCGACGTTTGATTTTTTAATGAGTTTTAATTTATTTATTTAATTTTGGAAAATTTAAGATTTTTATTTAAAAAAAAAAACCCAAATCCTAAACCTAACCCCCTCCCTTAAAGTCTCATTTTCGGCAGCACTGTAGCGCATAGCTACAGTGCCGCCGCAGCCAACCCACATGCTTCTTCTTCTTTCTTCTTTCATCTCCTTCTTACAAAAACCCTAAAATCTCTAACCCTAGCCGCCGCCGCCCCAGCTCTCTCTCTCTCTCTCTCATTCTTTCTCTCTTTCCATTCCTCTCTTCCCCGTCCAGAAAACCTAATCACGCCATCGCCGCCGCCACCTGCTGTCCTCCCCTTTCTTTCATATTCTTCCCTCTTCTCCTCTCCCTAAAACCCTAATCTCGGTCGCCGCCCCTCCCCTTGGAAACCCCTCTTCGGCCATCCTTCCCATTTTCTCTCCCTCCCGCCGCTCTCTTGTCTATTTTCTCTCTTTCCCTCTTTTCTTCCCTCTTTCCCCAGCCGCCGCACCCATGGTCTTCATCTCCACTCCGATTCGCCTACTCCGGTGCTATCAGGTACTCAAGTTCCTTCCCCTCTCTTCTCATTGACCTTCTTTTTTCTCTCCCTTTCTTCGTTTTTCCCTCCTTTTCCCTTATTTTCCTCTCATTTCCTTCTGTTTCATGGATTCTCAGCTGAGTGCCGAGCCAACTAAGCCGAGTCACTGAGTTGACTCGGGTGGGTTTGGTTTTGGGCTTGGCAACCCAGGGCCAATCCGGCCCAAGCTTGGTCTGGCCCAGTTCGCCGGATTCAACCCAACCCAGTTCGGCCCAATCCGGCCCAGTCAGGCCCAGCCCGTTTTGACCCAGTTTCGTGCCCGACCCGATTTCAAACCCAGTTTCCAGTTTCGGGCTCAGTTTCGAGCTCGGTCCAATTTTGGACCCAGTTTTCAGTTTCGGGCCCATTTCAGTTCGGTTTGGACCCAACTCGCTTTCGGACCCGTTTGTAGTCCAGACTTAGTTTGACTCATTTTGCCCGATTACTTATCCTTGTGCTCTCGTTTCATCAGATCGAACTTCCTTCAACCAAGCGGACTCGTTTTCTCGCATTGGATTTCAAGGACACACACAGGTGAGGGAACTCATCATCGCTTTTAGCACGCATCTATGCATCTTACTTCTCTATCAAATGTGCGGGTACGGAATACGGCGAATGGGGGTCATCGGTGTTATGAGCCACTCGGAAAGGGAACTGTTTATACCATTATGTGGCGGGCCCCCATCCGGGTGTATTTGTACCCGATGCCCGCAGGGGCATATATGAATTGATTAGTTGATGTCATAATTGATTGATTGTGTAGCGACATGATCAGAGTTTATTTTGGTTGATAATATGTTAAGATGCTAACATGTGAATATGTGATATGTGGTGGTATATGTTTGATCATAGTGTGATGTAATCTGGTGATAAAATGCCATATGACTATATGATGATTAGTTTGGACTGCTAGACATTGTAACATGCTTGGATGTTAACATGCCAACTCGTGATAGATAATGATATATATGCATCTGATTATTATACAATGAACTATGTTAATAGTACGTGTAGCAGTATTTGTGCATGCAAATAGCTAGCATATGTGGGATGCCAATGGGGCATGGGTACTAGGCCACATCAGGATCTAGAGACTCCCCCTAGCTTGTCGGGTAGTTAGGGTGCGGATGTTATGTGGGACCGCACAGTGGACGCGTGGTTGGGATTCAGACCATAGATAGACCATCAGGCTGAATGTTGGTTCACCCAAGGTAACCTTAGAAGCCCCTTGCAGTTCCGATGCCCGAATGTGTGACGGGTGAGGTGATCCCTAGATGACCGAGTAGGCTGAGGAGGTGCTCGCCTAGGTCGAGGGACGGAGTGGTGAGGGACAGCTCCCGCCAGTATGCTTTGTGGTCCCTGGATGACCGAGTAGGTTGAGGAGGTACTCGCCTAGGTCGAGGGACGAGCGGTGAGGGACAGCTACCGCTGGCATAGTTGTGATCCCTGGATGACCGAGTAGGCTGAGGAGGCGCTCGCCTAGGTCGAGGGACGATGCGGTGAGGGACAGCTCCCGCTGGTATGGTTTGTGATTCCCTGGATGACTGAGTAGGCTGAGGAGGCGCTCGCCTAGGTCGAAGGATGAGCGGTGAGGGACAGCTCCCGCTGGCATAGTTGTGATCCCTGGATGACCGAGTAGGCTGAGGAGGCGCTCGCCTAGGTCAAGGGACGATGCGGTGAGGGACAGCTCCCGCTGGTATGGTTTGTGATTCCCAGGATGACCGAGTAGGCTGAGGAGGCGCTCGCCTAGGTCGAGGGACGATGGGTGAGGGACAGCTCCCGTTGGTATGGTTTGTGATTCCCTGGATGACCGAGTAGGCTGAGGATGTACTCGCCCGCTCATTGATCGAGGGATGGTGCGATGGATGTGATGAGATATTCCAGGCTAGGACACCTGTATGGTGGGGACAGCCTGTGGTGCGACGTGGTAGTGTGTTTACCCGCGGTTATGGTATTGGGGTTCTTTGTTGAGACTTGTGTTGTGGGTGTTGACTCACCAGGAATTTATGGGCGTCTAACAAGTGAGTTCGGCCGGCTCACTCGGTAGAAGACCTATAGAATTCTGTGAGAGGTGGATACACCAGTGGTATGGAGACAACATATGGGGTTCGAGATTATAGGTTTGACTATCGACACTCTGGTGCTTGGTTGATGAAACCATAGATGAGTCTGGTTGGCAATTCATTGATGACTGGTGAGGTGGTTACTCCCGTGTGGTAATCAGTTTGGGATTCTAGTGAGTCCGATTCTTGAGTTGGTCTTGGTATGTGTGCGGGTTGTCATGAGAGGGTCACATGTCTAGTTGATGACTAGAGACCCCAATCTGACTGAGGATCAGTCTGCGTAACCGTGAATGGGTGGACTGTTGCGGTTGGGCACATAAGGGAGTTGCATTCGATTGGTTAGAGGATGTCTTAGAGGCCCGGCTGACGTGGGCCTATGTGCTAGGGGTAGGGCATACGTTTGTATGGCTATGCATATAGACATCGTAGACATTGATATGTCCATATGATTATGTGCAGTGTAGGCTTGATGACTTATGATGCATGTGTTACCCTCACTGGGCATGAAGAGCTCACCCCCTTGCGTCAAAGGTACTTCATAGAGGGAAGGTTGGCGGGACCCTCAGTTGGACGTTGGGCATAGAGTTGCGGTTTTCTAATTTGTAAGGGTCCCATCTTGTAATTGAGGACTTTTTGATGTATTTGAATTATGTGTACATTTCATTAAGTGGGATGAATGTAATAATGGGATTATGTTATAATTTGTAATCATAATTGATGCTTACGTTTTTTGATTTACTGGTGGATTGCTATGGTTAGTATCCGAAATTGTATTGGATTGTTTTTAAGAGTTTGGATCAGTTTTAACGTGCCCGTAGCGGGACGGGTCGTTACAGGCTATATATATATGTGATGGGTGGGACTCATTACATGTGCATAACATACATAGCATTGTTTTTATGAGGTTTTGATGAACATGTATTATTATGATATTTGCATGTTTTTATACTAACCTTGTGGTAGCCCTAAACGGAAGACCTACTGGGCACGTTGATCTAAGGCCCTATCTCTATCCTTAGTGGATGACGCAGGAAAGGGAAAGAACGAGGATCGTGAAGGAAACCAAGCATAGGAGCTTGGGCTTAAGAATGGACTTTAATTTATGGATTGATTTATGGACTTTTATTTGGACGATGTAATTTGATAGTTAGATGGTGTTGCCATGTAATAATTTAGTTAACTATTTGCTATGGTTTGGAATGGTATGAATGGACGTTTAGTTTACGGAAATTAAGGTAATTTTGGATATATGACTTGTACTTGCTATCTAATAATTGGAGTAGTCATAGGTTCTATTATAACCCTCAGTTAGATTAGGTTTATTCTGCAACTTTAAAGTGGTACCGAATGTGAATCGTTTCTCATGGACTTAGTCCATGCACATATGGGTTTGGCCAGTTAAGGGTCGGATATTAGCAGTCCGAACTTAACTCGTGTCGTGACGTCCCGCCCCGATCACTTGTTTATTATTATAAAAAAAAAAAAAAAAACTCTGATTATTAGAGTGAAAAGGGCGGGGCGTTACAGACTGACATTCTCTTGAGAGGGATATTGGTATTTTTCTTCTTCCTCAGTGTCTCTCCGAAAGTCCTCAGAATGATGACTTTCTTCTTCATTGTTGTCATCAGGGGTAATGATATGGTCTTCGTTACTAGTTCTAAGACCATTCTCCTCTTCTACAACTTCTCTTCTTCCCTCACGACGTTCTACAGTGGTGGGTGAAATTCTCAACCAATTGAGTGAGGTGGAATTCCTAGTCTAATTGTGAGGATCCGAACTTAGTGGATTTTGGGGATAGCTCAAGGTTGAGCGAGTCCTAACAGTGGATGTAGGTTGGCTAACCGAACCACTTTAAATTGGTCTTATGGTGTTTGATCTTGTGTGTTTGTATTTATCATTTAAGTACTCTTCTCAACACACATCACTTTGCATGTTGATTATCTTATATTATGCATTGTCCACAAGCATCGATAATCAAGTAATATGTAAAGAGTCAAAATCTTAGTTTGAATGTCTAAAGAATTTATAAACAATCTATCACAATAAACAAATATCTTGATTATTGTTCTGCTATACTTTAAACAATCAAGAAATTTGTAAACACCATGGAAAATGGGATTGACCTATTCACACCCCCCTCCCTCCCTCTCTCTCTAGGATCAATCATATTGTTCTAGCACCATGGATAAAGGGACTTTTAGGTTGCCCTAAGTTATAGGAAGTGGGGTTAAGTGTGGTGTTTGGGTTACACCTTTCCTCGTGGTATGCCACGTTATCGCTCATGTAGCATGATGCCACATCATCAATTTATTTTCATTAACTTTCACAAATTAGTTTCCCACCACATCACTTAACATTAAATTATATTTTAATCTATTATTTAAAGCCCACTTCATTAAATTTTAATTACTTAATTAAGCCACTCTTAATCTCAGATAATCATTAATCACCCTCTCTAATCCCATTAATTAATATTAAACTTTCTAGGGTGTTACAATATTAACACCTTTTGGAATTTTCATCCTGAAAATTTAGACAGAGCTTGGGTTGCAAGTATTTCCTTATAAGTTATTTCGGATAGAATTTCCTTATCTCTGATATTTGTTCTTGAGTAGGTGCTTCATTGCCATGTCGTCTCTCAACAAACTTTTCCGTTGTTTACATGGGTTTTCAAATCTAGATGGGGAGCAACAACCATTATACAAGTTGACGTTCATCGTCTTTGTAGTACGTTTACCTTCCTATCACTGGCGTTTCCATTGACTATGTTCTTCAACACTTTCTCATATCATGATATACTATAATTTCATTTTCTACTTGTGCCCATTTCGTTCTTGAAATCTCATACCCTAGTCACCATCAATAACTGTCATAAGGTGTTATTCCATGGCGTTACGTCAGAACGTCTTGCTTTTTTAACCTTAGGTCTTCTCATTGGAGTAGGTCTCATCCATCATGAGGTTAATTTTATTCATGAAATTATCATCCGACACAGGTATTGTATTCCTCTTCAGGTAATACGGTAAACACGAATTCGTTCATCTATGTTTCAATGCTTCCTATAAAATTGTTTTGTTCTTCGTGGTTTCGTATTTGATCTCACACCTCTCTATCAAGAAGTCAACTAGATGTTACGTTCTTAGCCAAACTCACTTACCTTAGCCTAATATGCATATCTTCAGCAATTTATAAGCGCGCATATAAAAACCTGCAAAACAATACAAACAACCCTTGGTATAGAGTCTAAATCAAAGAATGCATGAACCTAAACTAAATTATTTTTCCTAAACTACAACTAATGAAGGAGATGCACTATTTACAACTTCAAATAAAAATTTTAAATTAGACAAGATTATAAGAATTAAAACAAGTTCACCAAATTAAATTTATTCCATGATTTCTAAGATTTGATTAGATACCTTATTTTGAAACTTTCACAAATTAGATAGAATTTCTAAATCAAGAAAATTCCTAAGCTTGTTGATGTGCAAATTTTACATTTATAATCTTGCAAGCGCACGAACCATTTATAATATAGTGCGAGGTCAAATCCAACGAAAAATAAAAAAATATATGCATTAAAATTAAATCAGCATCCCTTTTAAAAAGATATATTTCCAAGAAAAGCAAATCAATTGTTTAAACAACTTCAATCTAATTTGTATCTAACATGTAAAATTAACAAGATAAGGCGTTTAAATATCAAGAATCAAATCTTTATCCTTTATATTTAGATTAGTGAACCAAAATGATAATTTAAACTCCATTTAAAATCTCATGTTTTAAAGTTAAAATAACACATCTCGAGCTTTAGTTAAAAGAATTTTGAGAGAGATTGTTTGGATACAATGAATTAACTAATTAAAGAATGAACATACAAGAAATAAAAGAAAAACATAAAGTGAACATCTTTTATACAACATACATACAGAGTGACTAAAGTAACTAAAGACAGGAAATAAATTGACAAATAAAATAAATGAGAAAATAAATAAATGCATAATTTAAAGGTTGGTTATTGGAATAGACCGCTCATCACCCAAAAAATGTATAAACAAATACAACACCTAGATCTGAAATTCGCGTAAAAGTCCAAATATCAATTCATGTCCATCATCAAAATTAATAATTCATAGACTTTAATTTAACAATCGGGCCTTAGTAACTTAGATTCAACACTTACAACCTAAGTTCTAACTATTTCATATCCAATTAATTAAATAAAGTATACAAACTTTAAAATCAAATCAAAACAATCACAAAAGAGATTTGAAAATTTGATGTTTCAGGGTTCTAAAGGTGTAATACCTCGGATTTTCAAATTATTATTTTATATGAAAATTATCCATTTTTCTTGTGAATTTTAGATTGGATCTTATATGGATAAGGAATTGGGCCATGACCCAATTAGGACCCAATTAAATTGTGGCATTTGTTTTATCAAAAATTAAATAAGATTGTGCAAGGCCGTGTATGGAGATATTAATATCTATATTATGCGCGTGTGATGTTTTTAAAAGGGAATGCATATTGTCTTAAATTAAATTAAAAGATTACTTAGATTATGATCAATGATATGCGCATACTCTATTCTAAATAGAGATCTTATGGCTGAGTGGGACACTATTAAAAATGGGAAGCCAAGGTCGGCATTTGCTAATCTAAGCAATGAGGCCTCACGGCATTGCCATATAAGGCAATGACTAAAAATACTACAAGGGGCACATGGCCAAAGGAGGGGGTGAGATTATCTTAAGAACTTTCTAAGGTTGGAATTAAGGGAAGGTTTTAAATTAAGGAGGGGAGGTCGGCCACTCCAATTTTAAGATAGAAACACAAGAGCGCACGGCCTAAGGGGGGGCAATGTTTATTTTAAGTGCCTTCTAAATATGGGACTAAGGAGAGCTTAATAAAAGGAGAGACCCAAAGGGGTGCACAGTTTTTACAACCCCATTTTTGAACTCTCCCTATCTCTCTCAATCTCTCAATCTCTCACACGGCAAAGAGCAAGAGAAGAAAAGGCAACAACAAGAAGGGTTCTTGGTTGGAGAAAAATTAAGAAGAAGGGAGAAAGATTAGAAGAGCAAGAAATCAATCAGAAAGAGGTTAGTATATTGATTGAATAATTTTATTTATGAAACCAAAGAACCATAGGGTTCGGCCATGGTGTTTGGCCGAACCCCATTGAAGAAGTTTGGATGATGATTTGATGATCTTAAATGGAGAAATAAAACCATAGGGTTCGGCCATAGTGCATGGCCGAACCCCATGGAAAGATTTGATTTCTTTAATGGTTTTTAAGAATAAAAACCATGGAGATTCTTAAATAAGTAATTGGTGATAATGATATGTAATTTTGAAGGGATTAAATGGAAGATCCATGATTGATTAATGGAGATATGGATAAGGATATGGGTCGGTCATTGCATGGCCGAACCATGATTTGAATGATTAAGTGTTTTGGATCAAAAGTAATGAAAAGAAGGGGTGAGGTTCGACCATGGTGTATGGCCGAACCCCACCAAATATTTTATGGATTGGTGTTTGATTCTAATGGATCTAACCAATGGTGAAGATCATGAACCATAGGGTTCGGCCATGGTGTATGGCCAAACCCCATGGGGTAGTGTTGGATTGGTAAATGTATCTTGGTTGCTTAATATGGAAAGCTTCCAAATATGGAAGGAGTTGCTAAACTTGGAAGGCATCCAATAATGGAAAGATAGTTTCTAATTTAGGAAACTATCTATCTATAGAAGTTTGTTTAATATAGGAAAGTGTCTATTCTTGGAAAGTGGATATTGAAATTAGAAAATATCTAATTATGGAATCTATTTTTGGAAAGCATTCAATTAAGGAAAAGTGGTTTTTAATCTAGGAAACTATCTAAGTATGGAAAATGGTTACTAATTTGGGAAGTTTCTATTTTGGAAGGAGTTGGCTAAATTAGAGAGCTTCTAATTTTGGATGGTAAATATGGAAACCTTCTAACAATAGAAGGTGGAGCTAATTAAGGAAACCTTCCAATTATGGAAAGGTGGAGTTTTTATTTGAAAACTATACACTATAGGGTTCGGCCAAGGTGTGTAACACCCCAATTTCTCAATGAAGTGGAAAATTACCAAAATGCCCCTGAGTTGTTAAATTAATTATTTTGTGATGTTAAGTAAGGAAATAGTGGGGCCCATTGCTCAAAATAAAATCATATGAGCACATTATGAATGTTAAGTTTGATTGGTTGGGTAATTTTCATCATTTGGGTTAAAAATGGCTAAATGGGTCAAAGGGCCCAAATGGGACCCATCGGGTCAAAATGGATGATTTGACCGTTTTGTGAATTTAAATTAAAGGGGGTTAAGCCTATTTGATTGGAAATCAAGTGGAGGAAAAATGGTTAGGCCTGATCCATATGTGAAAACCATTTACAAATGATCAAAATTTCATATTTGGGTCATGGAGTCAAAAACGGGTCAAGGAGCTAAAAGTGGACCCAACGGGTCGAGTTGACTATTATTGACCGTGTGAACCCTCAAGGGAGCTAAAACACGAGTCAAATCAGTTGAGTGGGATTGAAGTGAGTTGGAATTAAATCAAGTAGTGAGTCAACACATGTGCATTAAATGAAATGCATTAAGTATGTGAGTTGGGTGAGTTGGGATGGAAATCTAAATATCTTGAGTTGGGTGAGTCAAAAAGGGAAATTGAAGGGGCTGTAAACTCAGTGAGCTAAGTAGGTGTAACACCCCAATTTCTCAATGAAGTGGAAAATTACCAAAATGCCCCTGAGTTGTTAAATTAATTATTTTGTGATGTTAAGTAAGGAAATAGTGGGGTCCATTGCTCAAAATAAAATCATATGAGCACATTATGAATGTTAAGTTTGATTGGTTGGCTAATTTTCATCATTTGAGTAAAAAATGGCTAAATGGGTCAAAGGGCCCAAATGGGGCCCATCGGGTCTTGCTGGGTTATTTGACCGTTTTGTGATTTTAAATTAAATGGGGTTAAGCCTATTTGATTGGAAATCAAGTGAAGGAAAAATGGGTAGGCTTGATCCATATGTAAAAACCAATTAGAAATGACCAAAATACCATAAATGGGTCATGTTGTCAAAACGGGTCAAGGAGCTAAAAGTGGACCCAACGGGTCGAGTTGACTATTGTTGACTGTGTGAACCTCAAGGGAGCTCAAACACGAGTCAAATCAGTTGAGTGGGACTGAGGTGAGTTGGAATTAAATCAAAAGGTGAGTTAACTCATGTGCATTAAATGAAATGCATTAAATGTGATGAGTTGGGTTGGAATAAAAATACCTTGAGTTGGGTGAGTCAAAATGGAAATTCAAGGGACTGTAAATCATTGAGTCTAATGGGAATTTGAAGAGGTTGGCCCAGCTTTAACCACCCAAACAAGTCCCACACGTTGGGGACTTGTTTGGGGTGATTTCCATGATGTATTAAATGGGAATACATGGGATTGTGATGAGATGCTTGGGGATTTGAATGGCTGCATAGGTAGCTGCCAAGGGGTGCCTTGGATGGCACCCAATACCCATTGGTTTGTGCAAGAAGTTATGAGGGAGTGGAGGAGTTTTGGGGGCTGAACTACAAAAACAATAAGCACACAAGGTTGGCCATTTTTCACATTGGAAATCCAAGAATTTCCATCTCTCTCTCTCTCCCTCTCTCAAATTCGTTTTTCCTAGCTGGAATAGCAGAGGTGTTTGCACCAGTAGATCAAGCACAAAACAGCAAAAGAAAGGAAGAAATAAAAGGGAGAAACCAAGGACCAAAGGCAAAGAGAAAGATTGGAAGTTTGGTAAGTATTTATTTGTTATTTTGGTATAATAACATGGAGCAAATGGGGTGTGTATTGGCCATGGTTATGGCAGAATACACCAAGGTTTTAACCTTGATTAGTGGAGGATTTAAAATGGTAAAAATAACCATTGGGTTATGCCACCATGAAGGGCCGAACCCCATGTAAAGAGATGGCTTGGTTTCATGTTTGAAACATGAAAACCATGGATTTTGTGGACTGTTTTGGGTTTTGAATTAAGATTTAAATAAATGTTTTAGAATGGTTAAAAACCATGGATCTGAATGACATAGGGACTGAAATTTATATGGTCTAAAATCAGTGGATTAAAAGATGGAAATGGACCATTGGGTTCGGCCACTTAGCATGGCCGAACCCCATGGAAACAAATGGTTGTTTTTGATATTTTTTTAGAAGTTAAAACCATATAACTTAGGATTGATGTTAGATGGTTGTAATAGATTTAAAATGCATGTTTAAAGAGAGTTAAAACATGGGTTTGGATATCAGAAAAGGCTGAAGTTATGTAGTCTAAATCAGTAGATTAAAATTGGAAAAGATGGACCATGGGGATTGGCCATCTTGGATGGCCGAATCCCATGATATGATGTTGGTTTTTGGATGCTTTCTTTTAAAGTTAAAACCTGATGTTAATATACTGTTTATACATGTTTATCTGAGGTTTAAAAACAGTAAACATAGCCATTGGGTTCGGCCACCATGGAGGGCCGAACCCCATGTAAAAGAATGTTGGTTTCATGTTGGAAAAAACATGTAAACCATAGACTTTTTATGGACTGTTTTGGATGGTTTCTTTGAGAGTTAAAACCTGATATTAGTATACTGTTTATACATGATTATTGGAGGTTTAAATAGAGTAAGAATGGCCATTGGGTTCGGCCAACATGGAGGGTCGAACCCCATGTAAAAGAGGGTTGGTTTTCATGTTGGAAAACATGGAAACCATAGACCTTTGTGGACTGTTTTTGGGAGGTCTTTATGTGTTAAGGTTACGGTTAAGGTTGTAGAATTTAATCAAGGTATTGGTGGCAATGGCAAATCTGTGAATACAAGCCAAATGAAGAGATTGATCAAAAGTACTTATAACATGTTTTAGGTCTCATATGTGAATGGACATGTAAATAAGATTATGATTTACTTATTGTTGCATAATAAGGTACCGAAAGTTGAACGACGAACGAGTCGTGACCGGTTAAAGCCTAAGAAAGAACGAACGCTGAAGTGATTCTTCAGTAGGTTTCCTACCTACTTGTAACCACGGTTTTTACCCAGTTTGTCTTATGATACTCTTGTTTTAATATATGTGTTTCAAATGATATATTATGCATTAACAAATGGCATACAGGCATTGGCATCTCATGCATAGTCATGGGATAATGAATGAAGTTCTACAGTGATGGCTAAGATTGTACATGATGGGGGTTGCCCATTGCATGTACATATTGTATAGAAGAGATGAATGTTGTTGTAATTTACCTTGTCGGTGAAAGGCACGTCAAGTGATGGCTACGATGGTACATGATGGGGGTTGCTCATTACATGTACATCGCTTATAGAAGAGATGAAGGTGTGTTGTAATTTACCTTGTCGGTGCAAGGCACGTCAAGTGATGGCTATGAAAGTACATGATGGGGGATGCTCATTGCTTGTGCATATTTCATAGCATTGTTTTACCTGTTTTGATGATCATGTATTATGATATGTATATGCATGTTTTATATGCTAACATGTGGTAGCCCTGATTCGGGAACCTACTGGGCGCGTTGATCTAACGCCCTAATTCTATCCTCAGAGGAGATTGCAGGTACAAGCAAGGGGAAAGGAAAGGTCATTGACCGGGAGGGGAGCTGAGCCTAAGTGCTTTAATGATGGATTTTGGATTACGTTATATTACTGTCATTTGAATACTATTGTTGGACATGTAATAATTAGTTATTTGCTCTGGTTTGATTAGGAATAACATGTGGATGGTTGATCTATGTTATTTAATATTTAAGACTGTTACTTGCTATCTCGTCTTTCTATTCCTCAATTATCTAGATTATTCGGCATGTTGATGTTAGTTCCATGTGTGATTCACTATCATGGTCTATTCCATGTACACATGGGTGGCCAGTTAAGGTTCAGACTTGGGTAATCTGAACTTAACTCGCGTCGTGACGCCGCCCGCTCTCTTCCGATGTTTATTAAAAAAAAAAAAAAATTAGACTCTGAAATTCTCGAAGAGGGCGGGGCGTTATAGTAGGAATTGGAAGAGGTTGTGTCAGCTTTAATCACCAAAGCAAGTCCCACACGTTGGGGACTTGTTTGGGGTGAGTTCCATGATGAATGGTAAATGAAATGCATGGGTTTGAGGTGAGTTACATGGGAATATGAATGGCTGCATGGGTAGAATGCCAAGGGGTGCTTTGCTTAGCTGTAAGTTACTCATTGGTTTGTGCAAGGCTTGATGAGGAGTAAATGGTGTTATGATGGCTGAAATACAAAGGCAATAAGCACCCATGTGTGGTCGTTTGTTATCATTGTGAAAGCCTTACAATCCCATTTCTCTCTCCCTCTCCCCTCTTTCCAATTCGTTGTTCTTTCTAGCTGGAACATCAGAGGATTTTACACTAGTAGATCAAGCATAAAACAGCAAAAGAAAAGAAGAAATAAAAGGGAGAAAACAAGGATCAAAGACAAGGAGGAAGTTTGGAAAATTTGGTAAGTATCTTTATGATATTTTAGTTTAAAAACATAAAACAGGTAGGGTATGTATTGGGCCATGGTTATGGCCGAATACACCAATGTTTAACCTTGATTATGGAGGATTTAAATGGTAAAAATAACCATTGGGTTCGGCCATCATGGAGGGCCGAACCCCATGTAAGAGATGGCTTGGTTTTCATGTTTTGAAACATGAAAACCATGGATTTTGTGGACTGTTTTTGGGTTTTGATTTAAGATTTAAATACATGTTTTAGAATGGTTAAAAACATGGATCTGAATGACATGGGGACTAAAGTTTATATGGTCTAAAATCAGTGGATTAAAAGATGGAAATGGACCATTGGGTTCGGCCACTTAGCCTGGCCGAACCCTATGGAAACAAATGGTTGTTTTTTATAGTTTTTGGAAATTAAAACCATATGATTTGGGACTGATATTAGATGTTATTGTTGGATTTGGAATTCATGTTTTAAGGAGGCTAAAACATGGATTTGGGTGTTGGTTTCAGACCCAAGATGAAGGGTTAAATGTTCAAAACCAATTTCATGGTGTTCAGCCAATGAGCATAGCCGAACCCTATGAAATTGGGCTAATGTTTGGATGTTTGTTTGAAAGGTAAAACCTGATTTTAATATACTGTTATTATATGATTATCTGAGGTTTAAAAATAGTAAACATAACCATTGGGTTCGGCCACCGTGGAGGGCCGAACCCCATGTAAAAGAATGTTGGTTTTCATGTTGGAAAACATGTAAACCATAGACTTTTTATGGACTGTTTTTGTATGGTTTTTGAAAGGTAAAGTCTGATAATATTATGTTGATTCTTACATGATTTAATGGACATGAAATGTAAGTGAAAAAGGGTCCAAAGCATGGGTATAGGGTTCGGCCACATTGGATGGCCGAACCCCATAAAATTGGTTGATAAGTTGGTATGGTTTTGGAGAGATAAAACCATACCAAATTGTGGAGATTGTTATGTGTTATGGTTGCTGATTTTGGGTTGGCCATAGGATGACTAAACTATGGGTTTAACATGGCTAAGGGGTAGAGCCAATTAGTATGTAAATAAAGAACATTATTGAGCAAAGAACCATAAGGGTTCGGCCATGAGTATGGCCGAACCCCATGGACCATCTTCATGGGTCATTTTATGGATGTGTGTGAGATTTTAAATAGAATTATGGTTGTTGTTTTTATGGCTAAGATGTATGATAAATGATGAAAGATCATTAGGAGAATTGGACTTTATGCTAATTCATAATGAATGGGTTAAATAGCCTAAGCTTATGATTAGTAGTTGGTAATGGTTCTATATTGATTTAAAAGGTTTAAAATACCCTAATGGAGAACCATGTAGTAATGGATAAGGGAACCATTGGGTTCGGCCAAAGGTATGGCCGAACCCCATGGAGTAAGTTTGGTGGATTAAAGATTTGGTCAGACCAATGGCAAATCTGTGAATACAAGCCAAATGAAGAGATTGATCAAAAGGACTTATAAGATGTTTTAGGTCTCATATGTGAATGGACATGTAAATAAGATTATGATTTACTTATTGTTGCATAATAAGGTACCGAAAGTTGAACGACGTGCGAGTCGTGACCGGGTGACGTTAAAGAAAGATCAAGTACTGAAGTAAATCTTCAGTAGGTTTCCTACCTACTTGTAACCACGGTTTTTACCCAGTTTTTCTTATGATACTCTTGTTTTAATATATGTGTTTCAAATGATATATTATGCATTAACAAATGGCATACAGGCATTGGCATCTCATGCATAGACATGGGATTATGAGTGAGGTTCTACAGTGTTTCAAGTTATAAGTTACGTCCTGCCTCGGTGGTGCAAGTCACGCCAGGAGGAGTAACATGATGATCATAGTCACATTGGTCTCCTTAGGCGACGAAAGTCCCGCCAGGAGGACTAATACGTGATATGAATCAGTCAATGATGAAGAGATGGAAGTTGTATTGTATTTTACCTTGACAGTGCAAGGCACGTCAAGTGATGGCTATGAATGTACATGATGGGGGATGCTCATTGCATGTGCATACATCATAGCATTGTTTTACCTGTTTTGATGATCATGTATTATGATTTGTATATGCATGTTTTATATGCTAACATGTGGTAGCCCTGATTCGGGAACCTACTGGGCGCGTTGATCTAACGCCCTAATTCTATCCTCGGAAGAGATTGTAGGTACAAGTAAAGGGAAAAAGAAGGTCGATGATCGGGAGGGGAGCCAAGCCTAAGCGCTTGACTGAAGGATTGAACTACTTTATATTACTGTCTTTTGAATACTTTTGTGGGACATGTAATAATTTATTACTTGTTATGCTTTGATTAGGTTAATAACCTTTGGATGGTTGATCTATGTTAATTAATGTTTAAGACTGTTACTTGCTATCTCGTCTTTCTATTCCGCAATTAATCTAGATTATTCCGCATGTTGATGTTAGTTCCATGTGTGATTCACTATCATGGTCTATTCCATGTACACATGGGTGGCCAGTTAAGGTTCAGACTTGGGTAGTCTGAACTTAACTCGCGTCGTGACGCCGCCCGCTCTCTTTCGATGTTTTATTATTACTTTAAAAAAAAAAAATTAGACTCTGAATTTCTCGAAAAGGGCGAGGCGTTACAAGGTGTAAGGCCGAACCCCATGGTCCAAATTAAGGGATCAAATGGCATTTTAATTCATGGTTAAGGGCTAATTGATGAATCAAATTATGAACCTATTTTATGAGCTATGTTTTGTATATTTTTAAATAAAGGGAAGGATACAAACATGTGTTATGAATTATTGATGAAGGTAGTGGAAAAATGGTAATTACATGCGGCCATGGTGTATGGGCGAACCCCATGAGTTGTGTCTGATGGACTTGTTTGGTTAAGGAAATATATAGGGTCTAGTTATGTAGATTTAAAGGAATGAGGGAACCAATGGTATTTTTGTAAATATGTGAGAATATTGGACATTGGGTTCGGCCATGGTGTATGGTCGAACCCCATGATTTAATTATTGGACTATGTGATTGGATTCAAGAAGTGTGCATTATTTTAGAACTTAAGCAAATAAAGTGACTAAAGTTTAGATCAATGGCATTTTGGTAATTAATGGGATAAATGAACAAAAAGGGTGAGGCTCGGCCATGGGTATGGCCGAACCCCACAAGTTTGGTTAATGGACTATAAATGTGGTAAATCAAGTGGGACTTGGTTTTGATTTATTATTATATTATAAGGTAACGGGATCTCGCAAGCGGTGCACGATCGATGATCGAATCTTGGACGGAAACGCAAGGACTCGTGAACTGTCTTTGGTAGGATTCCACCTCTTTGAAACCATGGATTTATGTACACTTGTTTTATCTTACGCTTGATGAAAATATGTTTCAAATGATATGCTTTATTTGAATTTCAAATGCTATGTTTAAATTGTTTAAAATGGCATGGATTGATTATGTTTCAAAAGGTGATTTTAAATGCTATATTTATGTTATTAAAATAGCATGTGTTTCATTGGCATCTCATGCATGGCATGGGGTGACGGATTTATAACCGGAGGGGTCACACTCCGTCGGGGCGTCTGAAAAACCTATGTGTGGTACCTTGATGTGATTTCCATCAAGAAGATTTCGGAGGGTCCACATCCGTCGGGGCGTCTGAAAGACCTATGTGGTGGGTACATTTATGTACATGTGATGGGTGAGACTCATTGCATATTTGTCATCATAGTATGGCATGGATTTTACCTGGTTTTATATATTATGTTATAATATATGTTTTGTACTAACCATGTGTTAGCCATAACTGGAATACCTACTGGGCGGGTTGTTCTAACGCCCTACTTCTACCCTAGTTGATGATACAGGTAATCAGGGGAACGATGAACGTAGGACGGACCAGGCATAGGAGCTTGGAAGACTTATTTTACATGTTTTGAATAAAGTTACTCATGAACTTGTACTTGAGTATTTGGATTTCGGAATGTAATAACTTAGATGGTTGGATGATTTATTTGATAATTATGACATTTTAATTATGGACAAGGACTTGACGTACTTTGCTATCTGAATGGAATAGAACTTGGTTCTATTATGATTCCGCATTTTGATGTTATGATTCCGCAGGTTATGATTTTATTCCGCATATTGATATTGCTATGTGTGAACCATTTTCGGACTTAGCTCTCATCGTGATGTCCCGCGCTCTATCACTCTACTCTGTTATAAAAAATATATATATACTCTGAATTTACGGGAAGAAGCGAGTGAAAAAGGGAGGGGCGTTACAAAAGGAACGTCTTGTCTTTATTTCATGAAAGAATTCAGTAAAGGCATACATAAAATTAAGTACAAGAGAACAAAAATGAAATTTACAACTCACTTGTAAATTCGTGTGGGGCTTCTATCTTCTTGCCTTTTCTCTCCAGCCTTTGCTCCTCTTTAGCTCCTGGTCAAATTCGAATTCCAAGTTGTTCCTAGTGCTCTACTTATAGGCTCAAGGAATGAATGCATAGTTGGGATTTAATCTTGTTTAATTGATGAATGGAGGGCTAAGATTGGATCTCACTTAATCGTGATTGGCTGGGATTTGAAGTGAAAAAGGTAGGGTTTATAGGGCATACACGAATTTGGGTTGCCTGGGGATTGAGGTTGGCTTGGTGGTTAAGCAATGGATGAGAAAATTGGATTTAGGAGAGGAAATAGGACATGGTCGAATTTGGCTATGTGTTAGGGTTTTGATTGCAATGCAATGCATGAATGGTTGAGATCTAAGGTTGATGTGAGTGAATGGATGAGATGATAAGTTGATGTGGAGGGTTAACTAATAGGATTTTTGAATTTAGTGGACAAAATATGGGAAAATCATGTATGATGTGGATGATTTGGATGATGAGGTGTTTTAGGGATTTTAAGAGTGTATTTGGATGGATTTTTGTCTAAGTACTTGGAGGGTTTTTAGTGAGAAAACCGTGTGGACTATTATTGTATTGGATTGGGAGAAAAGATAGGATCTTAGGTGATGTGTACATGAGGTGGATGGATTGGAGAGGAAACTTAGAGATTGCATGTGCATGGACGCTTGTGGACTTTGGGATTTTTGTGTAATGCAATGGGATATGCGCAAGGTGTCCTATATTCTAGGGTTTGGAATGATAAGCACTAGATCTAGGGTTTTATGGATGAATGGTTATGATTAAATGTCCTAAGATCTAATGGTTTAAATGAGTGATGGATGATCTAAATCGATGGATGATGAGATGATGCATGGATGGTCATGATCCTAAGGTTCATCTAGATGATGGATAGGTTGAATGACGTAGATCTAATATCATGAATGTATGGGTTGGATTTGATAGGTGGCTCTAAGTTTGACCTAATTTTAATTCATGAGATGAATGGTTAGGATTAATGGATGAAGATTGGATGGTGTGGATTGACAAGGAAATGGACAAGGCTTGGACGTGTGAATGGGTTATGGACTTGGATTTTGTATCTATAAATGAACACATGGGCCTCCAGTGGACCTTGGACTTGAGCTTGAGGACTTGGACCTTTGTTGGACTTTGATGTGCACATTGGCTTGGCCCATCTGTGACATGCGCATGGACTCCCTCTGGCCTAGCCCAATTATAGCCGGTGGGAGCTTAACTTGACCCAAATGAAGTGAATCTCTGGCCCATTAATATTGAATTTCAGCCTTTGCCTCTTGAATTGTAGGTTTTCTCTTCCAGAATTAAATAGTTAACTTCACCACTTTAAAATCTAAAAATATTGGTTTAATCTGGACACTCATAACTGGATCTAGATTAACCAAGTTACATGAAAACCCTAAAAGTGGAGTGAAATTAATCATAGGTCTTCCAAATTAAGCCCCAAACTTGCAATTATCCACTGTTTTAAGATTATTTTCCTGAACTTTCCATTTTTATCTACAAAACTAGAAAATGACATTAAATGCATGTGATATATACAAAATCAAGGCTAACTTGTCTAATAATCAAGGGTAAAAATGTAATATTTCAGTTCTCAACAAGTATCATACTTGCAAAGTATCTCAAATATTTACATGTTGACAGTAACGCATCATTTTCATAAACTACCACATGCATATAGAGGGAAACTATTCTTGGATTTTCAAAATAAGGATCAAAATACTTAAGTCATACTTAAGTGCTTCAATAAAGTAAAAAAACCTACTTGATCTAAGATGATTAGCGAAGAGGAACGATTCACGAAGTAGATATGACAATATCGGAGTTACTCTCGCCTCTTCGATCATTTAGATGTATCAAAACATAGTTCTCATGTCATTATAGTGTAGAACCCTCTAACTCGATTTATGTAGGTCTTAATCAAGGTCGGAGTAGATCTGACAATATCGGAGTTACTCTTGCATCTTCGATCATTTAGATTATCAAAACATAGTTCTCATGTCATTATAATGTAGAACCCTCTAACTCAATTTATGTAGGTCTTAATAAAGGTCTAAGGGTCAATGGTGAAGGTCATTTGAGTTTAAGTGACCCCACATATGTGATTATCATTTAGTACATTAAGTGTCGATGTGTCGACCTTGGACACAGTCATCTCGATGTGTTGAACGAGGCTCTGTTTGTGTTTTTCATTTACTCTCAGGTCGATACACTCATGTTGGTCGATAGGTCGAGGGTGTACATAGTTGACATGTCGAGTATGTCGACATATCGACCTGGGTTTGTCTGGCCAGGACTTTACATTTCTTTCCTTCATTCTCAGGGCGATACATCCACCTGGTAAATGTGTTGACAAGGGACCTATTGACATGTCGATTGTACGTAATTACTTTTTTATTTCCATTTACGTTTATCCTTTACTCCCAGACCGACATGTCGACACTGTTGACATATCGTCCTGGGGGATCCGAAAACCATCGGTTGTTCTTGCATGTCTCCCATTTTGATCCATCTTCTTCCAAATTTGTATCTAAGCTACCTCGAAGCATTCTAATGGGTATTTTCTTGGCTCTAAATCACAAAAAAGTCCACATACCTTGAGAGATTTGGGGGTTTTCGATGATGAGTGGACAATGAGTTCGGATTTGGAGTTTTTCCTCTTGTTTTCCCTTTCTTTGTTTCTCCTTTCTTGAGCTTTCATCTATTCTTTCTTCGAGTAGAAGAGATGGCAGAGTGGGGAGAAAGCTCACCACCGATCAAAAGTGGAGAGGAGAAGAGGGGATGTTATTTCTCTCTCTCTCTTCACTTATTCCTTTCTTCTCTCTTTTCCCTATTTCTTTTCCTCCTCATTTCCTCCTCCTTCGGTTGCCCTACTCAAAATGAGTAGGTGAGAGGGTGGAGTGTCGAGATAGCCATGAATTAAATGTGAAAGTGACATATGGGAGGTGGTAGGTGGGCGTGTTGGACTTAAGACGCTCGACACATCGACCCGGTCGATATAAGGAGCGATGAGTCTGTTGTCACATCAGTTCCACCGATATGTCGAATTCGAGTGGTCTGGGTTTCGTTTGCGAACGACTGTGTTTTTCCACTGCCCTCAGTGTTGATGTCTAATTTTAAATTTATAATTCTCGCAAGCACACAAACCATTTATAGTATAGCGTTATGAGTGAGAGGTCGATCCTACAAAGAATAGTAAATATATGTAAACATAAATATATGATTTTGAAATCTTATGTTTTTAGAGAATTTAGATCCTAACCTAATTTAAACCCAAGAAATCAATCCTATTCCCATGAATGTAATTCCAAGTTAACAAAATAGATCCAAAAATTAGAACACAAATTAAATATAATTAAGAGAATGGACTAATTTAGAATTTATAGACAATCTCACACCCAAATTTAAGATAACAAAAATAAATACCCAATTAGAGTAATTCTCAAACTAGTTAACACATATGTTAGGAGGGTGGTTTGAATACAAGACACATAAAATACATGACAAAAGAATTAAAGAATTGAAAATAATTAGAACAATTAAAATACAACATACAAACAAAATAAATTGCATAACAAAATAAAATAAACATTGAAAATAAATTGACAATAAAAGTACATGAAAGAAAATAAAAATGCACAACTGAAAGGGTGGTTACTAGAATAGATCCTTCATCAAGCAAAATAAATAAATAAGAGTAAAATCTAAGGTTGAAATTCACGTAAAAATCCATCATTCAATTCATGTTCTTTCATCAAAATCAAGACTTATAAAATTTAATTTAAGAAATCGGGCCTTACTAATTTAGATTCAACACTTAGAACCTAAGTTCTAACTATTTCTGTCCAATTTAATAAACAAAGATCATAAACTCAAAATCAAATCAAAACATTTACAAAAGAAATCTGAAAATTGGATGTTTCAGGATCCGAAAGGAGTATCTTACTTTTATTTAATTAAAGAATTAAGTACAGGCAATTATAAATTAAGTACAAGAAAGATAAACTAAAATGAAAATTTACAACTCTCAGTTGTAAAATTCAAATGGGGCTTCTATTTTCTTGTATTTTCTCCCTAGCCTTTGGTCCTTTTGTGCTCTAGGTCAAATTCTAGTTTAGCATTGGGTTAATGGGGTATTTATAGGACTTGGGATTGGATGGATGGTGGAGATTTAATCTTGGTTTTTTGTGATGAATGGAGACTTATGGTGAATGGATGGGATATAAAATAGAAAATCTAGGGCTACAATAGGGTGTACAAGAATTTGGGATAGGTGTCTTAGTGGTTAAGCAGAGAATGAGAGAAAAGAGGGATTTGAGAGAGAAGATAGGGCGTGGTCGAATTTGGCTAGAGTGTTTAGGGTTTTGGGTTGTGCAATGCATGATTATTATGGCTAAATTAAACGCTAAGATGGATGGATGGATGGATGAATGGGAGATGACATGGAGAATTGACCAAGTGAAATTCGAATGTGATCTAATGGGATAGTGCAAAAATTGTGTGGGACTTATTTTGGATTGGATTGGGAGAAAAGCTAGGATCTAGAAGAGGTGTACATGAGGTGGATGGATTGGAGAGGAAACTTAGGAAGTTCATGCGCATGGAGGCTTCTAGATTTGGATTTTCATGTAATGCAATGGAGCTATGCGCATGGTGTCCTATATCTTAGGGTTGTGCACTAGATCTAGGGTTTTATGAATGATCATGAATGAATGGCTATGATTAAATGTCCAAAATCTAATGGCTTTAATAAATGATGGATGATCTAAATGGATGGATGATAAGATAACGCATGGATGGTCGTGATCCTAATGTTAATCTAAATGATGGATGAATTGGATGTCCTAGATCTAATATCATGAATGTGTGGTTTGGATTTGATAGGTGGCTTTAGGGTTTTCCTATGTTTTATGAGATGAAAAGAATGGTGTAGATGGATGGTTGATTATGAAGGGTTAAGATTGCATGGAGAGGAGATTGGATTTTGAATATATGAATGGACTATGATTAGGGTTCGCAAAATTCGAATATGATCATAAAGCAGTTGGATCTTGGGGTTGGACTTCTTGGACTCTACTGGAGCATATGGACTTGGGTTTGCTGGACTTGGATTCACATTGGCCTGGCCCACATTGTGATATGCGCATGGAGTGCTTGGCCTGGCTCAATGCTTGACATTTGAAGCATAGCTTGGCCCATTTGCAGTGGATCTTGGCGCATGGACCTTGATTTCAAACTCTTGTACTCTTCTGGCCTTTGAATTGCAGACTTTCCTTTCCTGGAATTAAATAATTAATCTACCACTTAAAATCTAAAAAATTGAATTAATCTAGACTCTCATTACCGGATCCAAATTAATCAATTTATATTAAAAATCCTAAAAGTGGTATGAATTAATTATAAAATTCCAAATCTTCCAATTTTAAGCTCACTTCTTGCAATTATTCACTTTTTATGACTTTTTCCTATATTTCCCAAATCTTATCTTCAAAACTAGAAAATATCATTAACTGCATATTTTATTTACAAAATAAAGGCTAACTAATCCAAAATTGAAAGGCAAAAATATAATTTTTCTGGTCTCAACAAATACCTCAAACTTAAATTTTGTTAGCCCTCGAGCAAAACTACCTAAAACACTCTAAAAACAAAAATAAAAATCCTAATATAATCCTAAACCTAGATCTAAACTAAACGTAGACTATACCACTTTCGTTGGTTCTCTCGATTGCATTTAGCGTATGCAACAAGCCTTTAAACCCCTAGGTTACCTATAGTGGACAAGTTATAGTCTCATGAGGGCTTGCAGTAATGATACCCACAAACATCCAAATTGTCTAGTCTTAGTTCAGTTTCGCCAAAAACATGTCCATAAAAATCTAGATATCATACAATTTCAAAATTTATTTCACAAAACTTATATTCGGAGTATAATGTGTGCTTGGCCAATATTAAAATAATCTTCTTTTTCCAAATAAACACAAGTTTTGTAACCACCAATGAAAAATGCATTTTGACTTCAAACCTCACTAGATATCTCTCAGAAAGACTAACGCTCAGAGGTTTGGGTTATTTTCTCTCAAAGGTATATGTGAGCGGAATTTATGTATTCAAAATCAAAATATCTCACATGTGTATTAGAAAGACGGCACAAATCAAAGAAAATAAATAGATCTCATGAATAGATGCCACTTTCATGAGAACATTGAGTAAAACAACATCATTTTCCTTCCTCTATTCTCCACATGAAATATCATATCTCGACTTAAGATCAATAGGACTTCCTAAAGGACGAGACGTGGCTTAGGACTAGGTCAAATCAAAGAAGGATATAAGACTCTAAAAATAATACTTTGAATCACAAAAGTTAGAGGTCTTCAAAATGTCAAACGAGATATTCTTCCTCTATTTTTTATTTTCAGCACTTTTCAAAATATTATTTTTCTTTTTCACAACCTTCTTTTGATGTCTGGATGTTCCCTTTCTTTTTATTTTTCTTTCATTTTTCATCATTTTTTAAGTGCCTAGTTTTTAGAGTACCATCCCAATTTTTGTCATCTCTAACCTTTTCTAAGCTCTTAGAATAGGTTACAAATATTTCAATGAAGCTCAGACTACATAACCAGAGTTGGGTACAGTAAACATATCTAAACAATAAAATAGGCTAATTTTTCAATAAGTCTCAATTGGAACTATCGGGATAAATGACAAAAAAGAGGTAGGCATGAAGGCTCAGACGATCCAAAAATGGCCTAAATCATATCCTAAGCTTCATAAGATGATTTCCTTGTTTCAAATAAATTTCGAAAAATTTCAAGTGTACTAACTCAAATTTGATGGCGTTCTCAGTAATATGACCAAAATGAAGAATAATGAGACCACAATGACTTGATGCGCTGAAGAAAGAAAAATGGATTAACTTATATTTCTCCAAAAAAAAGATTGGCACTAAAGCTCACTGGTATTCATCCACTGATTACTAGACTCGTGAAGTATTTTTCTTTTTCCAACTAATATTAACATGACTGTGTAAAAATTATTCCGAATATAAATCCTATAAAAATTTTATTGAAAAAGTATGATATAAAATTTTTTATTTACCTATTAATGCTGAAAAATCACTTAGACTCAACAAATTTTTATTTTTTGTAGGACTCGAAAACACAAAACTCTTTTTTTGGTCAAGGGCAATCTCAGTTTTTGTTTGTAAACTTACTCTTCCCTTGACTTTTTAATAGGGGTCTCAATTCTTTCGAACCTACTCTCTCCCTAAATCTTTGGACAATTTTTTTCTGAGACTCAACCAGTGTAACCCCTTGATACCCCCAAACTTAAATCAGACATTGTCCTCAATGTCCTTAATCTACATTGATCAGGTGCAACTTAGTAAATTTTTGGAACAGTGTCAATTAGGGTTCAGATGTATTGAAGAGGGTTCAGTCACAATGAACCTAAACTAAACTAACTCATTAAAATTCCTAGACTAACTCTAGACTGACTCAAAAATCCTAGACTAACTGACTCTAAAAGAAACCTATAAAAGATGCAAACTCAATTATTTTTTCACAAATTACACATCCTTGACCTTCTTGAGTGAGTTCCATTCGATTCGGCAGATGGTGATGGAATGTGCTCCAATGAGTACATAATGTCATGGGCAAAGTATTTCTTTCCCACTTATTATCATCCACTGGTATGATGAAAGCCCATGGATCATTTAAATCAAAATGGATACAATCTGGTGCGGGTTGTGCCTCAATATTAGGCTTCTCTTCCTTGATTTCAAATTTAACTTTGACACTCGAATTATCACCTGCCCTAGTTAGACTCTCCTCACATCGGGTGAAACTCTCTGGATTTGATGACAATGCTAGTGTTGAAACTGACATGACCTCAAAAACCCTATTGTTATCCAAAGTGGATTGAAGACTAACTTGGGACCCACCAATTGGGGACCTAACTCTAACTAATCGCTTAGTCGAATCACGTTTCCAAATATTCATTGTTACTCAAACAAGACCAAACAAGACAAAACAAAATTCAAACAATTTAAGTGACCTAAAACTAAAAACAAAAACCTAAACTAACCTAATACTCTAGACAACTCCTAATCTTTTCTCCAAAAATTCTAAATCTCCAATAGGAGTTTAACTTCAATCGGGCCAGGTAAGTTCCTAGGTAAGTGGGGGAGCACAAACGACTTCTCATCCCAACTTATCCTTAGACGTGCTCGACCTCACGCCGTGGTGACAGATGTTAATGTGCAAATTTTACATTTATCAGTTAGAGTGCGAGGTCTAACCCAATTAAAAATCACAATATATATGCATTAAAATTAAATCAGCATCCCTTTTAAAAAGATATATTTCCATGAAAATCAAATCAAGTGCTTAAACAACTTCAATCCAATTGGTATCTAACATGTAAAATTAAAAAGATAAGGTGTTTTAATGTCAAGAATCAAATCTATGTCCTTTGTATTTATAGTAGTGAATCATAATGATAATGTTAATCTTCATTTAAAACCTCATGTTTTAAAGTCAAAATAACACATCTCCAGCCTTAGTTAATAAAATTTTGAGAGAGATTGTTTGAATTCAATGAATTAAAGAATGAATATACAAGAAACAAAAGAAAAACATAAATTGAACATCTTTTATACAACATACATACAGAGTGACTAATGTAACTAAAGACAGGAAATAAATTGACAAATAAAGTAAATGACAGAATAAATAAATGCATAATTTAAAGGTTGGTTATTGGAATAGACCGTTCATCACCCAAAAAATATGTACAGAAATACAAAACCTAGGTCTGAAATTCGCGTAAAAGTCCAAATATCAATTCATGTCCATCATCAAAATTAAGAATTCATAGACTTTAATTTAACAATCTGGCCTTAGTAACTTAGATTTAACATTTACAACCTAAGTTCTAACTATTTCATGTCCAATTAATTAAATAAATAATACAAACTTTAAAATCAAATCTAAACAATCATAAAAGAGATTAAAAAATTGGATATTTCAAGGTTCTAAAGGAACGTCTTGTATTTATTTCATGGAATAATTTAGTACAAGCATATATAAAATTAAGTATAAGAAAACAAAAATGAAAATAACAACTCTCACTTGTAAAAATCGTATGGGGCTTTTGTCTTCTTGCCTTTTCTCTACAGCCTTTGGTCCTCTTGGACTCCTAGTCAAATTCAAATTCCATATTGTGCGTAGTGCTCTATTTATAGGCTCCAAGAATGAATAGATGGTTGGGATTTTATCTGGTTTAAGTTATGAATGGAGGACTAAGATTGGATCTCACTTTAAGGTGAATGTCTGGGATTTGAAGTGAAAAAGGTAGGGTTTATAGGGCACACACGAATTGTTGCTTGGGACTTAGGTTGGCTTGGTGGTTAAGCAAGGGATGAGAGAAAATTAGGATTTAGGAGAAAAGGTAGGGCTTTGGTCGAATTTTACATGTGTTAGGGTTTTGATTGTAATGCAATGCATGAATGGTTGAGATCTAAAGTTGGAGTGAATGAATGGATGAGATGATAAGTTGATGTGGAGGGTTGAGCAATAGGATTTTTGAATTTAGTGGACAAGATATGGGAAAATCGTGTATGGTGTGGATGATTTGGATGATGAGGTGTTTTAGGGATTTTAGGAGTGTATTTAGATGGGATTTTGTCTAAGTACATGGAGTGCTTTTAGTGAGAAAATCGTGTGGACTATTATTGGATTGGATTGGGAGAAAAGCTAAGATCTTAGGTGATGTGTACATGATGTGGATGGATTGGAGAGGAAACTTAGGGATCATATGCGCATGGAAGATTGTGGACTTTAGGATTTTCGTATGATGCAATGGGTATACGCATGGTGTCCTATATTCTAGGGTTTGGAATGATATGTACTAGATCTAGGGTTTTATGGATGAATGGTTATGATTAAATGTCCTAAATATAATAGCTTTAATGAGTGATGGATGATCTAAATGGATGGATGATAAGATGATGTATGGATGGTCATGATCCTAAGGTTAATCTAAATGATGGATAGGTTGGATGGTCTATGAGACTCTTCGATGTTGTTGTTTGGAGGTCATTGAGACTCCTAGTTCGGTAGAGTACCTCGATGAGATATACTCAGATTTTGTATAGCCTGTGTTAGATTGTGGGATCAAGAAGCCACTTGTGGATGTTAGTTTTGGTTCGAGATGTCGATCTTAAGTGTGATGAGACACTATTTCACGTGTGAGTCACAGGAGAGAGCCATGTATTTGAGTGATGAGTCACACCGTGTTGTCCACATGTGATGTGTGTTGTGGACGGCATCGCCTACGATATTGTTGATTTTTGCTGCCACGTGTTGAGCTGCAATATGAGAGCCCTCGTGTAGGCCCTATTGCATTGTCCACGTGTGACATGAACATGTTGATGGCATTGTTGTCGGTCTAGAATGACTTGTGATCAATGATTATATTTGGAGGATCCTTTGGATGAAGCTCTACGAGACTTGTGAGTATTGAGACTTTGCCCGGACCCCTAGAATAATTGAATTTTGGGGCAAAATTCTTTTAAGGGGGTAGAATGTAATGGCCCAAGTGAAGAAAATGGTAGTGAGAATGAGGTGACAATAATAAATAGTATGAATCTTACGATTCTATGATTTTCGATTCACGATTCACACCCCTAGACCAATTTTCGATACGATTCGAGTTTGACAACATTGGGTAAAATTAAGGGTTTTGGCTATTTGAGCCATGGATGGTGTAATTCAAGAGTTTTAGACTATTAGTGTCTAATTACCCCAAATTCCAAAGTCGGTAAACCCGAGTTGAATGAGAAAACCCATTTGAAATCCAAATTGGAGAATGTCATACACTTGGAGCATTGAGAATATTTGTAAAATTTCATGCTCACAAGGTCTTTGATAATATGTTTGAGTGAATGTTGCTTTGTGCATATTCCAATGCATAGTTAGTTAAAGTTATGGTTTGACCTCCCTATGCTTATGTATGATTGATGTGAATATATTGTATCGAATACATATGTATTCCCAAGTTCCCTATGATTAGATGTTTATTATAATTGAGAATTCATAGATTTGTGATGTGTTGAGTATGATAGAATGTATGATAAATCAAGATTACCCAAGATGTGTAATGTAGGGATTTGATAACTTCCCATACTTGTGTATGGTTATGAGTAATGTATGTATCAAATGAATTATATGCTTATGATTGGAATTCTTAGATGTGTACTTTTGTGATGATATGTAAATCACTTGTGAATACCTATGTTGATAATGGTTGTGGTGGATCAACCTAATCATGTGTAGAATGAATTTCCATGATTTGAAGAGTAACTTGATAAAGTGTTAGACTATGTGAAATGAGTGAATTAATGTCGACTATCTTCTAAGGGGTTAACTTGTGATACAATAGGGATGTGCCAACATGATTGAGACTGCATGGAAGTCAATGTAAATGCTAAGAAATCGTTGTTTGATTTCCCCAAAGTAAAAGTATGACCACTCTCCAATGTCAATCCCAACGTGAAAATCATGAACTACGGTTGTTCTGATCCATTAGGTGGTACGTACGCAACTGAGAGCATTGTGTCTCAGCTCGATCAAAAGATGCATTGTGTTTCATCCATTTATATTAAGGATGATGGATAAATTGTGTTAATTGTTGGAGACCCTTGGGAAGGGTTGAGATGAATTATTGTTTAATTTAATTGGGTTATTATTGTGAAAAAGAGAGTGATTGAGCTTAGGATGATAACCACTATGAGACGTGCTGAATGTATTGCAAGGATTAAGAATATGTTAAATAAACCCGACGTGTGTATCTCATGGTTGGTGTGTAGTCCATGTCCCTAAAATAACCCAATGTGAAGAATATGTTCAATGTATGAAACGTAATGGAATGTGTTATGCTGCTATCATTGTGAGATTATGGTCATGATGTGATTATGCCATATATGTTGCCCTTGTAGTTGTGATTATGATCCCTTTTGCATTACTCACTGATGTGTGCCTAAGAGGTTATCTAGGATGTGAGTATGAAATATTATGTTGCTGGGCATAATGATATTGAGAAATACTAGTGTTGGGATGAGACCCAAAGAGTTTATAGGACTTGATGATGCACATTTCTCTTATTTGGGCCCCACTAGTAGTAGTCCCCACTCCCTATAGGAGATTGATGTGATAGGATGATGATTTGGATTTAAGGAACCCTATTGGAACGGTGGCATCGGCTATGAGACTTGGTCTTGTAGGATTTCCGTCGAGGAGTATAGCTCCTATCATGTTTTGCGTAGTAGGTTGCTCTCACGACTGTTTGTGGTTGTCGTTGAGGAGTATAGCCCCTCACATGCTTTGCACTGTAAGTCGCTCTCACAACTATTTTGTACACTTGGTGTATAGTTCGTGCAAGGTTAGATACTTGTGAGCCTATAATGGCGGTACTAACTTAGTAAGACGCATTGCACATGGTTAGATTCTTGTGAGCCTATGCAGGCGGTATTGACTTAGTAAAACGGATTGCGTAGGGTTAGATACTTGTGAGCCCTACTTGGGCGGTACTAACTTGGTAAGTCGTACCCGATCACCTTAGAGCTTACTTAATCCCCAGAGTGGTGAAGGGACGCGGGATGAGGTAGATTATCTATGTTGTATGGAGATCTCTCAATTGTAAGTCGTGGCCTATGTCCATTTAGGATCATGATGTTTGACAGCCTGTTCCATAGAGGTGTTCTTGAGTGGACATTGTGTTCACATTGATGAGGTTGATAGTAGCACAATGTTGCATATCATGATTTATATTCCATTTCATACATTAGTATTATATGGATGCATCCCTCACGTGATTATGATGTTTGATTAACCGTTCTAGAGAGGTATTCTGGACAGTTGGGTTGGCTACGTGAGTGAGTCCCTCACTTGTTATGCGTTGTAGGGCGTTCTCATGGCTATATAACACATTTGATGTGCGTTGATGCGCAGGGCTAGATACTAGTTTACCCCATGGGGGTGGTACTAGCTTTGAAAGGCGCGGCCCGAACGCCTTCAAGTTTGACTGAATCACCCTTGAGGTGAAGGAATACAAGGCGAGGTATACTTGATCACACTAGTCGAGAGTCTCCCGCTTAGTAATTCATTATCCCTAAGTCTTGCTAAGGGTCATGGTATGTTTATGATTTGACATTGTTACCACAGTCACGTAGTGATTAATATGAGTGTTGTTCGTACGGATAAAAGATCTCATGGTAGATGATGTGTTCCCTAGATGAATTATTCCCATGGATGGATTATACCCATGGATAGATGATACTCACTGATGGAGTGTTAACAGAGATGGGTGATTAGTCACATGGATGCTGTCTCGATGATAGACATATCGGTTTCATGCCCAGATATTGGTTATATTGTAGCATATTGGCCCCACGATCGACATGTTGGTCCCATGATAGACATATTGGTCTCATGGTGGACTTGAAGGTTTCATGGATAGATATTATTCCATGGAGGGTTATTCCCATGGATGGTTATCCTCATAGAGGGCATTGTGACCATGAATTATATTATTACCGTGGATGGATGTTCTCACGGAGGGCACTGATTCCATAGGTGATTGGACCCATATTTAGAGTATTGTTCCCGATGAGGGATGTAGTTTATATGTTCATGTATAGATCCCATGGTTGATGTTTATCCCAAGAGTGACGGTATTCCCATGGTTGGTATAGACCTGTGATTGGATAGACCAATGATGGGTGAGACATATTTTAATGGTGAGGCCCACAGATGAGCACTAGAATGTCCTGGTGTGACATCATGAATAACATTGTCTTAGTGCTACGAAATAAGTGAACTTAGAACTATGTAAAATCTGTTCTCCATTGGAGTACGTAGGTAGCTGATGATTCAGTTCGATGAACTCAAGGGTCCAGTAAGTCCTAGGATCCACAGGGATCTTGTAACGACCCACCCCGAGACGGGTGCGTGATTTTTTTTTTTTTATAAACACAATAGAAATACATATACTAGGCATATCTCAAGGGTTAATTACAATAATTTCAATATGATTTACAAGTCTTGAAGATAAAAGATTTCAAAAGAAAGTACAACTAAAAATAACTTGATGTCGTCCATGACCCGACATCGAGTCGCCATCGCTGTGAATCATTCCAACCCTTCCCAACTAATGCCTGAAACTATTACGGAGTGAGCTCCACTAGCCCACAGATCATAAGCCTAGTAGGGGTACAGGGCCAAAGTAAAAAGTGTAGGAATTAAATCCATATTCCATAATATGCACAAATATAACAATAAATAGTACATACAAGCCATCATGCAGTAATACAATACACAGAGATCCATCTATAACATATGGACACACACAATTGTAGGTGACATGGCATAATGGTCTGTTAGATAGTCAAATCTACCATCTAAAGGTTAGCACTTCCAAACGTATATATCTCAATCCAAATATTCTATCCACTACATACTCCTCCACTATGTGCTATTATCATAATCCACCTATTTATCTATCCATGAGTAATAGAAATCAATGTTATGTGTCTAACTCATATGTCTCCGATACTGAATGGTGATAGCCTCAACCCTCACCGCAGCATGACAGTGAGGTAGCCTTGTAGTGTAGTAGCATGACAGCGTTCCACACCTGCCAAACTCATACTTGCCTACTCCTCACCCGTCCACAAGACTTTTTGGGTCTATTGGTCTCACCCAGACCTACCGTATAATGCTCCGTTCCACTACGGGCGCGTTATCTCCGAAATAACTCAAAATATTAAATGGGATAGGTACCTCCCACTTAACAATAACAAGTCTATAATGCTAATAAACATAATAAACAACACCCATAAGCTAATCAAATATGGTTATACAGTCATCCGACCAAACATATGATAATGAGTCCATACAAAGTAAAATTTCTCAAATTTAAAACATAAGCATGAACATGAATGTCTAATTTCTACTGCTCCTCCCCAGGTGCTTTCTCACGGGGCCGGCCTAGCCCCTCCGCGATTGGGGTACCTGAAAGGTAAGGGGTGAGCAAACTAGCCCAGTGAAGGGATAAAGCATACCACATGTCAGCATGATAATAATATATCACATGTATAGTGTGTAATGAACATCATAAATGAATGAATATCCCTGTCCATGGGTACTCAACTATACTACTAACCAATGGTCCCACTGACCAATCCAAGACGTCATCTCCATAACTCATAACTGTCCTCCAACAACTCCAGTCCCCCTACCAATACAAGTGAGGGACCATATAATACACATCTACCTCAACCACCGAAATGCAACCGGGAAACCCTCATCTCAGTATGGGGGTCTCGACTGCCGGAGCATAACAGGGAAGCCAAACTAAAGGGCAGACACCTCAACCGTCGGACCGCAACGGGGAAACCCACATTTCTCTATGGGGGTCTCCACTGCCAGAGCGTAACGAGGAAGTCCTCCCGACAACCAAACTCAACCCATCATCATAACCTATACACATGTATTCCTCCAATGCATGCACATGATGTCATGACCATGCATAACAATCAGGATGCATTATGATACAATCAATTAAAAATCAGCAACATAGTTCATCATGTGAGACAAAAGTGTATGATGAGTTACTTAGTCACGCATACCTATACTCAACATGGTTTCATTAACATCTAGTGAATAAACACTCTAAGTATCATCAACCGTTTCCGAACATCACATTCAATTATCAGATTGTCCACTTAAAAATTCTCCATAATTACATATAGTTAACAGGAGTAGACCTAAGAAGACCCTCTGTCACATATTTATTTCAACAGTTTTCCCTTACTGAGTGGCTAAATAACTAGAGGGTTACCCTTAAGTCACTCCATGTCCAAAAACAAATGTCTAATATATGCAAGTGCATGCTAAAACAGTGATAAGTCCCCTCATAGTGTACGGAGCCATAAACTGAAACGAGTAAGTGGCTTGGTGGGTTGAAGGGAGCTCGATATGTTGAAATAAGAAGGAAAATAAGTAACTAAGGTTCAATGGTTCAAAACATGATCAGGGTTGCAAATGGGCCTAAAACTGGTCTGGGCCCAAAATGGGCCGAACTGGACAGGCCCTAAAAAGGGTCGGGTCGAAAACGGGCTTTAAAAAAGGGTCGGGTCGAAAACGGGCTTTAAAAAAGGGTCGGGTCGAAAACGGGCCCTAAAAATGAGCCAGGTCGGAAATGAGCCAAGCCGAAGAACTAGGCTAGGCCAAGACTGGCTGGGTCATGTAATAGCCCGGAATTTTTAAATCAATAAAAATGTGGCTATTATTTATTTTAATGATGGAAATTGAGAAATTTGATGGAGTAGATAGTAAATGGATCAAAATATGGACAAAGGCCCAAGTATGGCCCAATGGACCATGGATTGGATTTAAAATCATTTAAATGATCAATGATGGTCAATTGAGCCAAGGATGGTCAAATTGGGCCCAATACCCATTTGGGACCCAATGGGTCAAGATAATGTAAGCTCTAAGGTAAATGGGTAAGGGTGAATGTAATTGGGCCATGGGCCCAATGGTGATCCAAGTAGTTGAAAATGGATTAAATTAAATCACCTAAGTTAGTGATGAGTTGACCAAGGTGACATGGTTCAATGGGACCCATCTCCACCTCATCAAATGAGGTGGCATGTGGACCAAGGATTGGTGGGGCCGGCCACCATGGTTGACTTGATCAACCATGGGTGGAATAATGGAATTAGGTTAAGTGGGAATTAATTAACCTAAGGTAATTACTTAGTTAATTAAATGATTAAGCTATCTAAAAGGTGGTCAAAGGGGTCAAAATTGGAAAAACCAAATCACCTCATTTTAAGCACCAAAAACGTTGGCTAGGGTGGTGGTTATCCCAACCACCACCATAAAGCATAGAAAATATCCTATGGGTTGGTGGGAAAATTAATGGTTGTGTGTAAATTAAGTAATCAAAAGGATAAGATGAGTTTTCATCTCATTCTCTCCATTTTCACTCTCATTTCACTCTTTTCCTCTCTTGCACTCTCAAAGTCGTCCCTCACACACCCAAGGAAGAGAGGAAGAGAACTAAGAAGAGAAGAAGAGAAGAAGAGAAGAAAGAAGTGCAAGCATGGTCCACCACTCCAAGATCAAGATCTACCATCTTCTTTCTCATCATCTCCCCCTCTCCCTCTCTTAAACCTAACCCTACCTTAGCTGACCCAAGCCTTGATGTTTTTTTTTCATGGATCAAGCATCTTGACCGACCAATCAAGGAGAAGAAGAGAAGAGAAGGCCAAAGAACCGGAGAGGAGGAGGAAAAATCGGAGGAGCCGTCGGATTGTAAGTATTTCTAAAACAAGAGATTAGATTTTTTTTTAGGGTTTAAGAGATTATGAAATCCATTGCTTGGATTTAATGGTGGCCAAATTATCATAGGCCTTGGATCTCAAATCCATCCAATGGAAAGATGAGAAATGGATAAAGTGGGAGAGATGGATTAAGAAAAAAATAAAGGACGCTTTAAGGGTTTTATGTATTAAAAATTTTATACAAACATGGGAGAGATAGATTAAGAAGAAATAAATGGATTAAGGACGTTATGTATTTAAATTATTTAAGCATGGATTTGTGTAATGTTGGAAGAAAATTATGGGCCATAGGGTTCGGCCATGTAGTATGGCCGAACCCCATGGTGGGTGATTAGGTGATGTATATTTTTTTAGGGTTTTATAAAGAATGGAAGCCATGGAGGATGATTTAGGGTTTTAAGATTTTAAAAGATTAAATGTAGGTAATTTTTAAAGGGGTTTTTATGATGAAATTCATGGAAGAGGTAAATGGTGTGTATGGCCTTGAAAGGCATAGATGGGAAGGGAACATGAACCATGGGTTCGGCCATGGTGTATGGCCGAACCTTAGGGTGTTGTGTTGTAAATTTAAATGGATTTTCAAGTATGGTATGTAATGTTTTAAAGGGGTTGATTTTAATGATGCTAAGACATGAGTGGTAAGCGACTAAGGGATCTAAGATGTGAATGATGTTTATGGCCTCAAAAGGCATGAATGGATAATGGACTCAATGTGGTTTAAATGCATGATGTAAACCCCATGGGAAGATTTGATGAATTGGGTATTTTGGAACCATGAAATAAATAGAGAACATGGTTAAGTTAATGAAATCAATGTGGTTAAAATGCATAATGTAAATCCCCTCATGGGAGGGTTTGTAGTAGATTCAAAATGTGCCAAAGGATCCAAGGAAAATGGGGAACAAGACATCATGGGTTCGGCCATGGTGTATGGCCGAACCCATGACCCACTTATAGGTCATTTTATGGGCTAAAATTAGAATTATGTATGTGATTAAATTAATGGAAATGAGGCTAAGTTAAGGGCTGATTTTTAATAATCTTGTAACATGGTTGATGGTCATTAATGGGTCTAAGTGTATGGATCAATTATGGACAAAGAAATGTACATGGTTAAGTGAATGTGTAACCATGGGAGAAGTAGTGGCAAAAACGTAATTAATGGCCAAATTCAAGAACCCATGGAAGATGATCATGGACTTAGGGGCTCTAAGTAATAAACTTATGTATGGTTAAATGAAGCCTAGGATGGCTGATTTTTAGACTCATGTGATTTAAATATTTGATAGATTAAATGGGACCCACAAAACCTAGATAGTGAGGTTCGGCCATGGGGTATGGCCGAACCCCACTAAGGTATGATTTATGGGCTTAGAAATGGTTAAAAACATGGAGTGATTATTCATATGTATAATAAGGTATCGAGACATCGCAATCGGTGTGCGATCGGCGACCGGATTCGTGAACGGAAGCGTAAAGAGACGCTAGTCGGTATTCGGTAGGATTCCTACATTTTTGTAAACCGTGGATTACGTGTTATATGATGGTTTCCTTGATTTATTTTGGATAATTATATGATTTTATTTATGATGGTTTTAAGGCTATGAATTATGTGTTACGGCTATGATTTAAACTTTATATGGCATATTACATTTACAATGATTTAAATACTATATAGCATATCGCAATTACATCTCATGCATGGCATGGGCGGGAAAATAAAGGAACCCGAGTCCATGCTCCGTCGGGGCGACCGAGAAACAGACATGGGGATAGCTTTATATGTTATAACCGGAGTCCATGCTCCGTCTAGGCTACCGAGAAACAGACATAGGGATAGTTTGATATGCTATAACCGGAGTCCATGCTCCATCGGGGCGACCGAGAAGCAAACATGGGGATACCTTGACGAGGCTTTGCCGTCAAGGGGGATATGACATCATGATGGTATGGTTGATGGGTGGGACACATGACATGAGACACCCATTGTAACACCCTCGAATTTCAAAGTTATCAATTTATATGAATTTATTCATATTTACGAAATTCCCATTGTGATATATTTGAGTTGAATTTAAATGGGTTAAAATGGCTAAATGGGACCCAATGGGTTGAAATGGGCATGATTAATCATGAGTGAGCTCAAAGCTTAAGTGGTTTGAGTTTATTAAATATTTGAGTTTGTTTGAGTTGAAATAAATGTTGGAGTTTAGTTGAGTGGAAATTATTAGTTGAGTGGAAATTATTAGTTGAGTCACATAAAATAAATGAGTTAAGTTTGGGTGAGTTAAATACATGAGTTAGATGGAATAATTATTTTAGTGAGTAAAGTGTGTGTAAGATGGTGGTGTGGGCTAGTGGTAGGTTTTAACACAATAAACGTTGGCTGCATGGGAGGTATTACCATGCATGTAACTCCCATTTAAGTGATAAAGGAAATGAGAGTTACATTTTGAAAGTACATGGGAGACGTTGGAGGTGGGAGGATTATTTCAAATGCAAAGTGTATGCACGTTGGAAATGGTTAGAGTACATTGTTTGGGTCTTCAAAGGACAGCCAATAGATGGGTAGATAATGCATGCATGTAACTCCAAGGTTGGAGAATAAATGGAGTTGCTGTTTGGTGTTATTACACAAAGAGGTTTTTGGCATTTCAAATTTAAATCATAGCTTACACGTTGAAGGAAGGGGATGGATTCCATCTTAAGATGAAACCCCATTTGAGTTGTTAATGAGAAGGAGGTATAGGTGGAGATTACACTAATGTATACAGCAAGGTAAGCCGTTGGGTACCCTTGGAGTTTCATCTCAAAGATGAAACCCCCAAGGGAGGTATTAAGAAATGAATGGGATTTGAGAAGGTTACACCCATAACCATGCAAGGAGACGTTGGTTGCTTGGGGTGTTTCATTTCATAGATGAACCCCCAAGTAACATAAAGAACTTTGATTAAGGATGGGAGTTACACAAGGGCTGAATTAACCTTGGGCTGATTTTGGTTAAACAAAGGGTTTTTTCATTTTACTCTCTCTATCTCTCTTTTCCTTGGACTGTTATCATCTCTCCAAACACCAAGAACAGCAGCTGGTCACTGATTTGCAATCAGTCCTTAGTTGCTTTCTTTCACCAAGACAAAAGTATACATTGAGCAAAGGAGGGTCATCAAGGTTTCTCATCCAAAGCCAAAATTCTTTCTCTCTCTCTACCTCTTTGTCGTTTTCTACATTTCAAAAATTAGAGCAGCAGCTGGTTGCTTAATCAGTCCTTGACCATCAAGGAATCAAGAAGAATGAGAGGCTAAGAAAGGGAAAGGAACACGCCGGAGTAAAGATCAATTGGAGGAGTCGTGGAAACGGTAGGTTTTCGATAAACAATTTTTAAATCATGATCTGGCCATTGGATGGCCGAATCTAACAAGGGTTAGATATTAGTTGGAAGTGCATGAATAAGATTAAAAAAAATGGTTATAGGGTTCGGCCACATGGGATGGCCAAACCCCATGAAAAGAATGGATTAATTTGGATGCTAAGTTAAATTGATTGCATGCTTTGAAAAGTTTTAAAATTATGGTTTTGAGTGTCATGTTTTGGGCTATGGATTGGCCGAACACATCAAGGAATTTAATCTAGAAATATGATGTTTAAATGATAAAATATGGACCATAGGGTTCAGCCCCATTGGATGGCCGAACCCCATGGAAAAACTTGGTGATTTTTAATGGAGTTTGAGGGATAAAATCCATAGTAGTTAATGAAGATTTTAAAGGATTTAAAGTGAAGATAAGCTTATTGTTTTTAGGTAACTATGGCTTTGCTGAACCATATTAATACTATGGTTAAATTGTGGATTAAAACCATGGACAAAAGTTGGAATAATTACACCAAGAACCATAGGGTTCGGCCATATGTATGGCCGAACCCCATGGACTATTATGTGGATATTTGGATTGAGTTCTACAAAATGGAAATCATACAAAATAATGGGCTTATTGGATGGTTTTGAAGGGTAAAAACATGATAACATTATACAGTTATCCTATGTCTAAATGAGACCAAAAACATGTGTAAAAGGACCAAAATATGGACATAGGGTTCGGCCACCTTGGATGGCTGAACCCCATGTAAGTATTTGATTGTTTGGTTTGGCTTCAAGAAGATGGAAATCACATCAATTATGGACTTAGTACTAAGATGGTTTGTTGATGGACTTTGTTTTCTAAGACAAAATTAAACAAAGGGTTAGTATAGTGGCGTTATCGTAAATATGGATGAAAAGATGAAATGATCAAATGAATGGACTTATGAGCCAAAACCTAAGGTGGTAAGGTTCGGCCATGTAGTATGGCCGAACCCTACCAAGGGTCATTTGAAAGTTTGGGATACTTAGATAGTATTAATTAAAGAAAAGAGTGACCAAGGTTTAAATGGGTGAGGTTCGGCCAAGGGGTATGGCCGAACCCCACAAAGTGGATTTTTGGGATTTAGATCAAATTAGAATCATATGGTCAAATGATTAACTTGCTGCCATGTACATAGGGTATTCGGATTTCTAGAACGGTGTACAAAGCCGTGATCGGAAGACGGTTCAAAGGAAGGGTCGAACAAAGTAAACTAGTGTAGGTTTCCTACCTTTATTGTAACCACTATTCTATATGTTGTTTTATGTTGATTTCGATAACTTAAATGATTGTAAAGTTATGTTTTTTAAATGACATGTTTGCATAGACATCTCATGCATGGCATGGGATGAAGGTGTTGTAACAGGAGGCCACACTCAGTCGGGGCGTCCGAAAGACCACTGTGGGGTACCCTGATGATGAGAATCCCATCAGGAGGAATCTGGAGGCCACACTCCGTCGGGGCGTCCGAAAGACCACTATGGGTTACCTTGACGATGAGAATCCCGTCAAGTGATGGCTATGTTGAATAGTGATGGGTGGGACTCATTCCATGTTCATTTCATACATAGCATGTTTTTATGGAATTTTATCACACATGTTTTATTATTATACTATTTGCATGTTTTTGACTAACCATGTGATAGCCCTATTCGGAAACACTACTGGGGGCGTTGATCTAACGCCCTATCTATATCCTTAGTGGATGATGCAGGGAAAGGGAAGAACGTGGATCGAGAAGAAAACCAAACATAGGAGCTTGGCCATTTGGAATGGATTTGAATGGACACGAATGGACTATTTATGGATTTGTTATTTGAATTCGGACAATGTAATTTGGTAATTAGTTATGTTGGCATGTAATAAGTAGTTAGGTAGATGCTATGGTTTGCTTTATTTTGGATGGTTTGGAATGAATGGTAGACTAAGGTTACTCGGTAATATTGGAAAATAAATCTTGTACTTTGCTATCTTAAGTTAAAATGGATTAGTCTTAGGATCTATTATAACCACAGTTAGTTTAAGACTAAGTTAATTCCGCAAGTTATATATGTACCATGTGCGGATCAGTTTTATGGACTTAGTTCATACGCACATGGGCTTGGCCAGTTAAGGGTCGGATTTAGAGATCCGAACTTAACTCGCGTCGTGACACTCTGCCCCGATCACTTGATTATTATATTTAAAAAAAATAAACTCTGAAAATTAGAGTGAAAAGGGCGGGGCGTTACACCCATGGCATTGCATTCATTTTATGGTTTTTGTTTTATTTCTATCTGTATGCTTGTTATCACTAATCCATGTGTTAGCCCTACTCAGAGTCCTACTGGGCGCGTTGTCTAACGCCCTACTTCTACCCTATCTGATGACGCAGGAGATGGTGAACACGAAGGACGAGACGGAGGCCAAGCTTAGGAGTTTGGGAAGGCGGACTACTTAGTTTATTTAATTTATTTTGGAAAATGTAATTTGAGTAGTGTAGCTCGTCGGACTGTATATTTCATACTTCTTGCTATGGTTTGGATTTTATTTTGGATGTTATCAGTTTGAGATATAATTAGGAATTTAGGGGTATTTTCGTAATTTAAGCGTCGTACTTCCTTGCTATCTAAAAACTGGTAGGATAGTCTCTATTATAATGTTCCGCATTAAATTATATTCCGCGAGCTTACGTATACGTGTGAACCGTTCTCGTGGACTTCGTTCCACGCACACGTAGGGTTGGCCAGTTAAGGGTCAGGCTTTAGAAGCTCGAACTTAACTCGCGTCGTGATGTCCGCATCCTGTGTCACTCTTTATTATATATAAAAAAAAAATAGACTCTGATTTCGGTGAAAAGGGGCGGGCGTTACAGGTCAAGTCTAAGACTGTGTGGGCCAGATCAAGTACTGGGCCCAAGGTTGGGCTGGACTTAACAGCGCTAGAGATGGGTCTGGGCCCGGACATGTCTCTGCCAAAACCAACAGAGCCAGGCCAGGGCCGGCAGCTGGGTCGGGCAAAACCCAAGCCAGGAGTTGGGTTAACTTAAAGGCCTCAACTGAGTTGACTCGGCCCCACTGAGTCGACTCGGCCTCACAAAGTCAGATTGAAAATCAAGTAAAACGAGGAAAACCAAGGGAAAACTACAACAACTGATGAAAATCGATAAAAACTAGGAAGTAAAAATCGAAAAAGGGAAAAGGAAGGAAGGAGGTATCTGGAACTGGTTGCGTCGGCGGCAGAGGTGACGGTTGGGAGCGGAGAAGGGGTGAAACTAGGTGAAAACTCCACTGCATGGGCATGGAGGAAGGGAACACGGCGGTAGGGCTCAGCCGAGGCACGGTCAAGAACAGAGTGTGCGTTGAATGAAGGAAGATGAAGAAGATGAAAGATAAGAATAAGAAGTCTGAGGGAAAGGGAAATCGAGAAAAGAGGAAGAGGGAGGCTTACCGAGAGAGAGAATCGCAGCTGAGGAGTGCCATTGGGAGCGGCGGCACTGTAGCATATGCAGCTACAATGTCGAGAAAAGGGGGTTCTTTAAGGGTTAGGGTTCGGGGAATTAGGGTTTTCGTCTCTCTTTCTTTTTTCTTTTTCTTTTTTGAAATAAATTAAAAACCAAGGTTTTTGAAATAATTTCTTTTCAAAAGACAATAAAATACAATGAAAAAAAAAACCCAAAAAAAAAAATCTCGAGTGGAAAAATGTGTGATTTTCAATAATTTCTTATGACAATTTACATAATAATTACAAAATTACCAAAAATGCGGTTCGAGTTTTCAAATTCAAAGACATGCAAACTGGGGCCCACCATAGAGCCCACACTCTCCTCACTACGATCCCGAAAACAACTCGGAGATCCAGAAATCTCCTCAAGATCGGGAAAACTCGGAACGGGTCATTACAACACTACCCCCTTGAAGGAGATTCGTCATCGAATTTCAAACTGAAGTCATACCTCTAGTGTCAAACAATGCTGGAAACTGGTTCGGCATCGTTGCCTCATTCTCCCAAATAGAAGCATCCCTGACCTTGCACTGCCAAACCACTAAAGCCAAATCGATAGTCTTGCCATGAAGCCTCTACTCCCTAGAATCCTCGATCCGCACTAGTCCTTCCTCATAGGTAACATCTTCGTTGAGCTCCACATCTTCCCAGTTAATCACTTGTGATGGATCATGATGATACTTCCAAAGCATCGAAAGATGGAAGACGTTGTGCACTCGAGTGAGACGTGGAGACAGTGCAAGTCTGTAGACCACCCCTCCTGTCCTCTCCAGATTCTCAAATGGACCAATATATCGAGGTTACAGCTTCTCTCGGTGGCCAAACCACTGAATTCCAATGGGGAGCGAATCTCGAAGGAAGACACGATCTCCAACAGCAAAATCAAGTGCCCTTCTCCGACGGTCAGCATAAGTTTTTTGTTGGCTCTGTGCAGTCAACAATCTCTGCCTGATGCTCAGTAGTTTCCCTGACCATGTCTGGTCCTGATATCACTATATCACTAGTTCCCATCCAACATAAGGGTGATCTGCACGGCTTGCCATACAATGCCTCATGCGGTGCTACCTTGATATTGGACTGATACCTGTTGTTGTAAATGAGCTTGACCAAATACAAATGGCTCTCCCAATTACCACCATGATCCAAAACACAAGCTCAGAGCATATCCTCTAAGATCTGAATGGTCAGCTCAGACTGACCATATGTCTGCGAATGGAACGCCATACTGAAACACAACTGTGTGTCCAACTCTTTATGTAGGCTCTTACAAAACAGAGAGACAAGTCTCGGATCCCGATCTGAAACAATTGACTTTGGTACAACATGCAGTCTGACAATCTCCACCAAATACAACCGACTCAAAGCTTCAAGGGAATCTGTTGTCTTTTTACCAATAAAATGGGCCGATTTAGTCAATTGATCCACTATGACCCATATTGCATCGTGTATCCGAGGAGACCTCGATAAACCAGTCACGAAGTCCATTGGAATGTGATCCTGCATCCAATCAGTGATTGGAAGAGGCTGCAACTTACTAGAGGGTTTCAAGTGTTCTATCTTGACCTGCTGACAAATCAAACAGTGGGTCACGAACTCAATCACTGCCTTCTTCATGTTTCTCCACCAACACTGTTGACGTACGTCATGATACATCTTGGTGAGTCTCGGATGTACAACAAACATGGTGTGATGAAAGTGTCGTAATACCTCCTCACGACATTGCCTGGATATGAGTACAAATAGCCTGCCCTGAAAGGTCAAACCACCATCTCATCTCACAGTCCATCCAAAGGGGTCCACTGCTACTAACCACAGCATTCCTCAATGCGATGTACCTATCATCCGTCTGTTGAGTTCTCAAAATTCAATTATAAATCTTTGGCAGGACAACTGTGCTACAAAAATGAAGATGCTATTTCCTCCCGATCAGACTAGACAAAGCTCCTCTCTCCATGGGGCTCAAGGCGTCTGCAACTATGTTCGCCTTACCGGGGTGGTAAGACAACACAAAGTCATAGTCACTAAGGTACTCCATCCACTATCTCAACCTCATGTTCAGCTCCTTCTGTGTGAAAAAATACTTGAGGCTATGGTGATCTGAGAAAAATCTCGAACATGGTGATCTGAGAAAAATCTCGAACCTCTAACCATACAAATAAAGTCTCCAAACCTTGAGTACAATACTGCAACCACTAACTCCAAGTCATAATTAAGATAGTTTGGCTCTTGGATATTAAAACGTCTCGAACCATAAGCTATCCCTCTCCATCATGCATCAGTACACAGCCCAAACCTTCACCGAAGGCATCATAGTAGACCTCATAGCCATGGCCCCTCTCTAGTACTACCAATATTGGGGAGGAAGTGAGACTCTCCTTTAGCCTCTAGAAGGCTGTCTCACGAGCTTCGTCCCAAACGAAAGGCACATCCTCGCAAGTCAACCTCGTCATGGGCGTGCCGATCTGGGAAAAACCTTTGATGAACTGCCGATAGTAACTCGTAAGACACAAAAGATGCGGATCTCAGTCATACTCGGCGGTCGGTCCCATCTCATAACGATCTCAACCTTGGCTGGATCTACAGTCACATATTCAACTGACACCTTGTGCCCCAGAAATTGAACCTCTGGCAACTGAAACTCACACCAGTTGTACATCGCATAAGGCTGATGATCCCTCAAGACTTGAAGTACAATTCTCAGATGCAGATCATGCCCCTTATTTGATGTTGGCATCAAGATGTCGTCGATGAACACCACTACAAACTGCTCCAGGTACGACCTGAATATCTTGTTCATCTGGACCATGAATGTCACCTGGGCATTTGTCACCCCAAATGGCATCAATATAAACTCAAAGAGTCCAAAACGAGTGTGGAAAGCGGTCTTCTCAAAGTTACACTCCCGCACCCTCACTCGATGATAACTTGAACGAAGGTCCATTTTGTAGAAGCACTTAGATCCACTCAACTAGTCAAACAGATCAACAATCCTAAGCAGTGGATAATTGTTCTTCACTGTAAATCTATTTAACTGTCGATAGTCAACGCACAGTCTCATGGAGACATCTTTCTTCTTAGCAAACAACGCCGGTGCACCCCAAGATGAAACGCTAGGCCGAATGAAGCCAAGGGTTTTAAACTCCCTAAGTTGTTTCTCCAACTTCAAATTCTCTGCCGGTAATCAAAGTAAAAACTCATACAGTCATCCCCTTCTTGGTCAACAAGGCTAATGCGCTCCAAGGAGGGTGCTGGGTCTATAGTAGCCAAGAGACTCCAACTGCCCAAGCCAACTCTTCAGCTCCAACACCCATACTGGCACCACCCCGATAATGAGTAATCGAAACAGGTGCCGCACCGGGGGAGCAGATCCACAACAAACCATATCTCCTGACGTGGCAATAATCTAAGGAACTTCTCTACAAAGACATCTGAAAACCCTCGAACCACGCGAGGCATCTCAATATCTACCAACCCCAGACTCTCCCTCAACTCAAGCTAGCCACCAAGCTGCACAACTCCTCTTGTAAGCCGCTCAACGAATGCATCCATCACGAGGAACTGACTCATCACCCGCCTATAGCAAAAGTGTAAGGTAACCTGAAGGAAGGACGACCAATCCATCCCAAGATGATGTCGAACTCTAACATATCTAAAACTCGCAAACCGACCTCTAACTCTAACTCCAAAAGTCAAAACGCACGACCCACAAACCTTGTCCACAACCACTAAACTCAAGACAAAAACAGAGAGGGAACACAGAAAACGGGCAATACACTGATCAAGAGATAAGAAACACCCATGTGCACCGCTCAAAGTGCTGAGTTCCCAAATCACTCATATATCAAAATTGGCCTACACACTGGGCCCACTAGGGTCTCAACGCTCCACCCTACCAGTCTGACCTATTAAAGATCATAACAAAGCCACAACTACCTCTAGCCATAACACTGAGCCAGCTGGTGTAACACCCCGCCCTTTTTCACTCGTCGAAAATCAGAGTATATTTTTTTTTTTTAAATAAAGAGTGAGAGAGAGTGGGACACCACGACGTGAGCTAAGTCCGAGCTTCCAAAGCCCGTCCCTTAACTAGTCACTAATGCGTGTACGTGGACAAGTCCACTAAAACATTTCACACACATTATTAATGTTTGCGGAATTAATATATGATTACAAATACCATCCATAACGTTAATTAGCAAGGAAGTCAATCACCATTAAATTAACTGAACTTTAAATCCAAAAGTAACATCAAACCATAGCAAGATAAATCTAAGTTATTACAGTCCCCAAAGTGCAATTATCTCAAAATACATTGTCCAAAATAAAACTTAAATAAAGTAAGCATAAGCTATCCAAGCTCCTAAGCTTTGCTTCTTTCACGTCCATCACCCGTTCCATTCCCTATATCATAATCTAAAGGTAGAAGTAGGGTGTTCGTCAACGCGCCCAGTAGGAATTCCAAGTAGGGTTATACACATAGGATTAGTATAAAATTACGATAAGTACAACATATCAAAAACTGTAAACAACTTGTAGTACTAAAATCAGCGCATGATACTCATAATAAAATCATGCTAATTTGATGCCATGCCATGGGTGTCATATGCCAATGATCTCCCACCCAACTTCTGTATCCAACCATATCACAAATCACATTAGTAGTCCCCTTGATGAACAAAGCCACATCAAGTATTCACTGTTATGCCTCCCCACGTATGCCTCATCGGTCCCACCGAATGGAGCGTGGACTCTTCTTACATTTCAAACATCATATATCTCTTTCCGTATGTCAATCAGAATCAGTGTGGATTCCTCCCCACGTTTGTTTATCGGAAACGCCGAATGGAGCGTGGACTCCTCCCTTATGTTCCCTCCCATGCCATGCATGAGGAAATGAGTGCAATGATGCCATTTCATATCAAAGTACATAATAGCATTGAAATTCAAGTCTTAAAACATAATCATTTGATACCCAAAGTAAATCATCATATATGGAAATAAAATAGTACATGTATATAATCCACAGTGTGTCAACAAGGTAGGTATCCTACCAACGTCCAAGTATTGTATCCATGCTGTTTTGTGATGTGAAGCACAACGATTTCGTCAAAACCAATCACACCCCCGTCCGCGAAATCTCTTTACCTTAAATGAATTCCATCATATACAATAATCAAATTCATTATCCAATTGATTTAAATCATTCCTTACCTACCTCTAGTTAAACTTAAACAATCTGGAAAATTGTATAAAAAAATTCACTTTAAAATTCATTCGATTACCCGTCCGTTGTCCATCCTGCGGATGATAGAAACCCGTCCGCGAACGGTAGAAACTCGTCCCGCGGACGGTAGAAACCTGTCCTACAGACAGTACAACCCGTCCACAAACAACACCTAGTTCACATCTGTTACCCGTTACCCATCACCCGTTACCCGTGACCCTCTACCCTCCACCCGCTACCCGGTACCCGGTACCCAGTACTCGTGACCCGTCCCACAGACAATGTAATCTGTCCGCAGACCACATCCTAACCCTGTCTATTACCCATCCTGCGGACAATAGAAACCCATCCGCGGACGATAGGAACCCGTCCCACGGATGATAGAACTCCGTCTGCAGACAGTGATATCCGTCCCATACAATCCCTTGTCTGCTACCCGTCCGCGGACGGTAGTACCCGTCCAGCAGACAGTGTACACCCGTGGACAATCCTCTTTTGTTTGATGTTTGGCTTGACCCTTCCTCTTGGAATTTATTTCCTTATTCTTTTAAAACACTTTTAACATCATCCATATAATTCATAAATGGATTTACTTTACTCATTAACCAAGGTTAAGATTCATTCAATCTTGTATCCTTATAATATGATTTTGCATTCAACCCTTTGGTTGTTTGTTTCCAACATACATCTATACCTTGAATGGATATCGAGTCGATGATCATTCAATGTTTTGACCATTCATTCCAACCATTCTTGGAATCCATGGATTCGGCCACCCATGACCAAGTCTATGAATTCCTTAATCACATCCCCATCTTAAAATAACCGTAGAACATACCTTTACCCGCGTCTCCTCCTTTCTTTCATTGTATCTTTGCTCCTTAGTCCTTCTCCTTCCTTAGTCCTTGTTCTTTCAACTTCTCCAAGTATAACCGTGTAGAGGTGGAGAGAGAGAGATTGGAAGAGAAGAAAACTCTATGTTTCTTAGGGATGCAATCGGCCAAGGATGTTGAGCGAGGGAGAGAGAGAGATGAGAGGAAGAAGATGGAAATCTTCTTGATCTAGGAAGAGTGGTCAGCCAAGGGGTGTGAAGTGCCCCTTGGTTGATGACTTTTATCCAACCCCCAAGTCATTTCCCCTCCTCCCTTTATGATTTGTTTCTCCCATGTGTCCCTTGATTTAATCAAGGAGACACATGGCTAAGGTCTTCCCATCCTTCCCAACGTTGGTGCCTTGGGCTTCCTCTCCCATGAGATGGAAACCCTCTATCTCCCCTTGACTCACTTGAGATGGAAGTCTCCCAAACTTCCATCTTGACGCATCCCCCAACTCAAGCATTATTGAACTCATCCATGAACTCTTAACTCAAGACTTGAATTTATTTTTTAATTAAATAATTCCTTAACTAAACTCACTTCATTTAACCCTTTTGAACTCACCCACGGTTGACCAAGTCAACCATGGCTTAGCTGACCATGTATGCTACCTTAACCATTTGCCACCTCACTTGATGAGGTGGATTTGGGTCCCACTTGGCCATGTCACTACATGCCACCTCATATACATGCCACCTCACTTTTTGAGGTGGATCCCATGCCTTGGATCTTAATTGGGTACATGACCCAATTCAATTAATCCTTTACCCATTTACTTTCCAAAATCCATTCCCCTTGACCCATTGGGTTTCAAATTGGGTAGTTAACCAATTTAATCACACTTACCCAATTATTTCCAACCTGAATTCTATCCTTGATCCATTGATCATAATTGGGTTATTGACCCAATTCTTACCCGCCTAAAGTCCATTCCATCCATAAATCTTAAATTCAACAAATTTAACAATTAAATGGACAAAATTCAATATATTTATGCATTGAAAAATCCTGGGTGTTACAACGGGAGTCCAAGATCCAAACAAACAACCACTAGCTCGGCCTCTAGACATTCCACGCAGTCCTAAGTCCGAAACGGACCTAACCAACAACTCGAACACACCAAGCCCAACAACCTCACGTGGAATTCCATCAGCCATCTACAGAGTAAACTAACCGGTCTCACTCGGTAGACGCCCATAGATCTCCAATGAATCTATATCCATACCAAAATAGCCACAAACGAGGCCCACACACGGTGGCCTCGTACACTAAACACGAGCCCCTACTAGTCCATGGGATGAACCCCTGACGCAACATCCTCTCAACACTGGGTTGTAAAACAACCCACTTCAATCACACGTCGCAAAACAATCCCACGAGGCGTGCAACATCATAATTCCCTCACATACTAAAACACAAACGATCTCGCTGCCAATGCTTAGGCGGCCGCAAGGGCTCCCACCCTTTTGGCAACCGGGAAATAACAACGATAACACCCAAAGATAGTGTGAAGCCCCTGTGACTGTAATAGCCCGAATTTTTAATTCAATAATATATTGGCTATTGTTTGTTTTATTGTGAAAAATTAAGAATTATAGATGAAATGGATGTTAGATGGATCAAAGTTGGGGCAATAGCCTAAGTATGGTCCAATGGACCATGGATTGGATTATTTCCAATTAATTGGGTCAATGATGGTCAATTGGGTCAAATGCCGAATTGGGACCCAATGGGTCAAGATGGATTGAGCATTAGGGTAATTGGGTAAGAAATGGATTTAATTGGATCATGGACCCAATTGTGATCAAAGGCATGGGGTCCACCTCATCAAGTGAGGTGATAAGTGTAGGAGTGGAAATCCAAGTGGCATAGCCAAGTGGGACCCAACTCCACCTCATCAAGTGAGGTGGCGTGTGGGCTAAGGTACAAGTGGGGCCGGCCACCATGGTCAACCATGGGTGAGTCGAAGATAAATTAAAAAAGATTAAATGTAGTAAGTGGAATTAAATTATTTAATGACCTAAGTTAGATATAAATTCAAGTGATTGAGTTGGGAAATGAGTTGCATTTAAATGGAGTGAGTCAAGTGGGGAGTGAGTCACATAAAAGACCAAAGATGGAGTGAGTCAAGAGGGTGGTTTCATCTCATGGAAACCACTCCATCAAAACCGTTGGGGGTGGTGTGTGCCATGTGGAGGGCATGCACCCCCTTGGCTACACAAGGATGCTTAGGTGGAGACCATACATTGGCCAAAGGGGAGGTGGTGGTTTCATCTCATGGAAACCACCAAACCACCAAGGGAAACAAGCAAACCAAAACCATTGGGATTAAAGGTGGTATGCCATGTGGAGGGCATGCTTCCCCCTTGGTTAGACCAAGAGCTTAGGTGGAAGGCATACATTGGCCAAAAAAGAGGTGGTGGTTTCATCTCATGGAAACCACCAAACCACAAAGGAAACAACTAAGGAAAAACCGTTGGACATGGGGGTGGTGTGTGCCATGTGGAGGGCATGCTCCCCCCTTGGCTAGACAAGAAGCTTAAAAATGAGGACATGCAAGACCATGCATTGGGCAAAAGAGAGGTGGTGGTTTCATCTCATGGAAACCACCAAACCACCCATGAAACCAAGCCAAAACCGTTGGGGAGGAGATTGGTGTGTGCCATGTGGAGGGCATGCACCCTCTTGTTTGGTCAAAGAGCCCATGGGGAAGACTCCACATTGATGAGGGTGGAGTCTAACCCAAGCAAACCCTAGACAAGAGGGAAAAGAGGCTTTTGAATCTCATTCATCTCATCTCACTCTCTCCCTCTCTCCCTCAAGGCCGACCCTCACTCTAAGAGAAAGAAGAAAAAGACTTAGAGAAATTTGGATCTCAAGCTCCTCTCCCTTCCACTCAAGGCCGACCTTCTCATTGAACAAGGAAAGACTAAGGGTTTCCATTCTCTCATCCTCTCCCTCTCTCAAACATTCACCAAGGCCGAACCATCTTCTTGGGGGTTTCATCTTAGACCCTCTCCCTCTCAAGGCCGAAGATCAAGAAGGAAGGAAGAAGAGGCTAAGGAAGGAGAAGATCGGAGGAGTAAGAAGGAGAGAAAGAAAATCGAAGGAGTCGCGGAATCGGTTAATACTTGATATGTTTTTATTAAGTAAGAAAAATGGTTAAAGGAACCTCCCATTTTTGGATTGGAGAGTTGGCCAAAATATTATGGGCCATGGATTTAAAGATCCATCCAAGGAATGGGATGGATTGAACAAAGGAAGGGTGATTAGGGTTACCCATATGATTAATGGATTACTAAGGACACTGTAAATATGGCATATGTATGCATGCATGACTTAAGCATGAAAAAGGGTCAAGCTTCATGGTTCGGCCCTTGCATGGCCGAACCCTAATTGTTATGGATATATGGAAAGGACCTCATGCATGTCTAAGATAAGGTATATGATCAAAATCATGGTTTGGCCCTTGCATGGCCAAACCCTAGATTTCTATGTATATGGATCATGAGAACTAAAAAGGATTTGGATGAGGTTCGGCCATAATGTATAGCCGAACCCCATCAAAGGATATAGACATGGTTATGTGATTTTAAGTGAAGATGATGAACCATAGGGTTCGGCCATGGTGTATGGCCGAACCCCATGGAGGTATATTAATGATTTTTAATGGGTTTTATAGGATGAAAATCATAGATGTATGTTAAGGATTTTAAAGGGTTTTAAAGGAGGGAAATAATGGAGGAATGTTAATCATTTTAAATGGTCTAAAATGTTGTAATGTTGAAGAACCATGGACCATGGGTTCGGCCATGTTGTATGGCCGAACCCCATGGAGACATGTTGATGGACTTTAGGATTGTAAAATGATGTCCTAAGTGTATGATTAAACAACCAACACCCCCCCCCCCCCCCCCCCCCCCCCCCTACACACATGAAGGGACTTTGTTTATGGGTTTAAATGTTGTAAATGATTTAGAGGGGGATAGAAATGAGACACCATGGGTTCGGCCATGTTGTATGGCCGAACCCCATGAACCATTTTATGGACATTATGGACCTATGCATGCATGTTTAAATGAATGGATTATCAAGCTAAGGAATGGAAGAATTTGTTAGGGATTTATGTCATGATTTATGAATCATTTATGGATCTATGTTTATGGATCATTTGTGGATCCATGCATGTAATGTTTACCTATAGATCTATGTTTTGGACCTAAGTTATGGGTGAATGAATTAGGTGACCAGCTATGGAAGGAAATAATGGCAAAGATGTCAAAATGGTTAAAATGAAAGACCATGGGTTCGGCCATGGTGTATGGCCGAACCCCATGGAGAATGTTTTTGGGGACTTAGGGTTTTATTAATGGTAAATGATGAACTTATGTGTGTTTGGATTAATGAATCAAAGGATGGCATGATCTTGGACCCATATGATTAAAATGATCTAAGGATTAAAAAGGGACCCAAAACCAAGTGAGTGAGGTTCTTCCATGTTGTATGGCCGAACCCCACTAAGGCATGTTTGTGGGCTTGAACATGGTTGGAAATCAAAGGGAACATTGGTTCGATTTGTTGATGTGCATTATCCATCAAGAGGGACACTATGTGATTTTGATACCTTAATGAGGGTTTTCCATCAAGAGGGATATTATGTGATTGTGGTTGTAACCGGAGTCCACGCTCCGTCGGGGCGACCGATAAACAAACGTGGGGATACCTTGATGTGCATTATCCATCAAGAGGGACACTGTGATTTTGATACCTTGATGAGGGTTTTCCATCAAGAGGGATATTATGTGATGATGATATGGATGATGGGTGGGACTCATGGCATATGACACCCATGGCATGGCATTTACTTGCATGGTTTTGATATTAATCATATCTATGTGTTTTTGTTATACTAATCCATGTGTTGACCCTACTCGGAGTACCTACTGGGCGCGTTGTCTAACGCCCTACTTCTACCTTAGAAGATATCGCAGGAAATGGAGGAAGTGAAGGACGTGATCGGAGCCAAGCTTAGGAGCTTGGAGGAGCTAGATTGATTTATTTAAGTTTTATTTATGGGAATGTAATTTGAGTAATTAGCTCGTTAGACTGTAATAATTTAGACTTCTTACTATGGTTTGGACTTTACTTTTGGACATTCTAAATTAAGGTTTTTTATTAATTAAGTGATGTACTTCCTTGCTATTTAATAATTGGTAGGATAGACTCTATTATAATTCCGCATTAAGTTTACATTCCGCAAGCTTAACTTATTACGTGTGAACCGTTCTCGTGGACTTAGTTTCACGCACACGTAGGGGTGGGCAGTTAAGGGCCGGGCTTTAGAAGCTCAGACTTAGCTCGCGTCATGACGTCCCACTCTCTTGTCACTCTCTTATTTCAAAAAAAAAAATATATATATATATATATATATTCTGATTTTTGGCGTAGTGAAAAAAGGCGAGGTGTTAAAGTGACTCCATCACGGAACTCAAGCTACTCTGAAAATACAACTGACGCGCCTCCAAGGTGATGACTCCTCCTAACGGGGGTCCTACAGAGGAACACCTTTAATTACTCTTGGGAATCAGACCAACATGACTCCAAACCTAGAGATCCATATCCCACATCTCCCATGGCCATGCCACGGTGCTCCACCCACTCAAATGAGTGATCTATCTCACCATTGACAAACCCACGAATCAAACGCTGGGAAGTCTCAAACCGAGCGAGAATCCGCTACAAGACAAGTCTCAAGTATGCTAGCCAAAAATAAACGCACCAGTTACACCACATAAACCTAGGGTGTCTACGCACTACCCCATAACCCGGTTCCATCTATCCTATCAAACAGGGGATGAATCTATCTATTCAACATCACATCTATCTCTAACCCATGCACAGTCCGAGAGTTGAACTATGCTCTGATACCAACTGTAACGTCCCGTCCCACTACGGGCGCGTTATTTCCAAAATAACTCAAAACATCAAATGGGATAGCTACCTCCCGCTTAACAATCACAAGTCTATAATGCTAATAGACATAACAAACAACAACCATAAGCTAAACAAATATGGTTATACAGTCATCCGACCAAACACATGATAATGAGTCCATACAAACTAAAATTTCTCAAATTGAAAACATAAGCATGAACAAGAATGCCTAATTTCTAATGCTCCTCCCCTCGTGCTTGCTCAAGGAGCCCGCCTCACTCCTCCGCGATAGGGGTACATGAAAGGTAAGGTGTGAGCAAATCAGCCCAGTGAAGGGATAAAACAAGTGCATGCCAAAACAGTGATAAGTCTCCTCACAGTGTGCAGAGCCGAAAATCGAAACAAGTAAGTGGCCTGATGGGTTGAAGGGAGCTCGATCTGTTGAAACAAGAAGGAAGAATAAGTAAGTAAGGTAAAATGGGTCAAAACAAGATCAGGGCTGTAAAACGGGTTAAACTGGGTTGGGCCTGAAAACAGGCTCTGAAAAAAAGGTCGGGCAGAAACCAACAAGGCTCGAGATGGGTCTGGGCCTGGACGGGTTTAGGCCAAAACCAACTGAGCCAGGCCATGGCCTGGCAGCTAGGTCGAGCACAACCCAAGCCAGGACTTGGCTTAACTGAAAGGCCTCAACTGCGTCAACTCGGTCCCCGCTGAGTCAGAAAAAAGAGGAAAGGAAAGGAAATCTAGGAAAAATCAAGCAAAACCCTTGAAAATCATGTAAAATGAGGAAAATCGAGGGAAAACTACAGCAACCGATGAAAATCGATGAAAACCAAGAAGTATAAATCGAATAAGGGAAAGGGAAGGATGGGGGTACCTGGAATCAGCTACGTTGGCGGCAGAGGTGACGACTGGGAGCGAAGAAGGGGTGAAATTAGGCGGAAACTCCACTGCAAAGGCATGGAGGAAGGGAACACGGCGATAGGGCTCGACCAAGGCACAGTCAAAAGTAGAGTGTATGCCGAGTAAGGGAAGAAGAAGAAGATGGAAGATTAGAAGAAGTCTGAGAGAGAAGGAAATCGAGAAAAAAATAAGAGGGAGGGTTACAGAGAGAGAGATTCGCAGTTGAGGAGCGCGATTGGCAGCGGCGACACTGTAGCACATGCGGCTACAGTGTCGAGAGAAGGGGGTTCTTTAAGGGTTAGGATTTGGGGAATTAGGGTTTTAGTCTCTCTTTTTTTTTTTGAAATAAATTAAAAACCAAGGTTTTTGAAATTATTTTTTTCAAAAGAAAATAAAATACAATGAAACAAAAAACCCAAAAAAACTCTCAAGTGTCGAACATCAAGTGGAAAAATGTGTGATTTTCAATAATTTTTTTTATGACAGTTTACATAATAATTATAAAATTACCAAAAAAGCCCTTCAAGTTCTCAAATTCGAAGACAGGCAAACTAGGGTCCACCATGGAGCCCACACTCTCCTCACTGCCATTACGATCCCGAAAACAACTCGAAGATACAAAAATCTCCTCAAAATCGGGAAAACTCGGAACGGGTCATTACATACCGTGAACACAGAGTCATACACACCCTAAATCATTTTTCATATGATGTATACAAACGTTAATATTCAGCAATATTCACAATAGGTCACCGTGGCTTATCTTCCACTGACCAAAATCAACAATACACACTTGGCTTCCACAAAGCCCTATCAACCATCATAAATATCATACATGTTGTATAAAAACAGTCATCATACGCTTTATCCACAAAGACCGTATCTATAGGATCCTAAAATATCACTCGACCCATTAATACACAAGATGAGCTACTTACTTTATTCTTAGCTCAATTAATACAACCAATACTTAGATTTCCCACATGAACCTAATCATATCCTAGCATAGAGTAAATCATATTATGCTTTACACAACTCTACGGGGCCAATCATTTAAGCTGTGTAATCAAACAACATGCATTATTCATAATTGGAAATACATAATTCATGCATCATTCACACAATTAATCACATAACATTTGTGAAGGGTATTCAATCAAGTTGACGTGTCCGACCCAGTTCTTGGGGGCAAATAATTTTCAACATAAAATATTCCAGAACCTTTGTCAATCAGGATCATACCCACGTCGTTCCACGTATACCCAATTCACATATAAAAATACTTACACATTTTCGTCAGGTATTTAAAGAAAATAATTTTACATACAGTGTAATCTCAAACATATGAATAACAAGCAATAAACTTCGATAAAATCTCCATATGTTAGTGCCCCGGCTTTCTGAGTCCCTAAATTTGTCAATTCCATGACTCGAGAAGAAGCACTTGCTAGAAGCTTGAAGACTCAAGGTGATTAAGAAAGAATATCATGCTCTACCGAATTGAAGCTCATCGTTATGGCAATCACAAAAAACAGGTATGTGACCATAGATGACTTTAGGTGGAACCCACACCTTAAAGACGACCATCCCTAAACTTAGTTGCAAATGTTGGTAATGGACATAATAAGCCTAGAAAGGAAGCTTGACAATGAATTGGAAGCAAACTTAAAAATATGAATTAAGTTCATTGTCAGCTCGACCAGTCATTCTCACCGACCCCTCGGTAGAGACAAGATCGAACCATCGTGGTCTTGGACTGGTCGGCCAGATTGACAGAGGTTCTAGGTCATAGAACTGTCATTCTAGGTAAACCTCTGATCGAGAGTCTCGCATGCACCGACTCCTCGGTGATGAACCTAACGACCCCTCGTGGTCAACGACTCGTCAATGAAAAGCTTCTGAGTTCTGGACATTGAACTCAATTGGGCTCTCGAGAAAAAAGACATCGCAGTATTTCAAGACCAATCAAGAGTACCAGGACCGACCACTCGGGAAAAGATGACAGGTCGTTTTGGGCAGGACAAGTATCGGGACATGAAACTCTATTTGCATGGTGTTGTCCTAGATCGTAACCCTCGTATAGACCGACCTCTCGATGCCATGACTGTCGACCCATCGGCGACACAGACATGTCGGCCGGGTATAAATTATGCTGTTTTGAGTGCATTTAATGCGCAAAGGTCGGGTGGTTGAAAGATAATATTCTTAGTCACCGATCCCTCGATGCGCCCGATCTGTCAATACATGACAGTTTCTAAAACAGGTTGCCTTCTCTATAAATACCAATTCTTGTGCAACCATTTCACATCCATTGGCAAATCCGTTGGACTCTCATCATTATCAGTGAGCTTAAATAAGGGCCAACAAAAGGATCACTTGTAACACTTCGGAATTCCATGTTATCAATATTTACGAAATTTGCCATTTTAATTGTGAATTAATGGATATGAACCTTAGATGGGTAAGGTGTTGGGTCAATGGCCCAATTAGGACCCAACGGTTATGGTATAAGGTTCAATTTAAAGTAAATAGGTAAGGCGCATTTAATTGGGTCAATGTTGCTATTTGGGTCAAAATGCCCAATTGGGACCCAATGGGTCGTGGTTGACTTGGTTGACCACCAAGTGAGTTCAAGCCTAATTAAATGGGGCTGAATTAAAATGGGAATGCAATCAAGTGAGTGAGTTGATTCTGAAGTGATGAGTTAAGTGAGTTGAGTTGATTTGAATTAAATTATATGAGTTAGGTGAGTTGGAATTGGAGTTTCATCTCATGGATGAAACTCCCATATGGAGAGATAATGGAGGTGGACGGTTACACATTTCGAATTCAAACAAGGCACACGTTGGAGCCTTGGAGTTTCATCTCATGGATGACACTCCCACATGGAGAGATAATGGAGGTGGACGGTTACACATTTCAAATTCAAACAAGGCACACGTTGGAGCCTTGGAGTTTCATCTCATGGATGAAACTCCCACATGGAGAGATAATGGAGGTGGACGGTTACACATTTAAGATTCAAACAAGGCACACGTTGGAGCCTTGGAGTTTCATCTCATGGATGACACTCCCACATGGAGAGATAAAGGAGGTGGACGGTTACACATTTCAAATTCAAACAAGGCACACGTTGGAGCCTTGGAGTTTCATCTCATGGATGACACTCCCACATGGAGAGATAAAGGAAGTGGACGGTTACACATTTCAAATTCAAACAAGGCACACGTTGGAGCCTTGGAGTTTCATCTCAAGGATGAAACTCCCACATGGAGAGATAATGGAGGTGGATGGTTACACATTTCAAATTCGAACAAAGCACACGTTGGAGCCTTGACGGTTACACATTTCAAATTCAAACAAGGCACGCATTGGAGCCTTGGAGTTTCATCTCATGGATGAAACTCCCACATGGAGAGATAATGGAGGTGGACGGTTACACATTTCAAATTCAAACCCTCTCTTGGCCGATCACTCCTCAAGACCAAAGACATAGAGTTTCATCTCAAAGTTCTATCATTCTCACTCAAGGCCGAATTCTATCTCTCCCTCTCAAGTTTCAATCTCGGCCAAAGAAGCAAGAAGGAAGGAGGACGAGGAGAAGGAAGGAAAGGATCGGAAGAATAAGTCGGAACAAAGGAAAACCGAAGGAGTCGCGGAACTGGTAGGTATTTTGATATATTTGGTTTAAAGTAAAGAACCATAGGGTTCGGCCATGGTGTATGGCCGAACCCCATGGAAGAAAATTGGGGGATGATTATAGTATCTTAATGGAAAGGAGGAACCATAGGGTTCGGCCATGCACCATGGCCGAACCCCATGGAAGAACATTGGTTATATTTTAATGGATCTTGAGGGATAAAAATCATGGACATATGGGTATGAGTTTAAAAGGTTTTTAAAGGGTTTAAATGGATGTGTGTATGAGAACCATCAAAGGACTAAATCTTAGTTATATGATTTTTAAAAGAAATTAAGGAACCATAGGGTTCGGCCATGGTGTATGGCCGAACCCCATAAACCCTCTTAAATGGGTCATTTGTGGTTCTATGTATGTGTAAAGGAAGGGATTATCAAAACAAGGAATAAAGGGAATTATTGGGGCTTTATGTTATGATTTATGAATCACTTATGAATCTAGGTTATGGATCAATTTTGGACCTAAGCATGAAGTGATGGGAATAATGGCAAATGTGTAAATAAGGAGGAAAATGATAGATCATGGGTTCGGCCATGGTGTATGGCCGAACCACATGAGGAATGTGTTTGGTGGACTTAGATGATTATTAATGTTAAATAATTGTTGCATAAGTGATGAGATTAGTGAATCAAAGGATGAATGGTCTTGGACTTAATTAAAAGAGCAAAGGCCTTGGAAAAGGGACTAAAATCAAATTAGTGAGGTTCGGCCATGTTGTATGGCCGAACCCCACTAAGGTGTATTTGGTGGACTTAGGGTTTTTAAAGTGGTCTACTTGTATATGATTAGTTAAATCAAAGGAAGGACAAATTCAAGTGGGTTAGGTTCGGCCATGTTGTATGGTCGAACCCCACAAGGTTGTGTTTATGGACTTAGACCTAATGTTAAATCAAATGAAATATGGGATTGACTTGTTGATATGTAACAAGGTGACGGGACCTCATAAACGGTGCGCGATCGTGAGCGGTTGCCGGTTTAAGAAGCAAGGACACTTTAGTGGTCTTTGGTAGGATTCTACCTTTTTGAAAACATGGTTTATGTAATATAGTTTATTTGGTTTATTTTGATGAGTTATGTCGTAAAAAGATGATGGATACAGAGTATCGAAGGGCACGTAAGTTTGAGCGGGGCCTTCGGCCAAGCATTAGGGCCAAGGTAACCATATTCAAGGCAGCTACATTGGCAGAGGTGGTCAACAGGGCCACTATAGCAGAGCAAGAGATGGCTGAGTTAGTGCATTTTGATAACCGCAGAACTCAGAGTGGGAGGGGTACATTTTAGCCCAACAAGAAGTTCCGACCGAACTTTAGCAGACCCTCACCATCCACTGGGTCAACAAGGGGCTTTCGTCCCAATCATCCCTCCCCATCTGCCTCAGTCACTCAGGCTCCCAGAGAGGTGAACAATTGCTTCCATTGTGATCAGCCGGGCCATTTTAAGAGGGAATGCCCACAACTCAACAAACCTTCTTATTCCAGAGGTTCATTTCGCCCACCAGCTAGGCCAGCTAATTCACGAGGAGGCAGGACGTATAATCAGGCGGGATGGATGCCTAACCCTACAGGATATGGATGATTGTTAACCTTAGCCCCTCCAGCAGCAGTAGATCACTCTGTGATTCAAGGTATGACTGTAGTCAATAGTTCCTACGCCTTTGCTTTATTTGATTCTGGAGCATCCAACTCTTTCATATCTGATGCATTCATATCCGTAACTGGAACTTTAGTACAAAAATTGTCCACATCACTCACCATTGTATCCCCCGTCGGAGATACGTCATTGGGGCTTATATCCACAACAGTGAATACTGAACTCGCTGGAATCAGATTTAAGTTCAACTATTTGGTACTCGATATGACTGAGTATGATATTATATTCGGCATGGACTGGTTGGCTAGCTTTCAGGCCAACATTGATTGCTATCGCCGCAGGGTGACATTTTGGTCACCCAAAGGAAAACAACATGTGGTGCGTACTGACAAACAAAGCAGACTGCATGAAGGGTTGAATCATCTGGTATTGAACAGTATCAGAATCAACAAGGCACCGGTGGCTGAACTTCCAGCAATAGTAAAGGACTATGCTGATGTATTTCCAAAAGAACTCCCTAGCTTGCCTCCCATGAGCGAGATTAATTTTGAAATCAAGTTGTATCCTGGCACTTCACTTGTGTCATTACCACACTACCGGATGGCACCTGCAGAGATGTCCGAGCTAAAGAAACAGATTGATGAACTGCTCAGACTGGGTTGCATCCCGAACAACACATCATCTTGGGGAGCTCCGGTGTTGTTTGTGAAGAAGATGGACGGTACACTCCATATGTGTGTGGATTACCGAAAACTATACCAGGTGACAGTCAGAAACAAGTATCCTCTACCCAGGATCGATGATCTATTTGATCAACTTAGAGGTTCTAGCCATTTCTCTAAGATTGATTTGATGTCCGGATACCACCAAATCCGAGTTAGGGAGGAAGACATAAAGAAGACAGCCTTCAGAACGCGGTATGGATTGTATGAGTTTGTAGTCATGCCGTTTGGACTCACCAATGCACCGGCTATGTTCATGGATCTAATGAACAGGATTTTTCGTCCTTACTTGGACCAATTTGTCATTGTATTTATTGATGACATTTCGATTTATTCCAAAACTCAGGAAGAACATGTTGAGCACCTGAGGATAGTTCTGGACACTTTGAGGAAGAACAAGTTATATGCCAAAGCCAGCAAGTGTGAATTCTGGCTACCCAAGGTTAACTTCTTGGAACATGTCATATCAGTAGAAGGTATAGCCGTGGATCTGGCTAAAGTGGCAGCAGTGAGAGAATGGAAAGCGCCAAAGAATGTAACTGAGATCCGTAGCTTCTTGGGATTGGTTGGTTACTATAGGAAGTTTATCATGGACTTCTCCAAGATAGCATCTCCACTTACCCAACTCACTCAGAAAGGAGTCAAATTTGAGTGGTCAGATGTGTGCAACCGGAGATTTGAAGATCTGAAAGATAGACTTACAACGGCGCCTATTTTGATTTTGCCAGAAAGAGGCAAGGGTTATGAGGTACAATGCGATGCTTTAGGAGAGGGACTTGGGTGTGTCCTCAGTCAAATTCATCGTGTGGTGGCTTATGGTTCAAGACAATTGAAAATACATGAACGCCTCTATCCTACGCATGATCTTGAACTACCCGCAGTGGTCTTCGCTCTCAAAAGCTGGAGACACTATTTATATGGCGAGAAATTTGAAGTGTTTTCAGATCATAAAAGCTTGAAGTACTTGTTTGATTAGAAAAAACTCAACCTGAGGCAGCGCAAATGGATGGAATATCTGCAGGATTATGAGTTTGCACTTCATTATCACCCTGGAAAGGTGAATAAGGATAGAATGCCGTCAGCCGCATATCACATGCATCAGTGGCATGTTTGATCAGGACAGAATGGGAGATGTTGAATACCATACGAGAGTTCAATTTATATATCAATAACCATGGGAGTATGTACAATTTGATCATACGGTCTAACATGGTTACCAAGATTGAACAAGAACAGCGGGTAGACCCGGAAATGGAGGAGATATGGGCCAAGATGTCTACTGGTGAAGTCATACCGGAATGGGAGTTACGACCAGGACAGGGTCTTGTATTCCGAGGAAGGATATATGTGCCTAAGAACTGCAGAAGAGAATTACTGATTGAGGCACATCAGACCAAACTCTCTATTCATCCGGGCAGCACCAAGATGTATCACGACCTGAAGAGACATTACTGGTGGCACGGACTCAAAAAAGATGTGACAAAATTTGTGGCTTATTGCTTAACCTGTCAGCAGGTTAAGACGGAATATCAGAAACCACTAGGGTTACTCAAACCTCCACCAGTGCCGGAATGGAAATGGGAGCACATCTCCATGGATTTTGTGACAGGGTTGCCAAGGTCTTCAAAGGGCAATGATGCAATATGGGTCGTGGTAGACCGACTGACCAAGTCTGCACATTTTCTTCCCATTAAGATGACAGACTCATCTGAGACTTTCGGTCGGTGGTATATCAAGGATATCATCCGATTACATGGTATTCCCCGGACTATAGTGTCCGACAGATATGACTGATTCACCGGCAAAGTATGGCAGAGTATGCAATCGGCCATAGGAACAGATCTACTGACTGCTACAACATTCCATCCTCAGACTGATGGGCAGTCTGAGAGGACAATACAAACATTGGAGGATATGCTGAGAGCATGCATTCTAGATTTCAAGGGTGGATGGGAGGATCACTTGCCGTTGGTAGAATTCTCATACAACAACAGTTATCAGGCAAGCCTCCAGATGGCTCCATTTGAGGCTTTATATGGTAGACCATGTAGATCACCCATGTGTTGAACAGAGGCCAGTGAACCTGCACTGATTGGACCTGAGTTGGTTGCAGAGACTACAGCACAGATATAGGTGATACGGCAGCATCTATTGGCTGCGCAAAGTCGTCAGAAGCACTATGCTAAGAAGAGGAGGAGGTTCCTTGAATTTGAAGTGGGGGACATGGTGTTCTTGAAAGACTCGCCACGAAAGGGACACATGAGATTTGGAAAGAAGGGGAAACTATTGCCAAGATATGTGGGACCGTTTTCAATCATAAGAAGGATGGGGGATGTGGCTTATCAATTGGCACTCCCTTCACAGTTGGCATCTTCGCACGATATGTTCCATATATCGATGTTGAGGAAGTACAATCCTGATCCCTCTCATGTACTGAACATAAAAGACATAGATGTCCAAAGCGACGTGACATACATCGAAAAGCTTGTCTAAGTGGTGGACACAGAACAAAGGGTATTACGGAACCGAGCGATCCAGTTTATTAAGGTGGTATGGGATCGACACGGTAATGAGAAAGCCACATGGGAACTGGAGTCAGAAATGAGAATAGCTCATCCTGAGCTATTTATGTAAACGTTTGAAACCCTCATTCGCTCAATTTTCGGGACGAAAAATTTAAAAAGAGGGTTGTATTGTAACACTTCGGAATTCCATGTTATCAATATTTACGTAATTTGCCATTTTAATTGTGAATTGAGGGTTATGAACCTTAGATGGGTAAGGTGTTAGGTCAATGGCCCAATTAGGACCCAACGGTTATGGTATAAGGTTCAATTTAAAGTAAATGGGTAAGGCGCATTTAATTGGGTCAATGTTGCTATTTGGGTCAAAATGCCCAATTGGGACCCAATGGGTCGTGGTTGACTTGGTTGACCACCAAGTGAGTTCAAGCCTAATTAAATGGGGCTGAATTAAAATGGGAATGAAATCAAGTGAGTGAGTTGATCCTGAAGTGATGAGTTAAATGAGTTGAGTTGATTTGAATTAAATTATATGAGTTAGGTGAGTTGGAATTGGAGTTTCATCTCATGGATGAAACTCCCACATGGAGAGATAATGGAGGTGGACGGTTACACATTTAAGATTCAAACAAGGCACACGTTGGAGCCTTGGAGTTTCATCTCATGGATGACACTCCCACATGGAGAGATAAAGGAGGTGGACGGTTACACATTTCAAATTCAAACAAGGCACACGTTGGAGCCTTGGAGTTTCATCTCATGGATGAAACTCCCACATGGAGAGATAATGGAGGTGGATGGTTACACATTTCAAATTCAAACAAAGCACACGTTGGAGCCTTGACGGTTACACATTTCAAATTCAAACAAGGCACGCATTGGAGCCTTGGAGTTTCATCTCATGGATGAAACTCCCACATGGAGAGATAATGGAGGTGGACGGTTACACATTTCAAATTCAAACCCTCTCTTGGCCGATCACTCCTCAAGACCAAAGACATAGAGTTTCATCTCAAAGTTCTATCATTCTCACTCAAGGCCGAATTCTATCTCTCCCTCTCAAGTTTCATTCTCGGCCAAAGAAGTAAAAAGGAAGGAGGAAGAGGCTAAGGAAGGAAAGGATCGGAAAAATAAGTCAGAGCGAAGAAAAACGGGAGGAGTCGCGGAACCGGTAGGTATTTTGATATATTTGGTTTAAAGTAAAGAACCATAGGGTTCGGCCATGGTGTATGGCCGAACCCCATAGAAGAAAATTGGGGGATGATTATAGTATCTTAATGGAAAGGAGGAACCATAGGGTTCGGCCATGCACCATGGCCGAACCCCATGGAAGAACATTGGTTATATTTTAATGGATCTTGAGGGATAAAAATCATGGACATATGGGTATGAGTTTAAAAGGTTTTTAAAGGGTTTAAATGGATGTGTGTATGAGAACCATCAAAGGACTAAATCTTAGTTATATGATTTTTAAAAGAAATTAAGGAACCATAGGGTTCGGCCATGTTACATAGCCGAACCCCATGAAAGTGTGTTAGTAATGGTTTATGGACTTAAGTATTTTTAGATCATGGTAAATGATGATAAAAAAACGGATGAATCTAAACCTCATGGAGGGACCTTGGTTTATGGACTTAAAAATGGTAATGGATTCAATGGAGAAATTGGAATTTAGACATCATAGGGTTCGGCCATGGTGTATGGCCGAACCCCATGAACCCTCTTAAATGGGTCATTTGTGGTTCTATGTATGTGTAAAGGAAGGGATTATCAAAACAAGGAATAAAGGGAATTATTGGGGCTTTATGTTATGATTTATGAATCACTTATGAATCTAGGTTATGGATCAATTTTGGACCTAAGCATGAAGTGATGGGAATAATGGCAAATGTGTAAATAAGGAGGAAAATGATAGATCATGGGTTTGGCCATGGTGTATGGCCGAACCACATGAGGAATGTGTTTGGTGGACTTAGATGATTATTAATGTTAAATAATTGTTGCATAGGTGATGAGATTAGTGAATCAAAGGATGAATGGTCTTGGACTTAATTAAAAGAGCAAAGGCCTTGGAAAAGGGACTAAAATCAAATTGGTGAGGTTCGGCCATGTTGTATGGCCGAACCCCACTAAGGTGTATTTGGTGGACTTAGGGTTTTTAAAGTGGTCTACTTGTATATGATTAGTTAAATCAAAGGAAGGACAAATTCAAGTGGGTTAGGTTCGGCCATGTTGTATGGTCGAACCCCACAAGGTTGTGTTTATGGACTCAGACCTAATGTTAAATCAAATGAAATATGGGATTGACTTGTTGATATGTAACAAGGTGACGGGACCTCATAAATGGTGCGCGATCGTGAGCGGTTGCCGGTTTAAGAAGCAATGACACTTTAGTGGTCTTTAGTAGGATTCTACCTCTTTGAAACCATGGGTTATGTATGATGGTTTTTATCTTATTTTGATGAATTTATGTTGTAAATGATATTGTTCAAATGTGAGTTTTAATGCTATGTTTATAATATAAAATAGCATGTGTTTCATTAGTATCTCATGCATAGCATGGGGTGGAGGATTGGTAACCGGAGGGACCACACTCCGTCGGGGCGTCCGAAAAACCACTGTGGGGATACCTTGATGTGCATTTCCCATCAAGAAGAAACCTGAGGGGCCACACTCCGTCGGAGTGTCCGAAAGACCAATGTGGGGGTACCTTGATGATGAGAATCCCATCAAGAGGTTATATGTACTTGTGATGGGTGGGACTCATTGCATTTGACATCATGACATGGCATTATTTTATATAGTTTTGACATTATGTTATTATATATGATTTGTACTAACCATGTGTAGACCCTAAATGGAATACCTACTGGGCGCGTTGTTATAACGCCCTACTTCTACCCTAGTGGATGACACAGGAAAGGAAAGGGACGATGAACGTGATCAGAGCCAAGCATAAGAGCTTGGATGTGTCATTGGTTTATATTATGTTTAAGTTACTCATGGACTTGTAATTTGAGTAGCTAGATTTCGGGCATGTAATAACTTAGATAATTTTGCTATGGTTTGAATGGTTTGTTGGATATTTAAGTTAAGTTTAATTATGGTTAAAGACTTGAAGTACTTTGTTATCTAAAAAGGAATAGATCTAGGTTCTATTATAATCCGCAGTTTATGAAATAATCCTCATGTTTATATTATTATGTGTGACCCGTACTCATGGACTTAGTCCATGCACACATAGCATTTGCCAGTTAAGGATCGGACTTTAGAAGTTTGGACTTACCTCGCGTCGTGACGTCCCGCTCTCTATCACTCTTTAAAAAAAAATAGACTCTGATTTTTCGGAAAGAGAGTGAAAAAGGGCGGGGCGTTACATCACTCTCTCTCTTGTGCTTACACTTGGGAAATCTAATACAATTAATCATTGTGATTGAGGTTGTGAAAAGAAAGAGAGGGGAAAGGATATACACCTAGGATAGATATTGGTAGAACCAATATCCTAGTCATCCTGAGACTATGATTGTTCAACGAAGGCTATGAGGCAGAACCTAACTCGGGCACACATTGGGTGGATCTTTGAGAAGCACACATCATCGAGAAAGAGCTACAAAGGCAAGTGCTTCTTGGTTTTAATTTTGTTGTTAAAACGTTTGTCCTGTGAAAGTGGATTAAGGAGGTTAGACTCCGGAACCATTATAAAAAATTTAGAGCGTAGTCTCTAGCACACGTGGTGAGTGGAATTCCCAGCCAATTCAAATAAGTGGAATTCCTATTTTACATGCGGTGGGTGAAATTCCCAACCGATTGAGTTAGGTGGAATTCATATTCTAATTGTGAGGGTGTAAGTCATCATTTATTGGATTTGGGGATAGCTCAAGGTTGAGCTAGTCCTAACAGTGGATGTAGGTTGGATAATCGAACCACTATATATCTTGTGTCTTTGTGCTTGTGGTGTTAGAGCTAATTTATTATGTTGATTGATAATCACTATTGCTAATACACAAATACTTGATTGCAATATCCGCAGCATAAAATCTAATCAATCAAGAAATTTTAAAAGGGCCAACGATTTTGGGATTCACCTATTCACCCCCCCCCCCTCCTCCCCTGTCGCTCTCTCTCTCTCTCAAGGGTCAATCTTGTTCTAGCACCAAGGGAGAACTTTCACCATATATTTACGATAAAAACAAAATTGAATATCAATGAGGTTCGTACTCCCTACCTCAAAGCTGATGAAATTGATACCATCTGGGAGAGTTTTGGCAGAGTTTCGACTCTTTCGAAAATTTCACCAAAACTTACTTTTGCAGAGAAACAACGTAGGAAGAAGAGTGAAAAAGGAAAGATGAAGAAGCATAAGGAAGGAGATGGAACAACAGTTTGCAATGGATTCATGAAAGAAAATTCCTTGCCTTGGGTTTGCTTAAATAGGCAAAGTGGTTATGCAGCTGCTTGTAAGTTGCTTTTGTAAGCTACTTGTAAACTACTTGTAAGCTGCTTTGTAAGCTACTTGTAAGCTCCTTGTAGTAGCTTATGTAGGTGCTTGTGGGAGAGGAGCTTGTATGCTCCTAGCCATCCAATGCAAAGGATAACATATTCTCATGTGTATTATATTTTATACTTCATTTATCCTCATTATTTTGAAAATAAAGGAGTTTAAGTAAAATAATTCACCGAGTTCAAAATGATTGAGTTTCAAAAATCAGTGACTGTATAAAAATCTGGGGATGAATATATTTCAAAAACCCGTTGACTTTAAGAAAAACAACGTATTTCTTATTTAATCAACTTTTGAAGTATCTGTTAGCAGAAATCTGATTTCACAGTGACATTCGAAAAATTTATCTCACCAATCAGTATTAAAGCTCGAACATGATTATTTGCACAAAATCACACCATTAGGCCTAATTTTGGGTCAGGGTATTACAGATTTTGTTACACGTGTGGGCATCACGTATTTGGACTATGAGTTATGCATGCTTCAGAGTTAAAAATAAATTAAAAATCTTGTTTCTCATGTGCCTATTGGGTCGAGGCGTGACAGCCTAGATCTAATGTCATGAATGTATGGGTTGGATTTGATAGGTGGCTCTAGGTTTGACCTAATTTTAATGCATGAGATGAATGGTTAGGATTTAAGATGGAGATTGGATGGCGTGGATTGACAAGGAAATGGACAAGGCTTGGTTCTCTCTTCCAGAATTTAATACTTAATTTCACCACTTTAAAATCTAAAATATTGATTTAATCTAGACTCTCATAGCTAGATCTAGACTAATCAACTTACATGAAAACTCTGAAAGCGGAGTGAAATTAATCATAAAAATTCCAAGTCTTCCCAAACTTGCAATTATCCACTGTTTTAACATTATTTTCCTGAACTTTCCATTTTTAGCTACAAAACTAGAAAATGATATTAAATGCATGTGATATATACAAAATCAAGGCTAACTAGTCCAATAATCAGGGGTAAAAATGCAATATTTCAGTGCTCAACAACAGAAGTAGCCTAGACACCGATATTGAAGAAAAACTAAAATTGGTTATCTAAAATTAATTGAATTAAAGATTGTCCTAATGAGCATTAAAGACCATCAAACTAACCAATGGTTGTTACTTTGATTTTACTTTAAAGTGCATGAACCATTTTATTTACTAATCTTTTTTTTTTTTTTTGGTGAATGCAATCCTAATTCTAACAATGTAAGATACACAAGCAAATATGCAAACAATTAATCAAACAATCTATACTAAAACATGAGACTAGCAACCTAAATGCATGATCAAAAGAAATATGCAACATTTTTTTTTAAATGCAAAATAGATGCAAACCATCTATTAAAATCTATATGAATGCATGGAAAATATAAAATCAAAAGAAAGTAGTCTGGCACTTACCTTAGCCTATGCGTATATTTTCCAGCAATCTGAACTCGCGATTTTTAAAACTCCTGAAAAGCACAAGACCACGAACCTAGGTGAAGATTCTAACTCAAGAATACATGAACTAACTAAATGCAAACTCCTAAACTACAACTAGAAAGAGATTAAAATAATTGAATTCTAATTAAGTCTCCTAATTGGGGTGAGATTATAAATAAATTTCTAGATTAATACCATTACTTAATAAAAAATTAAATGATAATCTAAAATTAGAAACTTTCCAAAAATAGAGATTTTCAAAAAGTAGACTTCTCCAAAATCGGGCAATTTCCAAAATAGATTGTTTCCAAAATTAGATAATTTTAAAACTTTCTATAGACAGAAGTTTTAAAACCTTCGAAAAATAGATTTATTTCCTAAATTAAAATATTGCTAAAATAGGTTATATTTATAAGATTAGAAAGAGGCTAAAAGAATAAACTAATTCAATTTATCGGATTTCCAAAAATAGAAATTTTCTACAAAAATAGAAACTTCTAAATTCAATAAGTATCTAAATTTATCAAAATTTCCACAATTAGAAAATTTTAAGATCTTTACTATTTAAAGAAAATTTTAGTTTTAGGTAACCTTCCAAAATTAGAATTTCTAAAAATAGAATTTTCCTATTTTAAAGAGTTGCCTAAATTAGAAGATTCCAAAAATAGAAGTATTTTCTAAAACCATAAAAAATTAAATCATATAGTTGAATGTTCACATATAATTTGAATGTTGCCCGGCAACAGCGCCAAAACCTTGTTGATGTGTTGACATTTTAAATTTATAGATCTCGCAAGCGCACGAGCCATTTATAGTATAGTGTTATGAGTGCGAAGTCGATCCCACAAAGAACAGTAAATATATTTAGACATAAATATATGATTTTGAAATCTTATGTTTTTAGAGAATTTAGATCTTAACCTAATCTAATCCCAAGAAATCAATCCTATTCTCATGAATGTAATTCCAAGTTAACAAATCTTAGTTTTAATAAATAGATCCAAAATTTAGAACACTAATTAAATATAATTAAGAGAATGGATTAATATAGAATTTATAGACAATCTCACACCCAAATTTAAAAAAAATAAAATTAAATACCCAATTAGAGTAATTCTCAAACTAGTTAACACATATGTTAGGAGGGTGGTTTGAATACAAGACACATAAAATGCATGACAAAAGAATTAAAGAATTGAAAATAATTAGAACAATTAAAATACAACATACAAACAAAATAAATTGCATAACAAAATAAAATAAACATTGAAAATAAATTGACAATAAAAGTAAATGACAGAATATAAAAATGCATAATTGAAAGGGTGGTTATTGGAATAGATCCTTCATCACACAAAATAAATAAATAAGAGTAAAATCTAGGGTTGAAATTCACGTAAAAATCCGTCATTCAATTCATGTTCTTTCATCAAAATTAAGACTTATAAACTTTAATTTAAGAAATCGGGTCTTAGTAACTTAGATTCAATACTTACAACCTAAGTTCTAACTATTTCATTTCCAATTTAATAAACAAAGCTCATAAACACAAAATCAAATCAAAACAATCACAAAAGAAATCTAAAAATTGGATGTTTCAGGATCCTAAAAGAATATCTTACTTTTATTTAATGAAAGAATTGAGTATAGGCAATTATAAATTAAGTACAAGAAAGAAAAAATAAAATCAAAATTTACAACTCACTTGTAAAATTTGAATGGTGCTTCTATCTTCTTGTCTTATCTTCCCAGCCTTTGGTCCTCTTGTGCTCTAGGTCAAATTCGAGTTTAGCATTGAGTTAATGGGGTATTTATAGGACTTGAGATTGGATGGATGGTGGAGATTTAATCTTGGTTTTTTGTGATGAATGGAGGGTTTGGATTCGATCTAAGTTATGGTGAATGGATGGGATTTAAAATAGAAACTCTAGGGCTACAATAGGGTGTACAAGAATTTTGGGATAGGTGTCTTGGTGGCTAAGCAGAGAATGAGAGAAAAGAGGGATTTGAGAGAGAAGATAAGGCATGGTCGAATTTGGCTATAGTGTTTAGGGTTTTGGGTTGTGCAATGCATCATTATGAACGGCTAAGATTAAACGCTAAGATGGATGGATGGATGGATGAATGGGAGATGACATGGAGAATTGACCAAGTGAAATTTGAATTGGATCTAATGGGATAGTGCAAAAATTGTGTGGGACTTATTTTGGATTAGATTGGGAGGAAAGCTAGGATCTAGATGAGGTGTACATGAGGTGGATGGATTAGAGAGGAAACTTAGGAAGTTCATGTGCATGGAGGCTTCTAGATTTGGATTTTCGTGTGATGCAATGTAGATATGTGGATGTGGTCCTATATCTTAGGGTTGTGCACTAGATCTAGGGTTTTATGAATGGTCATGAATGAATGGCTATGATTAAATGTCTTAAATCTAATGGCTTTAACAAATGATGGATGATCTAAATGGATGGATGATGAGAAAATGCATGGATGGTCATGATCCTAAGGTTAATCTGAATGATGGATGAATTGGATGACCTAGATCTAATATCATGAATGTATGGTTTGGATTTGATAGGTGGCTCTAGGGTTTTTCCATGTTTTATGAGATGAAATGAATGGTGTGGATGGATGGATGATTATGAAGGGTTAAGGTTGCATGGAGAGGGGGTTGGAATTTGGATATATGAATGGGTTATGATTAGGGTTAGCAAAATTCGTATATGATCCTAGAGCAGTTGGATCTTTGGCTTGGACTTCTTGGACTTTAATAGAGCTTATGGACTTGGGTTTGCTGGACTTCGATTCTCATTGGTCTGGCCCACACTGTGATACGCGCATGGAGTGCTTGGCCCGGCCTAATGCTTGACATTTGAAATGTAGCTTGGCCCATTTGCAGTGGATCTTGGTCCATCGATCTTGATTTCAAACTCTTGTACTCTTCTGGCCTTTGAATTGCAGACTTTCCTTTCCTGGAATTAAATAATTAATCCACGACTTAAAATCTAAAATATTGAATTAATCTAGATTCTCATAACTGGATCCAAATTAATCAATTTACATTAAAACTCGTAAAAGTGGTATGAATTAATTATAAAATTCCAAATCTTCCAATGTTAAGCTCACTTCTTGTAATTATCCACTGTTTTATGACTTTTTCCTGTATTTCCCAAATCTTATCTACAAAACTAAAAAATATCATTAACTGCATCTTTTATATACAAAATAAAGGCTAACTAATCCAAAATTGAACGGAAAAAATGTATTTTTTTCTGGTCTCAACACTCAGGGCTTACATATCAATACCATCGATACATCGAGTGTAGGTTCTGTCGACACATCAAAAATGTCAATGCGTTGACCTGGACGGTTCTGTATTTCTTATTACACTCTGGTCTTGGGAATACACCGACACATCGACGTTGTCGATGCATCAAGTGTTGGCCTGTCGACACATCCGTAATCCCAATGTATCGAATAAAATTGGCATAGGTTCTGTTCTTTGGATACCGTCGACAGGTCGATTGCCAACACATCGATGTCATCGACATGTCTACTACGAATGAGATGGTTTCTTGTTCTGGAGCTCTGTACTTTTTCCCTGCTCTCTGATAAATGGTATCGCTACGTCGGTGCTGTCGATCTATCAACTAGGGTTCAGTGACACATCGGTGATGTCGATGGGTTGACTTGGAAATTTCAGTCTTTCTTATATTATTCATTAAATACACAATTTAATTCTCATTCATTTTCATTCTCGAATCAAGATCATTTCATTCATTTTGGAAATGATTACATGATAATCAGGGAGTTAAAACTCTGGGTCCTTACAAATGTCATCCATGCACATCCAACCATTCATTTCATCATTTTCTCAATCCAAACCCTTCATTTCATGCACACAACACATATCACTCCACTCGACCAAGCCTCCATCTTATCTCAATCTAATCCGACTTGCATCCCAAGCAACCCTAGATTTGTACACCACATATACATGTCATCAAATCCATTTAAATCCATCCACCTCACACCATTCATATCCAGCCATCCATTTAGACTAACTCTAAATCCGAACCATTCATTCATGCTTTCATTTAAACACAAAACCCTAAACCATACATCTTCAAATCAGCCACCATCCTAATTTCTTTCTCCCATTCGACTTTCCCTACCTTGGAGCCCAAGACACCTTCTTCCCCAAGTAACCCTAGCCAATCCACCCTATGTAAAACCCTAGCCATCTTCATTTAAGATGATTTAATCCTAAGCTTCCGTTCATCATCTAAACCTTGATTAAATCCAAACCATCCATTCCTACTCAGAGCCTATAAATAGAGCACTAGGGCAACCAGAGAAATTCGAATTTGGACTTGGAAAGCAAGGCTTTGGTGTGGAACAAAGGAAAGAGAAAGGAGAAAGAAGAGAAAAAGATGGAAAAAAACTTGTGAGACCAAGGGTCTCTAGGTTTGAATCTATTTTCCAATTTCCATTATTTTCTTGTATTTCTCTATTTCAATTTCAAAGTTTTGTAATTCAAAATTCCACGTTTACTAATAAGATTCAAAGTGAAATGAAAAATTTAGGATCTGATTTTCCAATTATTTGATGTGGTGTGATGAATGTCTTGCACTAAATTTACGTTCTAGAAATCTAATGCTATGATCGTATTTACCACCCCACTCTGGAATTTGAAGCAATGAAAATTTAACTAGGGTGAACCCCTGTTTTGGTTTTTAAGGCTCTTATCCGTAAGAATGTAATGAAAATTTAGTACCAGAAGAGGGGCATATCTTCTTCATTCAAGTCTAAGGTCCAATTTTAGACTTTCATATTTTTAATTCTTGAATTATTCTAATGGATGGCATGAACACAATGTTAATCAATTTACGTGAGCTCTGGGCTCTAGGCTTTAATTTTGTCAATAACATTGGAAACACAATGCCACTACCTTGATTTCTTAAATCCAATTCCACTGTACCATATGCATTCTATTTGATTTATTGATTCTTTATTCTTTATTCTTATAAATCTGATTCAATAATGGAACCAGGTTAAAATTATTTTATTTGATCTTAATTTTGTTCTTCTTAATTGAGAGGTCGTTGTTCATAATTTCTAGATGAGTACTTGCAATGAAAGATAAAATCTCATAATGGTTAGATTTTAATTTTAGATAATGATTCCATTATTAGATTGGTTTTAGGAATTTAGAAAGTTTCTAAACAAATGTAATATTTCTAGTGATTAGAATTTTGATTTTCACGTTTAGATTATTTTTAAGATTTATTTTATTGTGACTTCAATCACATATATTTGTTTTTTCATATATTTTGAATGTTCCATGTGGAATCAACCTCGCACTCAATCGCTATACTATAAGTAGTTCGTGTGTTTACAAGTAAAATAGAACTTTTTAGTGCACAAATTGTTTTTGGCGCAGTTGTCGGGGGACGGTGCAAAATATATGTTTTGAAATTTTATAGGTTAAAAATTACTCTTATTTGTAGAACTCTAATTTAAGCAACTCTGTAAAAATTGGAAGTTTTTATTTTTAGAAATTCTAATTTGAGAAAGTTACCTAAAATTAGAAAGTTTTTTAAAAATAGCAGAAGTCTTAGAATTTTTTTCTAAACTTGTAAACTTTGCTAAATCTAGAACCTTGTTGAATTTAGGTATTTCTGTTTTTAGAAATCTTCTAAATTTAGCAAGTTTCTATTTTTAGAATTATTCTAATCTTGAAAAGATACGTTATCTTAGAAATTTTCTAATTTTGAAAAGCAATCTAAATTTGGAAATTTTAAAACTTTTGTCTATGAAAATTTTTAAAATCATCTAATTTTAGAAAAATTCTATTTTTAGAAAGTTGTCTATTTTTGGAGACGTATAATTTTGGATAATTTCTAAACTTAAAATTTTTTTTAATCTTAGACCTTCATCTAAACTTAGAAGGTTTCTAATTATGGTATTTAAATCATTTATTTGGTGGTGCTTAGATCTAGAATTTTATTTATAGCCTCTAATCAATTTTAAAATCTTAATTATGTTTCAAATATTTTAATCCTTCCCTAGTTATAACTTTAGGAAATTGCATTTAGTTAGGTCATGCATTTATAAGATTCAAAATCTTCACCATGGTTATGTGTGTTTTCTTTTTCAAGGATTTTTAAATGCACGCTAAGATTTCTAGAAAATACGCTGCATAGGCCAAGGTAAGTGCATAATCACTTTATTTTAAATTTTGATATTTTTCATGCATTCAAATAAAAAAAAAATTAGTGTGTTTTCATTTATTATTTGCATTGAAAAAAAACATGCATATTTTACTTTGCTCATGCATTTAGGTTGTTAGTATTCGTGCATTAATTTAGTTTGTTTGATTGCTGTTTGCGTATTTGTTTTCAATCTTGTATTGTTAAAGATTAGTAAAAATGGTTCATGCATTAATTTAACATAAAATTAGAACCATTATTTTAGGGGGTTCATGCTCAATAGGATCATCTTTAATTCGGTTAATTTTGGATCACATGTCTATAGTTTTTCTTCAATCACGGTGTCTAAGGCTAGTTCTGTCACCAAGACGTGATGGCGAGCACGTCTAACGATAAGTTGGGACGTACATGTCGTTTGTGCTCCTCCATTTACCTGGGAACTTACCTACCCGCGCTTGTGGTTAAACTTCCATCGGAGGCTTAAAATTTTCTGGAGAATAGATTAGGAGCTGTCTAGATTTTAGGATCCCTGTCTCATTCTAGATTTAGGTCATTTATTGTGTGATAATTGTTTGGTCTTGGTTTGTCTTTGTGTGAAAATGAGTTTTCGTTGGCCCAATACAACCAATCGTTTGGTTAGAATAGAGTCTCTAGGTGGTGAATCTCGTGTCAGTCATCGATCCAGCATGGATGACATGAGGGTCAATTAAGTGATGGCAATTTTTGTTCAGGAACTTTCATTAAATCTCAATCATTGTAACCATGATGAGGAGAGTCTGACCGGTGGTGGTAAGAACTTAAACGTTGATGGGAACAATGAGGTAAACCCTACATTGAGGAAAATCTTATCCTGGACTTTCCCCTGTATGATAAGTCATCAAATCCATCTAAATCCATCCACCTCATACCATGTATATCCAACCATCCATTTAGACTAACTTTAAACCCCAACCATTATTCATGCATTCACTTAAACCCAAAACCCTAAACCATACATGTTCCAATCGGCCACCACCCTAATTTCTCTCTCCCATTCGAATTTCCCTACCTTGGAGCCCAAGGCACCTTCCTCCCCAAGTAACCCTAGCCGATCCACCCTATGTAAAACCCTAGCCATAATCATTTAAGATGATTTAATCCTAGCCTTCCAGTCATCATCTAAACCATGATTAAATCTCAGCCATCCATTCCTACTTAGAGCCTATAAATAGAGCACTAAGGCAGCCAAAGAATTTCAAATTTGGACTTGGAAATCAAGGCTTCGGTGTTGAACAAAGGAAAGAGAAAGGAGAAAGAAGAGAAAAAGATGGAAAAATCGTGTGAGACCAAGGGTCTCTAGGTTTGAATCTATTTTCCAATTGCCATTATTTTCTTGCATTTCTTTATTTCAATTTCAAAGTTTTGTAATTTAAAATTCCATGTTTATTAATAAGATTCAAAGTACAATGTAATATTTAGGATCTGGTTTTCCAATTATTTGATGTTGTGTGATGAATGCCCTGCATTAAATTTACGTTCTAGAAATCTAATGCTATGATCATATTTACCATCCCACCCTAGAATTGGATGCAATGAAAATTTAACTTAGGTGAACCCCTGTTTTGGTTTCTAAGGCTCTTATCCGTAACAATGTAATGAAAATTTAGTACCAGAAGAGGAGATTATCTTCTTCATTCAAGTCTAAGGTCCAATTTTAGACTTTCATACTTTTAATTTTTGAATTATTCTAATGGATGGCATGAACACAATGTTAATTAATTTACGTGAGCTCTGTGTTCTAGGCTTTAATTTGGTCAATAAAATTGGAAACACAATGCCACCTTGATTTCTTAAATCCAGTTTGAATGTATCATATATATTCTATTTGATTTATTGATTCTTTATGCTTTATTCTTATAAATCCGATTCAATAATGGAACTAGGTTAGAATTATTTTATTTGCATCTTAATTTTATTCTTTTTAATTGAGAGGTGGTTGTTCATAATTTCTAGATGAGTACTTTTGATGAAAGATAAAATCTCATAATGGTTAGATTTTAATTTTAGATAATGACTCCATTATTTGATTGGTTTTAGGAGTTTAGAAAGTTTCTAAACTAATGTAATATTTCTAGTGATTAGAATTTTGATTTATTTTTCTTGAACTACATAACTTCAATCACATATACTTGTTTTTACATATATTTTGAATGTTCTATGTGGGATCGACCTCGTACTCAATCGCTATACTGTAAATGGTTCGTGCGCTTGCTAGTAAAATAAATGTAGAACCATTTATTGCACAACAGTTGCCTCCAATTTACAAAACCCTAAACCTCTAGAACCCCAAGCCACATGCGCCTACTCCAACACTCCATCCGTACAAATCCATTTGCACATAAAATCATGAAACCTTAAACTCCTCCATGCGGCAAACACTTTCTAAAAACCCATATGTCGCCAAAACTTAGGAGAAACCCTAACTTGCAAATGCAATCTGCAGCAACTCCACCTCTCCAAACCCTAAGCCTAAGCTTCCACATGTCCCTATCTTTCTTAAGTTGCACAAACCCTAGCCTCCTCTCTTTAGTTAAATAAATCTTGGCCCTCCATCTCACTAAACCCTAACTAATCTCGGACTTCCATTTTTCCAAAAAAACTATAAATATGGGCCATAGGTCTAAGGCAAAATTCGAATTTGGGCTTTGCGAATCAAAGGCTTATGGTGTGGAGAGGAAAAGAAGAGAAGGAAGAGAAGAAAAATAGGGCTTGGAGAAATTCGAATTTGGTATTTCCTTTTTCCATATTTTCTTTCTTGTATTTATTCGATTCAATTCCATGATTTGTAATTCCAATTTCATATTTTATTAGTAAAATAGAGGTTCAATGAAATAATTAGTTTATAGTTTTCCAATTAATAAATGACGTGTGATGATTATTTGATTTTTTTTTATTTTGTAATCAAGTTTATGTTTGAATTTAATTTTAATTATTTCAATATAAGATGTGATGAAAATTTAGATGAATAGACTTCATTTTCCTCTTCTAAGGCCCTTGTTTTAAGAGTGCAAAGAAATATTTTAGATCTGGAGGAGAAATATAAATTTTGTTCAGTCTCTAAGGTCAGTTTGGAATGATTATTTTAATGGTGTTCATGGATTTGGTTTTCAAAATAATTATGAATGAAAGGTATGAATGCATGACTATTAATTTAGTGAGCTTCATATTCTAGGCCTCTTTTTAATTATTAAAATATGGAAAACAATGCCGCCTTGTTTTTCTGAACCAATTCCAATGTAAAATATGTAAATATTTTGATTTAATTTATTTATTTTTCTTTCATGTTTTATAAATCTGATTTGAATGATGGAACTAGGCTGGAATTAAATTTAAGTATTCTAATTAGATCTAGGTTAGATTTAGGTTATTTTTAGATTTTTTAATTAATTCCACCATTAAATGTGTTAAAGGATTTTATTCCAAATACTATGATTAGTTTATATTTTGTTAATATTTTTGGATATATTTTCTGTAATTCCCTTGGGTTCGACTTCACACTCAATCGCTATATTATTTTACGGTTCGTGCGCTTGCGAGTTATAAATATAAAACAAGTACAACACTTATGGGTCCAGATAGTTAAAAGGACATGAACAAAACTACCCTACCCATGACCTGGAATTAGCAGTAGTGGTGTTTGCATTAAAGTTGTGGAGACATTATCTGTATGGTGAACGATTCATTATCTTTTATGATCACCATAGCCTCAATTATTTATTCACACAAAAGGTTTTAAATATGAGGCAATGAAGATGGATGGAGTATTTATTGGACTATGACTTTGAGCTCTCCTATCATCCTGATAAAGCCAATGTAGACACTTTGAGTAAGAAATCTCATAGTAACTAGCAAGTACGGCGCCTACAGTGGAAAATGTTGGAAACTGTATCTGATTATGACTTGGAATTAATAAAAAGAAATGGATCAGCACATTCAAAACTTGGTATTACAGCCTGAGATAGTGAGAACAGTACTGGAATGACAATAAAGTGACATAGAAGCGAAAGAATTGATAACTCAATTGTCTAACGGAGTAGAGTTGGAAGGTTGGAAAGTTAGAACTGATGGAGGTCTGACATTCTATGACAGGTTGTTTGTACCTAAATAGGAAGGATGCAAGGAAAAGTGCTTAATCACTTCCATCATTCCAAATTTGTTGTGCATCTTGGTAGTACCAAGATGTATTGTGACTTACGCCGATAGTTCTGATGGAGAGGAATGAAGCGCGAATATGTCTAAATGTTTTGACTTGTCAACAAGTTAAAGCTGAGCGTTAGAGACTTGGAGGTACGATGCAACCGTTTCTTATAGTTAAATGGAAATGGGAGCATATTACCATGGATTTTGTGATAGGTTTTCCAAGATCCACCAAGGGACACAACTCTAGATGGGTAATTGTGGACCGACTGAGTAAGTCAGCCCATTTTCTGCCAATCAAGAAGAAATACACTCTAACTACATTGAGCAAGTTTTACATTAAAGAGATAGTCCGAGTGTATGGAGTGCCAGTGTCTATTGTGTTGGATAGAGATACACAGGTTGTATCCAGGTTCTGGCAGGGGTTACAAAAGGAAATGGGTATAAAGTTATGCTTCAGTACAACATTTAACCCTCAGATAGATGGTTAGTCGGAAAGGACCATTCAGACATTTGAAGATATGTTAAGAGCTTGTGTTATGGATATACAAGGAAACTAGGAAGATCACCTAGAACTGGTAGAATTTGTGTACAACAACAGCTACCAGCCCAATATACCATATAAAGTTTTGTATGGTAGACCTTCTGTTGGGCCGATCATGCAACATCTTAAACCTGCACAGAGTAGACAAAAGAGCTATGCTTATAAAAGGCAAAGACCTTTAGAGTTTGAAGTTAGAGATTATGTGTTTTAACGTGTCGCTCCACGACATTGTGTGTAGAGGTTTGGTCGTAATGAGAACTTATCACCCCAGTATGTAGGACCATTCGAGATATTGAAGAGAATTTGAGAAGTTTTTTATCAGTTGGTGCTACCTCCAAATCTAGAAAAGGTGCATAACACACTTCATGTGTCTATGCTCAGAAAGTATGAACTACATCCTTCACAAGTGCTTCGGCGGAAGGTCATTCTGTTAGTGCAAGTGTTGTGGCAGCACCGTGGAGTGCAACACATGACATGGAAACCAGAGTCAACAATGCGAAAGTTGTATCCTGGTCTTTTTGCTGAGTAAAGGTATAAGTTTTCTTTTGATATTTCAGGACGAAAATTTTCTTTAAGGGGGATGGGATGTAATAACCCGACCTTAATTAATGACTAATTATGTGATTATTAGTCATTAACTGTGATTTATGATCCGTTAATCTGATAGATTACGTAATGGGCTTTCTGTAGAATTCAAGTTTGACTTGATCTGAGTTGGAAGCTTGTTGATCTGACTCGCTAAAATGTGATGGCAAAGACGTAAATATCCAAACTTTCTCTGATTGAGACCCTAAAAGTTATCTGTATTTGGAAAAGCATTCATTCGAAGTATTTATAAAGCTTAATTTTTAAGAATTTAGGAGTGTCAAAATACTTCTGAACTTTAGAAATTTTTTATCAGGCAAATTTACCCAGCCTCACTGTTAAGTCAGAATTTCTTCAAAAGATTATTTAAAATTATGAAATTTTGACTAAAACATGATTTTTGTTTAGATCAGTGGGTTTTTGATATGTTTTTCTCTCCAAATTTTTATAGCATTCCTAGTTTTGGAAACCAGCCTATGGGACTGGTGCATTTGAATTAGTGGGTTTTATTCAGTACCCAACCTAAGAGGAGATGTGTTTTTCAGTTAAAAGGAGAAAAAAAATAATAGGATGATTATTCATCCAACTATGGCGAGTAGCCGTAGGTCTCCCACTGACTTGTGATGGTTATTAAAAACGGAAGAGAAGGAGGAGTGGAGAGGAAGTAAAAGAAAAAAAATCTCCTCCATCTCTCTGTTTCTCTCTCTCCATCATTTTCTTTTCTCCCCTTTTTCTTTATTGTCTTCTTCTTCTTCTTGCTTCTGTCGTTTCCAACAACTGGAGCTTCGACTTTTCCCACGTTTCTTCGGGTTATCAAACATTGTCGAATGTCGACTGATTTTAGCATGCAAGGTATCAAAATCCTTCCTTTATTTTATTATCTCTAGGGAAGATTTTTAAGTAAAAAAGGGTTGCATTTGGGACTCTAAAAATGGATTTTTAGAAATATTTGGAAGAATGACCTTCTCTTTTAATCTTGAGTTGCACCTCTAAAATATGTTTTGTTTCATGACAAAACCATGATTTTTCTTTTTTAAGTTGAAAAGGGGAAAAGATTAACCACATCTAACTCCCTATGTGTTTATTTTACGCATTGGGTGTTTACTTTATCGCATTGTACCCTTTAGGCCGAAATTCTCCATTTGTAGTGTTGTGATTCTTCGCCGTTCGGTGGGCCATCTGAGACGGCCTCAGTCATCCAGTGGTAATGGATTGCGCACTGAGTAATTTATTTATTTCCAATGTTGTACCCTCTAGGCAAAGTCTCAATACTTTCCAGGTGCCGAAAAAATACGAGATTGGCCACTGAGTACTTTCCATTTTATATTTATTGAGTGTTTTGGTTGACTGGCAACTGACAATATTGACATGAGTAAATGAAGTAGAAGAGCTTAGGGTACTCACAAACATTACCCTATTTTCAGGTGGAAAATAAATACAGGGTTTCTTTTTGGAAATATTTTACATGTAATTGAGTTTAAACGGATATTTACAAAGTTTTCACTGTTTTCACTATTGTGTTTTAAATTTATACTCACAAGCGCACGGACCATTTATAATACAGCTTTGGAGTGCAAGGTCGAACCCATAGGAACTTAAGAAAATATATCCGTAAAAAACATATCATTGAATTATATATTTTAAAAAAATTAGAAAATCATAGAAATAAATCTTAAATATGGAATTATTTCTCTAATCTATGAAATTTAATTTTAATTTAGCAATATTCTAAAAATAAAAAATAAGTCCAAAAATAGAAACTACATCTAAACATAGAAATTATCCATTAAAGAAATCTAATTGCCATGAAAAACATAAAATTTAATTTAATTTAATTAAGAGGGTGGAATTAATCTAAAAATTATAAATAATCTTAACCTACTTTAGAATACAAAATTAAGATGCAATTAAATTATTTCCAACCTAGTTCCACATTTTTTTAAGAGTTCGAATTTTATAAACAAAGAAAACGAAAATAAAAATAAAAACAACATACGTACGTATTTACAGTGGAACTGGATCAAAGAATTATAGAGGCTTTATTTTTCATATTTTAAAAATATCATCCAGGCCTAGAATAAGGAGCTCACGTAAAATTTCATTCTTATTCAAGTCTTTCATCAAATTAGTTCCCTAATTAATCCGAGAACCTTAGATATAGATTATTCATGTAATTCTCTGATCTAACTATTTCATTTGTTCCAAGGAACCTTATACCTAGAATAGTAACGTTAATCAAAGATCTAACTATTTCATATGTCAAAATCAATTACCAAGGGAGGGATCAAGAACTAGAATGATTCAAACCATCATAATAAAATCAAAATTTGGAAAACCATAATTCTAAAGATTTTTCTGCCTTTCAATTATTAATAAAAATTGGAATTAAGAATTACAATTCATTACAACTTTGGTCGAAGCAGAAAATAGAGACAAGAAGGACTATAGTGAAATTCAAATTTATTAATGAAAATAAATACATGACATTGAAATTTAATTAAAGAAAAAAAAATACAAGAAATTTAAAATTAAACTAACCTTAAAACTCTGAAGGAAATTCGAAATCCCCAAGATCTTCTTGCTCTCTTCTTCTCTTGTCCTCCACTCTTCAAGCTTCTTTAAAATCCAAGACCAAGTTCGAATGTCATTGGTAACCCATGGCCCTTATTTATAATAGAGAGAGGAGAAAATAAATGGTTAGGATCAAAAGTTATATGTTTTAGCAAGGAATAAGTGTATGGCTAAGATGAACTTTAATATTTGAGGAAAGGAGGTGGCTTTGGAGGACTAGAATTGGCTGAAGTATTTGAGGAAGGAGGCAACTTCAATGGCCAAGATCGCATGGACTTAATAAAGAAAGTACATATGGAAGGTCAAGATAAATCCATTTTCTATTCTATGTACACGATTGGGCTGGTCAGCAGGTGTGCACTCTTCTAATTTCAATCAGATTCGACTATGAAACATGTCTTTCTTCCTTCTCCGCCCAGCTTGTTGTCTCTCTCAGATCAATGGCTTGTAACAATGCATATACCGCAACCCTTTTCTTTTCCACCCAAGCATCTCTCTTTTGCACGAACATATCTGCTTGCTAATGTTTTTTTTCTTCTTTTCTTATTTGTGTTTTTGCAATTTTATTTTTCTCTAGCTACTGTGCTGCTATTTTTCCGGATACACGACGGTTCTTCTTTGATTTAGCGACAACAGCTGCTCAATTTGCTGCTTCTTTTTCTTGCTTGCAATACTACTGTGTTATAAAAACGCTGCTGATATTCCTTGATTTTTCTTCACGCTGCAATATCTATTACAATGTTCTCACAAATCTGAAATATATTTGTTGCTTGCTTAAGAGAGAATAAAAATCAATGAGGAAAAACTTTGTTACTGTTTGCTGATTGTACTTTTATTGGTTGCATGATGACTGCAACACTTTGTTTTTGCTTTAAACAAAGCGATTCTTTAAAACTGTTGTATTTTTAAATGCAATTCTTGGTTTTTGGATGACGCAAATACCCAGCCCGAGAGAGGGAGATTTGTAGAAAAGTACTGCTGTAAAACTAGTCACATGCTCTAGTTTCTTCTCCTTTTGTTGCTTATTTTATTTGTCAAACAAGTACAACTTACCACTGAAAACGCCCTTTGCTATATTTTTTTTCTTCAGATTGTTTTATTGCATGGGACGATACATACGCAGCAACTCTCTTTTGATTGTTGAACTACTGATTGACAATGTTGCCTTATGTTAGTGCCCCAGCTTTGCCGAATCCCTAAGTTTGTCAATTCCATGACTCGGGAAGAAGCACTTGCTAGAGGCTTGAAAACTCAAGGTGCTCAAGATTGAAGATCATGCTCCACCGAATTAAAGCTCATCGTTATGGCAATCACAAAATAAGTATTTGGCCATAAATGACTTTAGGTGGTACCCACACCTTAGGAGGAATATTCATAGGCTTAATTGAACAAATGGTAAAAACATAAAAAAACCTAGAGAGTAAGCTTGACAATGAATTGGAAGCGAACTTGGAAATATGAATTAAGTTCACAGTCAGCTCGACCAGTCGTTCTCACCGACCCCTCGGTGGATACAAGATCGACCCATCATGGTCAAAGACTAGTCGACCAAATTGACAAACGTTCAGGAACATTGAAATGTCATTCTAGGTATGCCTCTGATTGAGAGTCTCGTATGCATTAACCGCTCGGTGATGAACTTAAAGACCCCTCGCGGTCAATGACTCGTCGATGATAACTTATGAGTTTTGGAACTTACTCTAGTGGACTCTTGAGAAAACAGACATCTCGGTAATTCAATACTGATTGAGAGTACCAAGACCGACCCATCGGTAAAGGGCGACAAGTCGTTCAGGGCAGGACAAGTTTCGGGACTTGAAACTCTATCTGCATGATGTTGCATCAGATCGAGACACTCGTATGGACCGACCTCTCGGTGCCATGACTGTAGACCTATCGGTGACACCGACCTGTCGACCAGGAATTAATTATGCAGTTGAGAGTGCATTTAAAATGCAACAGTCGGGTGGTTGAACAGTAACAAATATAAACACTGACCTATCGGTGCCCCTGACCTATCGGTATTGGACTGTTTGAAAAACTATGTTGACTCCTCTATAAATATGAGAGTTGTGTGATCAGTTAATCATCTTCCTCGAACTGAGAAAATTCACACATTCTAAGGAACGATCAACTCTCTTGTGCCTACACCTGAGAATCAAATATAACCAATCTATTGATTGAGTTAGTAAAACAGAGAAAGAGAGGAGGAAAAAAAAGATACAAACTATGAAAGATGTTGGTAGAACCAGTTTTCTTGTCACCCTGAAATTGTGATTTCTCAACGACGACTACAAGGCGGAGAGTCGGGATTAACTCGGGCACACATTGGGTGGATCTTTGAGAAGCACCCATCTTCAAGAAAGAGCTACAAGGCAAGTGTTTCTTGGTTTTAAATTTATTTTAAAAGCTTTGTCCTGTGAGAGTGGCTTAAGGAGGCTTGGCTTCAGAACTACTATAAAAAATCTAGAGCGTAGTCTTTGGCACACGTGGTGGGTGGAATTCCTAGCCAATTCAAATAGGTGGAATTCTTATTTTACATGTGGTAGGTGAAATTCCTAACCGATTGAGTTAGGTGGAATTCCTACTGTAATTGTGAAAGTGGAAGTCCCCACTTAGTGAATTTGGGGATAGCTCAAGGTTGAGCTAGTCCTAACAGTGGATGTAGGTTGGCTAACCGAACCACTATATTTCTTGTGTCCTTGTGTTTGTGGTGTTAGGGCTAATTCCTTATGTTGATTGCTTAATCACATTCACTAACACACACACTTGACTGTTATATTCGCTGCGCTTCATTAATCAATCAAGTAATTTTTTAAAAAGAACCAACAATTTTTATATTGGCCTATTCACCCTCCCCCCCTTCCCCCTCTCTTTCTCGGGTCAATCGTGTTCTAGCACCAAAGGGAGAACTTTCAATTGGTATCAGAGCCTAGTGCTCTTTACAATGATTTAACAATCCAAATTGATCCAAGCTAGAACACCATGGGGAGACAGTCATGCAATATCCAAACCCCCTTACTTCGATCGAACAAACTATGCCTCATAGAAGGCCAAAATGAGAAGTCTCATTATTTCCATAGAATCATTGGTATGGGATATTGTAAAGATTGGATGGCAGGAACCTATGGAAGAGAAGATGATAGCATCCAGCTCAACCATATTTATGACACCCAAACCTTTTGCCTCTTGGACCCCTGCTGAAAAGGCTGCCTGCCAAGGTATGTACCAAAATTGTCCAGAATATTGCAGAAAGATTCAAGCCCAAGGTTGTGGCTATGAAAGATAACAGAGATGTGTCTCTAATGAACATCGATTATCTGGTTGGTTCACTACAAACCTATGAACTACACTTTGAACAACCAAAAGACAAATCCATTACCATGAAATCTTCTTTAAAACAAAAGAAAAAGACGATTTTTCGGAAGATGAGTTCTCAAGTGATGAAATGGCAATGTTTGCCAAAAAGTGTTATAAAAACTTTGTTAAAATAAACAATTTGAGAAGAATGGGAAAGGGTGAATCAAGTAAAAGATACCCTAAAAGGCAAAAAGAAATTAGAAGGAAAGGGAAGGAGAGAGGGGTTGCCAAGGAGCAAACTTGTTATAATTGTGAGGGGAGAGGACACTTCATGAACGAATGTCCTTCAGATAAAATTAAGAAGGCTATGAATGTGGGTGTGACCTATGTGGAAACCTCTGAATCAGAGAGTAATTCTGATAAAGTGACTCAAAGAAAAGTTAATGTATCAAAAAGTCTCATAGCCTCGATCATTGGTGATAAGAAAATCCCACAGTTGTAACAGAGGATGGTGAGAGTGAAGATGATGAAAATCTTCAAGCCTCCTACAGTGTCATGTTCCTTGAAGGTTAGAGGTTGGCAAAGAAATTAGACAAGGTTAAAAATGAAAACCCGAACCTCTCTAATCCAGTGGAGGATTTAAAAACTAAAGAATCTCTTTAACCTTTAAACTGGAACTCTCTTACAATGAAAACTAAAAACTAAAAGAGAGTAATAAAAACCTTTAAGAAGAGATAAGTATTCACTAAAAGAATGTCGAGAATCTGTGGCATCATAATAACCTTCTTGAAAATGATTTTAAAAATTATCTTTGGAAGTTAAGGAATTAAAAATTCATAAAGAAAAATTCCAAGATAAGTTTACCAAAGGAGATGAAAGACTTAAAAGACTCTTAGGTTCGGGTAAACAATATGGTGATAGGTCTGGTCTTGGTGCCTCATCCACCAAAGAACCTTTGAACCATGGGGTGTTTGGAAAAACAAGTGTCGCTCACCCTTCAATGGGAAAGTGTTATTTCTGTGACAAGATTGGGCATTTCAAAAGAAATTGTTACCATTGGAAGAGACACTTGGAAAGGCAAGCACAAACTAAAAGGCACAATCTAGTAAAGCCTATGCCTAAAAGACATTCACCAACACCTAACCTTCAAAGAAACCCAAGGAAGGTGGACACAGTGTAAGATCTTTGTTGAGACAGCTGAATCATGTCTTAAAAGAGTTGAAAAACCCCAAGTTTGGTCATCAAAGGTACGATCATAGAGGTGTATATGCAATACCAAATATCACAATCTTTGTACACAGGAGATAGACCACCATTCATGTTTTGTTTTGGTTTAAGATTCAATTCCATATCTTAGACGCCTACAAATGGACTCACAAGAGACCATGTGAGTTCACATAGCAGAAAAGTGTTGTGACATGAGAAGAGAAAAATTGGCTAACTACAAGTCTAGAATGTACTCTTCCTGGCTATAGTACATATTCTATTTGGAAAACCATACATTCCATGCAAAGTATTTTGAACTTTATGTGTTTTGGAATGTAAATTTTGATCTTGTGCATGTATTAATTAATTGATGAATTATTTATGGCATATCTGTGTTTTATCGTATTGGAATAAATTTGTGTATGCCATTCTTAGAATAGGATTTCATCAAGTTGCACAAATCAGGGATGATTTCTCTGCTATCTAAACCTCTCGGTAAAGTCGACATGTCGGTGAATAGACTAGTTGGTATGACAGACATGTCGGTACTGTGCTAAATCGAGCACTGTTGAAAAGGACAAAAATTGTCGAAAGGTTCAACTTGTCGATAGAAACGACATGTCAGTGAGACAGAATGTTTAAATTAAAAGGGACCTTTTCTGCGAAAACGACAATTCATTCGAATTTGTCGTCTCCTCTCCTACGAAGGTCTGGTGATCTCCATTTCACCTCCCGTGCCCTATACTAGTTGACGCGACCTCTCGGAATGGTTTCTCCCAGGAAAACCACAGGGTTTTTGTTCCTCCCGTCTCAAAAAGCCTGAAAATCACAATTTTTGTGATTTTCTTAGATCAGTTTAGGCTCAATCTTCACTTCATCCACCTCCGAGACACTGTTTGAGGATCTCCTATTGGAAAAACCATTCCCAGAAAGATGGAAGCCCAGTCACGCCCTCAGACCTCTGAAGAATAAGGAGAAACCAGTCACTGGTCCAAAAGAACCAAAATATCAGCCTTTCGATCTTGCCCTGGCCCTAGCTCTGGAAATCCTACGTCTGTTCAGGGTGGTAAGTTCACTCTTTCTCCCCACAGACCAGAATCCAGTTCTCACCAGAAAACCCAATCAAATGTTGAAGAAGACCCCATCATTGACAAAGATGTCATCTTCGTCGAAGAACATTCTGAAGGAATGAGAGAAGATGCAGAAGAGGAGAATGGTCTTAGAACTAGTAACGAAGACCATATCATTATCCATGATGACAACAGTGAGGAAGAAAGTCATCGTTTTGAGGACTTTTGGAGAGACACTGAGGAAGAAGAAGAATACTAATATCCTTCTCAAGAGAATGTCTGTCTGGACAAAAGGGTCTTCACACTTGAAAGGAGAATAAACAACTTTGAAAGAAGTCTAGATAGCATCAGGTTGTCTGTCCAGGAACTAATCTCTGCTATCTCTTCATCTGCCAGATCTGATAGCACAGTTCCAGATTCTCAATCCCCTTCTCCTCCAACACTCCACAGGATGGCCCTGCTTAGGATAGTTCTTCATGTCTTTATGTTTTGAATTTTGAAAAACTATACTTTTTGATATTTTGTCTAAGCATCCATGATGCCCCCTCCAAAACCATATGTACTGCACATTTTGGTTATCAATAATATGATATGGTTTGCTATGGTTTGACATGTGTTTGAATGCCTTTTATATCTTGTCCATGGTTAGCATGGTTTTTGTTAAATAAACTAACATGCAGGTTTGAATGAGTTGGTTTTGTATTGGCATGTAAGGGAGATAGGGATCGGGCTGTGATGTTGCAAACATCCTTGGAGTTTGGGGGAGCACAAAAGATGTGTTGTTTAACACCTGTCACTGGTCATGACAGTGTAGGGAGGAAGGATGATGCAAGCTTGAAAGAAAACTTGGAGAAAAATAAATTTAGAGGAAGCTAAGTTTATGGGGGAGTTAAGTCAAAACAGCTAGAAAAGATAGCTTGGAGAATGGGGGAGAAGACTCCAGAAAGGGAAGCCAGGTAAGTTAGCTTGACCCCATTGGGAGAACACCTTTAAGACAACACAACTCTTAAAGGGGGAGAAGAAGAAAAACAATAATGCAATGGCAATTTGCATTGTACTATAGGGGAGATCAATGCTTGAATGAATGAGAAGCATGCATTGATCAATGTAAAGATTAAATGAGTTAGAAGTGAACTCATGGAAGCACTAAATGCAAGAAGCATGGGGGAGTGCTTGAAATCCAATTCCTTCAAAATGAAAGGAAAATTGATGTCTGCCTACTAAACCTTTGTCAATTGTATGACAAAATGGTGAAGAAATTAGTAGAAGTTGTTAGACATCAAAGCCAATTAATAGGAGTAATTGGTAAAATAGGGAAAAACAATGGACATTGGAGAATGTCTATGCTTGGAGTTTGGGACTTCACATTCAAAGAAGATTGGGGTAGAAAATCTTCACAACACTGATAGCTTGAATATGCTATGGGTAATGTTGGTTTTTAGATCCTATGTGGTTAATTATTTATTTAATTCTAAGATAAAAGAATATGCAATTCAAGGACCAGAAAAGAACAAGAGTTTGAATTTCAAGTCCATGGGCCAAGATCTACTACAGTTGGGCCAAGCTAAGTTTCAAGTGTCAAATAACTGGGTCTGGCCAAGCACTCCATGCACATTTTCCAATGAAAGACAGGCCAATATTAAATCCAGTCCACTAAGCCCAAGTCCAAGAAGTCCAATCCAAGGGCCAATTACTCTAGGCTTATATTCGAATTTGCAAACCCTAATCATAGCCCATTCATAGATCCAAAATATGATCCCGTTCACCTCATGCATCCCATCCACACCATTCATTTCATAGCATTAGTTTAGGAAATCCCTAAAGCCATCTATCAAATCCAAATCATACATCCATCATCTTAGATCTAAGTCATCCAATCCATCCATCAAGTAGATTAACCTTAGAATTTAGATCATTCATCCATTAGTTAAGACATTATATTTAGGTCCATTTAATCATAACCATTCATTCCAATCACTCATTAAACCCTAAATCTAGTGCACATCCCTAGGATTTAGGACATCATGCACATATCTCCATGCATCACATGAATACACCAACAATCTAGAAGCCTTCATGCTCATAAGTCATTCCTAGAATTCCTCTCCAATCCATCCACTTCATCTAGATCCCATTTTGCCTCCCAAGCCAATCTAAAAAAAGCACACACGATTTTCTCCTAATCCATCTAATCCCATTCGAATTATGTTACACAAATTATTTTGTTTGTATGTTGTATTTTAATTGTTCAAATTGTTTTTAATTATTTTGTCATGTTTTTTATTTGTTTTGTATTCAAACCACCCTCCTAACATTGTGTTAACTAATTTGAAATTTAATCTAATTCGATCTTTAATTTTGTTTTCTTAAATTTGGGTGAGAGATTATTTATAAACTCTATATTCATCCATTCTCTTAATTGAATTTAATTAATGTTCTAATTTTTTGATCTATTTATTAAAATTGAAGTTTTGTTAACTTAGAGATATATTCATGAGAATATGAATGATTTCTTCAGATTAGACTAGTTTAAGATCTTTATTCTATAAAAACATAAAAATTCAAAATCATATATTTGTGTTTGCATATATTTATTGTTACCTATGTGATCGACGTCACACTCATAACGTTATACTATAAATGGTCGTGCGCTTGCGATATTTATAAATGCAAAATTTGAACATCAACAAGTTTTTATCGCCGTTGTCGGGGGGACATGCAACGTATATGTTTGGAATTTTACGGTCTTAGAAAATACTTCTACTTTTGGAATCTTCTAAATTAGGCAACTTTTTAAAATTGAAAAATTCTATTTTTAGAAACTCTAAATTTGGAAGGTTACCTAAAATTAAAATTTTCATTAAAATAGAAGAGATCTTAGAATTTTCAAATTTTGGAAATTTTGCTACACTTGGACACTTCTTGAAAGTTTCTATCTTTGTAGAAAATTTCTATTTTAAAAAGCCGATAAATTCAATTAATTTCTTCTTTTAGCCTCTTTCTAATCTTATAATTATAATCTATTTTAATTTTGGAAATAAATCTATTTTGGAAGGTTTTAAAACTTCTGACTATGGAAAGTTTTAAAATTATCTAATTTTGGAAACATTCTATTTTTAAAAAATTGCCCAATTTTGGAGAGGTCTAATTTTGGAAAATCTCTATTTGCGGAAAGTTTATAATTTTAGATCATCATTTAAGTTTTTATTAAGTAATGGCATTAATCTAGAAATTTATTTATAATGTCACACCAATTAGGAGATTTAATTAGAATTTAATTATTTTAATCTTTTCTAGTTGTAGTTTAGGACTTTTCATTTAGATAGTTCATGCATTCTTGAGTTAGAATTTTCACCTAGGTTCATGTGTTGTGCTTTTTAGGAGTTTTAAAAATCACAAGTTCAGATTGCTGGAAAATATGCGCATAGGCTAAAGTGAGTGCGTAACTACTTTCTTTCAATTTTATCTTTCTCATGCACGCATATATACTTCTATTCTAGGTTGGTTGCCTTTATTATTTGTATTTCAAAAAACTATTGCATATTTACTTTGATCATGCATTTAAGTTGCTAGTCTCATGCATTAGTATAAATTGTTTGATTAATTATTTGCATATTTGATTGTGTATCTTGCATTGTTAGATTTAGATTTGCATTCACAAAAATAGAAAAAAAAAAAAGTAGTAAATAAAATGTTTAATACACTTTAAAGTAAAATCAAAGTAGCAACCATTAGTTAGTTTTAGGTCTTTAATGCTCATTAGGACAATCTTTATTTCAATTAATTTTAGATAACTAATCTTAGTTTTTCTTTAATAACGGTGTCTAAGACTAGTTTTGCCACCAAGACGTGAGGTCAAGCACATCTAAGGATAAGCTAAGACGAGATGTCGTCTGTGTTCTCCCACTTACTTGGGAACCTACCTGGTAGCGATTGAGGTTAAACTCATATTGGAGATTTAAAATTTCTGAAGAAAAGATTAGGAACTGTCTAGAATCTTAGCTTAGTTTAGAATTTTTTTTTTTAGGTCATTTATTTTGTTTAAATTTTGTTTGGTCTTGTTTAAGTAACAATGAATACTTGGAAGCGTGATACAACTAAGCGTTTAGTTAGAGTTAGGTCCCAATTGATGAATGTTATGTTTTAAATTTATACTCGCAAGTGCACGTACCATATATAATATACCTTCGGATTGCAAGATCGAACCCATCGAAACTTAGGAAAATATATCCAAAAAAAACATAGCATTGAATTATATATTTTAAGAAATTTAAAAAATCATGAAAATTAATCTTAAATATGGAATTATTTCTCTAATATAGGAAATTTAATTTTAATTTAAAAATATTCTAAAAATAGAAAACATGGTCTAAAATTAGAAACAACATCTAAAGATATAATTTAACAATTAAAAAGATCTAATTTTAATGAAAAATCAAAATTTACCTAAATTTAATTAAGATGGTGAAATTCATCTAAAAATTATAAAAAATCTTAACCTAACTTAAAAAACAAAATTAAGATGTAATAAATTAATTTTCCACCCTAGATCCCCAATTTCAAGAGTTTTTTTTTTTAATTTAGAAAAAATAAAATAATACCTAAAATTATCTCTGTACATAGTTACGGTGGAACTAGATCAAAGAATGAAGGAGGCATCATTATCCATATTTTAATAATAAAATAACGGCCTAGAACATGGAGCTCACGTAAAATTCCAATTTTATTCAAGTCTTTCATCAAATTAGTTCCCTAATTAATCCGAACTTAGATCTAAAGTATTCATACAATTCTCCGATTTAACTATTTCATATGTTCCAAAGAACTTTAGACCTAGAATAGTAATGTTAATCAAAGATATAACTATTTCATATGTCCAAATTAATTAACAAGGGGGGAGTCAAAAACTAGAATGATTCAAACCATCATAATAAAAATCAGAATTTAGAAAACCATAACTCTAATAATCTCACATTCTTTTATTAATTACACATGGAATTCAAATTACAAATCAATGGAGTTTCAAAAATACAAGACAAAGAAGCATTAAGAAAAATCAAAAACTACCAACCTTGAACCCTATGTAGAACTCAAAAATCCTCAAGTCTCATTCTTCTTGAAATTCTTCTCCTCTCCTATGCTCCAAAAATTCAATGCCCATGTTTAATTTTCTCAATGCAAGAGGGATAGTATTTGAAAGTCCCTTTTTCAATGTGTTTAGAAATTTCTTGATTGTTTTAAATGCAGCGGAACATTAATCAAGAGATTTGTTTAGTGTGATAGATTGTTTCTAATTTCTTTAAACAATCACACTAAGATTTTAACCCTTTTACATTTTCCTTGATTATTGATGCTTATGCACAACGTGTAGAATATGATAATCAACCTATAAAGTGATGTGTGTTAAGAAGAGTACTTAAATAGTAAATACAATCACACAAAGATCAAACACCATAAGACCAATTTAAAATTGTTGGGTTAGCCAACCTACATCCACTAGTAGGACTAACTCAATCTTGAGTTATCCCCACATCCACTAAGTGGGGACTTACACCCTCACAATTAGAATAGGAATTCCACTACACTCAATCGGCTGAGAATTTTACCCACCACTGTAGAATATGAATTTCACCTATCCATTTGTCTAGGAATTCCACCCACCACTGTGCCAGAGACGACGTTCTAGAGTTTTTTATAGTGGTTCCGAAGCAAATCCCCTTTAATCCACTTTCGAGACAAATGTTTTAAAATAACATTAAAACCAAGAAGCACTTGCCTTTGTAGCTCTATCTCTTGATGTGTGCTTCTTCAAGATCCACCCAATGTGTGTCGACGCTCCGTCTTTTAGCCGTAGTAAAGCAATCACAATCCAATGAGACATAGAAATTGGTTTTACCAAAGGCTTCCTAGTTTATAATCATTTTATCTCCTCATCTCCTTCTCACTTTCAAACTCAATCAATAGATTGACTGTTATGAGTTTTTATTTCTTCTCTCTCTCACAAACTCAATCCATATCATTGGTTCTATATGATTCCCCAAGTACGACAGAGAGAGTGATCCTTCTATTATCCCTTGTTTAAGTTCACTGATAATAAAGAGGGTCCAACTGATTTTGCCAAAGGATGTCAGTTGGTTGCAAAAAGATTGGTTTATATAGAAAAGGTAAATAGTTGCAGCAACGATAATGTACCGACAGGTCAAGCCCACCAAGGGGTCGGTGACTAGAAATGTTACTATTTAACAACCTGACTGTAGCGCAATAATGCACTCCCAACGGTAATATTCTTTTCCGGTTGACATGTCGGTGTCGCTGATGGGTCAATAGTTATGGTACCGAGAGGTCGATCCATACGAGAGGCTCGGTCTGAGGAAACACCATTTTGACAGATTTTCAAGTCTACAAACCAATCATACCCAGAACGATCTGTCGTCCTTTACCAAGGGGTCGGTCCTAGTACTCTCGATCGATCTTGAACAACCGATATGTCTGTTTCTTTGAGAGCCCATTTGAGTTCAAAGTTCCAGAACTCATAAATCTTGATCGAAGAGTCTTTGACCACGAGGGGTCGTTTTAGCCTTTCACCGAAGGGTTGGTGCATATGAGACTCTCGATAAGAGGTTTTCCTAGAATGACAGTTCTTTGATTCAGAACCTATGTCAATCTGATCGACCAGTCCTTGACCACGATTGGTCGATCCTGTCTCCATCAAGGGGTCGGTGAGAACGACTGGTTGAGCTGACAGTGAAAACAAATACATATTTCCAAGTTGGGTTCCAATTCACTGTCAAGCTTCCTCTTTAGGCTTTTAATGATTTTATCATTTGTTCAACTAAGTTTAGGGATGGTCCTCTCTAAGGTGTGGATACCACCTAAAATCACCTATGGCCATAATAGGTGTTTTGTGATTGTCATAACGATGAACTTCAATCCGGTGGAGCATGATCTTCACTCTTGATCACTTTGGGTCTTCAAGCTTCTAGCAAGTACTTTTTCCCTAGTCGTGGAATTGACAAACAAGGGACTCAGCAAAGCCGGGACACTAACAGTATTTATAGATGAAATGAGGTGACATGAATGACTTGGATTTAAAGATTTAAATACAGTAAGGGACACTTGGAGGGCTGATACGGTTTGTGCTAAACATAGAATGTCTTAAAGGAGGTAAGGAGGTGGAAAAAATCACTAAAATTCTTGTAAGGTGTGAACACAAAGGGGTTAAGTCGGCGCTATGGTGTGAACACACCATGGAAAGTGGGTGCAAGATCCCATTTTTACACATATATTACATTTCCACTTAATTTTTACTAGTTAACGTCTAAATCGCGAAATGTCGTACACTATAAAGTTGTATCCCTTGAAGTATTCTTACCAACGCAAAAGAAATCAATGAATCGGACATTGGAGTGAAAAGTTATGATCAAAATACTGAGATTGTGTCAAACCTTCCTTCTTTTTTCTTCGGTTCTTATTTTATTTCTTTTTCTTTAATCCACTTGGCAAATTCGAAAATCTTTTCACGCCCCGACCAGATAGGTGGACCCGGAACGCAAATGATTTTTTTTTTTGAAAACTAAGACGACACTCAAGAAGTCTAACTGGGCTGGATAAATAGTTAAGCCCAAAGGTCACATATGATCTCATCATATGGACCCAAACATATACCATAAATCTACCCAATATAAGCACAATCAGTAACACATTACATGAATACATAATTCCAACACTAAATTATCATTGGAACAACGTCAGAGTAACTACGGATATAAGGTAGTTTAATACATCACATTTAAACAAACTAAGTACTACACTCGGTATTTTACAAAAACAAATGGTTCCAAGAACCAAAAGGCAAAAATAAGAGAATTCCCCTCAGTGGGAATCCCAAAGCAACGTCGCAGCTTATCCACTCTAAGTTTCAAACAGAGGGTTCTCCTCCTCAGGTTCATCTCCTGAAAGGTGAGTGGGGTGAGCTAACTAGCCCAGTGAAGGAAATATAACAGTGCAGCTTAAGTAAACATCAGGTTAGTTAATAATCAATAGTTACAATATAATATCTCATGCTTGACAGTAAATTTAAGTATAATCTCATCATCATTCCCATAATTCATCATCTTTTCCATTACTGCTGTCATCCAACGTAACGCATACATACTACGCTGAGACCATCGTATTAAGTCCCTACACGGTCAAAATACATCCTTACAAGTACATCTCCGGCCCTCACATGGCCGATACTGACACTCCTCAAGTCAGCAACTGTCGACACCCATGGTCCATTAGACGTAAACCATCTCACACACATAGCCGATTTTGGTTCAATAGTTAAGGGCACGGGAAGCAGTATTACATATCTCGTATGATCAACATCATAAGCATTTCACAATTAACATAAGCACTTCTTACAACAGTGCATCATATCTAGGCACATGGGTGTATTCATCAAATCTGAAACCAATCATTACTCAAGACTTATCTCATAAGAACCTGATTACACCTACTGCAAAGTTAAGTTCTCTCACAAAAAATATGTGGTATCGTTGTCTCTATTCAACAAGCAAATAAGTGCACAATCATTAACAGGTCAATATACATAGAATTCAAAATGCATACATACAAGTAGTATTTCAAAACCATACTTGTTTCCCTAAAAATCTTCAAGGTAAATGGAACTGTTTCTCCTACTTGGTTTCCAACCATTTTAAGTTAAAATAATCCACAGTATATAATAATAAGGTGCTCAGTCCAAAACTCATATTGTTTTCTGGGCATGACCAGATTGACTTATTGAGTTAGGTCTACATACTCAAGTCACTTCTCGGTTGCCTCATGGATAGGACCAGATTTGACATGTTGAGTAAGGCCTCGAGGTCACTCAGTGCTTTACAAATATAGCGTCGGCCTGAAAGTGAAGTCACTCAGTGACCGACCAATAGAATCGGCCTGGAAGTTAATATAATAGTATATAGACTATAGTAATAAGAGAAAAGGGTTAGTACATTTTTTTATTTATCAATGGGGTACAAACAACACATGCATCATTAACAATAAAGAGTTTACATTCAAAACTGGGTCTTTCGAAACAAGCCTTGGAACTAGGTACTATGGCTTCGGATCATCCGAACCACTGCCTAACACTAGTCATAGGCTTCAGATCTTGGGTCTGGCTTCGGATCGTCCGAAGATCAGATCTTGGATCATCCGAAGGTTCTTCCAAACCGAAAAATCTGAAAACTAGTCTCGGTGGATCTATGTCTCGGAACATGCCGACTGAGGCTCGGATCGTCCGAGAGGGGTTCGGTCCTTCCTAAGAGGGCTCGGCACATCTGGGCGGGATTATCTAGCCTCGGGCGCTTCGGGATTTCGGTATGAAGCTCAGAACATCCGAAGGGTTTCTCTCGGACCGTCTGAAGGGTGTGACCCTCGGACCGTCCGAGAGTCGTCTTCCTCCACTGTCTGCAATAGCAGATAGTAACGGACAGACACTAAATGAAATACGAATCCAGAAACAATGGGTTTTTTGGATTCGATTTCCACATCCAACCGGTCGGATGGACTTTTCAGTGAGTCTTCTTTCCATAGGGAGTGGTTTCAGCTTTAAAGCTCAGTAGGTCATCCGATTTTAACACTAACAACACACTGGCGCAAGAAATCCCATGATTTTTCTTAAACTTCAAACTGGTTTTACTCACTCAAAACTTAGCCAAATTTGGTTTTTCTTGATTCTAAACCGACTGAAATTAAAAGAGGAACACAGTATTACCTTCACTTGAGTTCCTGGGTTGAAAAATCTGACTTTTGAAAAACTTCCCTCTAAGCTACGGTTAAGCTAAAATTGGGAAAGTCAGAGGCCGAGAGAGAGAGGGGGTGCTAGGAAAATTCAGAGCAGCTGGGAGATTGAGAAAGAAGATGAGAAAATCTGAGGGTTTGATCAGCTGAAGAGAGGGCATTATAAAGAGGTTGAGGAGGCCATCGGGCCACTGCATGCACTTGCTGTCAACGTCCCCAACAGTAACAGCACTGTTGGGTGACTGGTTGCAGATAAGTCCCTCTATATTTTTAGTTTTGCAAATAAGTCCACAAATTTGATAAAATCCGATTTTCAACTTAAAACAATACTTTTAAAGCTTGAAATTTTTAATCCAATCTGATAGACAAGTTGGGTTTTAAAAACTCTAATCACCATAAAAATTTGAATATTTAAAACTTACAAAAAACCATAGATTTAAATAAAAATCACATTTTAACACTATTTACGTGTTTTAACTTGTGTTAAATAAAATGATTTAAAATCCTCATTTTTGGGGTTTGAAAGAATAAAATAGACCATACTAAAATGGTCTAACATAATATATTTGTTTCAAAATTTATCTCATTTCAAAAATCATTTAAAAATATTTATTTTTCCCTTTCGGAGTTTTGACGGACTGTTTTAAATACTATTTTCTGAAAATAAAATTATTTTAAAATAAAAATAGAAATCCTTGACTAAGGAGAATAATATCATTCAATAATAATTACATAATAACACAATCAATATAATAATAACAATAAGTGGTAAATTACCATTTTACCCCTCCAGTTGGACGAGCTGGGTCACTGAGCGTTCGAGCTCAGACTGGGCCACACCTGGGCTTCTCACTAAGCTCTAACCGTAATCTTCGAGATTAACCAGTTTAAACAAGATTTATTAAGCTAAACTACGCCTAATTTGGATCAGGGTATTACAAATCTTGACTTATACATCTCGAAATTCCTCTTATGTATCTTGAGTTGATGAAAATAGACTTCACACATGTGGATTTTTTCCTGGGTTTTTCTTAATGGGCTTAATAATTGGACTTTTCAAATTATGTAAAATCTAATAAATAATTTTACCACTTACATTCAATTTTAAAAATGTACTAAATTAATCCAAACTCTCATAAATGTATTTGAATTATTAGTTTACAATAAAACCCTAAATTGTGGTAAACTATTCATTAAAATCCAAACTTTCCAAAAATAGCATTTCCTACCCAAAATTAGCATTTTATTCCACTTTTTTTTTACTCATTTATGATATTTCCCTTTAAATCCTACAAAACTTCCAAAATCCCATTAAACATATATAAAACACACAAAACAAGGGCTAATTAGTCCAAATACAAAGGTAAAATATATCAATTTCCCTTGTGTATCAATGAACCCCAAGTTAGTCATCATTCCACTTTGGATAACACTAGGGTCTTTGAGATTATGTCAATTTCAATACTAGCATCTTCATAAAATCCCGAGAGTTGCACCTGAGGTGAGGAGAGTCTAACTAGGGTAGGTGATAATTTGAGCGTCAAAGTTAAAATTGAGGAAAATCCTAAAGTCAAGGAAGAGCCTGAAATTAAGGAAGAGCCTATCAATGATGAAAAGCCTGATATTGAGGCATATCTCGCACCGAACTGTATCTTGTTTGGTTTGAATGATCCATGGGCATTCATCATACCAGTGGGTGATAATGCTTGGGAAAAGAGATACTATGCTCATGACATTATATAATCATTGAAGCACATTCACCATCACCATCGCCGCATCGAATGAAACTCACTTAAGAAGGTCAAGGATGTGAAATTTGTGAAACAATAATTGAGTACGCATCCTTTATAGGTTTATTTTAGAGTACGTCAATCTCGGATTTTTAGTGAGTCAGTTTAGTTTCGAATTTTTATTTAAGGTCTGTTGCGAGTGAACCCTCTTAGGTACATCTAAATCAAATTAACACCATTCCAAAAAAATTTTGATTTGCACCTGATCACTATAGATTAAGGGACATTGAGGATAATGTCTGATTTAATTTTGGAGGTATCAAGGGGCTACACTAGTTTAGTCCAATAAATAAAAAGAACTTCGGTAGGGGTCCCACTTCCCAAAGATGGTCTAAGATCTTAGATGTGTGATTGCACTTGTGCTTCCCACGTGCGGTATATATGTATTGTTGATAATTTATATGTCAAAAAAAAAAAATATTCTCGTCACGTGCTCGCTTGGATCGGGCGTGACAAACTTCTATTGCTTACCAGAAAAGTACCCATTTCAAGTTTTCAATAGGCAACGGGAAGAGCCCAAAACTGATGGAAGATGAACAAGAGTATGGCTGAAACTCGTATAGGTCGGGCCGAGTTTTACTAAATCCAACTCAATCTAAATAAAAAATTATTGAACCTGATTCAAATTGTTGAACCGAATTACTCAATCCATCAACCCGAATGCTGAACTAAATTGCTTGCCTGACTCAACTCAAGTGTCATATTAATTTTTTTAAGTGGGCTAGGTTTGATCAAATCGGTTTAGGTCGGATCAATTATAAAAAATCTTAATCCGACTTGATCTAAATTTAATTTTGATTTTTTCTTCTCCGACCCATTCCCACTTTAATTTTAAAAATGCTAAACCCTAAAATCCCTACTTAATTTTTCTGGTTAGGATCTGGCGGAAAATCCAACCCAACCCAATTCAAGTTTCAGCCGCGAAGAAGATCGAATATTCCCGGCATACATTCGTACAACTGACCCCAAAAAAACCGGAAACTGTTTATAGGGGCCCACCTGATGAGCGGCTCAGATACATTCCTGCTTTCTGGACGGAGGCAGAGAAACAGTGTCATTTCTTTTCCTCTGTTGTCTTATTCTGCTTAAAAAGTCGCTCGTGCCTTTCTGATATTCTCCTCTGCTTCCGGTTCTTATGTCCTCACTCCTGCTCTCTCTGCTCCCCAAGTCCAACCCCCACTCAATGGCGACGGCAATAGAGACGAGTCTTTCTCTGCATACAGCAACGTTTAAATGCGGGAGGAGGAGCTTTGATCGTCTTTCCTCTTCCACAAACATGAGAAGACTGTTTTCACCTCTGCCCATGAGAAGAATTCTCTCTAGAAGTTTCGCCTTATCCATGGAACTCACAGAGAGAAGTGAACTGTCCGATCTTGCATCTGTCAACGGCCCGTTGGATTTGGTATGCTCCCGATCATTGTCTCTTTTCACGGTTGGGATGCATGGAGAGAAACTAATTTAATGAAAATACTTCTCTTTCATGCAGTAAAAAGGATGTGCTTGCATCATGGTGGGGAAAAAGTAGAACTTTCTTGAAAAATAACCATTTTCTAACCAAACATAGAGATGGGTGAATCCCACTTTTCAGTCTAAATGGTTATTATTCATTAAAGTGCTTTTCCAAAATTCCATACCCAGCACATGTTCAGAAATGAAAAATTACTTGCTTATATAAATTTCGTGTTTTCTTAATGCTTCCGTGCTTCTTCCAGATGAAGTTTCCTTTTATTTCTATGTTCTTCCATCTACTTACGTGAGTGGGAAATAATAGAAGAAAAGAAAGATGCTTCATTGACTAAAAAATTGTCCAAAATTCCGACGCATTTGATAGACGAATTGGAGAAGTTTCAACAACTTTCTTTGTGTTGTTTTATCGTAGTTCTTCGCTTGGTCCGAATGTTGAAAGGAAAGTAAAAGTACTGCCTTGAGAAATGAAAAATGACTATTTCTTTACCCAAAATTGGTTTATTCCATCTCTACTTTCATTTTAAAAATGATTATTTTCCAAGAAAGTTACATGCTTTCTTTTATATGAATCCAAATGTAGCATTCTTCGATGCATTGAAATGAAGGTATTTTCTCGATGCCTAAAAAGAACCATCTTTACTCAGAATTGTTTTATTTCATTTCTATTTTCGGATTAAAAATGGCTATTTTGGAAGAGGCTCACTTGCTTTTCCTCACAAGCATCTAAGTAAAGCTTGTTTAGGGGCATGGAAAGGAAATTATGTACTAAGGTCGCTGTTGCCCGATTGCTCGCTAATGTCGATTTGGTTGATGCTAGGGCTGAAACTTGGGTGGGTTGGGTCGGGTAATGATAAACCCAACCCTAACCCATGTTAAAAATGGATGTACCTGACCCGACTCGACCTGAATTCGTAATCCGAACTGCAGAACCCAATCTGACCCGACGTTGAGCCCGACCTGGTTTAGAGAGAGGGAAAGAGAGAGAGAACGTGCTGAGATATCCAATAATCGCCCAGATCTGAGAAATCTGATGTCGGTTTTCCGGCTATTCCACCTTGATCTTGTTGTTGTCTTAATTCCTAAACTTCTCATATGGACTGCCAAAAGGCAAGATGTAGGAGAATAGTGCGAAACTTCTCAAACCAAGCCCGAGGAACTTGTTTAAGACCATATAAGGAGCTTCGTAGATGAACGACGTCGTTTTTAGAAGAGGAAGGAAGTCATGGAGGAAGACACATATAAACCTTTTCTTTGAGATCTCCATGTAGATATGCATTCTTCACATCCATCTAATATAGAGGCATGACTTAGAAGCTACTATTGCAAGAATTGTACGAACAATTGTCATTTTAGCCACTGGAGCAAAAGTCTCTTCATAATCAATACCATATTCCTGTGATTTTCAAGAGCAACAAGCCGAGCCTTATAACGACCCAAGGATCCATCATATTTTAATTTGATGCAGTAAACCCACTTGCATCCAATGGATTTGACTAAGGAAGGACAGGGAACAACATCCCATGTGTGATTTGATTGGAGTGCATCAAATTCCTCCTACATAGCCTGTATCCAACAATCATGTTGCACTGCTTGAGAGTAAGAGTTAGGGATATGAACAAAAGAAGAGTGTTTGATAAGGAAGTATGAGTGAAACCATAACGATCAGGATGCCGGGAGTACGATGGGATCGGCGAAGAGGAGGATCCGGAGGCGAATCAAGTGCATAATTGGTAGTAGCATTAGGAGGCTCGGGTGCAGGACCACTTTGTACCTTCCTCCTTTCCTGCACAATATCAGGCTTAAATCGAGTGATGGAAGATGAAGATGAGTCGGAAAAACTTGGAAGAAAAGCTATGGAAAAACTGAGTCAGAATCAACATGATTTTGAAAAAAAAATTGATTTTCAAAAAACACAACATTGCGAGAAATCCAAATTCTCTTGACTTGTGGATCATAAAAAAGATACCCTTTTTGATGAAGGGCATAACCAAGGCACATTCAGAGGACTGAGCAGTTAATTTGGTGCGTTCTGTGAGAGGTGCCTATTTTTCTGTTTGGACACTCCATTTTGTTGTGGAGTGTAAGGACCAAGATCGTTGGGATATGATCCTTTTTGTTTGTAAAAAAGTCTGAAATTCCTTAGAAACATATTCACCCCTGAATCAGATCTAAGAATTTTAACGGTGGTAGAAAATTGATTTTCAACATATGATTAAAAAACTTTAAAAACCTCAAAAACTTCAGATTTAGAGGGGAGAAAAGATATCCAAGTAAAGCGACTAATGTCATCGATAAAGGTGACAAAATATTTATAATGAGAATGAGATAAAACAAGTGCAATCCCTTGAACAACACTATGAATGATATCAAAACATTTCAAAACTAAAGAGTCATGAACAGGAAAAAGAAGAGTTTTACCTTTCCCCATGTTACAGCTAGGACAATCAAAAGTGATATCATGTAAAGAAACTTTATTATTTTGAATCACTCCAGAGTTCAATAAACACATCAAAGTCTTTGAATTAGGATGTCCTAATCTATTATGCCACAAGTAGCATTTTTTGAAACGGTTCATATATTAATAGATAAAGAGGCACCATAGGTGCAAATACAAAAAGAGAAAACATATAAAAGCAGCAAACAAAAATAACTGGAAAAGAAATTGTCCACAGAAAGGACCAATACCCTGGGCAAAAATGGCTCAAGTAAGATCAACACATTCTTTTTAGGCAAGCAAACTGTCTGACATAGGTATGTTCCTGAATTCTTGTAGAGAAATAACCCATGATGCACACTTGGTGAGGGCACGTCTTCCAACAGACGCACTGGACGCAGTAGTACCTTTGAAAAGTCTATTATTACTTCCCAATTAAGGCTCCAAACAGTGGCAAATAAAGATAATTGCCATAAGGAAGAGCACTTAGTCGAGACGGAAGCAATGTTCCAAGCGAAAGACAACTCATCAATCGATGAAGACATAACCAATGCCACCCCAAACTGGTCTAAAACCGAGTACCAAACTTCGGAAGAGAAGGGACAGTGAATGAGAAGATGATTTGACTCTTCAGAGGCATGAAGACAAAAAGGGCAAGCACTCATCATTATTCTTTCTCTTTTTCGCAGGTTGTCTTGAGTCAAGATTTTCCCCAAATCGGCAATCCAAAGGTTTCTAATTGTAGAAAATAATACTAGAATGGTAGAGAGAAGGAAGCGAAAGTATTAGAGAAGAATTATTCTCTTTGTATTTTGAATGTAGAAAATAATACTAGAAAGAAAGAGAGAAGGAAGAGAAAGTATTAGACAAGAATTATTCTCTCTGTATTTTAAATGTGTATTAACTGTATGAGATTACAGAAATATATATTGAATAGGGAGCCAATTATGATGGCTAAATGTAGAAAGAAAATAAAAGAGTAATCAGTTACATCAATTACAATAAACTAAGTTGATTTTCCAAAATAAGATGATTTTGGTCAACTCTACGCAAATGTGGGTTACACATGATCCATTGTCTTGAAGTGGGTCCCACAATGCTTCCCCCACAAGCGAGTAAACCCAATTTGCTAACGACCGAAGTGAGTTGAGTCCATGGAACTGCCTTTGCTAGCATATCCGTAAATTGATTTTTAGAATGCAGATACAGAGTAAATAGCTGGCTTTAAGAAATATGCTGACGAAGGAAATGACAATCGACTTCATATGTTTAGTCCTTTCATGAAAGATTAGATTGGAGACGATGTTGATGGCAGTTTGATTGTCACAAAACATGATAAGTGGATTGAGCAAAGCCCAACTCAGTGAGAAACTGTTGAAGCCACAACAACTCTGATGCAGTACCAGCCATGGCACGATATTCGGCCTCTGCACTAGACCGAGCAACGACAGACTGCTTTTTTTTCTCCAGGAAACTAAATGTGACCCCAAGAAGGCACAGTAGCCGGTGGTAGAAGGACGATTATCAGGAGACTCAACCCAATCAACATCAGAATAACCATGAACTAGACATGTAGGATGATGTGTATAGAACAAGCTGCGGCTAGGATGAGCCTTAAGGTACCGAAGAATACAAAACACAACATGGAGGTTAGTGTCCTGTGGTTCGTGCATGAACTGGCTAACACACCAACGACATAAGATAAATCCGGTCTCGTGATGGTGAGATAAATGAGTTTGCCCACGAGTTTTTGATAGAAGGTCGGGTTATCAAGAAGAGTACTGTCGGAGGCTGATAACCAATATCCTGTAGGAGATCAAGGGCATACTTCTGCTGAGAGAGGGACAATCCTCGAGAAGATTTAGCAACCTCAATGTCAAGAAAGTAACGGGGAGGTCCCAGGTCTTTAATATCAAATGTGCGTCGAAGATGCTGTTTGAAGGTAGATATACTATACTTGTAAGGACAATGTCATCAACATAGACTACCAAAATCATCAAAACAGGGTGAAACCTGTATATAAAGACTGAATGATTTGCCTGACAGCGAGTAAAACTATATGGTATCAATGCACTACTAAATTTTTCAAACTAGGCCTGTGGAGACTGTTTGAGACTATAGAGAGTCTTACAGAGGTAGGCTCCGCTTGCTTGACAAACACCGGAGGAGGAAGCATATACACTTCTTCCTCAAGATCACCATGGAGAAAAGCATTCTTCACATCTAACTGGTGCAGGGGCTAGGCATAAGTGGTGACAAGGGAGAGCAAAATGCACACAGAGGTAATCTTGGCGACAAGTGAAAAAGTGTCCTCGTAGTCCACCCCATATGTCTGCGTGAAACCTTTGGAAATGAGCCTTGCCTTGTAGCTGGCAATAGATTCACTTAGATTATATTTCAAAGCAAAGACTCACTTACACCCAACAGGAGTCTTCCCTAGAGGTAGAGGAACTATATCCCAAGTATTGTTCTTCTCAAGTGCAGCTAATTCCTCATCCATGGCGGCTTTCCAGGAGGGATGTTTCAATGCAGTGTCAATCCTCTTTGGGATTTTAACAGTGTCCAGGGTTGTGAGAAAGCTGTTATAGGAAAGGTGAAACAACGTGATAGGATACAAACCGATCAAGTGGGTGACTGGTGCAAGATGTAGAAGCCAGTATATCCAAGCAGAAACTCCAAAAAACAAGGAGTATAGGCGTCCTGGAAAACCATTGGAAAACAACAAAAACGTGGGATCCACAGGTGATGGAATGTGGAGGACCCAGGTGGGATGTAAACCAGATGAAGGGGCGGCAGTATTGTGCAACAATAGTGGAGAATCGAAGAATCAGCCAGCAGATCTGACTGGATTCTCAAAAAATGGGTTTTTGAGTGACGGTACTGTCGCTGGGTGTATGACGGCCAAAAACTCCAAGCTCTCTCCAAAGGGCTGATTAGGCACCACAGATGGGATGCCGTGACAAAAACGATAGAGGTACGGTGGCCCCTGATGCCGGAAATGTCGCCGGAAAAAAGAATGGCGGCAAAGGTCCAGACAACAAAACAATGAATTAGGGACAGTAGAGAATTTGTCCAGAAGCCGTGAGAAGGAGCAGAAATTAAGGAGATGGGGGAGGAGATCCGCAACAGCGAACCTCGAAGATCCGAAGATGACACCGAGTCTGATGAACAGGAACTTCGGCAATGAATTGTGTCTTCGACGAGGAACAATAAAACGGATTAAGAAGCTTCCCAAAAACTCCTGAGATCAATTCTTACTGATACCATGTAGAAAATAATATTAGAAAAAAAAAAGAGAAGGAAAAGAATATTAGAGAAGAATTATTCTCTCTGTATTTTGAATGTAGAAAATAATACTAGAAAGATAGAAAGAAGGAAGAATCTTTCAAGAAAAAAAAAAAAAGAAGAAAGAAGGAAGAGAAAGTATTAGAGAAGAATTATTCTCTCTGTATTTTGAATGTGTATTAACTGTATGAGATTACATGAATATATATTGAATAGGGAGCCAATTATGATGGCTAAATGTCGAAAGAAAATAAAAGAGTAATCAGTTACATCAATTACAATAAACTAAGTTGACTTTTCAGAATAAGATGATTCTGGTCAACTCTATGCAAATGTGGGTCCCACATGATCCACTCTCTTGAAGTGGATCCCACAACACTAATTACCCTTGGAGGAGCTTTGGATGACCAAATCTTGGGATTAACAGTATCAGTTCTTGTTGACAAAAAATTCCAACTTGATTGAGAATAAACTAGTTGTTTCCGTCTACTAAATAAGGCTGTCCTCAATAGAAGTACGAATCCTATAGGAAGAAATGAGCCGGAGGAGATCCGAGAAGGCATCAGCTTAAGCGTTGGAAAGGTTACGACGAAGAGGATTGTCCCACACGACTTGCTCACTAATAATGGAGTAGAAATCTGATATGGTCCCATGCGGCCTAAGAGAAATGCGGTAGATAGAAGGAAACCGAGAAGCCAAAGTAGAGTTATCACACCAAGAATCATTCCAAAACTTAATTCTATCACCTTGCCCAACATTGGTGGCAATTATTTGTACGAGAAAGTAAAGCATGTTCTGGTTTGATCCTATCTTGTGTAGAAATTTGGAGAGGAAAAAGTCTTCCACACTTAGGCCCCTTCGTGAGCATCCTCCCGACACTTGATCCTTCACAACACAACCAGAATGAGAAGAGAGAGCAATTACTATCAACAAGCTGACCAACAGAAAATAAATTTGTAGTTAACTGTGGAGCAAGAAAAACTTGGGTCAAAGGCAAGGAATCCAACAATGGTAATTGGAACACTGCCACAATCAATGGTATTAATACAGAGGTTTCCATCATACTTATTAAGATGAGTCAAATGTTTACAAGAATAAGTCACGTGATTGGAGGCCCTTGAATCAAGATACCCAGTGGATTTCGAAGGTTTGGGTTTACCAGAGAGGCCAAGGGTGGAAAAGGCATTGAGAATCATCTGTTGAACCATCTCTGGAGTAAGAGGATCAGAAGCAGCAGCTGGTGGTGCATACATGGATTTTTTAGCAACTAAGGTACTGTCAGAACAGGGCTCATCAATTGTTGCAGGATATGCTTTCTGTTGTTGATACTGTGGGCGCCTCCGGCATTCTGCCAGAACATGACCCATGCCTTTGCAATATGTACAGAATTTTTGTTTGCACTAAGTAGCAACGTGTCCATATTTCTCGAAACTAAAACATTTTACCCTGCTCATATCCCGGTCTTGTGGCTTTCCTCTCGCAATATAAGCAACATCGATTGGACCACTGGAAGTTTTCAGCGGAAGGGCAACCTGTGTGACTAGGCGATGCTCTTCCCGCAGAAGCTCACTCAAACATGATTCTATTGAGGGTGATGGTATTTAACTCATTAGAGTGGACCAAACATTTTCAAACTCCGCCTGCAATTTCATCAGGAATTGGTCCCTTTGATTTGTCTTTTGAATATCTTGAACAGTGGGCAAGGATGCAGTTGACAGGTCCGCGTAAGTGATCTCAGCATAATTAGTCCATAGACCCAAAAATTGAGAGTAATAGTTTTGTATAGACAGATTCCCTTGAGCAAATTGAGAGATCTCATGTTCTAAGTGAAATCTGGGTGCAGAGTTTCTGTTGATAAATCTGTTTCAAATAGTTCCACATGTCCTTCGCAATCTTGTATGATCGAAGATGCAAGATAAATTGAGAGTCAACAGAGCCCAGAATCCAACTCATGATGCTGGCATCTTTGATCTCCCATTTAGCCACCTTTTCATTGTGGGTTTCGGATCTGAATCATCAAGATGACCCCACATCTCTTTACCTTTAAGGTAAATCTGAAATTGGAAGGCCCATCAAGGGAAACAATTGGAAGATTTATTGAGTATCGTAAGAAGGAAGTGCCCAATCTTAGGATAAACGAACAACTAAACAATCCAACAAACCAAGCGAAGATTTAGGCGATCAAAAAAAAATTGGAAGATGTATAGTTCTTCCCAGTAAATTTCACAAGAGGGATATCACTTTTCTCATAATAAAATAGTGTCTTTGTAATAAAAAAATTCCTGTTTTGAAACAAAATCAATGCAGTGCACAGCTTGAATCAAGATAAATGCCACACAACAATAAGAAATAACCATACCAAAATAACCAGAACAACCAGATGGCCTACCTCCTAGTGTTTATTTTGCAAAAACTCCTTTATGTCAGCCCCAAAAATAAATACAGATACAAGTTTGTATGCTTCGTCAACAGAGTATCCTTTTCTGTCTCTCCAGAAAACTGCAGTAGCAATTTCTTCGGGCAACCTTAAATCAATTTCAAGATCAGATGAAGCAATATCTTCTCGTAAACACTAGCTCATTACCATATCAATCTATGATATCTACACACAAGACACAGGCTGATTTTGGTGGAAAAATTGGATGTCTTTCCCGTTGTGATTGATTCCTATTTATAGTACATGGTTTGCCATAGTTTTGGCTACAATCAAGGAATACATATTGACAGATATTGACAGATAAGAGAATTTTATCAGTAACAATCTATGAGGTGTCAAGAGTTGACTAGGAGATCTTTCTAGAAGATGAGCCTGTGTTACATGGGCCAGTCAATTATATACAAACGGGCCAAGAGGGTCTAGTTACTGTTGTTAACATTACAATCCCCGTGAGGGATACATTGTGTGTGGTCCATTTGACAGTCCACACAGAAGTTGTTCTTAATCCTGCCATCTACCTTTATAACTGGTTGGCCCTAGAGTATGGGTATCTAGGTGATAGAGGCTACATCTCTAGGTGATAGTCAACAAATATTCCTTCAACATATATATTTTCTGTGTACCAGACATAAAATCATAAATAGGTATATTGATTGTCTAGTGACTATATAAATTAGCGTTTTTTTTTTTTGAATGGTCATTTAAATTAGCATTTTTGTGAATGATTTATGACCTGTTAGGGTTTTCAACTTGGTTAGGGAAAGTTGAACTCTCCATTTGGGCTTCATTCAAGGGATGACAAATTGGATCTGACAACTGTACATTCAACTGCAAGGAGGAAAACAAGGATAGTCTGTACAATTGGACCTTCCACGAGTACTCGTGAAATGATATGGAAATTGGCAGCTGCTGGAATGAATGTGGCACGATTGAATATGTCCCATGGTGACCATGCATCTCATAAGAGGACGATTGATTTTGTCAAGGAGTACAATGCCCAGTCAAAAGATAACGTTGTTGCTATAATGCTAGATACTAAGGTATGCTTGATTCATAAGATATTTCTTATGCGTTTGACAATTAGCTCCAATATTTTTCACTGTGTGACAATAATTAACTCCTACAGTGGCATTTACTGACTTAATCGTTCAAAGATTACTATTTTTAGCAGCCAATGTCATTGCTGGGTGGCAACGTCTTTTCTTTTCAATTCTTTGTTTTTTGTTAGAAAGAAATGCTATATACTAAGTTTTTCTGTGATGCAACTTTGCCTTTTTTGTTCTCCTAGGTCCACTGAACATTTTCCCATATATATGATTGCTTGTGCTTACGTGTGCATAAATGCAAATATCTTACATTGCTTTTCTAAAGTTATGTTCAAACATCTTAATGTTAAAGCATGTAGAAGTCAAAATAGACCCCTCACCAAAGTGAAATGGGAACAATTTCTCGTGGTTGTGCAAATTTGAGGTTAGTGTGCATTTTATCCCGATCAAGCAGAAAATCTTCTTGTTCCAAATGCCTATTTTGCAGCTTATCTAAGATGCATATGCAAAGCTAGTAATTGAATTTGTTTTGAAATCCTAAATGCGATCTTAGTTCTCCCATTTATGTCTTGGTACAACTATTGGAGATTATAAAGCAGTTGCTTGCTGAATGAAAGGTAGATTGTGGCCTAGTCAGAGATATTTACTTGTCTAGTTCCTCTCTTGCCATGTGGAATCTCAATGTATCATATGTATCTCTCTAGTCTCTAGCTCCCAATCCTTCCAGTAAGGGAGGAGATGGTTCCCCGGTGGGTTGGGGTTCAAGGCTACCATAGTTGAAGCTGTTGTCCACCTTTAAAAATATTAGTAGGTAGCTATTTGTTTAGCTACACGTCCATAGGGACTGCATCACACCATATGGAGTCATTGTATTTATCTCCAATGGATAAAGAAACTAAGCATTACATTTACTGTTAGCACAATTCCCTTTCTAAACCAGGAGAATTTGTACAACCTTCGATCCTTGTCTTAAATATCAATTTGGCAACTGCTTTTTAAGTGATGGTGCCACAATACCACTATAAATGATCATGTAGTACACTGATGCCACCATGGTGCACTCAGTATAAAATAAGTTTGCGCATATGCACTCGCCTTTCTTGTGCTTTGGGTTGAAATGTGTCTGTTGTATTCTGAAAGATCCCCAGAATCACTATACCTTACATGTTTCTCATCATAAAAATCATAATAAACATAAATAGGTTTATCTTCCTCATCATCATCTTCCAAACAATTTTCCTTGTTATCGCTGTATTTTTTTTCTTTGTTTTCTGACGCAACATGCCCCAACTCATTGCACTTATAACACCGTTTCTTTCCTTTTCGGATTATAAGGCACACCTTTAGAGTGAGATTTAGAAGGTCCTTAGAGATTCTGTCTTGTTGGTTCGGTCATCTGAAATTCAGATATTGTTCCAATGGTTTGACCAGTTTTTGCTTGAAGACGAGGCTACCTTGCCCACTTGCTTTTCTTGATGTTCAAACACCACTGCTATTTTATGTCTCAGTTGTAGACAAAAAATCAAATGCCTGGCAATTGAATTTTTTTTTTTGAGTGGTAAAGAAGAAATATCATTAATAAAAAGAAAAAAACAAATACAAAGCAAGGCAAAAGGCCTAAGAGAGTTAGGCCCAAGAAAAACAAGAAAGCAGCTGGAAGGGAACAAATCCACTACAAAACAATTAACTTCTCAGTAAATGAAATACGCCCAAAATTGACCCTTCAACGCCATTCCCCGATTGACTAAAAAGTTCAAGCCTAAGGTCAAGGCTCTTCGAATACTAAGAAGTTCCGCCTCATTGGATACCTTGATCCCCATAGCTTCCTAAAAAACGACACGAATAGAATCCACATGGTCCCTGAGGACTCCCCCAATACCTGCCGGACCGGGTTTACCTTTAGAAGCCCCATCCACATTAAACTTTAGGGTCTCCCGAGGGGGGGGGGGGGGGGGGGGGGGACCACTCAACCTAATTTTTCCTTTTTTCAGGAGGAGTGGACAACATACAAGCCTCCCAAGACAACCACAAATCCCCTGGCAGAATTCGTTGTTAGTGCACAACCATATACACAAACTCCATTTAGCTTTGTGAACAAGATCACTAACTTCCGATGATGCCTGGCAATTGATGGTCACGATCCTTAATGAATTGGCAGATTCTTCTTTTGTGACTTTGACCAGTTGTGTTTTTCTTTTTGATAACCGAGGGGAAGAATGAGGCAAGGGCCCCCCATAAACCCCTCGGAGGAATGCCCCACACCCACACAAGATGCCCCCTGTTTACGCCACTAGGACTCGAACTGGCTACTGAGCTGATAATAAGTAGAGCTAGCAGGTTAGTCCGTGGTAGTAATAACATTAGCAATATTAGTGGGAGTGATAATGACAATATGAAAGATAATAAAGATGATGAGCAATTTGAAGTAAAATTATCAAATAATAATTATAAAATAAAAAATCAATTTTGAGTTACAAAATGTAAAACAGAGAAGGAATATCATTAAAATTATAAAATGAAGCCAAGGTTATGTAATTTAATTTAAAAATAAGTACAAATATCAAGTACAAGATCCATCTTTAATTGATTTGTATAAATATATCACGTATAAATAAATAAGTACGTTTATAAAAAGTAAATATTTAAATGGAAATATTATGCCTTCAAATTCTTTATTAAAAAAATTAATAAATCATTTTAGTAACAGAACAAATATCAAAGAAAAATTTAATGAAAAATTAGTTTTTGTAAGAATAATAATTAAATGCTAAAATCATACACTAATTTTAATATCTTATGAAGCTTTTAAAATTTAAAAATTATTGATGCTATGAAAAGTAATACTATAGTAAAAATATAAAATATAAATTGTAAATATTAGTTTTGTTAACACATTGATGTAATAAATTAAGTTATTTAAATAAAAGTTATAGAAAAATCAAAAGTAGATCAAAAGATTCTAGGAGGTTTTGTGATGGATCCATCTATGTGGTGAATGAATTAGCGAAATCAATTCAAATAAATTTCATTAAAATGTTATCTAGCAAATGAAACCATACGTCTAAATGGAATTTAAACGTTCTATAAGGGATTAAAGTGGAATTGGAAGTTACTCCTATTTCACCTCTTTGTCTTTAAAACCATTAAACGAATCATGTCTCTTTTTGTGATTTCATAAGAGTGAAAGCTCAAAAAACTATAAAAATCATATAAAAGTTGGAATCAACACGTTATAGTCAAACTCGCTCTCCTATGACCTCCAAACACTTAAATATATATAATTCTTCTTTGCATGTTCCTTCACAATCATATCACTTTACTTTAGACATTGCAAGCAATGCAAAGATTCCTGGAAATAATTTGGAGGAAGGTGTTCTCCATGAGGCACTTCATTTTATCCCAAGTTCTAATCTTATCTTTCCTTCAAGATTGCTGGCTAATCTTAGTTTTCTTCCACCATGCCAAACCTCTACCTTTCAACTTAATGGCCACAAGTGGCACCATTTTTCATTGGATAGATTTTTGTAGTTGAATATATTTTCTAATGTTAGGATGTAGAGAGGTGGAGGGAACTTGGTGTCGACTTGGTAAAATTCAATGTGGATGGTGCAGCAACAGGTAAACTAGGTCTAGTAGGTTGACCAGGAACTTGGCCTAGTTGGACAACTATGGTTCTCTCATTTTGTCCGTTTCAAGATCTTGTTTCTTATTGCCCCTTGTCTTTTATTCTTTTTTTTTTTTTCTTTTGTATTAAAATTGATTGTTATATGTATGATACTTGATGTGTTATAGGGGCCTGAGGTTAGAAGTGGAGACGTGCCTCAACCCATCTTGCTTAAGGAGGGCCAGGAGTTTAATTTCACAATTAAAAGAGGAGTTAGCTCTGAAGACAATGTTAGTGTAAATTATGACGACTTCATAAATGATGTGGAGGTGGGAGACATACTATTGGTAGACGGTGAGTTCCTTCTATGGATTTCTTATTATCCAAGCTGATGCGGAGCATAAATATAACAATTGCTTAATTTTTTTTTTAATTTTTAATTTCTATTTTATGTAATTGTTTTATTTGATTAGAGCTAGTTTAGTAATAGTTTCCTTTTTATTTTATTTTTAGTAATGCAAAGTTTATAAAGCCTTGTAGCCTTTTGTGGCATTCCAACGATTGAATGAATAAGATTATATGGTTTTCTGAAAATACCTTTCGAAGGTGTGACGGTGAGTTGGTGGAGAGAATCCACGGGGCGTGAAGCCAGGTACACATCTCTATCTTCCTCTATCTTTCTTCTTCTCTCTCTTTTCTTTGTTTATTCTTCCCTTTCATAACGTTTCCTCCCTTTCCTTATCCCAAACCCTTTTTGTCGCCATTCCAAATCCTTCCATTGCTGCTGTCCTAGCCCATTCCTGTGACTGTCGTGACTCCAAAACCCACCCCTGCTTGCCGTGACCATCTATGTTCCCCCTGGCCGTCGTTTCAGCCTATAGACCTTCCCTTCCCAGTCGCCACCCCCTTTTGGAGGATCCCCTTTCTGTCACACCCTCTTTAGCACCTCCTCTCCTTAATGCTAACCCCTGTAGCCCTTTTCCTTGTGTTGTAACCTCCCTAGGACCCCAACAGTACTGCCGTAATTCCCAAGCCTATCTCCCTTCATCCGCCTCTTTGTTCCCTGATTCCTTTTACTTCCTTTCACACCTCCCTTTTCTTTTTATCCATTCGTATCCCATCCTTTTATTCAGATAAGAACACTTATACTCACATATTCATTTAAAACCATAAACCCTTTTATTTAAAATCTCATAGGCCCATTCCAGTCCAAAATCATTCCACCCTTTTATTAAATTTTTCCAATTATTTGTTTACATCAGATTATGGAAGTTTTGCTTGATTTTTTGTGATAAATTTTTATAAATTGATATTTAATTTCAGTCCATTTTAGCTTTAGGGTGCATTATTTTCATCTCTTTTAATCTTTAGGGGACCACATTTAGGCATTTAGAGTTACCCTATCCCTTGTCCTGCGTCACAAGCACTACATGAATGATTGAATGGGAAAAGATTGAAACTTGAAATTGATCAATCATGGGTTTTGGGAGGAAGGTGATTCAAGAATGGTTTTGGATTGCTAAATGCTGTCAATAAAAAGGATGGTAATAAATATATATAAGATGATTTTTTTTTTTTTGAGCGGTAAAGAAGAAATTTCAATAAAACAAAAATAATTACAAAGCCAAGTTATAAAACACAAAAGGCTTACGAGGATTAGGCCCAAGAAAACAAAGAGGTAAAGCAACAAGAACCACAAAGCCACAATTATCTTTGCTATAAAAGAAAAACGCCTAAAGTCGGTCCTTCAACACCATTTTTAGCGAAAAAGTCAGCCACACCATTTGCTGAACGACTAATATGATTGAAGGAAACCTTCATGCCCAAGATTAGCCCCTTAATCTCCCTAACAATTGAGATTAACCTCCAAGGAGGTCTCCTTGTACCCCTAGCCATTTTATAGCATTGAAAGAATCACTTTCAATTTCTAATTTGACTCTCCCTAAGCTAACACCTAATGTCAAGGCTCTCCTAATACTAAGAAGTTCCACCTTATTTGAATCTTTGATCCCTACTGCTTCTGTAAAGACAACGCGAATCCCGCCCATATGGTCTCTAAGGACTCTCCTAATACCAGCCGGACCCAGTTTTCCGTAAGAAGCTCCATCTACATTAAACTTAAGGGTCCCCTGAGGAAGAGGGGACCACTCAGCTTGCTTAGGCTTTTTTACCATAGGATCAGACCTCAAACAACCCTCCCAAGATTGCCATAGTTCCCCAGCCTTGAGATCTTTGAAATGCTTATTGGTACACAACCAAGTACACAACTTCCATTTTGCTTTGTGAAAAAGATCATTAACTTCCAACGATTGCCCTTCGAAAATCCTAGAGTTCCTCTCCTTCTAGATAGTCCACGATACCACGGCCGGGATCGAAACCCAAGCAAGCTTCCTTCTTCTTCTAACACGACGAATAACCCAGGAATCCATCAAACTATCCCAAGAGCCAGGGCAAACCCAAGTCACCCCCATAAGATTCAGAAAGAAACACCAAATCCTCCATGAGAACGGACACGAGATGAGGAAATGGTCAATAGATTCGTCATCACAGTTACAAAGAGGGCACATGGTAACACCGTCCGATCCCAATAGCCCCCTTCTCCTAAGCTCCAACCTCGTCAAGATTTTCCTTTTAGCACAACACCAATTAAACAACTGAACTCTTGGTGGAGCAACACTACTCCACACAAAAGGCAGAGGACCATCCGAACTAAATGCACTCGGAGATTCCAGCTCAACCAAAGACTTGACCGAGAATAAGCCAGAGGAATTACCCATCCAAACCAATTCGTCGTCACTGTCAAGGACCAGAGGGAATTCACCCAATTGAGCTTTGAGATCAGTAACTCTCCACTTCGAAGTTCCTCAGTTCCCTTCTGAAGTCGAAATGCCACGAGGTAGCGCGATTATTCATGCAATTCAAATCTTGAATCAATGCATCTTGGTTTCTAACAACCCTAAAAAGCCTAGGGAATCTCTCTCTCAGAGGCCTATCTCCTAGCCACAAGTCTTTCCAAAAGAAGGTCCTGTTACCCCTTCTGACTAATAGACGAAGATTCCTCATGAATAAGTAACCGACCTCCGAACGACCTTGACAAATGCTCCACCAATCTTCAAGAATCCTAGACCCCAATCTATCCACTTCCTCTCCCAAATTCCATCTATTATCGTTCGAGACTCCATATTTAGCTGAAAGAATGCGAACCCAAAGGGCATTTGATTCCCTACCAAACCTCCAACCCCACTTGCATAATAAAGCTTCATTTCTTAAGCGGATAGGAACCAAACCCAAACCACCTTTATTTTTAGCTTTAGTGACCTCTTCCCAAGCCACAAGATGAACTTTCTCTTTGCCTCCTGATCGCCCCAAAGAAACCTCCTAAACAACTTCTCCATCGTGTTGGCTACTCCTTTGGGAACTTCGAAAATAGAAAGGAAATACGTGGGAAGGTTGATCAATACTGACTTCAAAAGAGTAACCCTGCTACCCAAGGAAAGATATTTTTTACCCCATCCGGCCAACCTTCTTTCAATTTTCTCCACGACCGGGGACCAAAACTTTGTAAAACCTGGATTCCTGCCAACTGGGAGGCCTAAGTATGAAAAACGGTAGTTTTCCGAACCACAACCCACTTTGTCTGCCCACTCCTTTACTATCGAAATGTCCAAACCCACCCCGATTAGGGTACTTTTACTCAAGTTTATCCTTAGTCCAGAGACCAACTCAAAGCATCTAAGGATAGCCCGAAAAGCAAGCACCTCCGAATTGTTGTTATCAAAGAAGAATAAGGTGTCGTCTGCAAATTGAAGGTGGGGTGATCACCGGACTCCATGACACACCTCAAAACCCCTCACGATATCCAACTCTTTTGCCTTCAACACCAACCTATTCAAACTTTCTCCCACCATTGTAAAAATAAATGGAGAGAGGGGATCTCCCTGCCTCAGATCCCCTATTAGCAGATATTGGATCGGTTGGTGAACCATTCACCAAGACCGAGTATTTTGTATTTTCAACGTATGCTTTCATCCAACTCCGCCATCTACTGCTGAAGACCATCCTGTTAAACAAGTAACCCACAAAGGACCAATCCACGCAATTATATGCTTTTTCCATGTCAATTGTAAATAACAAGCCGAGCTTACCTTCCTTCTTCCTCATATGAACCAATTCATAAGCGATCAAAACCCCATCCAAGATTTGCCTATTCTCAATGAAAGCTCCTTGTGATTCCCCAATAATCTCAGGTAAAACTTTCTTTAATCTTTCCGCTAGAACTTTGGCTAACAGCTTATAGATACTACCCACTAGGCTGATAGGGCGAAAATGCGACAAGAGGGACCTTCTTTTTTCGGAATTAAGGTAATAAAGGAGTTCTTGAGTCCTTTATTAATGATACCATCATTATGAAACTCCCTAAAGAACCTCAAGATATCCTGCCCTACTACCTCCCAACAGGCCTTAAAGAATGCAAAATTGAAACCGTCGGGGCCAGGCGCTTTATCACCATCCAAACTTTCTAAGGCCCCTAAAATCTCTTCCAAAGAATTCCTTTTCAAGCCAAGCCACCATGCTTCCACTGATTTTTGAGAATTCTAACCCATTTAATGTCGGCTGACTGGATCGCGGATCCAACATAGAGGTGAAACTAATGATGAAGAAAGGAGAGCCAGGACTCCTAGGGGGAAAGGGGGGATGAAAAATTGGAGAAAGGGAAGACAAACACCAACCCAACAACCTAAGGATAGAGGGACAAACCCCAGAGGAAAACACAAAATTGAAAGAGGAAGGGAGATTAGGGAAAGACAATACCTGGGTCTCGGAGGAGAAAAACCGCGCAGCCACCACAAATGCCACAGGAGAAGGGGCCAACTGAAGGGCCTGCCAACAATCAACAACCAAGAGCCGAGAAGAAACCGCAGAACGCCGCTGGGAGCTAATGTCAAAGAGCAAGGAAACCCCCTCCAAAGCCTGAAGAGGGAACGGAGAGGCACCAACACAGCGCACCGAGGGGAACACCACCACGTCCTGATAAGCATCTCCAGAATAGAGAAAGCTCCAAATCGACCCAGGAGTGTGAGAAACCAAAAGGGACAACGAGGAGAGCCAGCCACCACTCGTACTGGAAACCGCTTGAGACAGGGAGCCAGCCACCACTCGTACTGGAAACCGCCTGAGACAGGGAGGAGGCAAACAAGGCATAGAAAAGGACAGGAAGTACCCAGGGCCACAGGTAGCGGCAAAGAGCAGGAGGAGGGGGGCAAAGGAGGCCGATCCGGCAAAAGAGAGGAGGGAGGCAAAGGAGCAGAAACCGGCTGAAAAATAGCAGAGAAGAACCTCGCCACTGCCTCCCGAATGCTGTCCTTATCTGTAATCCGTCTACCATCCACCACCACCAATCTGATACAGTTAACTGCCCTCCTATTTGAAGCACACAAATGGAAAAACTTTGAGTTCTTGTCGCCTTCTTTCAACCACAAGGCCCTCGATTTCTGTCTCCATTCTACTTCCTCTAACCTCAAGCAGTCCCAAAGGGTAGATTTGGACTCCTTTTTGGCTGCAAATTCCCCCTCTTCCAGGTCCCGCTCTTCCTCAACCTTAGACCAAAGCTCAAGGACCTGAATAGCTATTTCCTTCTTTTCCAATATACTAACTCCATTAGAGGCAGCCCATTCTTTTAATTTCCACTTAAGCATATTTAGTTTTTTGAAAAGAACAAAACCCGCCCAACCATATATGTCGAAACTGCCCCACCAAGCCTTCACTAGCTCTACGAATTTTGGATTTAGCAACCAGGCATTGTTAAACCGAAAAGGCTTCGGTCCCCAATCAATCTCTTCTGAGTCTAGAATTATCGGGCAATGGTCCGAAATAGGAAGAAACAATTTCACCTGGCTAGCAACAGAGAATAGGGCTTCCCAATCTGCAGTAACAAGGAATCTATCAAGTCTACTAGATGCTCCTCTATGTTGACCATTGGACCAAGTGTAACGCCCTCTAATGAGAGGAAGATCAATCAGCTCTCCTCTTTCTATAAAATCTGAGAAGGCTACCATTGATCTTGTTAAATCCCTGCCCCCTTTCTTCTCGGTTGGGTACCGCACTGCATTAAAATCACCCCTTACACACCACCTAGAGGAAGCCCAAACCTTGACATCTTTTAATTCGAACCAGAAATTCTCCCTTTCCCCATCAACAGTTGGCCCATAAACATTGGTAATGCTGATTTCTACCTCTCAGCCAGCAGCTCTCCTTTTACTGAAATCGATCTAGAATCCATTCTTCTAACCAAAACTTTGATGACAGACGGATTCCACATCATAAGCAGTCCTCCCGATCTCCCCACTGCTGGTTTGTAGAAGCTATCACAATCTCTAACTCTCCATAATTCTTTAATCATTTGCTTTGAGATTTCTTCTCTTTTTGTTTCCTGAAGGAGAAGAATATCTACCTTATTTTTCCAGATAAATCTCCTAATCGCTCCCTTCTTCTCCTGAAGTCCTAGACCTCTGATATTCCAGGTCATAAGTCTTCATTGGGAAACCTGGGCACTTTGAACTATCCTTCTTGGCATCTGAATGCTGCTTCTTTTGTAAACCTTGAACAGATGACGACAACCCCTGTAAGAAACAGTCTGTTTCCCTTTAGAATTTCTAGATGATATGGAAGAAGTACGGTCCCCTGCCTCTAACTGAGCCAAACTATCTAGAGATTGAGTCTCATTGTTGAACTGAATACCCAATTGCCTTTCAACATACATGATATCTCTACCATCCTTTTCTGAATAACCTTTATTTTTCAATTTTTTCATATCCCAGTCTGCTTCTTTCAGTCTAAATTTCCCTTTTTATTGACAACTCCTTAATTTCTACAAAGCTGAGATCAGAGGCATCAGCCAGCTTAGAGTGCCTTGAAGAAGCCGAACAAAAGAGGCGCTGAAGACCTCCGTCGCCAGATGAACGAGATTTCACAGCCTGAGAACCTCTAGAAGGGAGACTACCCGAAAAGGACTCCGACGGGTGCATGCCAAAAGGGATACTAGCAAAATTTGCTCCTGATTCAGCACCTTGAGTCGCATCAACCACCCGCTCAGCACCCACTGGCACCATCGCCAGCTCTTCATTGGAGGACATGCTGGCTACCAGAACTGGGAAAAAATTAGGGTAGAAGTTAGGAGAATTGGGGGTTATTTGAGAATTGTATTTCAAGATTGGGGGGCCCACAGGTAGAAAGTTGATATTTGGCTTAGGGGGTCGGGGATAGGTTACGTTATCCAAAGGTCCAGAGTTGAAAGCCCAAGGAGGCAGGCCAGAGCCCAAAGGAAAAGGCAACAATTGGAGGTTTGTGCCAGGTCCACACCCGAATACGAAAGCCTGGCCAGTGTTAGCTTTTTTAAAATCCAACCCCTCAGCAGTTTCCAAGGCACGGGGTGGGAAATCTCCATCGCATGCTCCGGTGCTATCTGAGGCAGCCAAGCACGCAAGGGGCGCCGATTCGCCAACAACCCTGCATCTGCAGAGAGCTCCTACCTTCTCCGTCGCCTGCACAGAAGCCTCGACTGACGCGCATGGACCGACCACATCTATTGTCCTCCCATCTAGCTCGCCATGTGGCACTCTAGGTCCTTTACCGATTCCAGTTTGGAAATTGTGTCTTCCGGTGAAGAAGCAGAAATCTCTGATGAAGATATCGAAATATCCACCGGAGAAACCACCTCCAAAAGCCTCACCCGGTAGATTTTTCCATTGATGCTCACCGAAACCGTTGAGGGCAGACAATTGCAGATCCCAAGTTCCACCAGCAGATGAAGCACGGAACAAACCTCTCTCCACAGGTTCCGGCGATGAATCTCCAACAGTGAGCCCAATCTCTTTCCAAAGGCCTTGATTATGTTTTCCGTCCAGCCTTCCAGAGGGAAACCTACACACCTGACCCAAGTGACTCTCCTTTGGCAAATCGCCTCTGGATTCCATTGTCCTCTTATTCTAAACAGGTTTGAAACTAGGTTCAAACTTCTAGCAACCATATCTTCATTAGCTAGGGTTGCCAGGATTTTTTTTTTCGCCAATTAAGCTGTAGTGAATAACTGAGAGGCCTTCCTTCTCCATAGCAGACACTACCTGAGCGCTGCATCGGCAAAAAGGGGGAAACAATAATTGCATTGGCTAGCCAATCGTTGATCTGCTTTTCCTCCTCTGCTTCCCTCATAAGTTCTATGACCTGTTCTGGAGTGTCCGCGATGGGATTCTGGGTCTGCTTCAAGCCTGATTTTACAACAACATCTGCCCAACTTCTACAAGAATCCACCAACTTCTGAACCTTGACAATGGTAGGTATGGCCGACTGCCCTTCTCTAACCAATCCTGAATTTAGATCCGCCATGATCTTAGTCGTCCCCAATTTATGAAGAGTAGGGTGAGCCAACCTCTGATCCCCGATCTCCCTTCTATGGGAAATGGCTGGATTTACTTGGAGTTTCTTCCCCTCCATCAAGGTTTAGCAAGAAACATGCATTGCATCGGGAGTTTCTTCCCCTCCATCTCGGCCATATAAGATGAATTTGAGTGGCCCGTTTTGCGTTTAATTGAATGCAATGCATGTTTCTTGTGAGGTTCTTGAAAAAAATAAAATGATGCATGCTTTTGTCATCTTGCTGCAATTTTAATGTTTTGGAAATTTAGTTTGCATGATGTGTTATACCAGAGCTCTATTTTTTTTAGTGATGCCATTTGTTTTCTTTCTATATATTATATATATATTATGCATGCTTATTTTAAAAAAACGCTGTAAATATAGCTTCGATCCCCTACAATGCCTTATTAGTGGCACCTCCAAGTGTGAGCCCATGTGAATGGTTCGATTGGAAAAGTCTTTGCTTGAATATGGTGCTTATAAAAAATGACCTTGATTGGACAGGGGAAGCCATATTTTGTGGCATTTTAGAGATTCAGTTTTATCCATTGGTGTACTTGATGGGGTTAGATCAATGGTCATGAGGTTAGATCGATGTTCCATCCAACTCACAATGAATTCAAATTGGGTAATGATGCAATCTTAGTGGTCAAAAGGCATGCCTTAATCGACCTAGGCTCCAAAATCATTTTGTGCCTAGGCTTTCACCTATTTTTTAGTAACATTTTTACCATTATAAACCTATTTTCTAAGGTTTTCTATAATAGCTAGTAAATATTATATATGGTTAAGAACTTAAGATGAAGTAATTGTTAGTAATACTTAATAAGAAATCTGATTATTTGTTAATATACTTGTGTATATAATACATGCTTATATAATGTGCTTAGAAGCTCAATTGCAAATATAATTTGGTTCTTTGGGTCATTATTTTGTCCTAGCAAAGTTAAGCTTGCAGCTAGACATACGCTTTGAACCTTAGTCTCTAGCACCTTTTGGCGCCTTGATTACACATTGTGCTTTGATTACTATGGATGCAATTCATGGTGGCTAAGTGGGTGAGAGGGGTGAAGGGGTGTGGTTAGGGCCAAGGTGGGTTGACATGGCCGTCACCACATTAAACTTGCATGTGTTGACCACCTTAGGGGAAAAATTATATACACTGACATTCAAACTTTAGGAAGTAATATGGATAAATCCCACACTTTCATTGTTGATGTGTTTTAAATTTATAAATCTCGCAAATGCATGAACCATTTATAGTATAGCATTATGAGTGCGAGGTCGATCCCACAAAGAACAATAAATACATGTAAACATAAATATATGATTTTAAAATTTTATATGTTTAGAGAATATAGATCTTAAACTAGTCTAATTCTAAGAAATCAATCCTATTCTCATGAATCTGATTTAAGTTGGTAAATAAAGGGCTTGGATTGGATCTAGCTTAGGGTGAATGGATGGGATTTAAGATGGAAAATCTAGGGCTACATAGAGGTGTACACGAATTTTGGGATAGGTGTCTTGGTGGCTATGCAGAGAATGAGGGATTTGAGAGAGAAGATAGGGCATGGTCGAATTTGGCTATCGTGATTAGGGTTTTGGGTTGTGCAATGCATGACTGGGATTAAGAGATGAGATGATGAGAGGTGATGTGGAGGGTTGACCTTGTGAAATTCAAATGGGATCTAATGGGATAGTGCAAAATCGTGTGGGACTATTTTTGGATTGAATTGGGAGAAGCTAGGATCTAGATGATGTGTACATGAGGTGGATGGATTGGAGAGGAAACTTAGGAGTTTCATGCGCATGGAGGCGATTGGAATGAATGACTATGATTGAATGTCCCAAATTTAATGGCTTTAATAATTAATGGATGATCTAAATGGATGGATGATGAGATGATGCATGGATGATCATGATCCGAAGGTTAATTTAAATGATGGATGGATTGAATGGCCTAGATCTAATGTCATGAATGTATGGATTGGATTTGATAGGTGGCTCTAGGGTTTCCTATGTTTTATGAGATGAGATGAATGGTTTGGATGAATGGATGAAAATGAATGGTTAGGATTGCATGGAGAGGGAATTGGGTTTTGGATCTGGGCTTATGTGGATTTGGACTTAGGGTTTGCAAAATTCGAATATGAGCCTAGAGTAATTGGACCTTGGATTGGGCTTGGTCTTCAACTTCTTGGACTTGGGTTTGCTGAATCACATTGGCCTGGCGCACATTGGTAAATGCGCATAGAGTGCTTGAGCCTGGCCCAATGCTTTGACAGTTGGAGCATAGCTTGGCCTATGTGCAGTGGATCTCTTGCCCATGGATCTTGATTTCAAACTCTTGGCCTATTTAATTGTAGACTTCTCTTTTCTTGGAATTAAATAATTAACCAACCATTTAAAATCTAAAATATTGAATTAATCTAGACTCCCATACTTGGATCTAGATTAATTAATTTACATTTGAAATCCTAAAAGTGGTATGAATTGATTATAAAATTCCAAATCTTCCAATTTAAGCTTACTTCTGGCAATTATCCACTGTTTTGTGACTTTTTCTTGTATTTCCCAAATCTTATCTACAAAACTAGAAAATCATATTAAATGCATATTTTATTTACAAAATAAAGACTAACTAATCCAATATTGAAGGGCAAAAATGTATTTTTTCTAGACTCAACATTCATTCATAAGTGCAACAACATTGACTGATTCTTGGAGAATGAGCCAGTGTTGTCCCATTTGCAATTTGCAAGTGACACCTTAGTTTTTCTATGAGGCTTCTAGGAATGAAGTTTTATGGTATAAGGAGGTTTTTAGGTGCTTTGAGTTGGTTTCGACTTAGGATTAACCTAGGCAAGAGTTGATGCGGAGCACTGCCTGATTAGCATTAATTTCCTTATCTTATCCAGTATTTATTTTATTTATCATGAGTTGGATATTAATTATTTCATTATTCCAGTCCATTGCTTAGAGTTGTAATTTTAGGTTTATTTTAAGGGTATTTTGGGTATTCTGATGTAAAAAAGGGCATTTTGGTCTTTCTTTACATTTTTTTTTATTATAAATACTCTATAAACCCTCATTAGGGTTAATGCTTGATGAATGAAAGGAAAAGAATGTTGCTTGAGAAACCTTGTCTCCTGTGCATCTAGCTTTTGTGAGAAGCCCACGAAACCTTGGTGAGAAGCTGAGGACAGCGAGAAGCTACAGGAATAGGTGAGAAGCCTCTTCCAAAACCAGGTATTTATCTATCTCTCTCTCTAATCTCTTATCTTCTCTCCCCCTTTTTTTTTTTCCTTTTCTTTTGGTTACCTGAACCCAAAACGAAAGCCATCTTTGCTGCCGTGTCCCACAAAACTCATCCTTCCGTGACATCAACCCAGACCCTTTGTGTTTCTGCCAACCCATACACCCTCTTGAGCCTTCCTATCACCTCAAGACCGCTATCCCTATTGTCGTGACCCTCCTTTACCCTACCTGTTGCTGTTGCTATCCCCTTTTCCCCTAACCCTTGTTGTCGTTAGCCAATTCTTTACCCTTGTCCCCATCACCAGCCAAGATTCACCCTCTACCTGGCTGCCGATCCCTCAAGAACTCAGAACCAGGTCATCGCCATCCCCTGTATACCTCATTGTATCAGTCGCACCCTCTTTGGCCTCGTATAGTGTTACTGCAACCCCCTTTCCTCCCTACATTGCCATCGTTTCCCCTCCAAAGCCTACTCCTTGCGATCGCAAGGCCTTAACCTAGCCCTCCACTCCTTTAGTTTCTGCCACTTATCGTGAATCCCTGTATTTCCGGCCCTTGTTTTAACTAGTCCCTTCTTCTCCTTATTTACCAAACTGCCATTAATCCCTTTACACCCATTTAAAGCCCATTTCAATTCTAATTCCATTAGTCCTAATTTGGTGATAGGCCTACACTTTCATGGGTCTCGACAAACCCGTGATTTTGGGAGATCCCCCACCTTGAGTGGCAATTTAGCCTGGCAAGTTACATAATTGTTTATACTAGATTTCCAAGAATTAATTTGATTGTTTGTGGTACATTTATATTAATTAATTGATTAGTTTTAAGCCTCATTTTAGATCTAGGGTTCATCAATTTAGTCATCTCTTAACTTCATTAGGCATTTAGGGTCACCGTATCCTCTGTCCTACATCAAAGTACCTTGATAGGGATTAGGGTGCATGAAGATTTTCTTAAGAGCCTACCAAAAGAATTGGGTTGTGGAGTTGGAAAATTTTCCTTCACTTATCTAGGCTTACCGATTTGGGGGAATCTTAGGTCGAAGAGATTTTGGGCCCTACTTGTAGAAAAGGTGGAGAGAAGGTGATGTGGGCATCATACATGAACCGGATGTGATATAATCAGGACCTATGTCTAGATTTGATAAGAGCATCACGCCGATAGTTATGAAAGGAAAATTTGTTTTCGACTGTGGCAAGTGAAGGATGAAACTAGTTAATTGGCAGGTGTTGTAACGCCCCGCCCTTTCTCACCTTCCACAAATCAGAGTATATATATATATATATATATATATATATTTAAAATAAGTGAGAGAGAGCGGATCGTCACGACTCGAGTCAAGTCCGAGTTTCCAAAATCCGACCATTAACTAGCTACCATTACGTGTGCGTGGACTATGTCCACTTAAACATTTCACATGCTTTTCTGAATACTTGCGGAATAATCGATATGAATAAGATACTATTCATATTCATGTCATCAATAGGCAAGGAAAGCCAATCACCATATAACTTCAATAAAAACTTAAGATTATCAAACCATAGCAAATAAGCTCTAAGGTGTCCCAAAATAGAGTAAGTTATTGCAATCCAGAATGCAAGTTCCCAAATGTATCATTGAAATCAAAACTAAATAATTTAAACTTCCATCTCCCAAGCTCTTATGCTTGGCTCCCTTCCGGTCCTACATCCTTCTCCTTGGCATTTCCTGTTTCATCATCTATAGGGTAGAAGTAGGGCATTAGTCAACTTGCCCAGTAGGTATTCCGATTAGGGTTATAGTACACATAGGAGTAATATAAATCAAGGGTATTTACATCATTGTCATATTTGTAAAACATTTCATAAGTAGTAATAACAATGCATGATATGCATATGATAATCATGCTTACATATGTGTCATGTCATGGGTGTCAATGCCAAATGAACTCTCACCCAATATCCATATCCATATCCATATCTATATCCATATCCATCATAAATCAATCAATAAACGGTTTCCTTGGCCTATGTCCATAGTGTTTGAGGGGGCAACAACCAGGGCACTATATACCCATTCACAAATTAATCGGGATTACCGATGGAGTGTGGTATCCTCCGACTGTGCAGGGTTTCGGGACTGCCTACCCAGGAGCTCTTTGGCCCAATAAGCCGTACCTTTCCTTTCAAATGGACGAGGCCAAATCTCAATAGTTCACATAGCTTCATACAAGCTAGTCTTAAGCCCAAGTTATGTCCGGACTGCTCGGAACTTGGCTTGCTACTCATATATGTTCCCTCCCATGCCATGCATGAGGTAATGTATGCAATAATGCCATATCATTTAAAATACATTATATCATTTGAAAATCAGTCCATAATCATATACAATTTGTTAATATCAAAGTAATCATCATATTTGGAATAAAACCAGTGTTATATTATACTCCATGGTGTTCACAATAAGGTAGGAATCCTACCAATGTATGATATATTATCTTGTAAGGATGACGCCAACGGTCACGTGAGACGAATCGCAATCCTTTTGCGAACCTCTTTATCTCATCAAATTCAAACATATATATTAGTTTGATTTTCCATTTCAATTTCATCATCCCTATCTCCATCTAAGTTACATGTTCGTTTCCCAATGCATTTATGCATTCCTTGTCCTTAACCCGTTTAAGACCCTCAATGGGGTTTGGCCATACAATATGGCCGAACCCTATTGTCCCATTTCCTTTTAAGTGTATTCAAATTCAACAAAAATCCCTCAATGGGGTTCTGCCATACAACATGGCCGAACCCTATTGTCCCATTTCTTTCCTTTAAATGTGTTTATGTCCATAGAAAACCATCAATGGGGTTTGGCCATATTATGGTCCCATTTTCTTTTAAAATATGTTTATATTACACCAAAAATCTATCAAGGGGATTCTGTCATACAAAATGGCTGAACCTTATCTTTTGGTTTTTGACCCTCTTTTTAATCCTTATGTTATTTTAAACAAAGTGATCCATAGAAATCATCCATGGGGTTGGCCATACAACATGGCCGAACCCATTGTTCTTCCTTTTTCATCTCCTTTCCATCCTATATTACCTTGAGGATGGGTTCTTCTTTTAAAATATTCATCAACCATACTTTAGGTCACTTGATGGGGTTCGGCCATACATGGCTGAACCTCATCTAGTACTATTTTTTGTCCTCAAATGGTTTCCATATAAAATTAGGGTTCAGCCATGTTGTTATTTGATTCTTTCTCCTTGAAATCCATCCTTAATCACATTAAAACATGGATTCCATCTTTAGTACTTAACCTTATGAATTTATCCTACCCACTAGCCAAGGCTAGGGTTCGGCCATATAACATGGCCGAACCATCATGGTGGGTTTTTACTAGCCCAAACAGTCCCGAATTTCAACAATTTGAAGACTGAAAATCAGTCCATACTGTGGTGGGTTTTTACTAGCCCAAACAGTCCCGAATTTCAACAATTTGAAGACTGAAAATCAGTCCATACTGTGGCAGGTTTTTACTGGTCAAAACAGTCTCCAATTTCAACAATTTGAAGACTGAAAATCAGTCCATACTGTGGCAGGTTTTTACTAGCCAAAACAGTCCCCAATTTCAACAATATGAAGATTGAAAATCAGCTCCAACAGCCAGCCATCAATTGGTCCTAAAAACAACTCAGCAACTGATCCAAAATCAGCCAGTAACGGGTCTTAAGATCAGTCAATAACCAGTCCTAAATTTAGTGTTTTTGAAACCTTAAAATTAATCCCCATTGATTCTTTATGAAGTTTAGGCATACCTTTCTTTAGTCTCCTTTTCTTTTAATCTGTCTTTTCTTTCTTAATCCTTCTTCTTCTTTCTTTGCTCTTCAAATTCTCTATAGAGGTAGAGGTGGGAGAGAGAGAGAGAGGAGAGGAGAGGAGAGAAAATCTTTGTTCACAATGGAGGGGTCGGCCAAGGGGTGTGAGCAGCCCCTTTTGCTTGTGTTTTTATGTGACAGCCATAGACCCTTCATTTCCTCCCATAATGTTTTGTTTAACCAATGAGGCCCTTGGTTTAACCAAGGAGGCCCTTGGCTTAAACCAAAGAAACCCGTTGGCTTCCCAATGAGTCTTTTGGCTTCCCTAGTGTCTTAAGTACAATGTACATAGACAAGCCATTCATCTCAACCCTTCACCTTCTCAACTCAACTCAAGCAAATAAATCCTTAACTCAAGACTTGAACTCACTAGGTGGTTGACCATGTCAACCCATGACATGGTCGGCCATGCATGTGGTGACTTGGTCACCACATGGCACTTGGGTCCCACTTGGCCATGTTACTTGGTGATCTGGCATTCATGCTTAGTTGGCTCTCATGTGATGACATGTATGCCACGTGGCAATGCCACCTCACTCACATGCCACCTCACTTGATGAGGTAGACTTTAATGCATTAAATGCATTAATTTATTCAATTCAACTAATTTAATTAAACTTACCAAATTACTTTAAAATTCAGCTCACCCATGACCCATTAGGTCATAATTGGGTAATTGACCCATTTCAACTTTTAATTTCAAATTCCATTAAATCGCAATCCAAATGGACCAATTCAATATATTTATAATCTAAGGAAAATCCGGGGTGTTACAGGTGTCGTGCATGTGAAACCCACTTAAACTCACTCAACTCAAGTCTCAATGTGAAAAGGGTTCAAGATTGAAGAATAAGGACTTAGTGTGAAAAGGGTTTGAGATTGCCACATTGACATCCACCTAAGCATACCCATAAGCTTCTTTTCTCTACCTCATCTTCGACATGCCATCATATCATTTTCTATCAAATCCACCTCAGCATTCCACATAGCATTCATGCATGTATTGCATGGCTTGGACGTTTCCCTGGTTGTGGCTTCTTCTCCAAGGTGCATGATTTCTCATTCCTATGTATGGGTAAACCAACCATCTTCTTGGAATTATCTATGGCTCATTGAAACCTAAAATTTGGCAAGATTAAGGCCTAGAAGACCTCACCACCTCCTTGGGATTGGTCATGGCTTGTTGGAACATGAATTGGTGCAAAGTCCAATGCAAAAGACCCTTGGAAGAATGATTGCATTCATGAAGGTTTCTTGGTCCTTGAAAAGACTTTTTGTAAACAAGAGTAATGAACAAGATAAACTGTGTATGTGATCCATTTTTGAACTTGCTAAATTCAAATCACCTTATTTTATAGAGGTAGGGAAAAAGAAGAAAAACTGAATGTGTTTTCTTCCTCTGATTTTCATTTGATTTAATGACTGATTATGGAAACAAGAACCAAACCATATCCAATCTGTTTTCTCTCTCAATACAAACTGATTGATTAGTTTGTTTATTTAGGAAAAGGTATAGTTATTTTATTGCAAATAAGGAAGATTAATGACAAAGAAAAATCAAGAAAAGACAAACATCACTGCAGCAGAAGCCATAGGCAAAACTACTTCCCTAAAAGCTCCCTTTCTTTTCTTATTCAATGAGTTCCCTAATGATGTCTCTTGTAAAGGTGTGGCATGCTAATGAACATCCCAACTTTTCCTCAACTGTGCATGTGATCCATTTTTAAACTTGCTAAATTCAAATCACCTTATTTTATAGAGCTAGGGAAAAAGAAGAAAAGCTAAATGTGTTTTCTTCCTCTGATTTTCATTTGATTTAACGACTGATTATGGAAACAAGAACCAAACCATATCCACATCTGTTTTCTCTCTCAATACTCAAACCGATTGATTAATTTGTTTATTTAGGAAAAGTTATAGTTATTTTATGCAAATAAGGAAGATTAATGACAAAGAAAAATCAAGAAAAGACAAAACATCACTGAAGCACAAGCCGTAGGCAAAACTGCTTCCCTAAAAGCTCCCTTTCTTTTCTTATTCAAAGAGTTCACTAGACCATTAATTGACTAGAAATATGCCTTCAGATTAAATTCTTTAGCATTTATCAAATCTATTCTCTCACTAATCCAAGTTGAGATGTAACAAGGCAACATCTTTCACCCAAATAACATTGAATGACACTATATGAGTCTCTTTCAACCTGAAGCTTCTAGAATTCCTAGTTTCAAAAAGTTCTACAAAGAATCATTAGCTTCTACCCCATTTACATGTTGAACTAGTAGAAAACAAGGAACAAAGACAAAATCAGGCCCAAATGATCTTTTTATTTTTTCTTGTTTTTTTATAACATAATTTGGCCCACCTATTCTTGATTCTAAATTGGAGCATTGGTAAAAATTGAGATTAAACTATCCTTTCTGCAGGAGCTAACCAAGATTCATCCTAAGGATTAGAAACCTAACTTGTAGTAAGGCTCTTTTCCTTCCAGCTCCTTTGATTGAAAAATTCTGGCAATCTTCTCCTTCCAAATGGTCCATAGGATTGCTGCAGGAACAATATTCTAGGCCATCTTCCTTCTGGGATTGAGGTGTGGAACGGACCATGAACGCATGACCCCGATACAGGTATTGTTAAGTACCCACGGGATTCCCATGAGTTTAAGGAAATTTTTCCACAATTGTATCTGTGACCGGGCATTTTAGAAACAGATGGTTCGTCTCCTCCTCCGTTTGACTGCATGGGGGACATTGGAGATCATCTTCTAAATTGAGTAGACCCCTCCTTTTCAACTCCACTATGGTAAGTGTCTTTCCTTGTAGTGCACACCATAGAAAGGCCTGTATTCTTGAGGGTCTTAAGTTCTTCCATGCAAATCTTGTGAGTGAAGTCACGTTGCATGGGTTGCTGATTCTCCCCATCATCGATCTGACTGAAAAGACTCCCGAGGATTCCTCTGTCCAAATTATGTTTGTCTTCCTCCTCAAGGACAGAGGTAGATGTGTATTTAAATAGACGTTGAAATTTACAGAAAGGGAAAGTCAACCTAGCACTAATATGTTGCACCGCTGTACAATTTGAAATGATACCTCTTGCCATATTTGCAATTTCTACAAATTTTCATACATTTTATACAACAATTCTGATCACATGCATCTTAGTTGGTGATTGAAGATACTTTGCCAAGTTCAATACCTTAATTGGTGATTCAATCTTTGGTTGTTAATCTCTAATTATAATTCGTTTTATGTTTCTTGATCTCGCCTAACTAATTTGCATGATTTTTCATTAAAAAAATTTTTGCATGATATTTTTTTTTTTAATTTTTGCATCTTAACATTAAAGTCCATTTAGATAATTTGGATCCCTTTAAGTGGAAATGGAGACCCTCTTTAATCCTAACCTGCAGTAAGTGGAACTTCCAATTATTATCTGGGGCTTCTTTATCCATATAATTCTCAAGAATGTCAATAGTTGATGGATTACGTGCCTTGCTTATGATCAAGTGTAAGATGTTATATTTGTATATTTGTGACAGGAGGAATGATGTCTCTGGCTGTGGTGTCAAAAACGGAATATCTGGTTAAGTGCAAAGTAATTGACGGAGGAGAGCTTAAATCCAGGCGTCATTTAAATGTACGGGGAAAGAGTGCGACCTTGCCTTCAATAACAGGTTAATTTCTTTCATTTCATTTGAGTAACGTGTGGAATCATAACTTCCCTTTTCTATTTGGTATAATTATGGCTACAAATGGGATTGATGCCTGTGTATATGTTGTTTTTGCAGAAAAGGATTGGGAAGATATCAAATTTGGGGTAGACAACAAAGTTGATTTTTATGCTGTCTCTTTTGTTAAAGATGCCAAAGTAGTACATGAATTGAAAACCTATCTCAGAAGTAAAGCTTCACTATTATTCAATCATTCTTGTTTCCATTTCCACATACACTTTTGACTTTCCTGTTTTCTTGGAGAAGATTGTAAAATACATATATTTTTTCTTTTTTACCTCTCTTTGCAGGCTGCAGTGCAGATATTCATGTAATCGTGAAGATTGAAAGTGCTGATTCCATACCAAATCTTCATTCAATAATTTCTGCATCTGATGGGGTAGGTTATATTTTCATGTTTGTGAGTTTTTTTTTTTTATCCTTTTCCATCATTGAGCTTGACTCTCACTCTCTCTCTCTATATATATATATGTGTGTGTGTGTGTGTGATGACTGGAGTGGAGGAGAATATGATTTTTTATTGGGTAAAATGGAAATGTGTGTGTTGGGACTGGAGTGGAGGAGAATATGATTTTTTATTGGGTAAAATGGAAATGCTGAATACAAGGAGATGGTGCCTGATAGATGGTAAAATCAATGTTGTCAAAATCGTAGGAGTCGCGAGTCAATTTGGGTCAGGCTTGGTAATATTTGAGCTTGGGCTTACAAGCTCAACTAGGTCATTCGGGCCTATTACATAATTGGGCTTAGGCTAACAAAGTGTTTAGGTTTATTAGACGGAGTCCCCTAATGAATACCATAGGCAATTTGGGTCATGAAAGCTAAGTCAATTTTATCAATGGTCCATTAGGCTTGATGCCTCCCATCACTTTTCTTATACTCCTTATCACCCCACGATAAATTCCTTTGTATTCTTGCTTATCTTCCACCCCCTTTGGCATCTAAAAAATGGACATGAAGTACAGAGGTAAATTGGCTAAAACTAACTTAATGAGGTTAGCCTCCCACCTAAAGACAAATAGTTCCTCTGCCAACTTGCTAGTCTTCTTTCAACTTTTTTGGTGATCGGATTCCAAACTCGTTAAGATCTCGGATTTGCTTCCATCAGAAGGCCCAGTAGGTAAAAGGTAACCTCCCAACCCCACAACCAACTTCTAAGGCAAAACTGTCAAGTGAAGGCTCGTCGACCCCAAACCCAATCAGCGTACTATTATCATGTTGATCCTTAAAACACCAACTCAAAACACTACAATATTTCTTTAAAACCCATCAATTCTTTTTTAGAGGCCTCACCAAAAAGCGTGTCATTGGCAAATTGTGAGTGAGTTACCACAGGTCCATCCTTGTCACTTTGAAACCCTTAACAATCCCCAAATCCTTAGTTTTATCTACTAATCTATTCAAATCTTCTCTTACCAGAGTGAAAATGAATAGAGAAAGAGGATGACCTTTCCGAATACCCTTATTGGCTTCTATCAGGTCAATAGGTGAACCATTGACCATGACCAAATAAGATGACCCTTCCACGCAAGCTCTTGTCCAACTCCACCATTTCACTCCAAAACCCATCATCTCTACATATAGCCTTCAAAATTCCAATCCACAAAATCATACGCCTTTTCCATATCTATCTTAAACAAAATCCTGGTTCCTTCTCCTTTGTCCTAATGTGAATTAACTTATTAGCAATTAAAGCCCCATCTATGATTTGCCTATCCGCCACGAAAGCCCCCAATTACTCTCCCATTATGTTTGGCAATACCTTCTTCAATCTTCTAGCCATGACTTTTGCTAAGAGTTTATAGACACAACCAATAAGACTAATCGGTCTATAATGTATCAGCTCCAAAGGACCCTCTCTTTTGGGCACCAAAATAATGAAAAAGTTTTTCATCCTATTATAAATGACATCCTTTCCATGAAATTCCTTAAAAACTTACATAAAATCTGGACCTACCACACCTCAACACGATTTAATAAAACTGAATTAAAACCATCCAATCCTGGAGCCTGATCTCCCTCTATATTATCTAGGGCCTCTCTAATATCCTCCCCACGAAAGTCTCTTTCCAACCACTCCACCCTTTCCAATGAAATTTTTGAAGAATTGAATCCCATCCAAAAGAGGCAAGCCCTGATCCCTACTTTGAAAAGAAGCCCTCTTAAGTCTATTGAAAACCGAATCTAAACCTCGATTACTTGTCACTCTGCTTTGTTCGAGCCTTGGATCCAGATCTAAAATTGGGCAATGGCAGATATCGATGAGACTCAAAGGAAGTCTTAAAGAAGGCCAAGAGGTAAGCAAAGGCCCATTAGAAACAGTACTGTAGAAAGGAAAACCAACAAAATTCAGGAATGAAGGTACTGTCAATGGAAGATGTCGAAGGTTGATGAGATCCCTTTGAGAAGATACGTTTTCCATAGAGCTTGATGGACCAACCGCTTCAAACCACTGCAATATCTGAGGGAAAAGCCTGATGTTGTAGAGTAATAGGCAACCATCCATACTACCCCACCTTTGGGGGTGGGGGTGGGGGACGCCAAGTGAAGATTGGGGAAGGACTTTGTCATATGTTGAGTCGAATATACTCCTGTGAAGAAGGCTTCACAAGAATAGGATGGATTCTTGACGAGAACGCTGTGCCGGCGATAGAAGTTTTGAAATAGGCTAGAAACAGAACCGAGACTGAAAGGCCAGAAATAATGCAAGTCCAAAGAAAAATGAAAGCAGGGGCGAACATAGCATCGACCTAGCTGGCCAAGGGAGGATGGATGTGGGCAAAACAACAGGAGGCTAGGGCCCGAGATGATTGAACAGCATGTCTAGGGAAACGGAAGATAGAAGAGAAATGCCTTCTCACCACTTCTCTTATCTCATCTTTACCCAACAACCTTTTACCATTCACCAAAATAGTCTTGAGACAATTACCCTTTTTCCTTATATTTGCCGTACAATGGAAAATTTTAGAATTTTTGTTTCCCTCCTTGAGCCACAAAGATCTTGACTTTTGCCGCCATTCAATCTCCTCGAGTTAGAAACAGTTCCACAAATGATCTTTACACAATCTTCTAGGACACATCTCCTCTTCCAACAAATCTCTATCTTCCTCCAACTTATCCTATTCTTTCAATTCATGGAATGCAACCTCTTCTCTCCACCGCAGATTTCCCATTTGTACTAGCCCATTCTTTATTCTTGTTTTTCAGCATTAGTTTTCTTGACAGAGTGAACCTGACCCATCCTTCCACCGTTAAGCTCTCCCACCATGGTTTAACCAATTCCTTAAACTTAATATCATTCAACCAGGCATTATTAAAATGAAAGGGGGCATGGATCTTCTTTAGTTTCGATAATGCTTTATCAAAAACAATCTACATGGCTCTAGTTATGTATTTCTTAGTTAGTACCATTTTAAAAGGAAATGGACTTGAAATTTGAATGCTAATTGAATTCACCACTAGAAAAAAGTCCCAAAATCTGCTTCACTATTATAGGCAATCTGTTTATTGTCTTTTGAACTTCTTTATAGTGAGTTTCTTTGTTATGCACCTAAATAAAGTAAGCATATTTGCACAATAACACATTTTGTGTAGTAGCATAACATTTGTCAAATAAATGACTTACCTAAACATTAAGTCATGAAAAGGGTTAAGTTTCCAATACAACGTAGTAGTTTTGATATTGTGAGTTACTTTTTCTACAAAACAAAGCACAATTGTCAATTTGCAAGTAATTGTTATTACCATGGTTAGTTTATGCTTTGAATATCCATTACTATTCTTTGAATCTCCATTTTTTTTAATAACATGGGTATCCCCATCCCATGTTGGAGCTGAGACTAATCCCATGGATACACCAAACCACCAGTAAGCCTCATGATTCAGATAAGTCCGGGAGGAGTCGAACCCAAGACCTCTAGTCTAATCCTAGAAGCTTAGACCAACTGAGCTACTTGTGCGGGTATTATGCTTAATATGCTTGATTTTTTTTTTTTCACTTGAGCCCCCCAAAAAATATAAAAGAAATAATCATTACACATGTTAATATCAGTTAAAGTTTGAACTCCCATCAATATGAAATCAAATCACATTATCTTGTACTTTGTCCATGTCATGCATTTCTTTACGATGATTGTGTTTTGTCTGTTCCTTAATCATTTCTACCATAAATATTGATAGGCAATGGTGGCTCGTGGAGACCTTGGAGCAGAGCTTCCAATTGAGGAAGTTCCTTTGTTACAGGTGATTTTTGACACTTAAAAACATGTTATTAGTTGTCTTTAACTGGTGCATGTGGTTTCCTAATATTTGCATTTGTTAGTTCATGATTGCATTTATTGATTTTCTTTTTATTCTTTTTGAGTTAGTTGAGCAATTTGGTGTTACTTTGCTTCCTTTTTCAACCTTTCCTTTACGCCACTATTGTCCTTTGGGGCATCCATAGAAGGTTGGTCTTCTAGCCAATTCTCAAGGAGGGGCCATGTCATATGCAAAATTCTACCTATGATTGTGTGGGGATTTTGGAAAACTAGAAACTTGGAAATTCGTCTAACACAATTTAGCATATTGTGTATGATCTTTTTCAAGGGGGCATGAATAAAGTCCTATTGCACGGCACATGGGGGTAAATTTGACAGTTGATCAAGTCATCAAGACATTTTACAATAAGTCAAGTCATTAAGACCTTGTCAAGCTGCATCTCACGATGGAATGAGCCCTTACAACCTACCAAGTTTAAATTAATCTATGGATCAAGTCACTAAGACCTTGCATCGATACATCTTACAACAAATCAAGTCATCTAGACCTTGTCAGACACATCCAACAGTGAAATAATTCCTTAAGGTCCATTAGAAATAAAGTTCTTTTGCAAGAGGGCATGAATAAAGTTTGGGTGGATTTATCATTTCGGACATGGAGAAGTATGAATTGTCAATTTAAGAGGGATTATATTCACTTTGAAATTGACTTGGTTTAATTCTTCTATTTGAAGGTAATGAATGCAAATGCTAGGTATTAAATTCTCTTGGATCTTTTCTTGTGTAAGTTCTTTTCAATCATTAGTACGATATTCCTACTCTACTTTCCTATCTTGGGGCTCACTTTCTCCTTGATGCTACCAAGTTGGGGATTTTGTAGAGAAATTGTACATGAGGGGCTAGTTTAAGCCCAAGCCATTGTAGAATACCCAATTCTTGTATGGGACATTCAAGCTTGCATTAACATACGTTGTAATGCCATATACCACTTAAAAGAGGGCCATGGATTGTGGATTTAATTAATAGATCACAATTAATATATGATGATTGGAAGGCCATAATTTATAAAACATCTTGGGGGCACCCAATGGTGGATTAGCTGAGTATGACCCTGCCTTAACATATTTTAGGGTAATATCAGGCCACCAAAACCTTCCATCACCATATTTGACTGTGGATCAAGTCATTAATGTAGAAAATAAAGAACTGTATTGTATTCAAGGTGTATTACATCAATATATATAGCCTTTAGCGACCTTAGGGCTATTTGACTCAAACTCAAACTCTAATTCTAAATCAATCTTATCAATTTAAAAGAGATTAACAAAAACATAAAATCCTAATCACATATTAATTTTAATACTCTAAATATATTCTAATACGCCCCCGCTAGCTGAAGCATGGATGAACGCGAAGGCTGGAACGTAAAGAAACGGTAGGTGAACTGCAAAAGTAGCACACCGACTGGCCACAAAGATTTGTTGAGAGCAAACTAATTGGCTGCAAAATTTGTTGAAGAGGCAGCGTACTGATTGGCTGCAAAATTTGGTTCAGCTGCAAAATGACAATGTAATACCCTTCTCTAAAAAAGTCCCACATTTCTAGTGGCATTGGAAATTCCCTGGTATATAAGTAGTAGCCTTTCACCTTCTAGCACAAGACCTTTTGGGAGCAACATTGGGTTGGCTCGCCAAAGCAAAGCCGTGCGGGTCCGTGTGTAGGCCCAAAGCGAACAATATTGTGCTAGCGGGATGGGTCGTTACAAATGGTATCAGAGCATGATTCAACTCTCTATCTGAGGGTGTGGGCTTGGTTGTTGTGTGTGCAGAGCCCAGGACGGCTCTGACTTTAAGGGGGGTAAATTGTAATACCCTGCTCTAAAAAATTCCCACATTGCTAGTGGCATTGGAAATTCCCTGGTATATAAATAGTAGCCTTCCTCCTTCTTACACAAGGCCTTTTGGGAGCAACAGTGGGTTGGCTCGCCAAAGCAAAGCCGTGCGGGTCCGTGTGTAGGCCCAAAGCGGATAATATTGTGTTAGCGGGACGGGTCGTTACAGATAGGCGGCGAACGCAGTTGGCGGTCTGTAAAGGTGAATGGCACAGACGACGGTAGTGGCCGTAAAACAGTGGTCCGGCAACAAACAATGATCGCAATATACGATAAATACATGCGACGAATGACTTGAAAAATAAGGGCATAGAAAATGCCAAACAGAGGTTGAAGCCATCAGATCGATTTATCAGATCGAAAAGGCCAGCAAACAAGGTTGAAGCCATAAAAGGCTAGCAAATAAAAAGGCTGAAGCCATGAAAGCCAACGAATAAAAAGGCTAAAGCCATGAAAGGCCAGCAAAGATAGAGGATTACTCAAAGTCCTCCAAATAATAAAGTGGATGCATTCCACAATAAATGGACAGGAGTCTAGGTGTGCTCAAACGGCAACAAAGTAGGAGGAGAAGGGCAATTTGCATCCCTTACTTCAGGTCTCCCCCTTTCTTCTTGACACAGATCTCAGCGATTGTGGCGAGAAGAAACTACAAAACACCAAGTTTGAATCATGATTGATGGACGATAATCGAGAGGTAAATTGCCCAACTATTCATAGAGATGAAGATGGCAGACCGTCCAACTGAGAGGACCTGATAAGCCATGACTTAAAAAAAACAGATCTATAACAAATAGCTCCCACCAACAGGAAATCAACTGCTCCTTCCTGTACAGCTTCGATACATCCACATCCAGCAACTTCAGAATGGGTTGAATATTGGGGCAGTTCTGCCTGAGGGAACCGATGTTCTTGGCTCAGATCTCCGTAGAGGAAGAAGGCCAAAAAAGTGAGGAGAGAATGCCAAGAAAGTGAGAAGAATATTTCAGATCTAAAAACGTTGGTGAACCCGATGGAGCAGTGGGCGGCAGCTGCTGAAGGCTGCGATTCTGGCATTGGCTGATCTGGTTCCTCAGATCAGATTTGTAAAACTGAAGCTAGCAAGGATATAAACTGACTAGGTATTTGAATTTGTCCGCAGCAGAATAACAGGACAGAGGCAAAAGAGGGCTATGCAATTGCAGATCTCAGGCGGACTGCAAGACTGCTTCCCACAGAAGGTTGAATGACGATCCCCAACGCCGCGACAACTATTTTTCCGGGAGTATCACTGAACTGCGGCAGATCTCAGTCATTGATGAAAACTCTCAGCAGATCGATTGGAGATCCCTGAAAACCAGATCTAACAGGTCTGGGCTGAAAGTACTGGAAATCCAAAAAAAAAATTCCACCTCAGTGTGTTCTGCTCTGCTGCCTATGAAAAGCCAGAGCAGCTTCTCTGCAAGCTGCAAAATGAAGCCTGGGTTCTCCCAGAGGCGGCGGAAGCAAGTGCGAACAGAGTAAAAAAACCAATAACAGCAACCAGAAATACCTCTTGCTGTTCGAACCAATCAGTCCACGAACACTGCCTGTTTCACAGAAACAGAGCGCTGTGTGGGAGATAATGTCTGCAGTCTGGCAGCGACGAGAGCAGCAAGGGGAGTCAGCGACAGCAGGAAGTGAAATCTGAGTACAGATCTGAGAATGGCGAACAGAGAGAGCGCCGACAAGAAAGAAACACGCCTAAATCTGGGACTGAAATCGCTCAAATCTCATCCAGATTGTTGTAGCAAGAAGAGACAGCCAGCACGCAGAGGAAGGCGACGATGGATCGTGTCTTCTGGCTGTGGGAAGAAGAGGCTCAGATCTGAGTGAGCGCGCGCGGAAGCACACGATGAATAAGGCAGATCTGGGCTGGCAGTGCGTGGAAGGCAACAGCATGCACGGATGGCACTGTAGCAGAGCCCCAATATGAGGCCAAACAAAGGGCAGCATAGCGGCGAAATACAGCAGGCAGAAGTTTCTCTGCAGATTGGATCTCTCTCCAGTTTGGGAGAGAACCACCGTAAACAGCAGATGGTTCTGTTGCACCGCAAATACAAGGACTGGAATGAGGGCCGACTTCAGAAATTGGGACGAGAATGTTTTCTCCGTACATGTTTCCCCCCCACCTCTCCTCTGCCAGATGTGTCCTTTGGCAGAGAGAGAGAAGAGAAACGCAAAATCTACTCTCAAAATCAAGAATTAGGATCGATAACCTGCTCTGATACCATGTAGAAAATAAAGAATTAAATTGTCTTACATCAATATATATAGCCTTTAGCCGATCTAGGGCTATTTGACTCGAACTCAAACTCTAATTCTAAATCAATCTTATCTCTTTAAAAGAGATTAACACAAACATAAAACCTAATCACATATTAATTCTAATGCTCTAAATATATTCCAACAATTAAGACCTTACATCAACATTACCTGCGACTAATCAAGTGATCAAGACCCTGTCAAGTTACATCTCACATTGGATCGAGCCCTTAAGACACATCATGAGTAAATTTAATGGTGGTTCAAGTCATTAAAACCATCCATTGACATATCCTATGGAAAATCAAGTCATCAAGACCATGTCACGGTACATGTCATTGAGACTCAAGCCCTTAAGACCCACTAGGGGTAAATTTGACAATTGATCAAGTCATCAAGACATTTCATTGACATGTTCTACAATAGATCAAGTCATTAAGACCTTGTGAAGCTGTATCTCACGATGGAATGAGCCTTTACAACATAGCAAGTTTAAATTAAACTATGGATCAAGTCACTAAGACCTTACATCGACATATCTTACAACAAATCAAGTCATCAAGACCTTGTCAGACACATCCAACGGTGAAATAATTCATCAAGGTCCATTAGAAGCATATCTGATGATGAATCTAGCCATCTATGCAGGTATGATCAAATTATCAAAACCCTACCTAACATATTCAAATAAATTGAATCATCAGAATCATGTGGTGGAGTCGTCCTCAGTTCTTCTCAAAGGAGTGACACTTGACTGGGTTGCTCTCGTTGTGTTGTTCCTGTTGGGGTTGCACTTGTCGTGGTTCCTCTCGACAGGGTTGCACCTGACGGGGCATTGGGGCTGCTCTTGTTAGGGTTTCTCTTGTTGGGGTTGTTCTTGTGTTGGGGCTTTTCTATCTAGACTTCAAAGCTATAAGTACTGATGCGGAAGTGATGCTCAATGGCAAATGATCCGGTGAGATCGTAGATAACCAGCCTGCAACTTCGCAGGAAGAAGAAGAAAGATAAAGAAACATATAGGAAAAAAATGGGCTCTCCCTTGATTAATTTTTATTCAATCCATCGTGTGTTACATTCTTCACTTTGGAATGGCTTATATAATACAGGAGAAAATTAAATAAGGAAACCGATTCGAATTATATTAGAAAAGCTAATTGAACAAGAAACTAACTAAAATGGGAAACCGATTCTAAGTAGGAAATAAAATTAAATAATTGAAAATGGAAGTGGGGTCCACGTGAGTAGTGCTTCCGTGTCCTACATCAGTCCCCCGGTTTGGAAAATAACTCGTCCTCGAGTTGAAATCAACAAAATCACAAGGCACCAAACAAAGACGAAAACCAAGTCCGTAGATGCGAATGACGAAGCTTGTAAGTGCACAATTTGCATCACATGGACGATGAGAACTCTATTTCTGTGGGACGAAGAAGCCCAAGACCGCAAATGAGCTCAAGCATGGACGAACCAAGCTGATCACGAAAGGGCCTTCTAGGCACTGGAGTGAACACACGGTCCTGAGGATCTAAAGGATGCGGCTCCAAAGGAGGGACAGGAGGCGGGCAGGATAATGTACGAATAGCCATAGATGAATTCTTGGTATCCGTATGAGGATCGAGTTGGGGTATGGGGGAGGGTGCGGTAATTGGCGGCGGTGGTGATGGAGGTGGTGATTCGATACTCGTCGGTTGCATCGACTGTGCACTGGCAACACAACTGGTTCGTTCTAAAACACGGGAACCGATTGTGTGGTCACGACTTCCGGGCGAGCACACATGAACTTCGATGGTGACTTTGGAGGAGTTGGTATACATCTCGAAGAAGCATACACACATTTCGAGGAAGCTGGCATATAATCTGTCGCCAAGTTTTGCAAGAAATCATGAAAGTCAGATCTCAATTTAGAGAGAACTTCAGATATAACTTCTTTGAATCCGGATTTAAATTGTTTGAACTCAGTCCCTGACATAATGATCACCAGTGTTGTTGGATGCTATCGGATCTATGTGATGCGGGTAATCAGATCGGGGTGCCACAGAGTTCAAGGCGCAGCGGTTGGATCGGTTCGGTGATTGGAAGTAACTGGGTGACGTAGGCGAATGGGAAGAAAAAGGAACTGAGTGGTGGGGATAAGGCTCATTAAATCGGTTAAATTGGCATGTGATGGGATTATATGGAAAGTATGAGGAGGACCGGGTAAATAATGTAAGTGATGGGTGAGGTGGGACCCACGAGTAGGGCATGGATTTTAGTTCGGCAAAGTGGTAATGGATTGAAAGGTGTAAATGGGCACAATTGAGTGGGTAAATGGGTCATTAAATTGGAAAGGGTTATTGGGTTGGGTGGGTTTTGTTGAGATGGGAGAAGGGAACAGGGCTGCAAGGAGGGGCGATCTCTTTAGAACGCGAGCGAGGAGGCGCTAGGCGGAGCGACAGTGTGCAGGTATGATGAGTTTTCATAAACCCCCTTTTTTTCTTAAACGACAATTGAGACCGCAATCGTCCTTGATAATGCAGGGACCTATCTCCGAACAGGGTCGTTTGTGTATAACCGAGATACAGAGAACCTTTCACTGAACGAATTGATGCAGAAGCGATGCTCAATGGCAAACGATTCGGCGAGATTGTAGATAACCAGCCTGCAATTTGGCAGGAAGAAGAAGAAAGATAAAGAAACAGATAGGAAAACAAAGGGCTTTGCCTTAATTATTTTTTATTCAATCCATCGTGTGTTACATTCTCCACTTTGGAATGGCTTATATAATAAAAGAGAAAAATAAATAAGGAAACTAGAGTCCTAAACTAGATAGAAAGAAATCCTAATTATATTAGGAAAACTAATTGAACAAGAAATAACTAAAATGGGAAACCTAATCTAGGTAGCAAATAAAATTAAATAATTGAAAATGGAAGTGGAGTCCACGTGAGCAGTGCTTCCGTGTCCTACATCAAGTACCCTTTTGGCCATGAGTCAAGGAATCCTTTTGCCTCGGTATTCTCCATGCACACTACAAGAATAATTGAGAGACTTTCTAACTGGATGTAGTGGAATTTGTGGTTTTCAATCTCTTTCATGGTTCAGATTTAGTGTGGTTTAGAAGTAGCACTTCCATTCACTCATCTTCAAAGTGTAGTTTGGGACTTCTTAGTTCCAGTTGCACTTTGTCTAATGACAATGTTGTTTGGATTTCTTTAGTCCATTGACATTACTAGTTTTTGGTTCAAGGACCCAGATTGAATAAGGCAGGGTTAGTTTGGTCTTTTTACACTTTTTTCTCTATAAATACTCCTCGTAGTCCATTCGAATTTGACACACAAGAATTGAATAAGAATTTTGAGATTTTCCTTGACTATGTGGAGTTGAAGGCTTCCAGCCAAGGGTCCATGGATTGGGATTGTTTATCTTCATATAAAGTAAGTATCAGTGTTCTTGATTCAATTAGTCTCATGGTTTTCTTAGATTAAGTAGTGCCATATTCAAAGTCATCACTCTCTTTTAATTACATGCTTCCGCAACTCATCATCAAATTCGATTAGAAGAGAGCTTAGTCTAGCCATAGAATTAATTGAATTTCTGGGAAACTTGCTCTTTCGGTTCGGGTATTGCTTAATTAAACCCCAGCTAAAGCAGAATCCTTTTACGAACTGTAATCAGTTGCGCTTGTCCTTCAGTCTGAAACTGCAGCCTACTGGTGAAGTTTCACTGATTCGACCCTAGGCCTGCATCACCGTTTCAAAAAAATAATAATAATAGAGTAAATACATAAAATAAAGTACTTGTGTCAATTGCACATGATTTTCAGTTGAGTGCTGCTGTGTCTTCAATTGTTGGAATTGGGTCCCACAGAAAATGGATTGAGACAGCCTGTATAATGGCTCAGGCCTGACCTTTTAAGAGGCTGGTTTGGACTGAATAACAATCCATTTATTCATTAGATCTGGCCCAAAATATGCCTGACTAATGGGCCCACTTGCGTTGGACCCCGTCACGCAAGTATAGACTTCATGTTGGCAGTCAAAGCCCTCTAAAAATGGTCAGCGATTAGCAACATATAATCTGGCTCCACATAAAAAAACAAAAACAAAAAGAATAGAAACTAGATGATGTAACATTTGCATGTTTACATAAATTTCTACATTCTTTCAGATTAAATGGCTTTTTTTGCACTTAAATGGTGGTGACTTGAAAACTTAGGGCATGACAATGATTTGTGATTCTCGCTCTTCATTATTCTTCCTACAGATCCTTGAAATTTTGAAGTGAAATAGGAAATATACTTAACATTTGTGGTTTTCAAACACTGGACTGAGTAGGAGGAGATTATTAGAAGGTGTCGTAGCATGGGAAAACCAGTGATTGTGGCGACAAACATGCTGGAAAGCATGATCAACCATCCAACTCCAACAAGGGCAGAAGTGTCTGACATTGCAATTGCTGTACGAGAGGGTGCTGATGCCATCATGCTCTCTGGTGAAACTGCCCATGGAAAGTAAGGTTCTTTCTTCCCCTTTCTTTAATGGAATTCATTGTATGTGAATAATGTTTCAGTTTTTTCAGCTTTTCATGATAAAAATCTTATCCTTTAACTTTGCAAGTAGCACCAATTCTTATCATTAAAGTACTGCATTTTGAATTGCATTTCTACAATTGCACATAAGTTCAAACATGTCACTTGCTATTTTTTTGGATTTATGTCACTTGTCCTAATATTTTTTATTCCTTCAAAAAATCTTTTATCTTTTTTTTTTTTTTGGAGTAGTAACGAAGATAGATAAAATAGGAGAAATGTACAAAAGCAAAAGAAAGAGGTCTAAAAGGATTAGACCGAAAACAAAAAGGAAATAAAGCAACAGTACATAAACTACAAAAGAAAAGCTCCACTAATCAGAAAGATGGAAAACTCCAGGGAAGAGCTTGTAGAATTAGAAGATAAAAAGAAGGAAATTAGAGAAAGAATTCTCAGAATGTTGTATTGATCATTTACCTCTTAGAGGATACAATCTTAAATAGAGAAGAATGAGACAATTAAGGTACAAAAAAGGAAATACACATCAATATACATCAGTTACCATCTATTGTGATATACACTGTATCTAGACATATACATTGTGTCCTACACCAGACGTATGGGTCCCACAACACTCCTCCTCAAGCTGGTTCGAAGATGTCGAGTAGACCCAACTTGCTCACGACCGAATCGAGCTGAGTTTGGGGAACTGATTTTGTGAAGGTATCTGCTAGCTAATCCTTAGACTGCAGATGAGGAGTAAAAGGTCACCCTTCGGAGATATGCTGTCGAATAAAGTGACAATCAACCTCAATGTGCTTAGTTCGCTCATGAAAAACTGGATTGGAGGCAATGTGAATGGTTGCCTGATTGTCATAGAACATAATGAGTGGATCAACAGGAGCAAAGTCCAATTTAGTAAGGAATTGGCGAAACCACAGCAATTCAGAAGCAATATTAGCCATGGCACGATATTCAGCCTCAGCACTGGAACGAGCGATAACAGACTGTTTCTTGCTTCGCTAGGCAACTAAATGGGAGCCCAAGAAAATACAATAGCCAGAAGTGGAGCGGCGATCATCTAAAGAGCCAGCCCAATCAGCATTAAAATAACTGCGAACCGGGCAAGTAGGCTGGTGTGCATAGAACAAGCTGCGGCCAGGATGAGCCTTAATATATCGAAGGATTCGAAACACAGCATGAAGATGAGTGTCTCGTGGTTCATGCATGAACTGACTGATGGCACCAACAACATAAGATAAGTCTGATCTTGTGATGGTTAGATAGATGAGTTTGCCGACAAGTTTATATAAAAAACTTGGTGTGTCAAGAAGAGTGCCATCAGAAGCAGATAACTTGGTGTTCACATCCAACGGGGTATCTGCAGGTTTGCATCCAGAATAGACAGCTTCCATGAGAAGATCAAGGGTATACTTGTGCTGAGAGAGATAAGGTCACGAGAGGACTGAGCAACTTCAATTCCAAGAAAATATCGGAGGGGCCCTAAATCCTTAATATCAAATGTCCGTTGAAGTTACTGTTTGAAGGAAGAAATAGATCATCATTGTTATCAGTGAGGACAATATTATCAACATAAACCACCAAAATCATCACAACTGAGTGGAGACGGTAGATAAAGACTGAATGATCTAACTGACAGCGGATGAAGCCATAAGGTATCAAGGCATTGCTAAACTTCTCAAACCAGGCACGGGGAGACTGCTTAAAACCATAGATAGCCTTCTTAAGTCTGCAAACAGAATGAGACTCCTCCTACTTGACAAATCCCATAGGGGGAAACATATAGACTTCTTCTTGAAGATCACCATGCAGAAAGGCATTCTTTACATCTAACTGGTGCAGGGGCCAAGTATAAGTGGTTACAAGGGAGTGCAAAATGCGCACAGAGTTAATCTTGGCGACAGGTGAAAAAGTGTCCTGGTAGTCAACTCCATAAGTCTGTGTGAAGCCTTTGGTTACGAATCGTGCCGTATAACGTGCAATAGAGCCATCTGGATTATGCTTCAACGCAAAAACCCATTTGCACCCAACTGTAGTTTTGCTTGGGGGAAGAGGGACCATCTCCCATGTGTTGTTCTTCTCAAGAGTAGCTAGCTCTTCATCCATGGGTGCTTTCCAGGATGGATCTTTTAAAGCCGCATTGATCTTCTTGGGTATCTTAATGTTGTCCAATGCTGTGAGAAAACTATGATAGGAAGGTGAAACAACATGATATAATACAAAATGATCAATGGGATGGCTAGCACAAGAGCGCTTACCTTTGGGAAGCGCAATAGGAAGATCGGACGAGGCAAAAACTAGTGGATCTGAAGCACTTGTAGATGGATAGGTGGAGTCAGTTGCAGATGGTACCCGAGATTGTCTGCGTTGGTACACCAAAAGAGGTTTAGGCGGACTTGGAGAAGGAAAATCTGCAGGTACAATGGGAAGAACAGGAGAAGGGGAAGATTTAGAGAAGGCTAAAAAATATGGGTCCCGCTCAAAAAAAGGTGACATCCATGGATATGTATTTTTTTCCCAGTGATAGGATCGAGGCACTTATAGCCTTTGTGAAAGGGTGAGTAACCTAAAAACACACACTGCACAACCCGGTGAGAAAGTTTATGGCCAGAGAAATTGTGAACAAAACAAACACATCCAAAGACATGTAAGGGGATTTTAGGAATGAGTTTATGTAAGGACCGACGATCTATGGGGACTGATTTTGTAAAATGCGAGAAGGCATTCTATTAATGAGATAATAGGCAGTTAACACTGTTTCTGGCCAATAGGACGATGGGACATGTATGGTAAAAAGAAGAGACCTCGCCACCTCAAGAAGGTGACGGTTCTTTCGTTCGGCTATACTATTTTGTTGAGGTGTAGAAGGATAAGAGAACTGAGAATCAATGCCATGTTTTTGTAAAAAAGTAAGAAAGGAGTGACAAATATTCTCCCCCGTTATCACTCCTTAAAACTTGAATTTGACACCCAAATTGAGTATGAACCCACTGGTAAAAAATTTGAAAGTGATAAAAAACCTCAGATTTTTGTTTCATCAAATATGTCCATGTCATGTGAGAGAAATCATCAATATAAGTAACAAAATAATGAAACCCAGTACGAGATACAGATGGAGATTTCCAAACATCAGAGTGAATGAGTGAAAACAAAGTAGAGGAGCTTCTATTCATAGAAGGGGAGAAATGATTTCTAACATGCTTGCCATATTGGCAATGTTCACATTCAAAATGAGTAAAAGATAAACTAGGAACAAGCTGTTTAAGGACAGAGTCAGCAGGATGTCCTAAACGACAATGCCACAACCATACATCTGAAGAAGAAGAGGTCAAACAGGCTTCGGAGCTGCCATAGCGAGAATCAAGTTGGTAGAGACCACTTGCTCACGACCACCACCCAACACCTGCTTCGTGGTTAGATCCTGGAAAACAAAGTGCGAGGGAAAAAATGTGACTGAACAATTTAATTTTTTAGTCAAAGCACTAACAGATAGCAAATTGCGGGATAGATTTGGAACATGCAGAATAGAGTGAAGGTCCAAATGAGGAGAGACTGGGACAATCCCTTTCCCAACAATATCAGTAGATGAGCCATTGGCTAATTTGACCTTACCATGAGAAATAGGAGAAAGGGAAGAAAAGAGGGTGGACATACCAGCCATATGGTCAGTAGCACCAGAATCGACAATCTATGAATGATGAGAGGCATGATGGTCAAATGAGTCAGTACCTGAAGGAGATGAGACAACATTGGAAACCTTAGAAGATTGAAGGCGCTCAAGTCGTTGCAATATTAAGTTAAGATCCTGACGAGTCACTGGAGCACTATCATGAACCACATCAGATGAAGGAGCAACAGGAGGCACAACGGAGAGATTGGCGTGCTTAGGGCGCCCATGAAGCTTGTAGCAGGAATCAATGTTGTGGTTAATCATCTTGCAGTAGGTGCAGAACCGAGTACCTTTCTTCCGTGGACCTTTGGTGTCCCTTCGAGGATCAGTCGGGTAATCCTTGCCATGGGAAGCTAGGTGCCCATGAGCCAGAAAAGGCATAGAGAAATTGGTGGTGACAAGGGCAGTGTGTTCCGCGGGCAGTGGAGTCATAACAAGACGACGTCTATCATCTTCAAGTAAGGCCGAGTAAACGACATCTAGAGAAGGAAGTGGGCGTTGTCCAAGAATCTGGGCCCGGGTTGGCTCAAATTCAGGGTTGAGTCCAGCTAAAAAGGCAAAAATCCATTGTTGTGCAACATACTTATGAAACTTCAGAGTATCTTCCGGATCCTTAAAAGTAAGGGATTGAAGCTGGTCTAACTCCAACCAACATGACTGCATAGCCGACTAGTACTGGAGAAGGGACAACTCCCCCTATTGGAGTGTAGCAGCGGTCTGAGATAATTCATACATACGGGCAAAGTTATCCATATCAGAGTACAGAGTCTTCACAGTGTCCCAAACAGCTTGAGCGGCTGGAAGTGTATAAACAAGACGCCGTACATGAGCTTCCATAGAGTGAAGAAGCCAAGCCTGGACCAGGGAGTTATTGGCAATCCAAGTGGAGAATGTAGCATCACTCTTAGCCGGTTGAGATGTAGTACCATCAATATATGAACAAAGTTGCCTCGCAATGAGGAACATCTTTGCCGAATGGGACCATTCAAAGTAATTGGTTTAATTTAGTAACACCATTGTAATCCGACCGATCTGTGGAGAGCCAGAAGAGGTCATATCTGGAGGAGCAGACGAAGAAGATGATGCCATGAGACAGAGGCTGTATCCAAAGAAACTATAGAGCCCAGAAATCGACCCAAGGAGAAAATTCTGCAGCAAATTTGAGAAGAAGAGGATGTCGTGGGTCCCACACAGCAGTACCAAAGGCAAAATCCGCACAAATACAATATAGATGCAGTGGGGACAGTGTATGAGAAGAAAATCGATGCGTACAGACCTTAGGCGGACATGGGGGGGCCAGAGGCGAACCCAGAGGTGTACATCCAAGGTCAAAGGAGGTAAATCCGTGAAGATCGAAGGAAAAAAAAATTGCTGCAAAGTTGAGACGGTAGATCTGTCCCAGAAAGGAGGCAGGAGATAGTGTGCAATCCTCAAAACCAAAATCCAACCCTACGGATGACAAGGGTTGGCAAAAACGGCAGGGGTGGATGGATCCCCGCAGGCAAAACAGTCGCCGGAAAGTGTGATCCTCGCAGGAAAACAAACTGCCGCAAAGTGGATGCCTGGAAATTAAAAAAACTATTTAGGGAGCGCAGAAACCTTCCTTGGCTGAGATACCATGTAGAATTAGAAGATAAAAAGAAGGAAATTAGAGAAAGAATTCTCAGAATGTTGTATTGATCGTTTACCTCTTAGAGGATACAATCTTAAATAGAGAAGAATGAGACAATTAAGGTACAAAAAAGGAAATACACATCAGTTACAATATATTGTGATATACACTGTATCTAGACATATACACTGTGTCCTACACCAAACGTATAGGTCCCACAACAGAGCTCAGTGACTCCAAGCTTAGCAAAGTAATCTGCCACTCCATTCGATGTCCGGCCGATCTTGGTGAAGGAAACATCCATCCCCCAAAAAAGCGACTTGATCTCCCTAACCACAACAATCAATTTCCAAGGAGGTCTTCTTTGGCCCTTAGCCCATTTAATTGTGTTTGCCGAATCACCTTTAATAATGAGTTTTCCATGACCATACAACTTCCAGATGTGCAAAGTTCTCCTAATAATAAGGATTTCCGCTTGATTGGAGTCTTTGGTTCCAACCAATTCATTGAAGACAATTAATGTGGTTCCCAAATGATTTTTGAGCACGCCACCAATCCCCGCCGGCCCCGGCTTTCCTTTAGCGGCCCCCAGAATCTTTATTAATCCATTTAATCTGATTTCCCACTTCATGTCATGCTTTTGTCTTTACTACTATTGTTGGAAGATGATAAACAACCCAATACTAGGAGTAGAAGCACTATAAGGAGAAAGTACTTGGTGAATGGGGAGGTTGTTAACAACATGGATTAAGGAAATAAGACAGAGAAGATGTTGTCAATAGGGTTGAGTGGAAATGTTCATCTTGTAAAGCTGATCCTAAGTAGAACAAACAATGTTTTGATCCTCATCATATATATATATATATGAAACGGAGAGCTTTGATTTTTCTTGTAGAGTGAAATTTCTTTGGATCCTCTAATCGATTTTTGGGGCTTTGTACAAAATCAGCAGATTGAGATTAGTTACAGGTGATAAATTTGATTTTCCCACCACCTCTTGGTTTGATTTTCTAGAGAGGTCAAATTTACATTTTATTATGGATTCGTTATTGGACCTAACCTCCAATTCTTCAATTGGATCCTTTGGCCGAACCCGAATCCTGTAACCACATTAGATTTGTGATTAGAGCATAGATCTTGGTATATCTGGTTGTGTACCTTTATTTCATGATGATAGGTGGACAAAGCAGGCAAACCCAAGGTATTGCTAATGATCAAGAGCAAATGGAGAATCCCTTTCTGCGACATATTGAAGATCCAAAATGGAATGCAATCATCGAAAAAACTTAGACGGTGGATCACATAGTTAAGAGGCCAGATCCAAATCATCTTCGGTCAGATCTTTCCAATGGTCAATTGGATCGGGATATGATTCTAGATTGGGTACTGATTCTTCAGGTGCAGGTTCTTTGGATAGTGAGATTGAGGACTTCCATGCTCATACGAGACATAAACATATGGCCGAGAGCATAGGAGGAACATACATCACCGGCCAAGACAGATGACAGATCCTTCGGCATAAAAGTCAAAATATCCGAATGTTCCAGATGGATGAATGGTGACAATTTTATTGAATGGTTAGACACCGTGGAGAACATATTTGAATTTAAAAATGTATCTGACCCAAAACGTGTGCAATTAGTGGCAACTAACTTAAAGGGTCACACATTAGCATGTTACAAAAAGGTGAAAATAGAAAGGCTAGAAGAAAGGCCAAAATTCAATGTTGGGAGAAACTAAAAAAATTAACGCAAGAGGTAGTCTTGCCGTTTAATTATTCCCAAGAAATTTTTCACCAACTCCAATGGTTATGACAACGGGACAGAACAATTGCGGAATATGCAAAAGAATTTTTCTTACTTTTGTCCAGAAATAACCTAAGAGAGACACAGGAACTAAGTGTCTCTAGGTTCATTGACAGATTGAAACCTGCTTTAGCTGATGCTCTTATTCCGTTTGACTTAGGCCAACAACTCTTTCAATTGGGTTGGGTTCATGATGTGGGGATTGACTTTTGGATGGTACCAACACCATTGTGATTGAGCATGCAATTTAATGCTGAACTCAAAGTCTAATATGATGTAAACAAAGAACCCTAAAAAATAACCCTAGATGATGTGATTATGAAACTCTAGAGAATAAACCTAGAAGATGCAACTAATGAAACCCTAGAATGCAAGCCTATATGTGGACCTAGAAAATTACCTGTTATGATACCAGATCTGAGGCTAGACAGATTAAATCTGACAATCCTACATGCTACGATAGTAGAATACCGTACATAAGTATATGTAATACGAAATCATGAACATGAAAAAGACATGCTAAAACAGGAAAGAATATATCAAGAAGCAATATGTAAGAAGAATTAAAACAAGTAACACACGTGTTTGAATATCCAAAAGAAGACATGATGTGAATCCAAGGCCTATACTTGTAACGCTAGATTAGGTATCCTCCAAAACATTTCAAAGGTAGGCCAAAACCTAACCCTAGAATCCCAACAAAGGGTTTGAACACCCGTAATATGGGAAAACCTAGTCAAATTAAGGGCTTCATGTGCCAAAAGGGGTAAAAAAGGGCTATTTAAAAGGGTATATGATAGTCGTCTACTAGGAGAGATATAGGGCCGAAATGGGGTGAAATGGGTTTAGCTTTTAGACCCACTTTTTGTACTTGTACGTTCACTTTTAATATATTAAGCCTTTGTTAACGCTATGCTACAGGACATGGGATAGAGTAACCCTAAATGCCTAATGCGGTTATGAATAGATTAAAAGGGATAAAAATAATGCACCCTAAATGTAAAATGGCATGAAATTAATCAATCAATTAATAATGGCAATTGATTAATATAAAATTTATCAGACCTAATCATGCAAAAAAATCCCCGAAAATCTAATCTAAACAAGTACATGAAAATTTAAATAAATGGAAGTGTTTTGATTTAAGTGGGCATATCGTTTTAAATGACATATGGTTTAAAATGAGCATATGGGTATACGAATGGAAAAATAAAAAGGGGACACGAATGGAAATTGGCAGAAAGGGCTAGATGCGAAGGCTCTATTTGGGCAACAAGAAGGACAAGAGATGGTAGCGATGGAAAAGGGGCTGCAAGGGGTAGATCTGGCTTGGACTACACAAGCAGAGGGACTTATGGAAGGGATAGTGGCTTGGGAAGGGTCCAAGATGCCTTAGAGATGGCAGATTTGGGCACAAAAGGGGTTGCAGGAAAGCCAAATGGATCTGGGAGGGGAGGCGATGGTGTTTGGAGGCCAAACAGTAGTGTCGGCAGGGCTTAGAAAGCCTCTTAGGGGCGGCGGAAACAGTTTGGGCTAGAAGAAGGTGTAACGGCAGCAGCGAGGGGATGGGATTCACGACAAGGGAAGAGAAGGAAGAAAACAAGGAGGAGAAGAGAGAGAGAGAAGAGAGATAGAAGATAAAGAAAGAGGAAGAAGATGGAATAGTACCTAGAAGAGGGTTGAAGATTTCTCACCTTTAGGGGTTGAAGATTTCGGGCTTCTCGCCAAATCCCGGGCTTCTCACCAGCAGGTTGGAAGATTTTGCACCTTCTGATCATTCGCATGGAGCAAGCAACAATCGTATGTTTCTTATTCATTCATTCAATAATCCATTTCCCTAATGAGGGTTTACTTGACTTTTATAATAAAATTACAATGGAGTAAAAGACCAAAATACCCCTAATACAATAATGACTAAAATACCCTCAATTAAGCTAAAAAAAATTACATCATGAGACAATCTAAATAAAAATAAAATAAAATGAAAATGGTAAATCAAACTCCAAAATGCTCCGCATTAATCTCCCCATTTGAGAAAGAACTCGACCTCAAGTTCAAATAGATGAAAAGACAAAAATCTACTCACACACGTCTTTTCCCAATGTGGAGACTTCAATGTGTAGTCATACACACATGAGGCCTTCAAGTGTAAACCAAGTAGACTGTCATTGAGCCACAATGAAAATGTTGTAACAACTCTCCTCCGTCGTCGATGATACACTTAGAAACATGGTCTAGCATCATTGGCAACTCTCTTTGGGTGAGGAGAATGCACCCTGGTAAGACCAAACTCCGATATCTCTCCAGAAGATTCGAATCAAGTCATTGGAGCTCTCTCGTAGTCAACCAAGTAGCAACGATCATGGATATGTGCTTCCACTTCACAAGGTATTGCTGATAACCTCCTGCAGCTGTGGAAACCACTTCCTCGTCCATGATAAATTCTATCTCATTTTTCTCGGGTAGCAAAAAAGGTAAGGACGATACGGGCTGAGTGGGCTAGATAGGTGCATGCCATGGATCGTGGAATGGATCAGGATGCCAAAATGTGGGTCAGGGACATGTTGATGTGGGGTGGGGCTTGAAGGTGAAGGTTTTGGAACTGGATAGGGTGTGAGGTCCTCCACATGATCATCCACATCAAACTCCTTGGATCTGCAATGAGTATTTGGAACAAACTTATATTGTTTATCACTTATATTAATTTGACAGTTAATTTCAACGTGCAAATCGTGAATGTGTTGTGCAAATGAAGGTGCAAGCTCAAATGGGCTAGGTGATACTGACACTCCATAGTGCACTTCATCCCTGGGAGGCTCTATTTCTTCTAAACGCTCTTCACCCACATCTCCGTGGTCGAAACTTGAACGGTCTTCAGAGCACGTTCGTTATTTTTGGTAAGTTCCTGATGACTAAGTGGCTGAAACTCATATGACTTTTGGATTTCAACCGACTAGGCAGTCAACTGCTTGAAGGCATGAGTGAACCAAACTGGGGGTTGTTCTCCTAACATATCTTTAGATAGTCTGACTCACCATCAAGAAAATTCTAACTAGATGTTGTGTCCAGACTCTATATGCTATGATGACAATGATAAAAAAAAATTAACCTTTTTTTTTTTGTTTTCTTTTTTTACATAAATAAAATGCAACCTAAGACCGTGAATTTTTAAGGAAACACTCTAACCTTGCTACTGATACCAAATTTGATGTAGGACAGGGGATAGGGTAACCCTAAATGCCTAATGTGATTATGAAAAAATTAAAAGGGATAAAAATAATGCACCATAAATATAAAATGGGCTGAAATTAATCAATCAATTAATAATAGAAATTGATTAATATAAAATTTATCACACCTAATCATGCAAAAAACATCCCCGGAAATCTAATGTAAACAAGTACATGAAAAGGATTGAAGTGTTTTAATTTATACGGGCATATCGTTTTAAATGACATATGGTTTAAAATGAGCATATGCGTAGACGAATGGAATAATAAAAAGGGGATACAAATGGAACCTGGCGGAAAGGGCCAGATGCGAAAGCTCTATTTGGGCAGCAAGAAGGACGAGATGGTAGCGATGGAAAAGGGGGCTGCAAGGGGTAGATCTGGCTTGGACAACACGAACAGAGGGACTTAAGGAAGGGATGATGGCTTGGGAAGGGTTCAAGATGGCTTAGTGATGGGAGATCTGGGCACAAAAGGGGTTGCAGGAAAGCCAGATGGATCTGGGAGTGGAGGAGATGGTGTTTGGAGGCCAAACAGTGGTGGCAGCAGGGCTTAGAAAGCCTCTTATGGGCGGCAGAAACAGTTTGGGCCAGAAGAAGGTGTAACGGCAGCAGAGAGGGGATGGGATTCACGGCAAGGGTAAGAAAAGGAAGAAAACAAGGAGGAGAAGAGAGAGATAAGAGAGATAGAAGCTAAAGAGAGAGGAAGAAGATGGATAGTACCTGGAAGAGGGTTGAAGATTTCTCATCTTTGGGCTTCTCGCCAAATCCCTGGCTTCTCACCAACAGTTGAAGATTTCTCACCTTCTGATCGTGCGCAAGGAGCAAGCGTATGTTTCTTATTCATTCATTCTATAATCAATTTCCCTATTTACATCACTTTTATAATAAAATTACAATGGAGTAAAAGACCAAAATACCCCTAATACAATTATAACTAAAATACCCTCAATTAAGCTAAAGAAAATTACATCAAGAGACAATCTAAATAAAAATAAAATAAAATGAAAATGATAAATCAAACTCTGAAATGCTCCGCATCACGCTAAAGAAAGTGTTCTAATATTACCTCCAACTTTTTTATTTTTAAAATTTACAAGTATATTCATTTTTTTTTGTTTAGCAGTAACAAAGATACTTCATTCATAAAAAAATGGAGTACTAAAGCAAGAAAGGTCTAAAAGCAATAGACTTAAAAGAACCACAAAATACAGGTATATTCATTATGGAAAAGGTATTCTATAAGAGAGCCATACTAATCCTCAAGAAAAAAAATGAGAATCAATATCCAAGGAGAAAATAAAAATCTTTACAGCAAAATCAATCCTCCATTCAATGTCCCACAGAAGCTTCTGATCTATCAATCTGCACTTTAGAGGGAAAATTTGCTGAGCCATTGGCTGACCTTCTAACATGCCTAGAGGAAATATCCTTATCTTTGCAAATGTAGTGCTTTTCTAATAGCAAGAAGTTTAGCCTCATTCGAACCTTCATGCCTATGGGTTATGTGAAAAAAGACAACATATTGCGTAGATGGTTTTGTAGTATTCCACCTATCCTAGGCAGACCTTGTTTTCCTTAATCTCCATCCACAATAAATTTAAAACCTACATATGGTGGCTTCTATTTCTCCTTTATCTTATCCCACCTTCAATCCCATGAACACAACCTGACCACTCCTTTAAAAGTCGTCAAACATAAGAACCTTTTAACTCACTACACCCTAAGAGCCAAAAAATCATTCGATCCTTAGACTCTGATACGACCTTGTGAGCGGATTTTTCTTTAGATTCGAAGATTCTCAAATTCCTTTCCCTTGTATGGACCACAAGATAAGTTGCTGGACTTAGATTCCATATTATCTTCCCTCAAGCTTTAAAGGCCTTACACCACCATGACAATAGAACGTCGACAATTTAAATCCAAGAAACTGTTTCATAAGTCAACACTCTTGAGTTTGAGAATGGACACTGACAAAACAAGTGATCGGCTGTTTCAACTTTTGATTCACATAAAGTGCACAATAGGTTGGCCTTAACAAGGCCTCCTAGGCGAGAATGGGCGTGTATGAGCCATGTGTTAGGAACAAAACTTTGAGGGTTGCCGGGTATGGAGCGAGGCTCTACCCGAGGGCCCAAAGAAGACAGTATTGTGCCGTTGTGTACTCTGATACCCGGATAAGGCCTTTTGGGAGCAACAGTGGGCTGACTCGCCAATGCAAAGCCGTGCGGGTCCTTGTGTAGGCCCAAAGTGGACAATATTGTGTTATTGGGACAAGTCGTTACAAATGGTATCAGAGCATGGTTCAACTCTCTGCCTGAGGGTGTGGGCTTGGTTGTTGTGTATGCAGAGCCGGGGACGGCTCTAGCTTTAAGGAGGGGTAGATTGTAATACCCTACCCTAAAAAGTTTCACATTGCTAGTGGCATTGGAAATTCTCTGGTATATAAGTAGTATCTTTCCTCCTTCTAACAGAAGGCCTTTTGGGAGCAACATTGGGTTGGCTCGTCAAAGCAAAGCCGTGTGGATCTGTGTGTAGGCTCAAAGTGGACAATATTGTGCTAGCGGGACAGGTCGTTATAAACACCCTCCATTTAACAGCACACTAACATAAAGATTATACCTTAAAAAGGTGATTTATTTTTTCTATATTATATCCAAGGCCTGTGGTGTAACTGCATCCCCGTGTAGACTCTTTATCTCAGCTTTCACTGAAAAGACACTTGGAGGATCCCCAACCCAAACTGTTACGTCCTTTTCCTCTTGACAAACATGCACGTCATTGAGAACCTTCAAAAGCCCTATGTAATCATTCATTTCCCTATCCCTTAAAGCTCTTATAAAAACTATTCCCAATACAATGGTTCTTCCCGAAACATCATAACTATCCAGAACTGATGATTCTTTATTCACAGCTAACCTGAACAAAATTAGGAATCTCTCTTCAAGACTCGTCTCCCTTCATCGATTGCTTCAGAACAAAACTCTACTCCCTTTGCCTACGACAAACCTTAAACGCCTCACAATTCTTACCCCATGCAGCCTACTCTGGCTCTAGCCTGGATAATTCTTTAACACTGCAGACACTTTTTCTGTACCCGTCCATTTAGGACCCACCCACGACTGCCACCCTCTCCGTAAGAAGCATCAATAACCCCTATGGCATAATGCTCTGATTTTTCTGTCCCACTTCTCCATGACCATTTACAAAGGAGAGCCTCATTTCTCACCTTAAATTTAACTAAACCCAAACCCCCTTCCTCTTTAGATTTTGCTACCTCCTCCCAGTTTACCAGGTGAACCTTTTTCTATCTCCCACTCCATCCCACAAAAAATCCTGTTGTAACACTTACCATTTCTTAGCGATATCACAGGCATCAGCATCTTAATAAGTTACAGTCTCCAACCCCACACCAACGACAAATAGCTCTTTGACCAACCCACCAATTTTTTTTTGAATCTCTCCACAATTGGACCCCAAATTTTCTTGACTTAGAGTGAAGACTGGCACCAACTGACAGGCCTAGATAAGTCAAAGGTAACTTACCTCCTGCTGCTAATATCCCAATAATGATGTAGGTGACAATGATATTTGCATACCATGTGCACACTCACACATTTATGTTATTCAAGTATGGTTTTTATTCTTTGGGCATAAAGTACCTATAGAACCTTTAATGTTTGTGTCTATGACTATGCAGGTATCCATTGAAGGCTGTCAAAGTTATGCATACTGTTGCATTGAGAACTGAATTAACTTTGTTAAACAGCTTTGCCCCTCCAAATCCCACCGATGCTTTCAAGGTATTTCATGGTTATACCATGAAGAATTCCTTCCCTTTTATTCAATTGAGGAAGTTGGTAAGGTTTATTATTTATAAAAGGAAATTTGTGATGTGAACTGAACTTATAATATTGGTTCAAGGAGAATGAATATACAAACCACGAACCTGAAATTCGCAATTCTTGTTACCACCGTCTGATCATTTTTTTTTTTCCTTCTTTTATCTTTTATTGATGTGTTTTTTTCCCAGACCATGAATTAGCCATATGCAGTTCTCCTTACTCTTGATATTTTTTTCTTCTTCTACCTTTTCTTTTCCCTAAATTTGTCTTGGGCAGTTTTATCAGAGCCATATGGGTGCAATGTTTGCCTTTCATGCAACCACAATGGCCAACACCCTTAGCACATCGATCATTGTTTTCACAAGAACGGGATCCATGGCTGCACTTTTAAGCCACTATCGACCTTCTTCGACCATCTTTGCCTTCACAAATGAGTAAGTTCGTTCACTACTGAGAACATTTCTAGTATATGATCACTCATTGGTGGAAACATTTTCTTTTTTAAAATGTTTCTTGCTTTCAGTTTTTATTTAATTTTATTTGACAAAAAGTTGGAGTTCCGTATTTGACAGAGAAAGAATCAAGCAACGCTTGGCACTTTCTCATGGAGTGCTGCCCATGTACTTGCAATTATCTGGAGACTCAGAAGAAACATTCTCTAGAGCTCTTAATATGTTATTGGTATTGAGTTCTTGCACTTATTGTATCCTTTGCTTTTATCCATTTTCTCAAATACTCAGGTTAATATTTTCTCAAAATTTTCATTCAGAGTCGAGGTTTATTGAAGGAGGGAGAACATGTTACTCTTGTTCAAAGTGGAATGCGGCCAATCTGGCGTGAAGAATCTACGCATCAAATCCAAGTCCGTAAAGTCCAAGGATGATGTATGTACTTTGTGACAGGCAGTTCTCTCAGTGAGGCTTTTTCTTGATTTTTTACACAATAGAATGCACACTGATGTAGGCTAGGTAGGATTTAGAACACCTAACCCAATATATTGTGGAAGCTCGAACGCTAGTCGGGTCTAATATGCATCTTATGTAATAAGAAATACCCAACCTCGAATTGTAGCGGAAGCTTGATAATTGATCAGGTTCTGATCAACTTAAGCTAGAAGCAATAATCCAAACGCTATTGGATTTAATAGCCAGAACAACACTGTATGTCGTACGGTCTGCCCACTGACGTAGTTGGATCTGGCGAAGAGGAGTCTCACTCCTCTTTCACTTACCTCAGATCTGCCTGCAAGTAGCAATACACGTTGTTGCTTGAATCCAGAGATTGCAGCGATGTGTGCAGCGATCTGCAAGCTGCTGTAGGTCTTTACAATGCCAAATCTGGATCAGTCCCCACAACCAGGGAATCTGCAACAATCTGCAGAACTAGACTACAAAGAAGAAAGGCCAAAGCCTATACACGTACATGGCTGTATTTCCCGACGAGACTCTGCAACTTATTGTAGTGCTCGACTACCAAAAACAATAACAAACCACTATTTGCTATGCAGAAGAAAATAAAATCTTCAATCGCACAAAACAACTCTTGTTTTGTTAAGAAATAAAATAAACTTTTATTCATACAATCTCCATCATAATCTCTACTTTACTCGTTGGTTACACCCCTTTTTATAGGGAAAAACCCACCGATTAGTGTCCTATATTTAAGGAGCCGGTCCTCCTTCCCTTCTAATTTCAAATACTCAAGTCCTATTTGAATACGTATAGTTTTTTTAAAAAATAAAGAAAAAAAAACAAATAAAGCAATTACTATCCAAAGTCTCCACCGTTTAAGAAATAGCTAACCTAAGACATACTAAACTTGAAATAATCCTATTAAAACTAAGTTTCCAACGTGGTGCTGTCTTTGGATAATCCCACTACACGTTGCTTCTTTAAATCCACACGTGTTGAAGACAAGAAGACAGATGGACGTAAGTTGTGGGCTTGGCCTAGCTTCCTGGGCCTGATTCTTGACTTGCACTTTGAAGTGAGCTGACTCACACACCCACTGGGATCAAACATAAAATTTTCATCTCTCAACTTGGGCATCGAACTTGCTAAATTGTTAATGTACCCGCCCGGGTCAAATTAAAACTTTTATCACGTCCACATATGCCCGCATCATTCTCTCCCTCCCGAAGAAACTTGACCTCGAGTTTAGGAGGTTAATGGCGTTTAGGAGGTTAATGGCTGAAGGGTACGGTTGCATCATACCCTATATACCAAATCTCTGTGGGCTAGCCGCTTTAGGAGATGTCGCCTCGGGTCCTACCAAAAGTGATTGAATAGTAGGTGTGAAGGACTCTCTCATAACCTTCCCAAATAGGGTCAACATATGGCCGGATGGTGTGGTTTGAGTCCACAAGATGCCGGTCATCTATCCCCAGTGTACGAACTTATACTAACCATTCTCTGTCACCTATGTTTGTAGCATCTTCCGGTTGCTTCTCATTGTACTGTGGCTCAATATGGTATCTAGGTGTCTCAAGTTCATGCTTTAGGGTGAAACTTGCTTCAAACTATTGGATACATCCCTCTGTGACACCTATATCTGCCTCAGCTTCATGAACTGTGAGGATTGGTGAGATACTGGTTGTAGCCAACTGGTTCTTGTGCTCTTCCCACATTGGATCAACATAAGGTCTCTCCTCGCCTAATGTTTCCATGGGATAAACATCACAAAACACAAACTCAGCGGTGGCCTCGGCCTCTTTGCCACTGTGTTGCATGTCATCCGCTCGGGGTTCACAACTATCAACTAGATGTTCCTGTGCTGTTTCCAAGAGTTGCACACTCATGGAATTCGTTCCCACGAACTTATCGACCTCTTCCTCACTGAAGGGATCTGAGTTAACTATTTCGACTTGTACAGTTGTGTCTACTTCATCAGCGAAACGGACAATTCCTTGCCTCCTCTCAGGTTGTCTGATTGTATGTCTTGCCCTACGCATGTGATAGTAGAAGCTCTCATTTGAACTTTCTTCAGAAGATGAATATTTGGTGTACATGGATCTCATTGATGGCGAACTAAGAGAGTATTGGCTTACTTCCTTCCGTAAAGCCACAAGCTCTCTCTGTAGATAAACACCTATTTCTAACTTCTCTATCTGCTTGTTGTGGTCTCTAGAAAAATCAGCTCTATCATCTTCTAGGACGCGTCTCACATGACGACTCTGACTAGAGTGAAACCAGTCACCATTCCCCGTTTGTCGGCTACGCATGCAGAAACGCCTTGCCATAACTAACCCCTGATCTAAGTATGGGTCTCAAATGACTCCGAAGTTCTGATGTAGGCTAGGTAGGATTTAGAACACCTAATCCAATATATTGTGGAAGCTCGAACGCGTAATCGGGTCTAATATGAATATTATGAAATAAGAAAGACCCAACCTCAAACTGTAGCGAAAGCTTGATAATTGATCGGTTTCTGATCATCTTAAATTAGAAGCAATAATCCAAACATGTCCACATCTAGGAATAGTACTGAATCAGAGAGAGCTCCCCCTGTCGAAGGCAGGCAGAATTATCACCGTCTGAATACAGAGCCTTAATGGTGTCGCAGACATCTTTGGTTGTGGGAAGTGTACAGACAGTCCCACGAATATGATCCTCCATGGAATGAAGGAGCCAAGACTGCACCAAAGAATTGTTAGCTTTCCAAGTACGATATGAGGAGTCTGTCTTGGCTGGTTCAGGGGAAGTACCATCAATATAATCGGACAACTGTTTTGCAGTAAGAAACATCTGAGCTGAGTGATTTCTTTGAAGTAATTTGTCTCATTCAATTACATAGTGGTGAGCTTGCCAATATGAATGCAGATCGGGAATAGAAGATTCTGCAGAGGTCTTCAGTGGTTTCGTAGATGCGATCAATTTCCCAAGAAGAAACCCTCAAACAGAGAAATCCAAGATAAAATTTGGAGAGAGAACTGAGGCAGCAAAAACTGGTAGAAGAGCAGCACTAGAACCAGATCTGACGAACCAAAAAGGTCCAAAGTGGGGTCCACTGAAGATGGATGCAGTCACAGGCAGGAAGGATGAAGGCAGGAGGAGTAGGCGACACCAACAAGGGGAGAAAACTCCACTAGATGCTGCAGCGAGGAGGAGAGCCAGTGAAAAAGGCCCAAAAAATGGTCTCTGGGTGTTCCCTACAACAGCAAAGAAGATCAACCGCATGGGGCCCACAGTTGGCCGCAAACTGTGGTCAGCTGAAGGCAAGTGTAGAAGGGTCAGGGGCGAATCTAGAGGAAGAAGTCCAAGGCACAACAGAGTCTAGATCAAGCGGATCTAAGTAGAACATCAAGAACTGTATAAGGTGTGACAGAAACTGCCGTAGCAAAGAAGCAACACCAAGGACAGACCCACCAAGATCAGATGGAGTTGCAATCTGATGAGATGAATGCCAAGGTCAAAGGCGAAACCAAAGGTGTATGCCTGAGGGAGATCCAAGGCCACACAATGCAGATCGAAGGGCAACAAACTAGATCTGAGGCTGGTTCTGGAGGAAAACAGGGCAGTGGAAACCAAGTGAAATCCGTTGTGTAGAGAGCCAACCTGCAGGGCTAGGAGTGGGTCCATGACAAATCCTTAGAGAGCAGGGTCGAAGGAGACACCAGAAGCCGACGAGAGACGATAACGCCGGTGAGGAATAGTACCAAATGGAAGAAAAAACACCCATTAAAGCGTCCAGATGATCTTTCTAGCTGATACCATGTTGAATATTATAATAAAACTAAAATATATTGAAGAAAGGGAAAAAGAGATGAAAGATTTATTGAGAGAAATCTCTCCTTTTCTGTATTGTATTCCAATGTAATACAAACTGTAGCTTTGTACATGATTAAATAGATAAAAAGGAGCCAATCACATTGGCAAAAAAGGAAAGGAATCATTTACATCTAATTATAACTAATTACAAGTTGACTATACAATGTACACTGGACTTGGACATTTTTTGTCCCTCATTACATCTCTACTCAGGCCCCAAAATCATTTAATCAAAAGAAATAAAGTGAGGAGATGGAGGAGAAAGGATCCACGCGAATAGGGATTGCTCTGCTCTAAAAACCCGAGCAGGAGGGGAAAACTAGAGAAATGAGACTTTCATTCTCTCTCTCTCTCTCTCCTCTCTCTATCACTTTTTCTCCCTCTCTCTTTCTCTCGCCCTTTCTCACTTTCTAGCTCTTTCCCTCGTTCTCTCTCTCTCTCTCTCTCTCTCTCTCTCTCTTTCCTTTCTTCCTTCCGCTCTCCCCCTTTTTCTTTCTTTTTTTCGTGCAAGGGAATAAGGCGTTGGAGAGAGAGGGTGATTCTCATGGGGGTCCATATGGGTTTGGGCTTTGGTTTTGCAATATATTATATTTTTTTCATCAAAAATCTTTTTTTGTTTCATGAAATTAAATAAATCACAACACAGAGTTTTTAAATTTGAATTTCTAATTTTATTTTCAAACTGATCTCAGACCAAATAACACGGCAAAAATCCAACTAGGTCGGGTCATTACAACCCGTCCCCTTAAAGAAATTTTGTCCTCGAAATTCATGACAATCTATAGCTCAGGACAAGGTCTTAACTTCCGTAGATCCACAAGACTCGTCCACCCTTGACATATTCCAATTGTTGAGACCATCACTGAACATCCAAAGTAGACCGAGGCCGATGACACTCAAAACATTCCTCACTTCGGGTCACTTAGTGTGACCTGCACAATGACCCTCATCACAAAACACGAGGATCTCCAAATTATCCCCTCACAAACCTGAAATCACTATCTGTACTTTCTCTTCTCACCTCAAGTCAACATTCTCTCTTACACTAGCGACAATCTTCAATCACTATTCTCAACGTGTGGACACATGATCGACACCAAAACGGATCATGTGATGACCCCTTTTCCTTTATTTCTTTTCTTTCCTTTCCTTTTTTTTTTTTCCTTTTCTTTTCTCTCTTCTTTCCTTTCCCCAACGATAGAAAGAGGAGAGACAAGAGAGAGAGCGGTGGAAAAGAAAGACAGAAGGACGGGAGAGAAAGAGAGAAGGAGAGAAAGAAAGACGAAAAGAAAGAGAGAGAGAGAGAGAGAGAGAGGGAGCCTCTCCACTTTGAGTTTTCTCCCGGATTTCCTTCTTCCCTTAAGGTAATCTCCCTTCTTTTGCTTGAATCTATTCTAGATTGTTGTTTTGGTTTGATTAGGAGGTGAGAAAATTGTTCTTGGGAAGGATCAACTCATCTAATGGAGTTTGGCTTGAAATGGATATTGAAGCATAGGAGTGGAGATTTGGGTATATGGAGGAATTGAAATGTAAAAGGGATTTGGGGATGGATACTTTTACCCAAATTTGGGGAATCCTCTTGGGATAGGAGAGAGGGATTGGGCCATACATGGATTGAGTACTGAAAGTTCTCATTTTCAATCTGCTAGATCAACATGATTGACCCTAGAGGGGGGGTGAATAGGTCAATCCCATTTTTCATGGTGTTTACAAATCTATTGAATGTTTGAAGTGCAGCGGAACATTCATCAAGAGATTTGTTTAGTGTGATAATTTCATTAGGCAATCATACTAAGATTATGACCATTTACATAAAGTTTAATTATCGATACTTGTGTACAATGTGTGAAATTAGATAATCAATATGCAAAGTGATGTGTGTTGAGAAAAGTACTTAAATAGTAAATACAAACACATAGATCAAACACCATAAGATCAATTTAAAGTGGTTCGGTTAGCCAACCTACATCCACTATTAGGACTCGTTCAACCTTGAGCTATCTCCAAAATCCACTAACTGGGGACTTACACCCTCACAATTAGAGTAGGAATTCTACCTCACTCAATCGGCTGGGAATTTCACCCACCACTGTCGAATAGGAATTCCACCTATCCATTTGACTGGGAATTCCACCCACCACTGTGCCGGAGACTCCGCTCCAAATTTTTTATAGTGGTTTCGGAACCAAGTTTCCTTAATCCACTTTCTGAACAAATGTTTTAAAAGAAAATTTAAAACCAAGAAGCAGTTGCCTTTAAAGCTCTTTCTCTTGATTTGTGCTTCTTCAAGATCTCACCCAATGTGTGCCGATGCCGATGCCGACGCTCCACCTCGTAGCCATCATATAGCAATCACATTCCAGGGTGTCAAGGAAACTGGTTTTACCAAAGGTTTCCTAGATATGATCCTTTCCTTCTCTCTTTCTCACTTTCGAATTCAATCCTTAGATTGGTTGGTTATGAGTTTTCATCCTTCCTCTCTCTCTCACAATTCAATCCATCTGATTGGTTGTATTTGATTCCCCAAGTCTAAGCATGAGAAAGAGAGTGATCCTTCTGTTGGCCCTTGTTTAAGCTCACTGGTGAAGATGAGGGTCCATCTGATCCTCCGAAGATACCAACTGGTTGCATAAAGATTGGTTTATATAGAAAAGGTAACCAGTTGCAGTAACGGTAATGTACCAACAGGTCGAGCGCACCAAGAGGTCGGTGATTAGAAATCTTACCGTTCAACAACCCGACTATTGCGCAATAATGCACTCCCAACGGTAACATTCTTTCTCGGTTGACATGTAGTTGTCGCCGATAGGTCAACAGTAATGGCACCAAGAGGTCGGTCCATACGAGACTCGGTTTGGGGCAAAAACATGCTGATAGTAGTTTCATGTCTAGAAACCTGTTACCCAGAACGGCCTGTCATCCTTTACTAAGGGGTCGGTCCCGGTACTCTCGATTGGTCTTTGATTGCCGATATGTCTGTTTCTTCGAGAGTCCACATGAGTTCAAAGTTTCAGAACTCAAGATTTTTGATCGAGTGGTCGTTGACCACAATGGGTCGTTTCAGCCTTTCACCGACGGGTCGGTGCCTACGAGAGTTTCGATCAGAGGCATACCTAGAATGACAGTTCAATGCTCCAGAACCTATGTCAATCTGGCCAACCAGTCCTTGACCACGATGGGTCGATCCTGTCTCTACCGAGTGGTCGGTGAGAACAACTGGTCGTACTGACAGTGAAGCCAAATAAATATTTCCAAATCTCCTACTTAGAAGAAATTACGGATAAGTAGAGTTGGCACCCATGAGAAAGTCTTGGGGTTTGAGGCCAAAACCCCAAGCCTCTTAACTTGAGCTCTTTTCTTTAATAGAGTAAATTGAATTATGAATTTCTTGTGTGATGACATGTGAATTGTTTGTGTTCACCAGCCCCTACCCAGCTTTGTGCGACGAACCTCCCTCTTGTGGGCAGTACCTCTACACCACCGGACTATTAGGTGAGGGAACTTTGCACTTGAGTATGCTTAAATTAAGTTGAACGGGATTTTGTTATCATTGATGATATTATGTGATATTAAATTGCACAAGCATACTTGTATTGTGAGTGCATGTGAATATACATGTATTGAATTCTTATTGTTGAGTGTATGAGGTGATGAAATGAGGAAAGACTAATAGTTATGAACATACTAATTAAGTGAGGAAAGAGTATGTAAAAATGTACAATGATGAACTACATGCGTCAAATGATGATAAGATGCATGAACTTTTGATGTGGGTTATATGTTGCATATGTTTATGAGTGAGATAAATGTGAATAAAAAGGGTGGGGAGTGTTTGATAATGTGTTATATGGGTATACTTAGGGGATGGTACAATGGTTTTTAGAAATGGCTTTTATATTGATGATGACCCATGGCTTGACTATTTGTCATGACCCAAGTGAAGAGATTTGTGTTATGACATATAATGGGTGATGATGTAAACATTTTGTGAGAGGGTATGAGAGGTTCTCATATGAACAAAGTGCCCATTTGAGAGATGTTAGATAAACAATGTACTTGAAAGAGACCGGAATGCATGGGTTAACTTGCCACATGAAACTCGTGAGATGACGACACTATGAGGAGGGTGTGAAGGGTCTAGCTTGCAAAGACTACTATGTTGTATGAAAATCTTGTATTTATAATGCAATTGCATTCTCCCAATGTGTAGTGTAGATGATGAACAAGTGATGATAGGCCTTGAAATGGGAGTAGTGGCCAGATTCAAAGTGCGGACCACGACATGGGGGTAGTGGCAAAGAACTCGGCGTGAGTCACAAAATGGGAGTAGTGATATCCATGAAATGGGAGTAATGGCCATGCTCGATGAGCATGTCTCCGTCACGAAATGGGAGTAATGGCGGCATGAACTATGTGAGTGGTGAAACAGGGTAAATAATCTGTAAGGTGAATGTGTTAATGGAGTAACTAAGATGGATCCTATTGATTTGTGCTTGAAAACGTGCATGCAAAACGCTATTATTTGTTATTTGTGTTCTATACAGATGCAGGATACTTGATGGAGGTGGGGTCCAAGATCTGTGTTCTATACAGATGTTTTGTATTTTGGTAGCTGATATGGAATGTTATGTTTTGGGATGTAAATATTTAAGAACCATGTAGTGCCTTGTTAATGTATTTTGGCAGTGTTCCTAGACAAACCAGTTAGAGGACTTGAAATCTATGTATATATAGTCAAGTGTGGTTAACTTGGTGAATGTTGTGAATTGATGTTTATGAGAATGTGTAGAATGAAATGGAGGACTGTTGTCCCAACCCCCCATTTTTAAGGGAGAGTGCCGAAATTTCTGTAGACTTCCGGAGAAAATAGGTGAACTTGTGTTTGTTTCTGTGTAAAAAAAAAAAAAAAAATCAATTTAGTAATAATTTGTCACCTGCTCGAGCAGGCCGTGACAGTTTGATTTGATCCACTATAGGATGCAAACTCGTTTGCAGGTGATCCTTGTTTATATATATATATATATATTCATGCACATATATGTATGATTCTCCTCTATGAACAATTCTCATAAGATTTTAATTCCAATTTTGGTTTGTGTAGTTCATAATAGAACTAATGGATCTTATTCCCCCTCACACCCACCTATCCCAATGAGTTGCACATGTATCCAATTTGATACCAATTTGATTTTTAAAGACCATTAATCTGACCCAATAAATTTTCACCAGTACTCTAAGTTGACTTTTAAAATGTGAAATTTTGAGGGCCAAAGCATGTTTAACTGGTCCAGTCAAGATGAATTTTTTTAGACACCATATGTATGGAAGAAGCTTTCAATATGTATATATATGTATGTATATTGTAGTGAGGGACGATCTATTCTTGTTCTTATTTAACCATAAAAACGTTTAACGGAATTTAGGAGAAGGCAGTTGCTTTTTCCTTTTCTACTTTGGACATCTAAGGAATTACATCAATATGGTAATTGTTTCTTCTACTATAACTTAGCTCATAGGTATATAATATTCTAAAATTACTGACAAATCATGACCAATGTCTCTCCCAACGTACAACCCAAATTCACTAAGATTCTAGTACTTTGCCATCGACTTCTGCAGCTCCACTCTTTCCTTCCAGTGAAATGCATTTGTACCACTTAGCACATGCAACAAATACCACGAAATCAAGACTTGTCAAAGCTGCTAGCAGGAAGTAAAACCAATCCATGTGACCCTTATTTAGGTTGTCAGCTATCCAACCAGGTTGATCGTCTCTTGTTGTGATGGTCATGACTATAGTCATGATCAAGCTACTGACGTAATTTCCCAATGACACGGATGTCAGGTAAAGTGCACTGCCAAAACTCTTCAGCCCGTCTGGGGCCTGTTTATTGAAGAACTCCAGCTGGCCCACATACATAAACACCTCGGAAGCTCCTACCAAAAAATACTGTGGAATCTGCCATAGAATACATAGACTGCTTGTGTCATCGCAGCCACTGCAACTTCCCTTAGCATATTTTAGCCTCTTGAACTCAACAATTCCAGCAGCAACCATTGCCATTGCTGATATAATGAGCCCAACTCCCATTCTTTGAAGTTCTGTAGGTTCTTTAAGTTTAAAAATATTGCGAAGGAGAGGGACAATATATCTTCTGTATATAATCACAAAGCATGCCACCCCTAGTATTTCAAAGATGTTCACACTTGCAGGAGGGATATGGAAGGCTGAGATTTTAGTCTTCATGGCTTCACCTTGTTCAACAAAGACAGAATTCATTTGAGTGTAAACCACGGAGTACATAATGGTGCAGAGCCAAATGGGGAGGAGTCTAATTATACATTTCACTTCTTCTACTTGTGATATTGGGCACAAACACCAGGGGTTTGGAGCTTGTTCTTGTAGGTTGAAGTCCTTATATGTTACCACTGCTGCTCTATCTAGAAACCTTGAGATTGACATTATAATCATCATCATCAGTAATAATTTGAAAAAAAGTAGGACATATGAGTACTTCTTTATACAGAATTGTTTAGTACTGATCTTTTAGTGATCTAAACATATTGCAATGTATGTGGGTTTTCTTTTTCTTTTAGATTTGTTTTGCATATTTAACTGCTGATAACATCAAGCAATGGCAGAGTGGGTAAAAAGCCCTTAAAAGAAAACAAAAAAAAAAAAAAACAAGTGTAATTGGTTTAGGTTTTCTTTTTGACTTTTGGTGTTTCCTAAGGAACTATCATGATTTATTGGTTACATGTGCATGGCATTCAAGGAAAGGAGTGCATAGCTCAAACCAGATTGTCACTTTAATGTTTGGTTATTGAATTCAAAAGTAAATGATGAAAGGCTGTATGAAGCTCTTAAGGAATAACGAGAGGAGTTTTGATTCATAGCTGGGAATATGGATTTTGGATATATTTTCTTTAAATGTGACATCTTAAGTGAGGAATTACTTTATGATTTGATGTTCTGAAAAAGGGGCTTTCTGAACTGCAGTTGAGAGAAATAGGATGTACCTGAATTGCTGTGTGTGAAGTATCTTTCTACTTCCTTTGATTTCATATTCCTTTCTGTCCACTTCATAGAGGTCATCTGCGTGCATTGGCATCTTAACCTTCCATTTCTTCATAGCAGCAACAACTACCTGGCAAATCCTAGCCAGAGGGTTGCCGCCAGCCTTGAAGTTCCTATACCGTTGAGTCCCACAAAAAAACAGAACTAATGCTACCAACGCGGCTCCTGCAGAAACACAGTATGCAAGAACCCACTGCCCCGCATCTTCAATATATACCAAAGCTGTGTTTGAGATGATGGAGCCAAGGTTGTTTGCCAAATAGAAATAGCTAAAAAAGGAAACTTTTGAAGGTTCTTCATCTGGGTCCTCTTCATCAAACTGATCCGCTCCAAATGTGGTGATTACAGGTTGGTAGCCTCCGCTCCCCAGGGCAATTTGGTAAATGCATAGGTAAAACACTGCAACCTCTACAGCTTTAGGTGGTTCACATCCAAGATTTTCAACCCCTGGGGTACAAGGTTTGAGTAGGAAAAGGTAAGACGATAGGGTCAACAGCACCAAACCCTGTGATGAGCATACATGTTTCATCAGGAAACTGTCGATTTTCTGTGATGGGCTTCACTTACATATAAGAAAGTAAACAGGGACAAATTGAGAACCTAATCCATTAGCCAGAAAGCATGTGCATTTTTCTAATTAAATGTCTTGTGCCTTGAAAAAATCTGTTGCTTGCTCATCAGGGATAGTTCTTTGATGATGAAGAAGAAAGAAGTATTACAAATGATAAATACATGATAGATGTTGGTTGCTGTGAGTGCTTGGTTTTGGAGGGGGTGGCAGTAATGGGCAAGCTTGGTTCTGTGGGGTCCCAACAATGGAGAATAATTAGAATCTATTTAAGGAGTTGTTTAATGGTTATTATGGTGGAACTCATATGAGATAAAATTACAGGGAATTAATCATTGCTAATTATGGCATTAATTCAACAAAGAGCAAGTTCATTCAGCCATATAGAACAGGATTAAAATTTGGTATGCTGAGTATGGAGAAAATTGTTTTTAAAATTTGATTGATTGAATCCCTTCATGTCTCTTTCTGCAAAGGTGATAGTGGATGTTATCCTGTGAATGAGGTATTGGAGAGAGACCAATTTTTGAATTATTTCTCACTTTTGTCAATGGAAATTTTGTTGATTTCGTAGTATAGAATTAATCGTCCATTGACTTGGACTGGGTGAACTTTTTACCTTTTTTTCCTATTTTCTTCTACAGCTTTCCGTTTGAATAATTTTATGCCACTTTCTTAGAGGGTTGAGGATTAAAATAAAAGGGGATACACTTGTTAGTTGATTGCCCTTGGGTACTTTTATTGGTGGAACATTCTTTTAGATTTGTTTCTGCTTTTGGATAGTCACCACGAGCTACTTGTGCTGATCATTGTCCCGCATGCCACAAATAGAAGTAACAAATTGCAGTACGAAATTAGAAACTATTTTACTTAGAAACGTCATGCAAACAGCATTTACTTTTATGATTTGTGATTCTTATTTCATCCATTTTCTTCCGATTTTCTTTTCACGATCATCTTTTTTTTTTTTAATTTACATGTAAAAAAACACGGGAAACTTTGCATAAAACCCCCACGGGTGATACTCGCCCTTAGGGTACACCAGGGGAGGCTTGGTACCTCTTCCTTTCTGAGACTGGAGATTGTCAGTTTAATTACATCCATGTAAGTAGATCATCTTTATTCGATCTACAATGATATCAGATCGAACCAAATCGTAAAAATTGGGTGACTCGTAAAAATTGCCATACTTGAAATGGGTAAATAGCAATTTATTTAATAAGTTGGTAAAACTCAAAATATTTATTGTATAGTCGAGGAATTCTTATCTATTTTAAATATGAGTTTTGCCACTTGTTAAGGCGTTAGGCCCCACCCAGTTCATTTTTCAGGCTCAAAGATAATGAGCATGTACAGTTGGTGAAATGCACACGTGACGAATGCAGAATGAAAAAAAAAATGATAATATGTACCGAAAGAGGAGAGGAAAAAAAAATCTTGTAGGTCCGAAAGCTGATTTACCATGACAAAGATGACCTGAAAAATCGCACTGGTCTTGTATCTTCCCCAATAGGAATCGCCTAAGAAAGCACCCACGAGGGAGAAGATGTATGTGGTGCCTGTCCAATTGCTCACATTATTTGCAGCCACAGCATTATCTTGTTTCAGTACTTTTGTCATGAAGAAAACCATGTTCACTCCAACTCCTAAGAGGGCAAGAGTAGCCAGCCCCTGATTCACTAATTAGATAAAAAGATAAGCAAACGTCATTAAAAATATATACATAATCTGAAGGAGAATTAGTTTTCTAAAATAGGACGGGCTGTAGTTCGCATACATGGGGAAAAGGGAAAGGGGATTAACATAATCATGTAAGGATGATAAACTAATGAAGGAAGCTAATGTCCACTATTGATAATTACTGCTGCCATTCTCACTTGAATGCATGCAATTGACTTGGATCGGGTAAGAAACCAAATTGCATGTGAATCTTTTCATCTAGGTGAAAACTAAATTACTTCCCAAATATAGATGGATATGTTTTTTCACCTCCAAGAATGGGGGTCATCACCACCCATTCTTCATTTTTCAAAAAAGAAAATAATCACTTTGCTTTTACCACATTGAATCAAAACCAAAATGGTTATTCAAGTTTGAGGAAACTGAATGCCACTAAAGTGAAGATTAAGCTCTCCCTGAAGGTAACATAGCTGGCAACGGATGGCCTGGAAAAGTGTAGTCCATATTCCAGCAGTGCTGAATAGCATCCAGGCCCTTGATGTTATGTTGGCATACCTAGTATCAGATTTCCAACAATCCATCCGCCTGTTTTCCTTTTGATCGCAGGTTGCCCATGATGATCGACTGAACCGTCTCGAGTGTACACTTGATAATCTGCTCTCTCATGGTGGCATTCCTGTTGTACAGCATCATCAATCCATGAATGCGTCAATTCCATTCACTTTGAAAAATGATAAGAAAGGAATAGGATATAAAACTTTTTTAGAGAGGAAAAACAACTATGAAAATGTTGCAGTTACGATTGTAAACTGTTGTTTGTACGTTAAACTTATCAGATATATGAAACTCTCTAGAATACAAAAAAAAAAACACATCGACTTATAGTTTGCTCCAAGGACTTAAGATGATGGTGATATTAATCAAAATATGAAGTGAGGTTGTGGAACTTACTTCCAATGCATCTTCCATGGATACACCAAGCTCAGCTTCTGCCGGCACCTGATTCATGAGAAGATTATAAAAATGATCTGTAGCCCTCAGAGAAAGCAAAGCATGAGGACGAGAAGGAATGATTAGAAATAAGGAATAAATAGGATGGCACAAATGCAAGTGAACAGATAAGATTCAATGCAACAAAGCAATGCAAAGCATGCTGTTAGTGCTACCTGGCGTTCAGATTTAAGATCCTTTTTCCATTTCCTATTTCTTTTATCTTTTTTTTTTTTTCTTTTCTCTCCAAACTTAGTTTATTTGCTAGGATTTTGCTTTGCTCAAGTAATTAATGGTCATTGACTCTTTAACATTAGCTTAGGTTGAAAAAGTTGGATTTCTTTTTACAAGGAATGAATTATTTTGATTTCATCGTTAGATGATTTCACAATAGGAGACATGTTGCATATTTAGAAGGTTTTATTCCCCATGATGTCACAAACCCAGTTAAAGATTCATGTTGAAGAACTACCAAATACCAGTTTCATTCAAAGGTCTACTCTTCGTAGAGTTACTTAGTGTATCTCGTGTATATAAATAGAGAGTTTACACATGCCCTTGATATCACAAGAAGAGACATGTTGCATATTTGGAAGGTTTTATTCCCCATGATGGCACATACCCAGTTAAAGATTGACGTTGAAAAACTACCAAATACCAGTTTCATTCAAAGGCCTACTCTTCGTAGAGTTACTCAGTGTATGTATATAGAGAGACTTGCATATGCCCCAAAGATTAGTCGGGTGCTCTAACAGTATTGGACACCTTGACCATAAAAAATTGGATAGCGATCATCCCATGGGCACTTGTGTATACAGACACGGGTTTTACCGTGATACACATTTTTCCCTTCACCTGCCGTACCGAAGACGTAAAAAAAATAGGAATATCAAAAATCGGCTCACCAAGATGTTTGCAAGTAATCCAGTTGGTGAGCCGATTTCTATGAACAGTAAATTCGGCTCGCCAAGATATTCGTAAATGATCCGCTTGGTGAGCGGATTTCTGTGAACGATAAAATTGGCTCTCCAAATCACCTATGAATTGTAAAATTAACTATCCGAATCACTTATGAACAATAAAATTGGCTTTCCAAATTGCCTGTGAATAGTAAAATCGGCTCTCCAAATCACTTATGAATAGTAAAATCGGCTATTCAAATTACCTGTGAATAGTAAAATCGGCTTTTCGAATCACTTATAAACAGTAAAATCGGCTCTCCAAATCACCCGTGAACAACAAATCGGCTTGCCAAAAACTAGTAAAGGATCCGATTGGTGAGCCGATTTCTGACATTCCAAACTTTTACATTTTCGGCACGACAGTTGAAGAGTAAAATAGGCATCACAGTAAAACCTATGTCTGTATGCACAAAGTGCTCGTCGGAAAATCGCTGGCCTAAAAAAAGTATTCAATCTAAGATAATTGAAGGAAGTAAAGGTAAGAAAATCAATTCTGACCCTCCTTTCCATGTTCCTCTTAAGTCTCAGACTTTGTTGTGCCGGCTGGCCCCATCACATTCATACAGTGATATCATGGGCCATGACAATACATCTTCCTTAAGTACTTTTTTCTTGACTATCAGTTGGCCATAAAAATTTTAAAGATATTATTAATGAATTTCAGCGATTTCTTTTTCTACAAATTTAAGCCATCAAATACCCCAAAAAAAAAAATTGAAAAAAACAAGGGATCGGACTGCAATCCATGGATTAAAGATGATTTGGGCTATTTTTAAGAATATTTCAAATTTTTTAAATCAAAGTTCAAAGTCATTGCTTCTATGGTTTTTATTAAAAGCTTCCTCCAAACATTCTAAACCCACGAGATATAGATAGTCTAAAATTAAAAGATAGTGAGTGCAGTCTTTAACAATGATACGACCTTGCCAGACCTGCCCCTTTTTTTATGTTTCCTTAAATTTTTCTGTACTAATTAGGACATGTGCTTCGCATGCAAAATACATCCTCAATTTATCTTTTTTTTTTTTATAAATAAAATAATTATTAACTAACAAATATCCACTTAAAGGTCCAATCATAAACTAAACAACTAAAACATTTAATTTCAACGTGAAATGCATATAGTGTGTTGAATTCTTTTTTCTATTTTTAGTTATTTTATACAAATTCACATATTTTTATTATTATCAAAAAAGGATTATATTTCTATTCTTAGGCATATGACATAACCATCTAGAGGATGTTGAGCAAAGAAGTGTGATCTTTTTATAATCGTCTCACAACATTTTTAAGAGTATCAGCAGTAACATTCAGAGTTTGAAAAATCTTAAACTTGACAATTTAGATGAAAATACTATTAAAAATCCTACTTCTATGTAATTATTGTAGATCTTGTTACATTAAAATATTAGTGTTTGTTAAAAGTTCTCAGATTAAAACTATAAAATGTTTTAAAACATTCTCAATATATAATTAATATTTAAATTGAATAGAAAATTAAAATTAAATTTCAAGGTCACAAAAGTTTAAGAAGTGATAAAGTGATTCTGTAGTATGATTTGACTTATCTTGTTGATATTATTCTCGGTGGACCTAATATCAAACCATAGACTATCTGCTTAAAGTACCCATGCTGGCACAAAGTGTTTGTGAAACCCAGAAAAGTTTAAAAATTATATAAATAATTTAAAGCAATGAAATTTTGAAAAGCTTAAAAATCATAACATAATTAATCAAATCGAGGTGATTTCTTTTGGGCCAGCATGTTCAAATCAAAACCCTTCCTATTAAGGAGATTTCTTGTGGGCCCAATGTCTTTTAAGGCTACAAATATTCTGAAGAAAAAAAAAATTAAGTGGCAAAACTTTGAAATTTTAAAAAATGGTTTGCTTGATCCATTTGATATGATTGTTGTTAAGAACCATACTCAAGTACATACCTTAACAAATATTTTTAAAAGCAATAATAATTTAAAGAATTAAAAAATAATTTAAGTGATTAAATTAAAAAAAAATAAAAAAAAATGACTTAATTGATCCATCTGGACCTCATAAAGGGATCCATAGTCAAACTGAGTTCAGTTGATTCTCAAAGATATTTATCACATACTTTAATCCTAAAAAAGGAAAGAGAGAGAGACCAATTTTTTTATACATAAATGCTTAAGAGAGGCAGATGAGTGCAAGAGTAATTCTAACAAAATCTAACAGATTTTCTCCTATTCCTTGGAAAAATCCAAACATTTGAAAAGAGAAAATATTTGAATTTACAATAAATTGCAAGATATCTAAATATAACAAACTGATTCATTTGGAATTTGTGCATAAATAATCTCTGGGTGCAAGTCAAAAAGAAATTCAAGCTGTCGTACTTATGTAGACTAAAAGGAATAGTATCTCAAGTACTACTATATGAGCACCATTTTGTTTATGAAAAAAAAATGCTATATTTTAGTTACTTGTAACTTCAATTATTAGCAGCAAAAGGCAATTTTATTGCCCAAAAGATCCAAGAAACTGATCCAAATCAGTCATATACCAGAGAGCATTTCCATCTGTCTAATTCATTTCTATGAAATGGATGAGTGGAATAAAATAATGAGAACCATCTATTTTAATGCTTAAAATAGATTCGTAGTATGACTTAGGGGTTTGTCATTTTAGATAAAAAAAAAATGAAACCCTTTCCTTCATCTCTCATGAACAAGGATTTTTTGTCAAAGTCACAAAAACTATGACATTTTTCTCTTCAAGGAATTCATTTTCCCATGGGGCGGAAAGAAAATTGTAATGAGAAAAATAATGAGGCTTTTCTCTCTTGCTAAGAAAATGCTTCATTTATTTTCAATGGAAATCAATATTTTGACGCAAACTGCTAAAATATCGAGCTTTGACAACTCGACATAAAGCTACATTTCATAATATTTGTTGGATAATATAAATAGAATCATAAAATAATTTTTTTCTTAATAAGATTAGGCAAACAACCTATTAAGTTGACCGTTCACCATCATGGCTTCCCTTCTTTGTGTAATTTCTCAATCTTAGGGATATACACTACTCATTCATTGATTCTTTCCCTAAAGATAATGTAAACTCTGAAATTCCGTTACTAGAAGTATGCACGACTTAGAAGGAGGTGAATAGGCCAGTTTCAATTTTAGTTCCTTTTTAAAAATAAATCAGATTTAACAATATGTGCAGCGGAATAAATGTATGTGCAAGTGATAAACAAATGAATCAAACCATTAATACAAACCACACATGCACAACGATATATAGTGGTTCGGTTCACCTGAACCTACATCCACTGTTGGACTCACCCTCTCTAGGCATATCCCAAATATACTATGTAAGGGTCCCACACCCAAATAGTACAACCTAGTTTTTTTATAGAGGTTCAACCCAATCGGTCTAATCCTCTACACCTATTTTTTAGAGTGGTTCGAACACACTGTTCTAATCCACTTTACAATGTTTGAAATAAAACAAAGAAGAAATACTTGCCTGGAGCCTTGACCGTTTTCCGTTAAGCTCTTTCTTCTTTACTGAATCTGTGTGCTCCTTTCCATTAGTTTAGCTCCATCAAAATGACTATCGGCACAGCAGTATAGGACAAGGGTATAACTGGTTTTATAGTCCTATATGAACACCTTGCTCTTCATTAGGATTGGTGTATTAATTACCCAAACATTCACTAAGAAGGATGATGAAGAAAGGTGTCTAGAGGGAAGGCCGAATGATCACTCACTGGTAAAATGTTCCTGAGTATTTGTTGTGTGTATTCGGTACTTAAAACAGCCCACTTACTGTTATTTTATAAGCAGTTTTAAGGAGTGCAGTAAGTCACATCAGCGAGGCCTTGCTGTTTCTGATGAGGCCTCGCCAGAGGTAATTCTGGAAAGATAGCTTCCAATTTTGCTGTAAGTCACGCCTGCGAGGCCTCGCTGATTCTGACGAGGCCTCGCCAGCGGTATTTGCTGGAAAGACAGCACACATGTGCTGTGTCAATGATTCAGCCAGATCAGCCAGATATCAATCAGATATCAGCCAACTCATCTCCACCTTGCAAGACTTGCAAATCATTTATCTTAGCCTTAAATCAAGGACTTGATGAGAATATTGTAAGGTGGATTACAAATCATGGAGGAGCCTTTCCATAATTGTTATGGACAGCTCCCCAAGGATATTCAAATTCAAACTTAAGAGAGGTGACAACATCTCACCATGGATAAATTTGTTTACCATAATAAGCTTCCAATCAATTTAGCATAATTACCCATCTCACCATGTGGATAATTTTATTTACCATAATAAGCTTCCAATAAATTTACCATAATTACCTCTCAATTAAACAGTCACAGATTTTAACTTTCTAAAACTGTAAGAGACTGAGTCAGCTCGACACAGGGTCAGCTAGACTCAGCTCAGCTCAGCATAACTGGCTGTGAGGCCTCGGCAGATTGCATGAGGCCTCGAGGCTGAAAGTCACGTATTTAATTTATTTTCCAATTGACTTCTAGGTATATGACTTAGCCTAAGGTCTCCTATGGTTCACTTACCTGTGTGCCAATATCGTATTCGGTGTAGACGCTTCAACTCCATAGTAGATCTTCTTATTCATCTAAGGCAAGTTCAACTGAGTCACGTAATTGACAATAAGGGTGACTCGGACGAACCGGGGCACTTACAAACTCTATATATTAGTCATGTAATGAGAGAGGCCTTTGAGCCAAAATTTCTACATGGTATCAGCGTAAGCCTGGGATTCCTTAAGCCCTTCGAATTCCACAATTTCACAATCAACTTCGCACACGGAACAGAGGACTAGACACCTCTATCTTCTCTAACTACTGCACGACTCTTCTCTTCCCTTTCTTCATAAAATTTGCGCATCTCAGCCCAGTTGTCCGTGTGCGCAGAGCTCTCCGCCCACAGTTGGCTGCTTTCTCCTCTCCTCCATGCCAAGCTCCACCAAGACCCTGTGCCACCAAGACACTATCTGAAACATCGTTCTCTTTGCTCTCCACTGATCTATTTGCTCGTCCAGATCATCTGTAGCAATGGTTTTCTATTGTAGCGACGGTTTTCTCTTGCGATCGCTACTGTCTCTTCTATCCTCTTTCCTAGTCTGAGACGCTCTACCCAAATCTATCGACGGTACATTGTTGTCGTCTAATATGCCTGTCTCTTCTCTCAGACAGTTCCCTCTCTTTGTCACGCGCTGTTGATCCTTCTCTTCAGATCTGAGAAGCCCCACCTATTGTTGCTGCACGAGACCATCAGATCTACGACTGTACCCTGCCTGCTCTCCAGGCTTGCTAAAGATTTAGTCTTCTCTCAAGAGTGTTGTCCTCTCTCTCTTGTCTCAGCCAGTCCCTTACAGCGCCGACCATTGTTTTTTGGCTGACCCACTCGTGCTTGTCTCTTCTTCAGATCTGATCTGTTAGATCTACTTCTGCTACCCAACACTCTTGCCGCCTCTACTCTTCGCTCTACATCTGGATCATCGGCTATCTTGGGACACCCTTTGAAAATTGCCCATCGGCTAAAACATTAAAAAAAAAAAAAGGCAGGTGCTGGTCGTTGTAGCCCAACCACATTGTTTGTTGCACGCTCAGTTGTGCTTTTGTCCCCTTCACTTGCTTGCATGGCTTCCTCTTCAGCTTCATCCATCTCCTCTTTAAGCGCTATCATTATTCCTATCATACCCTGACCCAACGGGCACGTGAGAGACAAGAATATTTTTTTCAACTCTGAAGCATGCACAACTCATAGTCACACGTGATACCCACACGTCTAATAAGATCCCTACGGATTCTAGGACTTATTGGACCCTTGGTTTGATCGAACTGAATTATCAGCTGCATACGTACTCCAATGGAGATCAGATCTTGCGTAGTTCTTAATTCATTTATTTCATGGCACTAATTCCGTGCTATTTATGATGTCACACTAGGACATTCTATTGGCCCAACCGTGGGCCTCATTAATAGAATGGGTCTCATCCATCACGGGTCTAGCCAATAACGGGTCTAAACCAACCATGGGAACACTGTGAACCATGGGGTCAATGTCACTCATGGGATAAACATTAACTATGGGACCTATACCCGAGCATAAATAATACATCCCTCATGGAGGATAATACTCTAAATATAGGTCCAATAATCTATGAAATCAATGCCCTCCGTGGGAATATCCATCCATGGTAATAATATACATCCATGATCATAATGCCCTCTATGAGGATAATATCTATCCATAGAACCATGATATCCACTATGAGACCAATACGTCTACCATGAGACCAACATGTCTATCATGGGGCCAATATGCTGACCATATAACCAATATCTGGGCATGAATCCAATATGTCTACCATGGGACTAATCATCCATCTCTGGTAACACTCCATCAGTGAGTATCATCTATCCATAGGTATTAGTCATCCATGAATGTAATCCCTCCATGTGAATGACCATCCTCGATAATAATATCAATCCATGTACACAATGCTCTCCAAGGGAATAACCATCCATGGGAAATACCCTCCATAGGAATAACCATCCATGGGTGTAACTCATCCATTTGTAGACCAATATGTCTACCATGGGACCAACATGTCTACCATAAGACCATTACGTCTACCATGGGACCAACATGTCTATCATAAGACCAATACGTCTACCATAAGATCAACATGTCTACCAGAAGACCATTACGCCTACCACGGGACCAACATGTCCACCATAAGACTAATACGTCTACCATGGGAACAACATGTCCACCATAAGACACCAACGTGTCTACCATAAGACCAATACATCTACCATGGGACCAATATGTCCACCATAAGACCAATACGTCTACCACGAGAGCAACATGTCTACCATAAGATGGGCCAGGCCAATGTGCACTTCAAAGTCCAACAAAGGCCCAAGTCCTCAAGCTCAAGTCCAAGTCCAAGATCCACTGGAGGCTCATGTGCTCATTTCTAGATCCAAAACCAAAACCCATAACCCATTCACACTCCCAAAGCCTTTTCCATTTCCTTGTCATCCACACCATCCAATCTCCATATTAAATCCTGACCATTCATCTAATGCATTAAAATTAGATAAACCCTAGAGCCACATTTCCATATCCGTTGCATTCATACATCATCTTAGATCTAAGCCATCCAATTCACCCATCATCATGATCAACATTGCAATCTTAAACCTCCATTAGGAAACTTATCTTTTATAAAAATTATTTCAACCAAATTACCTTAGAGCCATTAGATCTAGATCCCATTCAATCTTTTTAACTCTAGATCTAGAACAACTTGGAACCCAAGTAACTCCAATCCAATCCATGCACAATTTCTCTTGGTGTCAGAATCAATCTCCAATGAATTAAAATCCTCCTCATCAAAATCAACGATTACAACCATATCCAAATCAATCATATCATCCATCACCTCAACATCAATCATATTATCCACCCCAGCCAAATCAGTCTTATCAGTCCATTCCTTTGCAACAACATAAACCTTCGATTGGTGATATGTTGTAGCAGTTCATGCAATCTATCCAGTAGGTTATACACAAGCTTGAAACACAGTTTGGACAATTAGCCATTGCTATTGGCGATCGGGAAAGAAGGTAAATATCCTAGTCAACCTATTCCAAATCCCAAAGGACAATACAAGATTTCATCATCCAAACCAGACGATGTCAAATCAATCACTAACTTGAGATCAGGAAAACAGGTGGACAATAAAGTGGAAATGCATAAAGAGCAAATCAATGATCAATCAAAGCATCTGGATAACTCATTGAGTTCATCCCCTGTCCAAAATTATCCGGATCTCTCTGCTAAGAAAACATATTCACCTAGGGCTCCATACTCTTTTGTCAGCAAAACAAAAGATACCTTATGGTGACATACTAGAGGTTTTCAAACATGTCAGTATCGTTATCCCTCTATTTGATGCCATCAATCAGGTACCTTCATATGCCAAATTTCTCAAAGATCTATGTATGGTAAAGTGGAGAACTAATGTCCCTACAAAAACATTTCTAGTAGAGAATGCCAGTGTACTCCCCCAACAACCATTTCTAATCAAACATAAGGATCTTGGGTGCCCAACCATTGCATGCATCATTGGTACATATGAAATAGAGAAGGCCTTATTAGATCTTTGGAGCTAGTGTCAGCCTACTGCGCTATTCTCTTTACGAGCAATTAGGTTTGGGAAAATTAAAACCCACTTCTATCACCTTACAGTTAGCTAACCTTTCTGTAAAAATTACTAAAGGTGTGATAGAAGACCTTCTAGTTAAGGTTGACAATTTCTACTTTCATGTAGATTTTGCAGTATTGGATATACAACCAACTCAGAACGATAATGGATACATCCCAATCATTCTTGGATGACCATTCTTGGCCACTGTAAAAGCTGTGATCAATTGACAGAATGGTATGCTTAGATTATCATTTGAAGACTTGACAACTGAACTCAACGTTTTTTTGTCTATGTCGGCAACCTCTCTCCACGGATGATCCATGCGAAGTTAACATGATTCAGAGTTCTGTTGATGAGTTTTTCCTTCATTCCATTTGTGATGTTCAGTTCGAAAAATCATTGTCTAATTTAGACAAAGATTTCAATAAAAATTAAGTGAATGCTATCACCATGTCCGAGCCTCTCTCCATCAATCAATCTGTTTCAGTCCCATATGTCAAGGAGCCATCAAAATTAGAGCTTAAAACACTCCCTAAGACTCTCAAATATTCTTATCTTGGACTTTCAAACACATTACCAATTATTATAGCTTCAGACTTTAACTTCTGAACAGGAGTCTAGACTCTTTACTATTTTACGAGATCATCGTGAAGATATAGGATGGTCCATCGCAGATCTCAAAGGAATTAGCCCTTATATGGTCATGCACAAAATTCATTTGGAAGAAAATTCCAAGTCATCTAGAGAACCACATAGACGGTTAAGTCCTGCGATGTAGGAAGAAGTGAAAGCCGAGATTTTGAAACTTCTTGAGGCGGGTATCATTTACCCGATCTCTGATAGTGCATGGGTAAATCCAATACAAGTTGTCCCAAAAAAGTCTGGTGTCACGGTAATAAAAAATGAGGAAAATGAGTTAGTTCAAACATGTGTTCAAACGGGTTGGAAAGTTTGTATTGACCATCGTAAGCTGAACACTGCCACTCGTAAGGATCACTTCCCTCATCAATTCATCGATCAGATGCTTGAGTGTTTAGCCTGTCATGCATTATATTCTTTTCTTGATGGTTATTCTGGCTATAACCAAATCTATGTTGCTTTTGAGGATCCAGAGAAAACAACATTCACTTGTCCATTTGATACGTTCGCCTATCGTCATATGTCTTTGGGACTGTGTAATGTACCTGCCACCTTTCAGCGGTGCATGATCAATATTTTCTCCGACTTGGTAGAACGTTTCCTAGAAGCCTTCATGGACGACTTCTCAGTTTTTGGATCAACTTTTGACCAGTACCTGCACCATCTGACCTTTGTGTTAGTTACGTGCAAAGAAAAGAACTCGGTACTCAATTGGGAAAAATATCACTTTATGGTGAAATTAGGCATAGTACTAGGGCACATCATCTTAAAAAAAGGAATTAAAGTAAATAAAGCCAAAGTTAACCTAATCTCTAATTTGCTAAGACCGTAAACTGTTAAAGAGATTAGGTCATTCTTAGGTCATGTTGGATTTTAAAGAAGGTTTATCAAAAGATTCAGTGGCATATCGCAACCTCTCTGTAGACTCCTGACCAAGGATGTCGTTTTCAATTTTGATGAAAAATGTTTCGTAGCCTTTGAAAATTTGAAAACCTCTTTGACTCCTGCTCCAATCATATAGCCACCTGATTGGTTTGTACCATTTGAAATCATGTGCAATGCATATGACTATGTAGTAGGAGCCGTGTTAGGACAAAAAATGAATAAATTGCCTCATGTTATCTACTATGCTAGCAAAATGCTGAATGACGCTCAGCTTCATTACTCCACCACAGAGAAAGAGCTGTTAGCTTTCGTATTTGCGCTAGACAAATTTCAATCTTACCTATTAGGTTCGAAGGTCATCATCTATTTAGATCATGCTGTAATCAAGTATCTTCTTTCCAAGAAAGATGCCAAGTTCCTCCTGATCCAATGGATACTTTTGCTAAAAGAATTTGATAATGAAATCTGGGTTAAGAAAGGTTCCGAAAATGTGGTAGCTGACCATTTGTCTAGATTGGTAACTGAGCTCACTAGTGACACTCGTCCTATCACTAAGTCCTTCCCTGGTGAGAAACTCATGTCTATATCTCAAGTACCATGGTTTGCTGATATTGTCAATTATCTTATAACTACTCAAATGCCTCTACATTGGACTAAGCAAGATAGAGTTAAGTTTCTGGCACAAATCAAAAGTTTTGTGTGGGATGATCCATATTTGTTTAAGTATTGTCCGGACCAAATCATTCATTGTTGTCCCTGAAGAGGAACAAAGAAGTGTCATAAGTTTATGTCATGATCAAGCCTGTGAAGGCCACTTTATACTAAAAAGACAGCTGAAAAAATCTTGCAGTGTGGATTTTATTGGCCCTCCACGTTTCGTGATGCCCACACCTTTTGCGTTTCATGTGATAGATGTCAAAAACTAGGAAATATATCCCACCGGAATATGATGCCTTTAAACCTTATCTTAATCCTTGAACTCTTTGATGTTTGGGCCATCGATTTCATGGGACCTTTCCCTAATTCTTTCGGCAATCTATATATCCTCGTAGGTTTTGAGTACGTATCAAAGTGGGTAGAACCAGTGGCATGTAAAACCAATGATCACAAGGTCGTCACTTGTTTCTTGAAAGAAAATATTTTCTCTAGATTTAATATTCCATGAACAATCATTAGTGATGGAGGTAGACACTTCCGTAATCACCTATTCAAAAAATGGATGAAATCATATGGGGTGATTCACAAAGTAGCTACTCCTTATCACCCACAAACAAGCGGACAAGTGGAAATATCACATAAAGAAATTAAGTATATCCTTGAGAAGACAATCAATGCATCCCGGAATGACTGGTCTTCCAGACTCACTGATGCACTATGGGTTTATTGAACAGTGTTCAAGACACCATTAGAATGTCACCTTATCGTTTAATGTATGGTAAGGCTCGTCATCTTCCAGTTGAGTTGGAACACAAAGCTTATTGGGCTACCAAAAGTTTCAATTTTGCTCTTGACTCGGCGGGACCACTCAGAAGCAACAATTAACTGAGTTGGAAGAAATACGAAATGAAGCTTATGATACAGCCAGGAACTACAAAGACTGAACGAAAATTTTTCATGACAAACACATTCTCCGGAAAGTGTTCACTGTTGGTCAAAAGGTCTTATTGTACAACTCTAGTTTGTATGCAATATACTCATGCGTACATGAAGGTTAGCACCAAAGTATTGTATTATACTTGTTTCATTCCATTTCATATGACATGTGATTTGTGCATCTTTTGGGAATGAATGTAGGTTGTACATTACCTCATGTATAGGGTGTGTATGGTACACATACACAGTGTCGTTTCATTACAAGTTTTCCCTTGTGGAATGAAACATGCTCTATGTCTTTAAATGGATTTTTGGTTTAGTATAAATTACCAAAAGTGTTGATTAAAATGATCAAATGTGCTTATCTGTATTCCATTTATATACCAGTTTTTTTCAAGGATGGAGTATGTTTGGAAGAATGGTAAAAATGTTTATCATGATTTGGGTAATAACATGATAACATGCATAAGAACTGTGGGTAACATCATACTTCATTTCTTTGTGCATGATTAATGTATTCAAAATGTGAAATGAATGTATGATTTGTGTGCTTAGTGTCTCATTCCAGTATTCGTTATTTTATACATTATGTGGAATGAGTTACGTTCATAGACACATTGTCTTTGCTAAAGCCTGGAGATGCCACATCTCATAACGTGACACACTTGGACAATATGTTTGAATTAGTAAATTAAATGTGCCCAAGGTATTTGGATTGGTTTGGATCCAGGAAAAGAGATCCGTAATCCATGTTTTGTGCCTACCTTCAGAAGTATGAGTTGAATCTTCTAATGGCACAGAACCCGTGTGAATGTATGTATCTACACTGGCATTGAAAGGTGTATAAGCAAAGCTAGATGAACTATGAACATCATAAGTACACACACACACACAGACCCCGTCATCATTCAAAAGAAACCCAGGTCGAAGGATAGACTAGTCTGAGGAATAGACATATCGGCTCTGTTAGAAATTAGGACTTTATCTGAAAGAGGAAAAATCGAAAGGAGGGACAGGTCGATACTTATCGACATGTCGACACAGACCGATCGTTGGTCACGACCCTTCGGTAAGTCAGAAAGATTAAGTTAAAATGTCTCTATCTGTGAAAACGATAGATTAATTCAAAATAGTTGTTCCTCCTCCCGTTGGACTCTGGCGATTTTCCTCTTGCTTCCCGTGCCCTAGATCAGTCGATAGGATCTCCCGGAGCGAAATCTCGTAGGAAAACCATATGGTTTTTGCTTCTCTCACTTCAAGAAGCAAGGGTGTCACGGTGTTTGTGAGATTTAGTGGTCGGGTAAGCCTTGGTCAGCTATTTCAAAAAAACCATGTCGAAAAGGGAGGCTGCTAAATCTCGATTTTCGACCACTTGAAAAATCCTTGAGTCCAGCTCCCATTTCCTCAAGAGATCACCCAGGTTAGTGCAAGATACTCCCAAATCGAGCTCTTCTCCTAAGAGTACCCCTCACAGAAAAATCTCTGCCCCTATGACTAGATCCAGCTGTTAGTATCATCTCATGTCTCAATCTGGACAAAACTTGAGAACCGGAGCAAAAGTGATTTCTGTTGTGGACAGTTCTGATGAGGAAGGAGTGAATGTCGACACCCCTGTGTCTAACGAAATCAACAACTTGGGTAATCCACCTGAAGGTCAAGAGAGTGGTGAACCTGAAAGAACTGAGTCACAACCCCTGATTCGATTTATCTGCAAAATTGAAGCCCGTATCTCTCAAATTGAGGCGCATCTAAATGAACTAGATGACTTCGTGCAAAGATTCGCTCAGGGTGTTCACAAAGACCTCTCTGCTTTACGTAGATCAACTGTTAATCCTTTCTGACGAAAGTCCCCTTCCCCTCCAGCATCACCACCTCCGGATGGCTCTAGTTAGCATAGTTTTTCATGCTTTAAGTTTTATATTTTGAAAAACTATAATGTTGGTATTTTGTCGACGCATCCATGATGCCCCCTCCTAAACCATATGTACTGATTTGTTTATCAATGAAATGATATGGTTTGATTTAGTGTGTGTGCTAATTTAATGGAATGCCTTCTATCTCATGTCTATTGTTAACACGGATTTTGTTAAATAGACTAACATAAAGGTTGTTAGGGAGATAGGGATCGGGCTGAGGTTGCACACATCCTTGGAGTTTGGGGAAGCACAAAATATGTGTTAATTAGCTGTTGTCATTGGTCATGACAGTATAAGGAGGACGACTGATGCAAGCTCAAAAAGTAGCTTGGTTGATGGGGGAGAATACTCTAGTGAAGCTAGGTAAATTAGCTTGACTCATGGAAGAAATTAGGTAAGCTAGAACTTAGCTTGTGCAGGGGCAAATAAACTTTGATGCACGAGATGTGTGTATTGAACCGTGAAGGAGAACCATGAGTTGAAGCAAAACTTATTTAAGCACTAAATGCAAGAAACTTGGGAGAGTGCTTGAAAACCGATGTCTGCCTACTAATCTTTGTCAATTGTATGACAAAATAGGGGAGAAATTAGTAGAAGCTATAAGACATCAAAACCAATTATAGGAAGTACTTGGTGAGGCCTAAGTGCTTGGGCCTTTAGAAATATAGAGCCATAAAATAAAGGAATATGAAGAAGCCAATAGTCATAGGGGAATGTCTATGCTTGGAGTTTGGAAGATCAAACTCAAAGAAGATTGGGGAAGAAAATCTTCTCAACACTGATAACTTGGATATGCTATGGGTAGTGTTGGTTGCTAAGGAAATCATTGGTGTATGGGGGAGAATGAATAATATTTATGTTTTGGGACTAACCCCTCCAATGATTTTCTAGTGTTGCTTGCTTATGTGCTTGAACAGGAAAAACATGAAATGAAACAAGCTGAACAATAATATGGGAAGATCATGGTTTTGTTGTCCATTTGAATATGCACTTGTAATCAATGTAATATTTTGTATTCAAATGTGATGTAATAAGGGTAGGGTTGTAATTGAGTTAGCTTTTAGTTTTTTTCATGAAATTGACAAAGGGGAAGATTGTTAGTGCCCCAGGTCCCTAAGTTTGTCAATTCCATGACTTGGGAAGAAGCACTTGTTAGAAGCTTGAAGACTCAAGATGATCAAGATTGAAGATCATGATCCACCGGATTAAAGGTCATTGTTATGGCAATCACAAAACATGTATTTAGCCATAGATGGCTTTAGGTAATACCCACACCTTAAGAGGACCATTCCTAGGCTCAGTTGAACAAAAGGTAAAATCATTAAAAACCTAGAGTGGAAGCTTGATAGTGAATTAGAACCCAACTTGGAAATATGTATTTTGTTTCACTGTCAGCTCGACCAGTCGTTATCAACGACCCCTCGGTGGAGACATGATCGACCCATCATGGTTAAAGACTGGTCGACCAGATTGACAAAAGTTCTGGATCATAGAACTGTCATTCTGGATATACCTCTGATCGAGAGTTTCGTATGCACCGACCCTTCGGTGAAAGGCTGAAACATCGTGGTCAATGACTCTTCGATGAAGACTTATGAGTTTTGGAACTTATAACTCAAGTGGCCTCTCGAGAAAACATATATATCGGTAGTTCAAGACCAATCGAGAGTATCATGACCGACCCCTTGGTAAAGGACGACAGGTCGGTCTGGGTAAAACTAGTTTCTGTCTTGAAACTCTGTCAGCATGGTGTTGCCCCATACCGAGTCTCTCGTATGGATCGACGTATCGGTGCCATGACTGTCGACCCATGGGCGACACCGACATATTGACCAAAAAAGAATTATACCATTGGGAGTGCATTTAATGCGCAACGGTTGAGTTGTTGAACAAGAATATTTTTAGTCAACGACCCCTCGGTGCTCCCGACCTGTCGGTAAATGACTGTTGTTGAAAATGGTTGGCCTTGTTTATAAACACCAATCTTTGTGCAACCAGTTAGTAGACTTTGGCAAAACGTGTTGACCCTCATCATTATCAGTGAGCTTAAACAAGGGTCAATAAAAGGACCACTCTCTCTCATGTACTTACACTTGGGGAATGTATTACAACCAATCATAAGGATTGAGTTTGTGAGAGAGAGGAAATGATAATAAACTAGGAAAAATTTAGTACAACCAGTTTCCTAGTCACCCTGGAATTGTGATTGTTTTATAACGACTATAATGTGGAGCATCGGCACACATTGGGTGAATCTTGAAGAAGTACACATCAACGAGAAAAAGCTTCAAAGGCAAGTGCTTCATGGTTTTAACTTCATTTTTAAAACCTTTATGCCGAAAGTGGATTAAGGAAGCTTAACTCCGGAACCACTATAAAAATTCTAGAGCGCCGTCTCTGGCACAGTGGTCGCTGGAATTTCCAACCAAATGAATAGGTGGAATTCATATCCTACATGTGATGGGTGAAATTCCCATCAGAATGAATGTGGTGAAATTCTTACTCTAGTTGTGAGGGTGTAAGTCCCCACTTAGTGGATTTGGAGATAGCTCAAGGTTGATCCCACTATAAATTTGATCTTATGGTGTTTGATCATTGTGTGTTTGTATTTAGTATTTAAGAACTCTTCTCAACACACATCAATTTGCATTTTGATTATCTTATTTTATACATTGTGCACAACCATCAATAATCAAGCAATATGTAAAGGGTTATAAACTTAGTGTGATAGTTTAAAGAAATTATAAACAATCTATCACACTAAACAAATCTTTTGATTAAGATTGTTATTCAGCTGTACTTAAAAGTTAAACAATAAAAAAATTTGTAAACACCATGGAAATTGGACTTGACCCATTCACTCCTCCTCTAGGGTCAATCATGTTCTACCATACAAGGGAAGGGACTTTTAATAGTCATGCTTTCAAAGCCAATGGTAATCGATTGAAATCATTCTTAAAGTTTCACAATCAATAGGAAAGGCAAAAGTGTTGTTCATTGATCTAATTTACCAAGACTGATCCATTTGCCATCCACCCATCCATCCATACCCACTCACAAATTCATCCATTTATCCCCATTCATCCAGACCCACCAACCTTTTTGTCTATGTCTAAGTTGATCTGAGTCGTTAGAGTCTAGTTTTGAGTCTAGTTTAGGTTTTTCATAGAGTTAGTCTAGCCTAAGAGTCAGTCATACATCATTTCATACCAGGGTACATTTAAACCCCGATTGTTCATTTTCTAAAATATTTCTTCTTTTGCACCTGGTCAGTGTAGATTAGGGAACATTTAGGACAATGTTCAATTCATGTTTAGGGGTACTAAGGCCATCATATGTCATTTTCATAAAAAAAAAAAAGAATTTTTAGGAGAGAGTAAGTGCAAAACTGAGACCCCTTAAAAAAAATTCAGCATCCATCATCCATCTTTGTCTTTATGACCAGAACACGTTAAAGAACTAGATAGAAGTCATGCATGTAGACGATCGAGTTTTCGTTTTCGCATTGTGTCTGCCTAGAATACAAGTTCCCCCAGACTTGGTGTAGGAAAATCATTTTCTTAGCTATGAGGGTGAGGAAGCTGGAAATCCAAGAGGAGCAACCTAGACCTATTTGTAGTCGAAATACTTTGGCTGCAAAGAGAAAAGCTAAGAGGCTAGGTGTCTGTCACAAATGCGGACGTTGAAACTATAATTGAATAAGATTAGATTATGGAGTCCGCTGTGATACAACGGTAAGTACACTCATAGGAAATAAACAGATCTAAGTTGATCTATGCAAGGGCATAGTAAGTCCTGAAAAACTGAGACACCTTGAACTCCAGAGAATTGTTGATTTCCGACTTAGCGCCTACAAACGTCTTGACAATCTGATGTTAAACGAGTCATAATCTTGCTTAAACAAAAATAGGTAGAATCATTTTTAGAGAAAAGTAAGTGAGGACTGAGACTTCTTGAGGCTTAAACACTGCCAATTTTAGTTTGAAAGAGATTACATGCGTCTTGACGACCTGACGTAAAAAGAGTCACATTTTTAGCATTAATACTTAAATAGACATATTTATATCGTACTTTTCCAGAAAGATTTTTATAGGATTTATATTTGGAAAATTTTGTATACAACCATATTAAGTTTAGACTGAAAAAGAAAAATATTCACGAGTCGAGTGATCACTAGAGGAATACCAGTGGAGACTTAACCCAGTGAACTTTAGAGCCATTTTTTTTTCTGAGTCAATTCCATTTTCTTTGGTAGCGTAAATAAGTCGTTGTTGATCTCATTATTCTTTATCTTGGTCATATTACTGAGAACGACATCAAAATTGACTTAGTATGCCTGAATTTTTTCCAAATTAATTTGAAACACCGAAATCATCTTATGAATCTTAAGATATGATATAGTCCATTTTTAAATCGTTTGAACCTAAAAGCCTAACTTTATTTGGTCATTTATCTTGATAGTTTCCCAGTTGAGCCTTTAAAGTAGCTTGTTTCTTGACCATACATATTTACTATGTCCAACTGCGGTTCAGGAGTATGAGCCAATTGAAAATATCCATGACCTATTCTTAGAAAACGTTAGAGATGAAAAATTGGGATGGTACTTTAAGAAAAATGGCACTTGAAAGGAAAAGAAAAAAATGTGTGAACGATGCATCAAGAAAAGAAAAGAAAAAAAGGAACATCCGAACATGAAATAAGGATGTGAACTAGAAAAAAAAATGAAAAAAAAATGAATACTTTGAAAAGTGCTGAAAGAAAATTAGAAGAAAAATATCTCATTCAACATCTTGAAGACCTCTAATCTTTCTATTCAAAGTATTTATTTTTAGAGCCTTCTATCCTTCTTTGATTTGACCAATCCTCAGCCATGTTTCGTCCTCATAGGAAGTCTTGTTGATCTTAGGTCTAAATAGGATATTTCATGTGGAGAGTAAATGAGGAAAATGATAGTATTTCAGTCAACGTCTCCAGGAAAGTAACATCTATTCATGAGATCATTCATTTTATTTGATATGAACCGTGAAAGTCTATTTTCAATGTTTCTAGAACAACATGATTGACCATAGGGGGGAGGGGGTGAATAGGTTAATCCGTTTTCCATGGTGTTTACAAATTTCTTGATTGTTTTTAAGTGCAACGGAACATTAATCAAGAGATTTATTTAGCGTGATAGATTCTTTATAAATTCTTTAAACATTCAAACTAAGATTATGACCCTTTATATAATGCTTGATTATCGATGCTTGTGCACAATGTGTAATAAAAGATAATCAAGATGCAAAGTGATGTGTGTTGAGAAGAGTACTTAATGCTAAATACAAACACACAAAGATCAAACACCATAAGACCAAATTTAAAGTGGTTCGCTTTGCCAACCTACATCCATTGTTAGGACTTGCTCAATCTTGAGCTATCTCCAAATCCACTAAATTGGGACTTGCATCTTCACAATTAGAGTAGGAATTCCACCTCACTCAATCAACTGGGACTTTCACCCATCACTGTAGAATATGAATTCTACCTATCCATTTGGATTGGAATTCCACCCACCACATGTGCTAGAGACGACGCTCCAGATTTTTTATAGTAGTTCCGGAACCAAGATTTCTTAATCCACTTTCGGAACAAAGGTTTTAAAGCAAAATTAAAACCAATAATCATTTACCTTCGAAGCACTTTCTCTTGATGTGTGCTTATTCAAGATCCAACCAATGTATGCCGGTGCCGACGCTCTACCTTATAGCCATCGTAAAGCAATCACAATGTAGGGCGAAAAGGAAACTGATTTTACCAAAAGTTTCCTAGATTATGTTCTTTTTTTTTTCCCTCTCTTTCTCACTTTCAAACTCAATCAATAGATTGGTTGTTTTTGAGTTTTCTTTTTTCATCTCTCTCTCTCTCTCTCTTCACAAACTCAATACATATGATTGGTTGTATATGATTCCCAAGTGTAAGCACGAGAGAGAGAGAGTGATCCTTCTGTTGGTCATTTATTAAATCTGGTTTTAATTTTGGGTGCCTTCCCATTTGACTTTGTATATCAAAGCTTCCAGATTTTCTACTACAATGTTTGATCTAAACATGAGAGGTAAATATTTTGGTACATGACCACGAAGGATACTTGAAGGTCACTTCCTTCATCAAGTTCCTTTACTTTACCCTCTTCCTCTCTTAGAGGATTTAGCTTAGATTTTTTCAATGGATGAACCATTCACCTATATTCTCAGTGCACAACTTGGTCATGATAGGTGGTGTTGTCTATTGGGCTAGAAGAGGCAATTTTTCCGTGGATTATTTCAGCCTCTTTTGTTGCTTCATATTTTTTAAATATTTTGAAAGCATATTATGAAAAAAAGATGATGAATGCTACAAGTGTTTGATTAAAGTGCATAGCCAATTCATCATTAGTCCAAATAATTTGGTCTTTGGGCTGAGTGGTCATGAAAATTGAAGCTTTATCCAATACCTTTTCCATAGGCATAGACCACTTTCTATTCACCTATTTTCAAACACATTTATTGATGAAAACATTTAAAGTTTTTCATTTTTCATCACAAATGGAGGTTGGAAATATCATGGCTTTCTCTCATAGCCATTATTCTACCACGGATCAACTCGGATGGTTAGAGCATATCTTAAGAGCACGAGGTCTAATACCAATTCAAAGTCCCTTTTCAATGTTGCTAGAACAACATGATTGACCCGAGAGAGGGCGGGGGGGGGGGGGGGGGGGGGGGGAGGGGTGAATAGGTCAATCCATTTTCCATTATCTTTACAAATTTCTTGATTGTTTTAAGTGCAGCGGAACATTAATCAAGAGATTTCTTTAGTGTAATAGATTGTTTATAAATTCTTTAAACATTCACACTGAGATTATGACCCTTTACATAATACTTGATTATCGATGCTTGTTCACAATGTGTAATGAAAGATAATCAACATGCAAAGTGATGTGTGTTGAGAAGAGTACTTAATGCTAAATACAAACACACAAAGATCAAACATCATAAGACCAATTTTAAAGTGGTTCGGTTAGCCAATATACATCCACTGTTAGGACTTGCTTAACCTTTAGCTACCACCAAATCCACTAAGTGGGGACTTACACCTTCACAATTAGAGTAGGAATTTCACCTCACTCAATCGGCTGAGAATTTCACCCACCACTGTAGAATAGACATTCCACCTATCCATTTGGCTGGGAATTTCACCCACCACATGTACCGAAGACGACGCTCTATATTTTTTATATTGGTTCTGGATCCAAGCTTCCTTAATCCACTTTCGGAACAAAGATTTTAAAACAAAATTTGTAACACCCCAATTTCTCAATGATATGAATATTTACGAAAATGCCACTGGATTGGTAAATTTATTAGATGTGATTGTAAATGAGAAAATGGTGGGGCCCATTGTTCAAATTAAGACCTTATGAACATAGTATAAGAGTCAATTTATCATGAATGGGTAATGAACATCAAATTGAGTCAATATGGTTAATTGGGTCAAAGGACCCAATTGGGACCGGGTCATAATGGACTTGTTTGACCATTGGGTGAGCCCAAATTTAATGGGGTTAAGCTGAAATGATTGGAAATTAAATGGGTAGGCTTGATGCACATATGAAAATCACATGCAATTGGCTAAAACAATCCATAATTGGGTCATGGCGTCAATTGGGTCAATGAGCCAAATGGGGACCCAATGGGTCATGTTGACCATGTGGACCCTGGTTGACTATGTGGACTCTCAAGTGAGTTCAAAAATGAGTTAAATCAGGTGGAGTTGGGACTGAAGTGAGTTGGAATTAAATCAAGTAATGAGTTGACTCAAGTGCATTAAATGAAATGCATTAAGTGAAGTGAGTTGGGTGAGTTGAGTTCGAAATCAAAGGGCCTTGAGTTCAAGTGAGTCAATGGGAGATGAGGAGTTGCCATAACCTTAAACACTATCAAGAGAAGTCTCACACGTTGGTGGAGTGAGGGGTGGGCTTCCAAGAATGGACTTCAATGGCATGAGATAGAATTCACCTTGGAAACTTGGATGGGTTTCCATCTCATAATGGAAACCCAAGACCCAACATGGGGAGCTGAAATGATACATTGGTTGGTGTCAAGGGGTGCTTTGCTTGGCAGCAAGTGACTCCTTGGTTTGAGCAAGATTTGATGAGGATTAATGAGAGGTTATGGGGCTGTTTAACAAAAGCAACAAACCCCCTCACTTGGCCGAATTTGTCAATTGCAAAACCTTAGAATTCTCATCTTTTTCCCTCTCTCAAGAACACATCTCCTTTGCCGAACCAACTATTGGTGTTTTTCACCATTGATCAAGCACCTACTCGGCTAGAGACTAAAGAAGAAAGAGGGAAGGAAGCAAAGAGCAAAGGCAAGAAGAAAGGCTTGGAAAATTGGTAAGTAATCCATAGAGTTTTTATTGTAAAATGGGTTAAATGGAATATGATTTGGCCATGAGATGGCCGAATCTACCAAGGGTTTGGAGTATGTATTTTGATGTTTAAAAGATAACAAACATGGACCATAGGGTTCGGCCACTTTGGTTGGCCGAACCCCATGAAATATTATGGTTATGATTGATGGTTTTTGTAAGTTAAAACCATGCAAAAATGATGAACTGTTTTGGATGTTTTATTTAGACCTAAGATGCAAGTTGAAAGGGTGTTTAAATCATGGATTTGGATGTCATGATTTGGCCATGGAATGGCTGAATGCATCAAGGGTTTAAACCATGGATAAAGGTTGTTTAAAATGGTAAAAATGTGTCATAAGGTGGCCGAACCCCATGAAATTTATTTGGTTAGGTTGATGGTTTTGAAGTCTACAAACCATACAATACTATGGTGATTGTTATATGTTTAATGAGACACAAATTATATCTTAAAAGGTTTAAAATTATAGGCCATATGGTTCGGCTAATTGGAATGGCCGAACCCCATGAAATGATATGATAATTTTATGGTGATTTGTGATGGTTTTTGAGGGATAGAAACCATGCAATATTATGGGGCTTCTATGCGATTTAAATGGAGATATGGTTACTGTTTTGGGTCAGCCATTGGATGGCTGAACCATGTAGTTACCATGGTTAAAGAGTAGAGCCTAAGTTAAGTACATAGGATGGAATCATTGAACCAAGCGAACCATGGGGTTGCTATGGCTAAGTTATGACAAAGAGATTCAAATGTGAAAGCCATAGGGTTCGGCCATATGTATGGCCGAACCCCATGGACCATGACTATGGGTTTTATGAATCAATTTCATGGAAATAATTGGTGGTTTTAATGTTTATGCATGATAAAATTATGTATTGGTAGCGATGGCAATTTTGTGAATAAGGGGAACATTCAAGAGATGAAAGAGGGGACCTAAGTAAATAAGTGAGGTTCGGCCAAGGTGTATGGCCGAACCCCACTTATAAATATTTTTAGATATTAATTTTAATGGACTGTTTTAATGAAGCTAATGGATGGAATTATTAAATCAAGGGACTTGATTTGGGGACTATAAAACAATGACAAAAATGGGAAATAGGGACCAAACTTAGATGATGAGGTTCGGCCATGTTGTATGGCCTAACCCCATCCAAATGAAGTATGGGATTAAAGTTGATTCATGGTTTATGTGAATAAGGTGACGGATCTCTTTGACGGCACGCTAGTCGTGAAAGGGTGACACTTGAAAGGAACGGATACTTAAGCGAATTTTCAGTAGGTTTCCTACCTACTTGTAACCACATTTATACTTGTTTTTAAGATGGTTTTTATGAGACATTATTATACTATTATTTATCATATTGAATTTTGAATGATGAGATTTATTTACATGTTGCATCTATACATTGACATCTCATGCATGGTCATGGGATGGTGATTATGGAACCCAGAGCCACACTCCTTTGATATGCTATGACGCAACTGTGAGACCTCCTTAGGTGATGAGGGTCCCGCCAGGAGGAGTATCATGATGATAAGAGTTACATTGGCCTTCTTAGGCGAAGATGGTCCCGCCAGGAGGAATATTATGATGATGAGAGCCACATCGGCCTCCTTAGGCGATGAGGCCCCCGCCAGGAGGAATATCATCGAGAAGAAATGAAAGAGTGTTGTGATTTACCTTGACGATGAGAGTTTCGTCAAGTGATGACTTTATATATGCGTGATGGGAGGGACTCATTACATGTGCATACTTACATAGCATTGATTTATCTGTTTTGATGATCGTATATATTATGATATATGCATTTTTTTATATACTAACCATGTGGTAGCCCTGATTGGAAAACCTACTGGGCGCTTTGATCTAACGCCCTAATTCTATCCGTAGAGGATAATGTAGGAAAATGAAAAGGGAAAGAGAAGGTCGTGGACCTGGAGGGGAGCCAAGCCTAAGCGCTTGATTATTGGAATGGAACTATATTTACTGTCATTTGAACTACATTTTTATGGATATGTAATAGTTAGTAACCTTGCTATGGTTTGTTTACAATTATGATAATGATTAGTTCGACATGGTTTGAAATGATTAGTTTAAAGTAAACTTGACTTGTACTTTGCTATCAGAGAATGTATGGTTAACTTAAGATTGATTATATTCCGCATCAGTTTAGTTCCGCAATTAGCTATTGTTATTCCGCATGTTTTAACTTAGTTCCATGTGTGGTGTATCTCTCATGGGATTAGTCCATGCACACATGGATGGCCAGTTAAGGGTCGGACTTAGGAAGTCCGAACTTAACTCGCATCGTGACGTCATCCGTCCTTTTTCCGGTGTTATTATGTTAAAAAAAAAAAAAATTAGACTCTGAATCTCGGAAAGGGCGGGGCGTTACAAAATTAGAACCAAGAAGCACTTGCCTTCGAAGCTCTTTCTCTTGATGTGTGCTTATTCAAGATCCACCCAATGTGTGCTAGTGCCGAAGCTCCACCTTATAGCCGTCGTAAAGAATCACAATCCAGGGCGAAAAGAAAACTGATTTTACTAAATGTTTCCTAGTTTATGTTTTTTTTTCCCCTCTTTCTCACTTTCAAACTCAATCAATAGATTGGTTGTTTATGAGTTTTCTTTCCTCTTCTCTCTCTTCACAAACTCAATCCATATGATTGGTTGTATATGATTCCCCAAGTGTAAGTACGAGAGAGAGAGTGATCCTTCTGTTAGCCCTTGTTAAACTCACTGATAATGATGAGAGACCAACTGATTTTGCTAAAGGATGCCAATTGGTTGCATAAAGAGCGATTTTTATAGAGACGACAATTGGTTACAGTAACTATAATGTACCGACAGGTCGATCGCACCGAAGGGTTGGTAACTAGAAATGTTACTGTTACAAACCAGACCGTTTTGCATTAAGTACACTCCCAACGATAATATTCTTTCCTGGTTGACATGTCGGTGTCGCCGATGGGTCGACAGTCATGGCACCGAGAAGTCAGTCCATACTAGAGGGTCGGTCTGGGGCAACACCATGCTGACAGAGTTTCAAGACAGAAACTAGTCAAACCCAGATCAACCTGTAGCCCTTTACCGAGGGGTCGGTCCTGGTACTCTCGATCGGTCTTGATATACCGAGATGTCTGTTTCTTCAAGAGCCCATTTGAGTTCACAGTCAAGAACTCACAAATCTTTTATCGAAGAGTCGTTGACCACGATGGGTTGTTTTAGCTTTCACTGAGGGGTTGGTGCATACGAGACTCTCGATCTGAGGCATACCTAGAATGACAGTTGAAAGGTACCAGAACCTATGTCAATCTGGCCGACCAGTCTTTGACCATGATGGGTCGATCTTGTCTCCATCGAGGGGTCGGTGAGAACGACTGGTCAAGCTGACAGTGAACCAAAATACATATTTCCAAGTTGGGTTCCAATTCACTGTCAAGCTTCCTTTTTAGGCTTTTTATGATTTAACCACTTGTTCAGCTATGCCTAGGGATAATCCTCTTTAAGGTGTGGGTACCACCTAAAGTCATCTATGACCATAATACCTGTTTTGTGTTTGCCATAACGATGAGTTTCAGTCCAGTGGAGTATGATCTTCACTCTTGATCACCTTGGGTCTTTAAGCTTCTAGCAAGTGCTTCTTTCCGAGTCATGGAATTGACAAACTTAGGGACTTGGCCAAGCCGATGCACTAATAATTGTCTTTGTCTAATACATATGTTAGATATTTTGATTTAAATATATAAATTTTTCTCACATATACCTTGAGAGAAAATGAATCCAAACCTCTGAGTGTTAATTTTTTTGAGAGATATATCCAGTGAGGTTTGCAATCAAAACGCATTTTCCAATGGTGTGAACAAACTTGTGTCTATTCAGAAAAAGAAGTCTATCTTAATGTTGATGTCAAATTTTACATTTATAAATCTCATAAGCGCACGAACCATTTATAATATAGCGATTGAGTGTGAGGTTAAACCCAAAGGAAATCCACAAAATATATGCTTAAAGTTAAATTGGTACATTTAAAAATATGTAATCTTAAGAAATCTAATACATTGAATTACAATTTAGATCTAGAAAACCAAAGTAACACCATCATTATCTAACTTATGAATTTAATAAGTCGAGAATCAAATTCATCTTCTTTTTATGAAAATGGTGAAACATGGATATGTAGTCTCATCTTAATTTAAAATCACATATTTTAAGATCAAAATATCATATCTTCAACCTTACTTAAGTGAATCTCAAGGGAGAGAATTTTTTATACAAAGAATTATGGAATAAAATACATGAACATACAAGACTTGAAATAAAAACATGAAAATAAAGTAAACATTTAAAATACAACAAACAAACAAAGGAGCAAACATAATAAAAGACTAAAAATAAAATCTCAAGTAAAGTAAATGACAGAATTTAAATGTGCAGAATGTAAAGGGTGGTTGTTATAATAGACCGTTCATTGTAACATTTCGGAATTCCATGTTATCAATATTTACGGAATTTGCCATTTTAGTTATGAATTAACGGATATGAACCTTAGATGGGTAAGGTATTGGGTCAATGGCCCAATTAGGACCCAACGGTTATGGTATAAGGTTCAATTTAAATTAAATGGGGTTGAATTAAAATGGTAATGCAATATATCTATAAATAAGGGACTAGATTAAGTGGCATGCGCATAGAGGGAACATGGAAAGATTTTAGGAATGGGATATTGTGCATGGCCATGTATGAGATATGCATATCCAGGATTATGCGCTAGAATCTTTATAAAAGGGTGTATTTTTAGGATATATATATACATATAGGGTAAGCATGAATCTAATTTGATTTGCAATCTATGTACACGGCTAGCGGTACTAAGGAATAGAAAGTGCAATCTATGCACACGGTTGAAAGGTGTCTATTTCCTTGGATAAGAACGATACTAAGGAATAGAAAGTGCAATCTATGCACACGGCTGAAAGGTGTTTATTTCCTTGGATAAGAGCGGTACTAAGGAATAGAAAGTGCAATCTATGCACACGACTGAAAGGTGTCTATTTCCTTGGATAAGAGTGGCATTAAGGAATTACTAAATTGAAGGTCAAGGCATCTTCTAATATAGGATCGGTGGAAGTATTTTCCTATATATAGTATAGTGGTGTGTGGAGCCAGAAGAAAGGGAACCGCGAGCATTGAGGGTAGAGAAGGTGATTCCAGCGTGAAACAAGCCAGTGGGAAGTGCTGAAAGGTGTGAGCAGTAAGACAAAGGGGCGCACGGCATACACAAAAGAGGCTAAGGAAAAGGATCGGAAGAACAAGTCGGAGCGAAGGAAAACCGGAGGAGTCGTGGAACCGGTAAGTATTTTGATAATTTTGTTTAAAGAAAGGAACCATAGGGTTCGGCCATGGTGTATGGCGGAACCCCATGGAAGAAAATTGAGGGAATGATATAGAAATTTAATGGAATTATGAACCATAGGGTTCGGCCATGTTGTATGGCCGAACCCCATGGAAGGACATTGGTTATGTTTAATGGATTTTTAAGGATGAAAACCATGGAAGTGGTTAATAATTTTATAAGGGTTTAAAATGGATAAGAATCATGGTCCATGGGGTTCGGCCATAAAAAATATAGATGGACTTAATATAATGAGTGATTATGCATGTTTAAGGAAATGGCAAAAAGGTAAATAGGTGAAAATGATGGACATAGAACTATTTGATGGAGAAAATGGAATTTAGATATCATAGGGTTCGGCCATGGTGTATGGCCGAACCCCATGGAGCAATTTTTATGGGTCATGTTTGGATCTAATATGATTAAAGGAATGGAGGATTAAGATAAGTAATTAGCCATGATAAAAAAAGTAATGGCATTGTTGTAAATAGGTAAAAATCATGGACCATGGGTTCGGCCATGGTGTATGGCCGAACCCCATGGGGAAGGTTTGGTGGACTTAGATTTTTATCAATGCTAAATAATTATGGTATAATTGATTAGATGGATGAATCATGGGTAGTATGATCTTGGTTTTAAATTAATGATCAAAGGACTATAAGAAAGGCACCAAAATAAGGAAGTGAGGTTCGGCCATGTTGTATGGCCGAACCCCACAAGGTTTTATTTTTTGGACTTAGACATTATTGTAAATCAAATGGGACATGGTTTTAATTGATTGATATATTATAAGGTAACGGGACCTCACAAGGTGTGTACGATCATGAGTGGTTACCGGGGGAAAGCGCAAGGACAAATTAGTGGTCTTTGGTAGGATTCCACCTCCTTGAAACCATGGGTTTATGTACAATATTTTTATAACGCCCCGCCCTTTTCCACCCTACCGAAAATCAGAGTCTATTTTTTTTTTAAAAGTTAAAGTAAAGTGGAAGAGAGCGGGGAGCGTTACGACGCGAGCTAAGTTCGGACTTCCAAATTCTGACCCTTAACTGGCCAAACATATGTATGCTTGGACCAAGTCCATGAAAACCAAACCACACATAGAACTAAATAAAACTTGCGGAATAAATCAAATATGCGGAATAACAATAGGATAACAATCCTATTCCAAATGAGATAGCAAAGTACAAGTCCTATCCAAAATAACTTAAATCAAATATCCAACTTAAACAAACCAAACCATAGCAAATCCAAATCAAACCATAGCAGTATTACTAAGTTATTACATGTCCATATAAAAGTATTCAAATGTCAATAAATAATTCCATTCCATATCCAAGCTCCTATGCTTGGCTTCCCTCACGATCCTCAACCTTTCCTTTTCCCTTTCCTGCGTCATCCACTAAGGATAGAAATAGGGCGTTAGATCAACGCGCCCAGTAGGTCTTCCGATTAAGGTTACCACAAGGTTAGTATAAAAACATGCATATAACATATAATACATGATCATCAAATACTTACAAAACAATGATATGTATGTATGCAAATGTAATGAGTCCCACCCATCACAAATATACATAGCCATCACTTGACGGGACTCTCATTGTCAAGGTAATCCACAGTGTTCTTTCGTTTCCTCTTGATGGGACTCTCATCATCAAGGTATTCCTCCTGGTGGGACTCTCATCACCTAAGGAGGCCCCACAGTTGCATCACAGACATTCCGATGGAGTGTGAGCTCCGGTTTCGATATCCATCACTCCATGCCATGCATGAGATGTCAATGAATACATGATACATGCCATTTGTAAATGAATCATAGCATTCCAATTAACTTGAAAACATAATACTTTATCAATAGCTCATAAAAATCAAGATAAAATCATATGTAAAATGTGGTTATCAGGAGGTAGGAAACCCATAGAAAAGTTACTTAAACCGTCCGCTCTTCTTAACCGTCTCCCGTTCACGATTTGAGCACCGTTCAAGTCCCGTTACCTTGTTTATATAACAACAAGTCAATCACATATCCTTTTGATTTCTAATTAAGTCTAAATCACAAAAACCGCCTTGTGGTGTTCGGCCATACCCCATGGCCAAACCTCACCCACTTTAATTTGATCTTTCTGTTTATTTAATCAACATTAAAACATCTCATACTACAAACATACCTTGGTAGGGTTCGGCCATACAACATGGCCGATCCTTACCACTTTGGTTTTGGACCCCTTTTCAAAGTCCTTTAATCTTTCATTCCATTTTTACATTATAACTTGTATTCACGGTTTTGCCACTAGTCTAACCAATGTTTAATATTTCTAACCATTTATATCCATAAACATCCACCTTAGTGGGGTTCGGCCATACAACATGGCCGAACCTCACCATATCAAATTTTAGTCTTTTTATCCTTCATACATAATTCTAATTTCCAATCCATTCATCTAAGAATTCACATATTAATCATCTAACCTTTGATCCTTCCTTCCTCCCTTCTTGCTCCTTTGATCCTCTAGCCGATTATGAGCTTTGATCAATGATGAAATCACCAAGGTTGGTTCAACCAAGGAGGTAGGTTTTGAGAGAGGAAAAGAGATGAAAGTTTCTTAGCTTTTTGAGATGGAAAAATTCGGCCAAATGGTGGTGTGCATCTCTTTTGTATATCAGCCCTTAAAACCTCTCATTTACCCTCATGAATGCTGGTCTAACCAAGGAGTCCCATGGCTTAACTATGGGACACTTGGCTTAAGCTCATGCAACCCTTCCATCTCCCCAACGTTGGTGCTTGGGTCTCCATCATGAGATGGAAACCCTCCTAGTTCCCAATGCAAATCTTATCTCATTCCATTGAATTTTATGCATGGGAAACCACTCCCAAGTACCCAACGTGTGGAACTTTGCCTTGGGGTCTTTGAGATCAACACAACTCCTCACCTCCCTACTTGATTCATTTGAATTCAAGGTCCCCATGGCTTCCAATCTAACTCATTCAACTCATTAGCTCAACTCACCCATTTAATACCACTCATTTAATACACTTGAGTCAACTCAATTGTTTGATTCATTTCCAACTCAATTTAGCCCCAACTCAACATAATTTAACTCAATCCTTTTAGCTCACTTGATGGTCCACATGGTCAACGTGGTCAACATGGTCAAGCTAGACCCATTGGGTCCCACTTGAACTTCTTGACCCAAATAGGCGCCATGACCCATTTAAATGTCAATTATCCATTTAAATGTCAATTACCCATTTAAATGTTGCTTACCCATTTATCCTCCATTGAACTCCCATTCAATTTAGCCTAACCCAATTAAACTTGAGGTCACCCAATGGTCAAATAAGTCCACCACAACCCATTGGGTCCCAATTGGGTAGTTGACCCATTTAATCACACATACACAATTGTTCCCAACTGAATTCTATCTTTGATCCATTGGATCATAATTGGGCTATTGACCCAACATTTACCCATCTAAGATTCATATCTTTTTAATTCACCATTCCAATGGAATTTTCGTAAATATGGATATATTGAAAAATCGGGGTGTTACAATACAATCCTCTTTTTAAAATTTTCGTCCCGAAAATCGGTTGAAGTAGGATTCCAAAATAAATTACATAAACAATTCAGGGTGAGCTGTTCTCATTTCCGACTCAAGTTCCCAAGTGGCCTCCCCAATACCATGTCGATCCCATACAACTTTGACGAACTGAATCGCTCGGTTTCGCAACACCCTTTGCTCAGTCTCTACTATTCTGACAGGCCTCTCGACGTATGTCACGTCACTTTGCACCTCTATATCTTGCACATTCAAGACATGAGACGGATCGGGATTGTACTTCCTCAGCATTGATACATGAAACACATCGTGTAGAGATGCCAATTGTGAAGGAAGTGCTAACTTATAAGCTACATCCCCCATCCTTCTTATGATGGGAAACGGCCCACATATCTTGGTGGCAGTTTCCCCTTCTTTCCAAACCTCATATGTCCCTTCCATGGTGAGACCTTTAAGAACACCATATCCCCCACTTCAAATTCAAGGAACCTTCTCCTCTTGTCAGCATAGCTCTTTTGACGACTCTGTGCAGTTAATAGACGTTGCCGTATTAACTGTATCTGCGTTGTGGTCTCTGCAACCAACTCGGGTCCTATTAGTGCAGGCTCACCAGCCTCTGTCCACCACACTGGTGACCTACACGATCTACCATACAAAGCCTCGAATGGGGCCATCTGAAGGCTTGCCTGGTAACTGTTGTTATACGAGAATTCTATCAGCGACAAGTGATCCTCCCATCCACCCTTGGAATCTAACATGCATGCTCTCAGCATGTCTTCCAATACTTGTATCGTCCTCTCTAATTGTCCATCAGTCTGTGGATGAAATGTTGTGCTAGTCAGTAAATCTGTCCCCATAGTTGACTGCATGCTCTGCCACACTCTGCCGGTGAATTGGCCATCTCTGTCGGATACTATTGTTCGGGGAATACCATGTAACCGAATGATTTCCTTGATATACCGCCGACCCAAAGTCTCCTATGAATCCGTCATCTTGACAGGAATAAAATGTGCAGACTTGGTCAGTCGGTCTACCACAACCCATATAGCATCATTGCCCTTTGAGGATCTCGGCAATCCTGTTACAAAATCCATGGAAATGTGCTCCCATTTCCATTCTGGCACTGATAAGGGCTTGAGTAACACTGGTGGTTTCTGTTGTTCCGTCTTAACTTGCTGACAAGTCAAACCATGAGCCACAAACTCTGCAACATCTCTTTTGAGTCCGTGCCACCAATAATGTCTCTTCAGGTCGTGATACATTTTGGTGCTGCCCGGATGAATGGAGAGTTTAGTTTGATATGCCTCAATCAATAACTCTTTCCTACAGCTTTTTGGCACATATATTCTACCCCAGAATAAAAGACCCTATCCTGGTCGTAATTCCCATTCTGGTATGACTACGCCAGTAGACATCTTGGCCCATATCTCTTCCACTTCCGGATCTGTTAGTTACACTTGTTCAATCTTGGTAACCATGTTGGACCGTATGATTAAATTGTACATACTCCCATGGTTGTTGATCTACAGATTAAACTCTCGAATGGTACTCAACATCTCCCATTCCGTTCTGATCAAACATGCCACTGTTGCATGTGATATGGGACTGAGAGCATCGGCCACTTTGTTTGCTTTACCCGGATGATATCGGAGCGCGAACTCATAATCCGCCAGATATTCCATCCATCTCCGCTGCCTCAAGTTGAGCTCCTTCTGATCAAACAAATACTTCAAGCTCTTATGGTCTGAAAACACTTCAAATTTCTCGCCATATAGATAGTGTCTCCAGCATTTGAGAGCGAAGACCACTGCGGCTAGTTCAAGATCATGCATAGGATAGAGACATTCATGTATCTTTAGTTGTCTTGAACCATAAGCCACCACACGATGACGTTGACTGAGAACACACCCCAGTCCCTCTCCTGAAGCATCACATTCTACTTCAGATCCCTTGCCTTTTTCTGGAAAAATCAGGATGGGAGCAGTTGTAAGTCTATCTTTCAGCTCCTCAAACCTCCGGTTGCACAGATCTGTCCACTCATATTTGACTCCTTTCTGAGTGAGTCGAGTCAATGGAGATGCAATTTTGGAGAAGTCTATGATGAACTTCCTGCAATAACCAGCCAATCCCAAGAAGCTGCGGATCTCAGTTACATTCTTTGGCGCTTTCCATTCACTTACTGTCGCCACCTTAGCTGGATCCACGGTTATACCGTCTGCTGTTATGACATGCCTAAGAATTTGACCTCAGGTAGCCAAAATTCACATTTACTGGCCTTGGCATATAGCTTGTTCTTTCTCAAGGTGTTCAAGACTATCCATAAGTACTCCGCATGTTCCTCCTGACTTTTGGAATAGATCAGGACATCGTCAATGAACACAATAACAAATTGGTCTAGATACAGACGAAAAATCCTGTTCATTAAATCCATGAACATAGCCGGTGCATTTGTGAGTCCAAACGGCATGACTACGAACTCATATAGTCCATACCGCGTCTTGAAGGCTGTCTTCTCTATATCTTCCTCCTTAACCCAGATTTGATGGTATCCGGACATCAAATCAATCTTCGAAAAGTGACTGGAACCCCTCAATTGATCGAATAAGTCATCGATCCTAGGTAAAGGGTACTTGTTCTAGACAGTTAGCTGATTCAGTTTCCAGTAATCCACACACATTCGGAGTCAACTGTCCTTCTTCTTCACAAACAGTACTGGAGCTCCCCAAGACGATGTGCAGTTTCGGATGCAACCCAGCCTGAGCAGTTCATCAATCTGCTTCTTTAGCTCAGACATTTCTGCTGGTGTCATCCGATAATGTGGTAATGACACTGGTGAAGTACCAGGATACAACTTGATTTCGAAATTGAGCTCCCTTATAGGTGGTAAAACAGGGAGTTCTTTTGGAAAAACATCCGTAAATTCCTTCACAATTGCAGGAAGTTCAGTGATTGGTGCCTTGTTTATGATGATATTATTCAATACTAAATGGTTCAACCCTTCTTGTAGCCCGCTCTACTTGTCTGTACGAACCACATATTGTTTTCCCTCGGGTGACCAAAATGTCACTCTTCGACAATAACAATCAATGTTGGCCTGGAATTTAGCCAACCAGTCCATGCCGAAGATTATATCATACTCAGTCATGTCCAGTATCAGATAATTGAACTCAAATCTGAGTCCAGTGAGTTCAGTATTAACTGCCGTGCATATAAGTCCCAATGCCGAGTCTCCGACAGGGGATACAATTGTGAGTGTTGTAGACAGTTTTTGGACTAAGGTACCGGTAGCAGTTATAAATGATGTAGCTATAAAGGAGTGTGAAGCTCCAGAATCAAATAGTGCATAGGCATAGGAACTACTAACTACCGCCATACCTTGAATTACTGAATGATCCACATACGCTGGAGGTGCTAGAGTAAACAATCGTCCAGATCCAGTAGGGTTAGGCGCCCGTCCCGTCTGATTATACGTCCTGCCTCCCCGGGAGTTAACTAGTCTGGTTGGTGGACGAAATGATCCCCTGGAGTAAGAAAGCTTGTTGAGCTTTGGGTAATCCTTCTTGAAGTGACCCGGCTGATCACAGTGGAAGCAGTTACTCACTCCTTTGGAAGCCTGAGTGACTGACACAGACTGGGAGGGCTGGTTAGGACAAAAGCCCCCTGTGGACCCCATAGATGGTGAGGGTCTACTGAAGTTGGGTCGAGACTTCTTATTGGGCTGATATGTGCCGCTCCTACTCTGAGTTTGGCGGTTGTCAAATCGTGCGAACTCAGCCAACTCCTGCTCAACTATGGTGGCCCTGCTGACCACTTCTGCCAGCGTGGCTGCCTTGAATACGGTCACTTTGGCCCTAATGTTTGGCCGTAGACCACGTTCAAACTTACGAGCCTTCCGGTACTCCGTATCCACTATGTAAAATGCATAACATGACAGACTGAGGAATTCCCGGTGATACTCTGCTACTGTCATGGAGCCTTGCACCAAGGATAAGAAGGCTTAAGTCTGGCGTTCTTTCTCCTCCTCAGGGAAATAATGATCCAGAAATGTAGCTGAGAATTGTTCCCAGGTCATTGCAGTCTTTTCCCTTTGCGGCACCAGTGCTTGTTGTTTCTCCACTACTTCCCACCACTTGCCAGCATCATCAATCAATTGAGATGTGGTCAATAAAATCTTATGGGCATGACTCTTGATATTCAGTAGAGTCAGGATTTGGGAAATTTTCTTTAACCAGTTTTCCGCTTCAATAGGCCCTTCTCTCCCCTTAAAGTAAGGAGGGTGCTGTTGCTAAAAGTCCCTGACCTTGTTCTGGTCATTGGCATCACTTGTGCTTCCACTTCCATTCAAGTGCTGCTGGAGAACAGAAGTAACTACTGTTTGAACCAAGCTTTGTAGTTCAGGAGGCACTACTGGTATACTCACGCTGTTTTACTCATCATCCTCTCGTTCATCATAATGAGAGCGTCGCTCTTCCTCTTCCCGCTGTTAGTGTCGATGGTCTTCCTCGTGCGATTTTTCATGATGAGATTTCTCCTTCTCATGTTGAGATTCTTCCCTCTCTTCTTCATGTACAACTTTCTCCTTCTTATGTTGAGATTTTTCCATCTCTTCATGTTGAATGAGTAGTATCTCTTTTTCCTTCCCTTTCTTGTTTTGTTGGATCTTTTTCTTTGGAGCCATTTTCTTTCCTAAGTCACGAAAACATTATGGACTTAGTTTCTTTGTAACATACAACTCAATGCCAAAAGTCCTCATAAACTCATAAATTTGCATACTTTATATATATATATATATATATTCAAATTTCATCATAGTACAAGGGTTGGTAGGGTTAAAACAAACCCTTCAAAGAGCAAAATGCACCCACAACCCTTACAAAATCTCCCCCTTTAACCTAACTTTTCTTTTCACTTCTTAACCTAACCTTCAGTAGAAGACCCTGCATCATTAGCAAAATCGAAGCAACTGTCAGGACATATCATCGACATGTGTTTCAACACTCCACAAGTCAAACAGGGTATTATCCCCGGTCCTCCACTATAAGGACAGTTAGTCCTTTCTTTCCCATGCCCATGAAGTCCATAAACAGGGCAAATGACTTCAAGAGGGTAGGGGCAGTATGTACAGTTGTGCCCATCCTGATTGCACAACTCACACATATAATCAGGCTCCACCTCCCCTACAGACTCTCTTATCATTAGGATATCTTCCATATGCTCTTCTGGAAAAGGTGCTAGATTCACTTCAACCTCCTCGGGAAATCCCTCTTGATTGTCTACGTTAACTTCCATGCTGGAGTTGTTGGAAGAAGACTCCAGATCTATTGGATTACTAGGGGTTCCTCTATCCTACAACTCTGTATACTCAACGTTGCTCGACATATCTGTATCATAACCATAGAACACATGAATAACAACAGCAGTTCCAATCAAACTAATCTTTGTTTTGGGAAATTTCTTATGTATAACATAATGTATCTTGTTTGGGGAAATTGCCAAATCATCACTCTTTGTTTTCCTTTGTCTCTTGGGAAAATCACTAAATTCTTGTTGTTTGTTTCTCAATGTGGGGATGTCGGGGAAGTGTATCATACTTTACTATGTTTGATATATCCACTTATGATGACTGTACTTACTTTGCTATCTTTTATGTTGTTCTCAAATTGATTGTTCAGTCTGATTCTATCGAAGTAAATTAATCTGGTCCCCAGTAAGCGGACTCCGAAGAGTCGGTCAGTTGGGATTCTTATCTGTCAGTGAGATATGAAACCGTTTTAATCTTACTTTGAAGATTCAACTTCCCGTTTCGCTCTGATACCAACAGTAACGCCCCACCCTTTTCTACCCTTCCGAAAATCAGAGTCTATTTTTTTTTTTAAAAGTTAAAGTAAAGTGGAAGAGAGTGGGGAGCGTCACGACGCGAGCTAAGTTCGGGCTTCCAAAGTCCGACCCTTAACTGGCCAAACCTATGTGTGCATGGACCAAGTCCATGAAAACCAAACCTCACATAGAACTAAATAAAACTTGCGGAATAACAATAGGATAACAATCCTATTCCAAATGAGATAGCAAAGTACAAGTCCTATCCAAAATAACTTAAATCAAATATCCAACTTAAACAAACCAAACCATAGCAAATCCAAATAAAACCATAACAGTATTACTAAGTTATTACATGTCCATATAAAAGTATTCAAATGTCAATAAATAATTCCATTCCATATCCAAGCTCCTATGCTTGGCTTCCCTCACGATCCTCGACCTTTCCTTTTCCCTTTCCTGCGTCATCCACTAAGAATAGAAATAGGGCGTTAGATCAACGCCCCGAGTAGGTCTTCCGATTAGGCTTACCACAAAGTTAGTATAAAAACATGCATATAACATATAATACATGATCATCAAATACTTACAAAATAATGCTATGTATGTATGCAAATGTAATGGGTCCCACCCATCACAAATATACATAGCCATCACTTGACGGGACTCTCATCGTCAAGGTAATCCACAGTGTTCTTTCATTTCCTCTTGATGGGACTCTCATCATCAAGGTATTCCTCCTGGTGGGACTCTCATCACCTAAGGAGGCCCCACAGTTGCATCACAGACATTTCGACGGAGTGTGGGCTCCGGTTTCGATATCCATCACCCCATGCCATGCATGAGATGTCAATAAATACATGATACATGCCATTTGTAAATGAATCATAGCATTCCAATTAACTTGAAAACATAATACTTTATCAATAGCTCATAAAAATCAAGATAAAACCATATGTAAAATGTGGTTACAAAGGAGTAGGAAACCTACAGAAAAGTTACTTAAACCGTCCGCTCTTCTTAACCGTCTCCGGTTCACGATTTGAGCACCGTTCAAGTCCCGTTACCTTGTTTATATAACAACAAGTCAATCACATATCCTTTTGATTTCTAATTAAGTCTAAATCCCGAAAACCACCTTGTGGGGTTCGTCCATACCCCATGGCCAAACCTCACCCACTTTAATTTGATCTTTCTTTTTATTTAATCAACATTAAAACATCTCATACTACAAACATACCTTGGTAGGGTTCGGCCATACAACATGGCCGAACCTTACCACTTTGGTTTTGGACCCCTCTTCAAAGTCCTTTAATCTTTCATTCCATTTTTACATTATAACTTGTATTTACGATTTTGCCACTAGACTAACCAATGTTTAATATTTCTACCCATTAATATCCATAAACATCCACCTTAGTAGGGTTCGGCCATACAACATGGCCGAACCTCACCATCTCAAATTTTAGTCCTTTTATCCTTCATACATAATTCTAATTTCCAATTCATTCATCTAAGAATTCACATATTAATCATCTAACCTTTAATCCACCATTGTCACTCTATGGGGTTCGGCCCTATACATGGCCGAACCCTATAATTCCTTTTATCCATCAAAACCTTTATCCATCAAAGAATGGCTCTCATAACCCCATCCATTGAAATATTTTTAAACCTTTTTAAAACCAAACACCATACATAGCACTTGGTGGGGTTTGGCCATACACCATGGCCCAACCTGTCACGCCCTGACCTGAAGGGTGGGCCCGGAACGCGACTGATTTTTTTTTTGAAGATAAACTAACTTAAGCATTCTCACTGGGACGGATCAACGGTTAGGCCCAATGGTCACACATGATCCCAACATGTGGACTCAAACACATACCATAAGTTTACCCCCACAACATAGACATAATAATAACATCAACATAAGAAATGCAACCATTGATTCATCATTCAATCACAAACAAGGTGACTACAAAACGTAGTAGTCTCAATTCATAACGTTAATACAAATCAAGTACCACATCCGGTACTTTACAAAGGCAAAGGGTTCCAAGAACCAACAAGTAAAGATAAGGGTATTCCCCTCGGGGGGAATCCCGAAACACCGCCGCAGCTTATCCACCCTAAGCTTGAAAAAAAGGGTTCTCCTCCTCGGGTTCAACTCCTGAAAGTTGAGTGGGGTGAGCTAACTAGCCCAGTGAAGGAAATACAACAATGCAGTTTAAGTAAAAGAACAGGTTAGTAATAGTTCAATAATATCACATGCTTGATAACAAATAAGCATAATATCATGTGAATCATCATCATCATTCCCATATTTCGTCAATTACTGCTATCATCCAACGTAACACCTGCCGACTACACTGAGACCTGTATTAAGTCCCGACACGGTCAAAATACATCCTTGCAAGTACATCTCCGACTCTGACTTAGCCGATACTGACATCCTCAAGTCAGCAACTGACGACACTCATGGTCCACCTATGGTCCAGTAGACATAAACCATCTCCCATATGGCCGATATTGGTTCAATAGCCCAGATACGTGGAAACAGTCTAATATATTCATATGATCAACATCATAATAATCACAATCATCATCAGCACTCTTACCATAGTGCATCATGTCTAGGCACATGAGTGAGTTCATTAAATCTGAAACCACCCATTGCCCAAGACTCATCTCATAATAAAACCTGTTTACATATTCTGCAGAGTTAAGTTTCCTCACCGTGATTGTGTGGCTACGCGGTCTCTTTTCAAACAAATAGACAAGTGCACAATCAATATACAGATCAAATATATACGCACAAGTAGTATTTTGTAATCTCACGTTTTCCCAAAAATATCCAAGGTATATGGAATTGAGTCTCCTACTTGATTTCTAACCTTTTTAAATTATCATAATCCACAAGATAATAATATAATAGAAAGGGGCTCAGTCCAAAACTCATATTGTCTTCTGGGCATTGACCAGATTGACTTATTGAGTCAGGTCTAGATCCTCGGGTCACTTCTCGGTTGTCTTCTGGATAGGACCAGATCTGACATTTTGAGTTAGGCCTCGAGGTCACTCAGTGCCCGAATATATATCGTCGGCCTGGAAGTGAGATCACTCAATGCCCGACCAATAGGGTCGTCCTGGAAGTGAATACAATAGTATTTACACTATAGTAATAAGAGAAAAGGGGTTAGTACATTTTTAATTAACAAGGGGTATTAATCATCATCAAATCACATCAAACAAGAACAATAAAATAATATTTTAACACTTAAAAATTGGGTCCCTCGAAACATGCCTCGGAACGAGGTACAGTGGTTTCGGATCATCCGAACCACACCTAATCTAGTCACTGACCTCGGAACATGGGTCTGACTTCGGATCGTCCGAAGATCAGGTCTCGGATCATCCGAAGTCCATCCGAACCGAAAAGAAATCCGAAAACAAGTCTCGGTGGGTCTGGTCCTCGGAACATCCGAAGTCTGGGTTCGGAATGTCCGAGTGGGTTCGGTCCTTCCGAGCTCGGCTCGGTTCGTGCACAGGGGTCTGGCTTGCCTCGGGCGTAACTGGGCTTCGGGTGAAGCTCGGAACGTCCGAGGGTTAGCTCTCGAACCGTCCGAAGGTTTTGACAGTCCGAAGATCGGCTCTCAGACCGTCCGAGAGTCGTCTTCCTCCACTGTCTGCACAACAGATAGTGACGGCAGTCGGACAGTGAAATACGAATCCGGAAACAGAGGGTTTCCCGGACTCGATTTTCACATCCAACCGGTCTGATGGACTCCTCTGGGAGTCCTCTTTCCATAAGGAAAGGTTTAAAGCTCAGAAGCTCACTAGGCCAACAGATTTTAACAGTAAATCCTCACGGGTACATGAAACCCATGGTTTTTCTTTAGACTTCAAACTGGTTTTTCTCATTGAATACAGAGCCAAATTTAGATTTTCTGGATTCAAAACTGATTGAAATTGAAAGGGGAATGCAATGGATACCTTCACTGAGGTTCCTGGGCTAAGAATTTGATCTTTGGAAATCTTCCTTCTAAGGCAACAGCAACTGAAACTGGGAAAGAACAGAGAGGGTCGGGCGGTCTGGGTTTCAGCTGGGCTGAGAGAAACAGAGAGAGAATAAATTGCTGGGAGTTGAATCAGCTGAGGAAGGGTTCCATTTATAGATTTTTGGCCGGAATAAGGGACCGGTTGACCACTGCATGCGGCTGCATGTAGCGGCAGCTGACGTTCCAAACAGTAACGGTACTGTTTGGTTCGGTTGCAGATCAGCCCCCCTATACTTCCTAATTTGCAAATAAGTCCTTTGTTTGATAAAACCCGGTTTTAAAACTAAAAGCATGATTTTAGAAACTCAAAAACTTAATCCAACCATACAGATAGGTTGGGTTTTGGAAACCTTGATCACCATAAAAATTTTGGAATTTATCTCTCATCAAAACCCATTGATTTAAATAAAAATCATAATTTACCAATATTTACTTAAATAAACAAATGTTAAATAAGACACTTTAGAAATCTCATTTTTGGGTGAAATGGAATAACTAGACCATACTTACAATGGTCTACTACAAAATACTAGTTTCAAAATTTATTTCATTTCCAAAACCCTTTAAAAAAATTAATACTCCCTTTCGGGATTTTGACGGGTGGATTTAAAATACTTTTTTCTAAAATAAATTCATTTTAAAATCAGAAATACAAAACCTTTATTAAGGAGAACATTATCAACCAATAATATTCACATAACAACCTAATTTATAAAATAATAACTAGAAGCGGTAAAATAACCAAAATGCCCCTCCAGCTGGATGAGCTGGATCACTTAGCTCACGAGCTCGGATTGGGCCACACTTGAGCTTTCCTCAAAGCCCTAACCGTAATCTTCAAGATTAACAGGTTAAACAAGATTATTAACCTGAAACACGCCTAATCTAGGTCAAGGTATTACAGAACCTCACCCCTTTGGTTTTGGTTCTCCTTTTTGCCATTCTTTTTGATAGACCTTAACCATCCAATTCTATCATTTTTCCATCTATGTTAACCCTTTAAAAACATCATAGAACCCTCAATGATTTCTAAACATATTCTTAAATCCAAATACCCATAAAATGGTCCATGGGGTTCGCCATCCCTATGCTTCTCTTGATGCAAATCTCCCAATAATTATACATAGTTTATTCACTGCATCTTAGCCATAAAAACAATAGGGTTCAACCATCCCATAGCCGACCCAAAACATTAGTTTTAATCTCCATTTAAAACACCTTAAAACCTTCAATCATTGTATGGTTTTTATCTCTCAAAACCATACAATTATCAAATCATTTTCATGGGGTTCGGCCATCCAAAGTGGCCGAACCCTATGATCCACTTTCTACTCTTTTTAAACACCATCTTCCATGGTTTAAACCTTTGATAAATTCTGCCATACCATGGCCAAATCTTGTTCACTTAACCCATTTTTTTAACAAAGATTCATAGTGCACTTACCAATCTTCTTAGCCTCTCTTCTTTCCTTTGATCCTTCCTTCCTCCCTTCTTGCTCCTTTGATGCTCTTGCCGATTATGAGCTTTGATCAATGATGAAATCACCAAGGCTGCTTCGGCCAAGGAGACAGGTTTTGAGTGAGGAAAAGAGATGAAAGTTTCTTAGCTTTTTGAGATGGAAAAATTCGGCCAAATGGTGGTGTGCATCTCTTTTGTATATCAGCCCTTAAAACTTCTCATTTACCCTCATGAATGCTGATCTAACCAAGGAGTCCCATGGCTTAACTATGGGACACTTGGCTTAAGCTCATGCAACCCTTCCATCTCCCCAACGTTGGTGCTTGGGTCTCCATCATGAGATGGAGACCCTCCAAGTTCCCAATGCAAATCTTATCTCATTCCATTGAATTTTATGCATGGGAAACCACTCCCAAGTACCCAACGTGTGGAACTTTGCCTTGGGGTCTTTGAGATTAACACAACTCCTCACCTCCCCACTTGACTCATTTGAATTCAAGGTCCCCATGGCTTCCAATCTAACTCATTCAACTCATTAGCTCAACTCACCCATTTAATACCACTCATTTAATGCACTTGAGTCAACTCAATTGTTTGATTCATTTCCAACTCAATTCAGCCCCAACTCAACATAATTTAACTCAATCCTTTTAGCTCACTTGATGGTCCACATGGTCATCATGGTCAACATGGTCAAGCTATACCCATTGGGTCCCACTTGAACTTCTTGACCCAAATAGGCGCCATGACCCATTTAAATGTCAATTACCCATTTAAATGTAGCTTAACCATTTATCCTCCACTGAACTCCCATTCAATTTAGCCTAACCCAATTAAACTTGAGGTCACCCAATGGTCAAACAAGTCCACCACGACCCATTGGGTCCCAATTGGATAGTTGACCCATTTAATCACACATACACAATTATTTCCAACCGAACTCTATCCTTGATCCATTGGATCATAATTGGGCTATTGACCCAACATTTACCCATCTAAGATTCATATCTTTTTAATTCACCATTCCAATGGAATTTTCATAAATATGGATATATTGAAAAATCGGGGTGTTACAGTTTTTATCTTAATTTGATGAATTTAAGTTGTAAAAGATATGTTTCAAATTGTGAGTTTTAATGCTATGTTTACAATATAAAATAGCATGTGTTTCATTAGCATCTCATGCATGGCATGGGGTGAAGGATATGTAACCGAAGGGGCCACACTCCGTCGGGACGTCCAAAAAACCTATGTGGGATACCTTGATGTGCATTTCCATCAAGAAGAAACTGAAGGGGCCACACTCCGTCGGGGCGTCCGAAAAACCTATGTGGGGGTACTTATATGTGTTTATGATGGGTGGGACTCATTGCATACAACACATGTCATGGCATTGTTTTTATATGGATTTATTATTATGTTATTATTCATGTTTTGTACTAATCATGTGTTAGCCCTAATTGGAATACCTACTGGCTGCTTTGTTCTAACGCCCTACTTCTACCCTAGTGGATGATATAGGAAACGAGGGAAACGATGAACGCGAAAAGGGTCAAGCATAAGAGCTTGGATATGTGATTGGATTATATTTTATTTAAGATACTCATGGACATGTAATTTGAGTAACTAGAATTCGGGCATGTAATAATTTAGATATTTGCTATGGTTGGATGTTTATTTGGATAATTATGTTATGTTAATTATGATTAAAGACCTGACATGCTTTGCTATCCAAAATGGAATAGAACTAGGTTCTATTATAATTCCGCAGTTATGATTTTAATGCGCATGTTTATATTGTTATATGTGAACCGTTTTCATGGACTTAGTCTATGCACACATAGGGTTGGCCAGTTGAGGGTCGGACTTTAGAAGTTCAGACTTAGCTCGCGTCGTGACGTCCCGTTCTTGCTCGTTCTTTTTTTTAAAAAAAAATAGACTCTGATTTACGGAAAGCATAGTGAAAAGGCGGGGCATTACGGTTGGTATCAGAGTGAACCAGAAAGATTGAATCTTTCGAAGTAACATTAAGACGGTTTCATATCTCACTGACAGATAAGAATCCCGACTGATCGACTCATCGGAGTCCGCTGCACGGGGGCTGGATTAATTTACTTCGTTAGACTCAGACGGAACATTCAATTTGAGAACAACAATGAATGATAGCAAAGGAAGTACAATCAAAATAAATGGATATATCAAACATAGCAAAATAGGATATATTTCCCCGATATCCCCAAATGGAGAAACAAACACATGATACTTAGGAAATTTCCCCAAAAACAAAGAAATACAAAGAGTGCTTATTTGGCAATTTCCCAAGGACAAGAAACACAAGATGTTTATTTGGCAATGTTCCCCAAACAAGAGACACTATATGATACATAGGAAAGTTTCCCAAACAAGTGGATTAGTTTGATTAGAACTGCGGTTGTCATTGATATGCTTCTGTTGTTGTAATACAGATATGTCGAGCAACAAAGAGTATACAGAGTTGTGGGACAAAGGAACCCCTAGCTGTCCGATAGATTTGGTTTCTTCTTCAAGTGTGCCAAACTTCGTCAATGAAGTTGTAACTAGTCAGGACATGGAAGTAGAATCGTCCAAGTACAATGTTGGGGTTGCTCCAGCCTTTATACCTGAAGAGGACGAGGAAGATTTTCCAAACTTAGAAGAATCTGTAGGGGAGATCGGCTCGCCTGAGTATACTCCGGCTACTCCGACTTCGGATGAGTTGACAGATTATATGTGCAAATTATGCAATCAGGATGGGCACAATGGTACTTATTGCCCCCATCCTATTGAGGTTATTTGCCCTGTTTGTGGACTACATGGGCACGGGAAGGAGAGGACTAACTGTCCATACATTGGGGGACCGGGAATAATACCCTGTTTGACTTGTGGAGTGTTGGGCACACGTCGACAACATGCCCTAACAACTCCTTCGAATTTTATGATGATGCAGGGTCTTCTACGGAAGGTTAGGCCAAGGAGTGGTTAGAGAATGTCGGGGAAAGGGGAGATTTTGTAAGGGTTGTGGGTACGTTTTGAAGGGTTTGTTCTAACCCTACTAACCCTTGTATTGTGATGGAAGTTTGAATGATTTTCAATAAAGTATGCAAATTTAAGAGTTTATGAGGATTTTGGCACTGAGATGCATGTGACGAGGTCACTTGAGTTTATTGATTTGTGGCATGGGTGCGTCCCTCACAGGATATTGATGAGATAAGTATATAGATTCCATGAGTATGGCCTAGAGTGGCTGTAAGACTGTGGGAATCTCGATATGAAATATGGAGACTTGGTCCCGTAGGGTTGCCGTTGAGGAGTAGGTCCCTCACAAGCTACTCGCTGGAGGACGCTCTCACGGCTATTTTGCACACTTGATGTGCGTTGATGCGCAGAGCTAGGTACTATTATACCCCATGGGGGTGGTGCTAGATTCGTTAGACGCGGTCCGACCGCCTTAGAGGTTGACTGAATCACCCTTGGGGTGAAGGGATGCAGGGCGGGGTAGATATGATCACGTTGGTCGTGGGTCTTTCGCTTACTAAGTCATGGGCCCTAAGTCTTGCTAAGGGTCGGGGTATGTTTATGTTTTGATAATATTGCTACAGTCACGTAGTGATGCCTTCGAGTGTTGTTCCTACGGATAAAATATCTCATGGTAGATGATGTACCCTAGATTAATGCTAGGTATCGGTACCATGGTAGACATGTTGGTAGTATGATGGACCTGTTGGTCTCATAGATGACATATAGAGCTAATGATTGGGACATGTTTCGATTTACATCCCACGTTAGAAGAAAAAGGTGTTAGTGGCATTACGACTTGTATCACAGGAAAGTTAGTATGGAGAGATTCTCGGTATCACAGAAGTTTTAAACAGAAGGTGTTAGTCACATAGTGACTTATGTGCAAATGAAGATATGCTTACTTTTGGAGATGTACTTAGTGGAAAGGTTAAGAGTCTAGTGAAACTCGAATGGGAAGCTATGGGCGACTGCCGAGTTAGACTGATCACCTGACTCTGTAGGTAGCTAATGGAGTTCCAGTAGAGTGCAGCTAGAAACCTAGTTAAAATGGAATCAGTAAAAGACTTGAGCATAGGCTCGTATTGGCAGGCTACCTCACATAGAGAGTATATGAATGAACGTATTGAGCGAGTATGTATGGAAAATATCTCGGTAATAGGTAAAGTGAAATAGAATACATTGATCTACATAAGATCGCAAATGGGTTCACGAGAAAAAGAGATAACATGAGACAGAGTAAATTCTGCGAGAATGAAACTCATAGGTTGATATGAGTGATTTTAATGTAATTAAAGTGGTACTTGACAAGATTGAACATGAACAACGGATAGATCTGGAAATGGAAGAGATATGGGCCAAGATGTTTACTGGCGAGGTCCTACCGGAATGGGAGTACGACCAGGACAAGGTCTTGTATTCCGATGAAGGATATATGTGCCTAAGAACTGTAGAAGAGAATTATTGATTGAGGCACATCAGACCAAACTCTCTATTCATCCGGGTAGCACCAAAATGTATCACGACCTGAAGAGACATTACTGGTGGCACGGACTCAAGAGGGATGTGGCAGAATTTGTGGCTCATTGCTTAACTTGTCAGCAGGATAAGACGGAACATCAGAAGCCACCCGAGTTACTCAAACCTTTACCAGTGCCGGAATGGAAATGGGAGCACATCTCCATGGATTTTGTTACAGGGTTGCCAAGGTCTTCAAAGGGCAATGATGAAATATGGGTCATGGTAGACCGACTGACCAAGTCTGCACATTTTTTTCTCATTAAGATGAGAGACTCATCTGAGACTTTGGGTCGGCGGTATGTCAAGGATATCATCAGGTTGCATGGTATCCCTCGGACTGTTGTATCCGACAAAGATGGTTGATTCACCGGCAGAGTATGGCAGAGCATGCAGCCGGCCATGGGAACAGACCTACTGACTAGCACAGCATTCCATCCACAGACTGATGGGCAGTCTAAGAGGACAATACAAACATTGGAGGATAGATTTCAAGGGTGGATGGGAGGATCACTTGCCGTTGGTAGAATTCTCATACAACAACAATTACCAGGCAAGCCTCCAGATGGCTCCATTTGAGGCATTATATGGTAGACCATGTAGATCACCCGTGTGCTGGACAGAGGCCGGTGAGCTTGCGCTGACTAAACCTGAGTCGGTTGAAGAGACTACAACGCAGGTACAGTTGATACGGCAGCATCTATTGACTGCACAAAGTCGTCAGAAGATCTATACTAATAAGAGGAGGAGGTTCCTTGAATTTGAAGTAGGGGACATGGTATTCTTGAAAGTCTCGCCACGAAAGGGACACATGAGATTTGGAAAGAAGGGAAAATTGTCGCCAAGATATGTGGGACCGTTTTCAATCATAAGAAAGATGGGGGACGTGGCTTATCAATTGACACTCCCTTCACAGTTGGCATCTTTGCACGATGTGTTCCATATATCGATGTTGAGGAAGTACAATCCTGATCCCTCTCAAGTACTGAATATACACAAGACATAGATGTCCAAAGCGACGTGACATACATTGAAAAACCTGTCTGAGTGGTAGACACAGAACAAAGGGTATTACGGAACCGCGCAATCCAATTTGTCAAGGTGGTATGGGATCGACATGGCATTGAGGAAGCCACTTGGGAACTCGAGTCGGAAATGAGAACACTCATCCTGAGCTATTTATGAAAATGTTTAAAAAGAGGGTTGTATTGTAACACTTCAAAATTCCATGTTATCAATATTTACGGAATTTGCCATTTTAATTGTGAATTAACGGATATGAACCTTAGATGGGTAAGGTATTGGGTCAATGGCCCAATTAGGACCCAACGGTTATGGTATAAGATTCAATTTAAATTAAATGGGGTTGAATTAAAATGGTAATGCAATATATCTATAAATAAGGGATCTAGATTAAGTGGCATGCGCATAGAGGGAACATGGAAAGATTTTAGGAATGGAATATTGTGCATGGCCATGTATGAGATATGCATATCCAGGATTATGCGCTAGAATCTTTATAAAAGGGTGTATTTTTAGGATATATATATACATATAGGGTAAGCATGAATCTAATTTGATTTGCAATCTATGTACACGGCTAGCGGTACTAAGGAATAGAAAGTGCAATCTATGCACACGGTTGAAAGGTGTCTATTTCCTTGGATAAGAGCGGTACTAAGGAATAGAAAGTGCAATCTATGCACACGGCTGAAAGGTGTTTATTTCCTTGGATAAGAAAGTGCAATCTATGCACACGGCTGAAAGGTGTCTATTTCCTTGGATAAGAGTGGCATTAAGGAATTACTAAATTGAAGGTCAAGGCATCTTCTAATATAGGATCGGTGGAAGTATTTTCCTATATATAGTATAGTGGTGTGTGGAGCCAGAAGAAAGGGAACCACGAGCATTGAGGGTAGAGAAGGTGATTCCAGCGTGAAACAAGCCAGTGGGAAGTGCTGAAAGGTGTGAGCAGCAAGACAAAGGGGCGCACGGCATACACAAAAGAGGCTAAGGAAAAGGATCGGAAGAACAAGTCGGAGCGAAGGAAAACCGGAGGAGTCATGGAACCGGTAAGTATTTTGATAATTTTGTTTAAAGAAAGGAACTATAGGGGTCAGCCATGGTGTATGGCTAAACCCCATGGAAGAAAATTGAGGGAATGATATAGAAATTTAATGGAATTATGAACCATAGGGTTCGGCTATGTTGTATGGCCGAACCCCATGGAAGGACATTAGTTATGTTTAATGGATTTTTAAGGATGAAAACCATGGAAGTGGTTAATAATTTTATAAGGGTTTAAAATGGATAAGAATCATGGATCATGGGTTCGGCCATGGTGTATGGCTGAACCCCATGGAAAACAATATAGATAGAATTAATATAATGAGTGATTATGCATGCTTAAGAAAATGGAATTTAGATATCATAGGGTTCGGCCATGGTGTATGGTCGAACCCCATGAACCAATTTTTATGAGTCATGTATGGACCTAATATGCTTAAAGGAATGGAGGATTAAGATAAGTAATTAGCCATGATAAAAAGAGTAATGGCAATGTTGTAAATAGGTAAAAATCATGGACCATGGGTGTATGGCCGAACCCCATGGGGAAGGTTTGGTGGACCTAGTTTTTATCAATGCTAAATAATTATGGTATAATTGATTAGATGGATGAATCAAGGGTAGTATGATCTTGGTTTTAAATTAATGATCAAAGGACTATAAGAAAGGCACCAAAATAAAGAAGTGAGGTTCAGCCATGTTGTATGGCCGAACCCCACAAGGTTTTATTTTATGGACTTAGACATTATTGTAAATCAAATGGGACATGGTTTTAATTGATTGATATATTATAAGGTAACGGGACCTCACAAGGTATGTACGATCGTGAGCGGTTATCGGACGAAACGTAAGGACACGTTAGTGGTCTTTGGTAGGATTCCACCTATTTGAAACCATAGGTTTATGTACAATGTTTTTATCTTAATTTGATGAATTTACGTTGTAAAAGATATGTTTCAAATTGTGAGTTTTAATGCTATGTTTATAATATAAAATAGCATGTGTTTCATTAGCATCGCATGCATGGCATGGGCTGAAGGAGATGTAACCGAAGGGGCCACACTCCGTCGGGACATCCGAAAAACCTATGTGGGATACCTTGATGTGCATTTCCATCAAGAAGAAACCGGAGGGGCCACACTCCGTCGGGGCTTCCGGAAGACCTATGTGGGGGTACTTATATGTGTTTATGATGGGTGAAACTCATTGCAAACGACACATGTCATGGCATTGTTTTTATATGGATTTATTATTATGTTATTATGCATGTTTTGTACTAACCATGTGTTAGCCCTAATTGGAATACCTACTGGCCGCTTTGTTCTAACGCCCTACTTCTACTCTAGTGGATGATATAGGAAACGAGGGAAACGATGAACGCGAAAAGGGTCAAGCATAAGAGCTTGGATATGTGATTGGATTATATTTCATTTAAGATACTCATGGACATGTAATTTGAGTAACTAGAATTCGGGCATGTAATAATTTAGATATTTGCTATGGTTGGATGTTTATTTGGATAATTATGTTATGTTAATTATGATTAAAGACTTGACGTGCTTTGCTATCCAAAATGGAATAGAACTAGGTTCTTTTATAATTCCGTAGTTATGATTTTAATGCGTATGTTTATATTGTTATGTGTGAACCGTTTTCATGGACTTAGTCTATGCACACATAGGGTTGGCCAGTTGAAGGTCGGACTTTAGAAGTTCGGACTTAGCTCGCGTCGTGACGTCCCGCTCTTGCTCGCTCTTTTTAAAAAAAAAAAATAGACTCTGATTTACGGAAAGCATAGTGAAAAGGGCGGGGCGTTACATTCATTGCCCAAAATGTGTAAACAAATACAAAACCTAGATCTGAAATTCATGTAAAAATCCAAATCTCAATTGAAGTTCATCATCGAGATTAAAATTATAAACTTCAATTTAAGTAACCGGGCCTTAGTAACTTAGATACAACACTTACAACCTAGGTCCTAACTATTTCATGTCCAATTAAATAAACAAAGAATATAAACTTTAAAATCAAATCAAAACAATCATTAATGAAATGTGAAAATTGGATGTTTCAGGGTTCTAAAAGAATGTTTTGTATTCATTTCATGGAAGAATTCAGTATAGACACTATAAATTAGATACAAGAGAGACAAAATAAAAATAAAATTTACAACTCTCACTTTGTAAATTCGAATGGTGCTCCTGTTTTCTTGTCTTTTTCTCCAGCCTTGGTCCTCTCAAGCTCCAGGTAAAATTTGAATTCTATGGTGTGCCTCAGTGTTCTATTTATAGGCCCTGGGTTGGAATGGACGGTTGGGATTAAATCTTGGTTTAAGTTGTGAATTGATGACTTGGATTGGATCTTTCTTAAGGGTGGATTGATGGGATTTGCAGTTGAAAAGCTCATGGCAACATAGGTGTACACGAATTTTGTGTTGTTTGGATAGGATCTTGGCTTGGTGGGTAGGCATAGAATGAGAGAAAATTGGGATTTAGGAGAGAAAGATAGGAATTGGAGAGAAAATATTGGGATTTGATATGGCTTGGGCGAATTTGGCTATAGGTTTTAGGGTTTTGTGCAAGCAATACAATGGATGGATGGGATTTAAAGTTAGAATGAATGAGTGGAGGAGATGAAGTAGATGACATGGCTTAGGGTTGACTAGTGATATGCGCATGAGGTGGTGGAGATTGTGCAAAATCATGTGGAGTAGTGTGGATTGAGTGGTGATATGTACATGACAAGGCATGGGCGCATGGATAGGATGCAGTTGCTTGGGTTCCAAGTTTTGGTAGATCTAAGTAGATGGATATAATTGAATAGGATCTAGATCTAATGGCTCTAAGGTTATTTGGCTGAAATAAAATAAAAAAATTGATAGATCTCTAATGGAGGGTTGAGATTCAAAGGTTGATATACATGAATGATGAAATCATGGCCTAGATCTAACATGATTTATGTATGCAATGGATATGGAATAAGGCTCTAGGGTTTACCTAATTTTGATGCATGAAATGGAGGGTTAAGATTGAATATGGTAAAAATGGTGTGGATGACAAGGAAATGGACAAGGTTTTGGGAGTGCGAATGGTATGGACTTAGGGTTTTGGATTTATAAATGAGTACATGGGCCTCCAGTGGATCTTGGACTTGAGCTTGAGCACTTTGGCCTTTATTGGACTTTGAAGTACACATTGGCCTTGCCCAATTGTGATATGTGCATGGACTGCCTGTGGGATGGCCCAATGTTGGCCTGTAAAACTTAACTTGGCCCAATTGAAGTGGATCTTTGGCCCATTAATCTTGTATTTCAACCTTTGTCGCTTCTGGCCCTTGAATTGCAAATTCTCTTGTCTTAAAATTAAATAATTATTCAACCACTTAAAATCTAAAATATTGAATAAATCTAGACTCGCATACTTGGATCTGGATTAAACAATTTAAATTTGAAAATGCTAAAAGTGGTATGAATTAATTATAAAATTTCAAATCTTCTGATTTAACCTCACTTCTTGCAATTATCCACTCATTTAACATTGTTTTCCTGAACTTTCCATTTTTATCTAGAAAACTAAGAAATTACATTAAATGCACCAATATACACAGAATTTAAAGCTAACTAGTCTAATAATTAGAGGTAAAAATGTAATATTTCAGTGCTCAACACTTAACTCCTGGTATAAGCATTGTAAAATGAAATTTAGAGTTGTATGATGTTTAGACCCCTTATCTATGTATTCTTATTAAAGATGTTGTTATTTGTGAGTGTTATCACTGAAAGCCCTAATGAGACTATAACTCGTTTACTAGTGGTGAGCTAGTGATTTAAAAGCTTGTTGCATACGCTAAATGCAATCGAGAGTAACAACGAAAGTTGTGTAGTCTAGGTTTAGATTAGGATTAATTTAGGATTTGTGTGCTTTCATTTTTTTAGTCTTTTTAGGAAGTTTTGCTCGAGGACTAGCAAAATCTGAGTTTGAGGGTATTTGTTGAGCACGGAAATATTATAATTTTGCCCCTGGTTATTGGACTAGTTAGCCTTGATTTTGTATATATCATATGCATTTAATGTCATTTTCTAGTTTTGAGATAAAAATGGAAAGTTCAGGAAAATAATCCCAAATTAGTGGATAATTGCAAGTTTAAAGCTTAATTTGGAAGATCAAGAATTTTTATGATTAATTTCACTCCACTTTTAGGATTTCCACATAAATTGGTTAGTCTAGACCCATCTATGAGAGTCTAGATTAAATCAATATTTTATATTTTAAAGTGGTAAAGTTAATTATTAAATTCTGGAAGAGAGAACATGCAATTCGAGAGGCAAAGACTGAAATTCAAGATCCATGGGTCAGAGATCCACTTCAATTGGGCCAAGCTAAGCTTCACAAGCCATCATAGGGCCAGGAGCAGTCCATGCACATATTACAAGATGGACCCGGCCAATATGCACTTCAAAGTCCAAAAAAGGCCCAAATCCTCAAGCAAAAGTCCAAGATCCACTAGAGGCCCATGTGCTTATTTATAGATCCGAAACATCTATTCATGCATTCCTGAAGCCTATAAATAGAGCACTAGGCACAGTAGTGAAATTCGAATTTGACCTGAAGCTTGAAAGGACCAAAGGCTAGAGGAAAAGACAAGAAGACAGGAGCACCATTAAAATTTTACAAGTGAGAGTTGTAAATTTTCATTTTTATTTGTCTTTCTTGTATTCAATTTCCAATTCCCATATTTAATTCTTTCATTAAAAAAATATAAGATATTACTTTAGAACCCTGAAACATCCAATTTTCTGATTTCATTAATGGTTGTTTATTTAATTGGACATGAAATAGTTAGAGCTTAGGTTGTAAGTGTTGAATCTAAGTTACTAACGCCGGGTTACTTAAATTGAAGTTTATAAATTTTAATCTTGATGATGAACTTGAATTGAGACTTGGATTTTTACGCAAATTACAGATTTAGATTTTGTATATGTTTACACATTTTGGACGATGAACAGTCTATTCCAACAACCACAATTTACATTCTGCACTTTTAAATTATGTCATTTAGTTTATTCTGCACTTTTAAATTATGTCATTTAGTTCACTTTCAATTTTATTTCCAGTCTTTTATTATCTTAGTTCTTTTGTTTGTTTGTTGTATTTTAAATGTTTAATTTATTTTCATGTTTTTATTTCAAGTTTTGTATGTTCATGAATTTTAACTCTTTAATTCTTTGTATCCAAACATTCTCTCTCTCAAAAGTAAGCTAACTAAGGCTGGAGATGTGTTATTTTCACTTTAAAATGTGTGATTTTAAATTGGGATGGAGATTATCATTTTTTTCACTATTTTGAATACAAAGGACATAGATTTGATTCTTGACAATAAATTCAATTTAATTCAAACATCTTATTTTGTTAATTTTACGAGTTAGATACAAATTGGGTAAAAATGTGATTTTGATTTTAGATCTAAGATTTATTAAAATCCAAGTATTAGAGTTCTTCTATATTTAAAGATTTGATTTCTATTTTCTTGATAATATATTTTTTTAAAGGTATGCTAATTTAATTTTAGTGAATATATTTTGTGGATTTCCTTTGGGTTCGACCTTGCACTCTATTGTGTTTTAAATTTATGCTCGCAATGCGCACGAACCATTAGATAGTATATTGATTGAGTGCGAGGTCGAACCTTTCGGAACTTAGGAAAATATATCTGTGAAAATACACCATTGAATTACGTAATTTAAGAAATTTAGAAAACATGGAGATAAATCATAAATATGAAATTATTTATCTAATCTATGTATTTTAGTTTTAATTTAGAAACATTCTAATAATAGAAAACAAAATGGAAAATTAAAATTTGTGAATTTGAATTAAGATCGTGGATCTAATATAAAAATATGAATAATCTTAATCTAAATTAGAATACAAAATTAAGATACAATTAATTAATTTACCAATTTAGTTCACCAATTTCAAGAATTTTGAGTTTCTATAAACAAAAATAAAATTGAAAACACCTAAATTACCCTCTTAACATATTTACAGTAGAACAAGATCAAGGAATTATGGAGGCTTTTTTTTATTCCATATTTTAAAAATAATATCAAGGCCTAGAATGCGGAGCTCACATTTATTATTTATCATTCACTCAAAATTTTCATCTATTAAAATCCTCATTATGAAATTTATGAAATCCACCAAACTATGAAAATTCAAAAGAATAAAAAAAAAAAAAAACACTAACAAAAAAAAAAAACTCCAAAATTCTCCAATGTTCCAAAGTCTCCAAAATCTCAAGGCTTCAAGTTCAATTTTCTCAATGGGAGAGGGATAGTATTTATAGATGAAAGGAGGTGGAGTGAATGACTTAGATTTAAAGCTTTAAATAAAGCAATGGACACTTGGAGGGCTGATATGATTTGTGCTAAACATGGAATGGCTTAAAGAAGACATGGACGTAAGGAGGTGAAAAAAGACACTAAAATTCGTGCAAGGTGTGAACACAAAGGGGTTGAGTCGGCCATGGTGTGAACATACCATGGAAAGTGGGTGCAAAATTCCGTTTTTTACACATTTACCACCTTGCAACTCAATTTTGACGTAGTTAACTTTCAAATCATGAAATTTCGTAAACTAAAAAGTTGTAGCTCATGAAATCTTCTTTCTCCCCCAAACCTTCCTTCTTTTTCTCCACTTTTTATTTTATTTCTTTTTCCCTAATCCACTTGGCAAATTTGAAAATCTTCTGATAATGACTTGTAAATTTCCAATTTCCTCGTATGTATCTTGAGATGATGAAAATAGACTTCACACATGTGGATTTCTTCATGGGCTTTCCTTAATCGGCTTAATAATTTGGCTTTTCTAAGTATGAAAAATTTAATAATTTCACCACTTACATTTAATTCTAAAAATGACTAAATTAATCCAAACTCTCATAAATGGATTGGAATTAATTATTTTACAAATAAAACCCTTAAAATTGTGGTAAAATAATTATTAAAAATTCCAACTGTTCAAAAATATCAACTTATGCCCACAAATTACAAATTTCACCATTTGAATTCATATCTTATATTTCCCTGTAAATGCTGCAAAACTTCTAAAATCCCATTAAACATATCTTAAAATACAAAAAACAAGCGCTAACTAGTCCAAATGCAATGGTAAAATAGTCAATTTCCTATGCTCATCACACTCATACTGTTATACTATAAATACCAAGCATCCATCGCACTGCTCTTCTCTCTTCCCATGGGCATGAGAACACTTCTCCTAGCAGACGTGGTCATCGTTCTTCTGGTGGCCGCTCAGATTTTTACTCCAACCACAATGGTCGCAGAGGCCGCAGTAAATGCATTCGCGAACGTGCTCCTTCTTCTCCTGGTATTCTTGGACACCAACCTTCTTCTGCCCTACAATGTCAACTATGTTTCAAAGTTTGTCACGCAATTGCCACTTGCTATCAGCTGTACGGCCATGAGCCCCACCTTGAGGAGGACCTACCGTCGACCTTTGCCAGGATGTAGATTACCCAACCATCCATCACATGAATGGTGATGCACATTCTTTGCGTTCTAAGACTAACTACGGGGGTAATGATTTTGTCCTTTTGGGTAATGCTGACTCCCTTCCTATTGCGCACACTGGTACTTTGTCTCTCTCCTCTCAAACCTCTACATTTTGTCTTTCTCCTATGCTTCATGTTCCCCATATGCATAAAAACTTGCTATCCGTTGCTCAATTCACACGAGATAACTCTGTTACTTTCACCTTCTACCCATGGGGTTTTGTTATTCGTGACTTACATACTGGTGCTCCTTTGTTTTAGGGCAAATGTGAAGCAAGCCTTTATCCCATCAAGCCCACCCCTTCATCCACACAGGTCCTCCTTGCTTCTTGCTCCTTCTCGTCAGTTTAGCACCAGCGTCTTGGACATCCATCTCATAATGTGCTTCGAGTCTTAGCAAATAATAAATGGTTAGGCATTTTTTTTTAATTTTTCTCGTTTTTATTTTTGTTGTCATTGTCCTATGGGAAAGTCTACACGACTACCGTTCCCAGTCAATAATTACTGTACTCTCGCATAATTTTATTTAATTCATTCGGGTGTGTGGATATCCCCTATTTTATATGTTTCTGGATTTCGGTATTATGTCTTATTTACTGATGATTATTCACGTTATTCTTGGATTTATCCTATGCGACATAATCAGAGGTTTTCTCACATTTTAAAACTTTTCTTACTTTTGTTGAAAATCAATTTTCTACTAATATTAAATATTTTCAAAGTGATGGTGTCTAGGAATATGATAATCAATTTTTTCATGCCTTGTGTGCACAAAAAGGGACTACTCACCGTCTTTCACCCTGCAACAAAATGGACTTGCTGAACGCAAACACCGACAATTTTCTGAAATGAGCCGCACCTTACTAATTGCTTCTCACCTCCCTTCTAACCTATGGGTTGAAGTAATTTCCACTGTTGTGTATCTTGTTAATAGATTCCCTACACCAGTCTTACAATGGTCCTCATCCTTTCAGTGGCTTTTTGGTTCCACACCAGAATACCTCTCCCTTTGCACTTTTGGATGTGTATGTAATCCTTACCTTGGAGATTATGTTACTAACAAACTTCAACCTCAACCGATTGAGTGTGTTTTTCTTGGCTACAGTGCTCGGCACAAAGGCTACTGATGTATTCATCTTTCTACTGGTAGAGTCTACATCTCACGGCACTTCTTGTTCAATGAAGCTATCTTTCCCTATGGTTCACGCACATCGTGGCCAACACCATCGCCTTCCTCCGACATGGTGTTCATTCCGGTCAACCCCATGTCTCCTGTTAAACACTGGAATATTATATTTTTACCCCTGATTATTAAACCAATTAACTCTCAATTCTATATATATTGGTGGATTTAATACAATTTCTTAATTTTGTAGATTAAAAATGGATAATTAGGAAATCAAGCTAAATCAATGGGTAATTGCAAGTTTGGTGCTTAATTCAGAAGATCTGGAATTTTAGTAATTAATTCGGACCACTTTTAGGGTTTTAAATGTAACTTGATTAATCTGAATCCTTTTATGAGAGTCTAGATTAAATCAATATTTTTAGATTTAAAGTTTGAGTTGATTATTAAATTTCAGACGAGGAAGCTGCAATTCAAGAGGTTAGAAGAGATACAAGAATTGTAAATTCAAGTTAAGAGGCCAAAAATCCATTTCAATTGGGCCAAGCTAAGCTCCACATGCGTCATTGGGCCAGGTCACTGGCATTCCATAAGCATATCACAGATGGGCCAGGTCAATGTGCACTACAAAGTCCAACAAAGGCCCAAGTCCTCAAGCACAAGTCCAAGGTCCACTGAAGGCCCATGTGCTCATTTATAGATCCAAAAACCAAGTCCACTATCCAGTCACACGCCCAAGTCTTGTCAATTTCCTTATCAATCCACACCATCCAATCTCCATCTTAAATCATATCCATTCATCTCATGCACCAAAATTAGGTCTAGAGCCACCTATCAAATCCAACCCACACATTCATGACATCAAATCTAGGTCATCCAACCTATCCATCACCTAGATCAACCTTAAGACCATAACCATCCATACAATATTTTATCATCCATCCATTTAGATCAACCATCACTCATTAAAGCCATTAGATTTAGAACATTTTATAACAACCCTCCATTTCATGCATACATATTAGGTAAACCCTAGAACCTCCATTGCATACATAAATCATCTTAGATCTAGGCGATTCATCTCATCATCTCTCTTGATCAACCTTTAAATCATAACCCTCCATTAGGTAGCACATCATTCCTATATTATTTCATCCAATTAACCTTAGAGCCATTAGATGTAACGCAATGTAATCTAAGCCATTCATTCATAAAACCCTATGATTAAGAATAAAGCCAAAATCCCATCTAGGTTCATGCCACATTACCTACACCTCATCATCTCATCCACACGATTTTTGCATATTCCATTCCACCTCATGCGCATATCACATGTAACCTTAAGCCATGTCATCTCTATCATCCCATCCATTCATGCATCTCATCTTTTAATCTAATTCATTGATTTATCATTGAATTGCATCTCATTGAAACCCTAAAATACACAACAAAATTCGCCCAAGTAAAGGAGTACATTGTCAATTTCGTGTGAAGCCTTGTGGAGGAAGAAATAGAGAAAAAAATGGGATTTGGAAGACAAGTTTTGACACGGCTTTGGTATTTTGACCATAACTTTCCACTCCAATATCTGATTACGTTGATTCTTATTGAGTTGGAAACAAGACTTCGAGTGCTACAACTTTTTTTTAACAAAATTTCATAATTCGGAAGTCTACTAGGTCAAAATGAAGCTACAAGATGGTACTTCTGTAGAAAAACGAGATTTGCACTCTACTTTCCAAAATAATCCTAAATCTCAATCTTTTCTCCATCATTGCTTAGCCACCAAGCCAAGCCACCTAAATTCGTGTAAACCCTATTGGAGCCATAATTTCTCATCTTAAATCTCCTTTATCCACTTCTAATGAGATCCAATCCAAGCATCAATTCACAACTTAAACCCAGATTTAATCCCAATCATCCATTCTGGAGCCTATAAATAGAGGACCAATCCAACAGTGAAATTCGAATTTGACCTGGAGCTTAAGAGGACCAAAGGTTGAGGAGAAAAGGCAAGAAGACAGACACACCACTCAAATTTTACAAGTGTGAGTTGTAAATTTTCCTTTATTTTGTCTTTTTTATACTTAATTTTTTTATTGTTTGTACTTGAATTCTTTCATTAAATAAATAAGAGACGTTTCTTTTAGAATCCTGAAAAGTCCTATTATTCTGATTTATTTTCAATGCTCCTTTTTAATTTTAAATTTGTATACTATTAGTGCCCCAGCCTTGTCAATTCCATGACTCGGGAAAAAGCATTTGCTAAGAAGCTTGAAGACCCAAGATGATCAAGAATGAAGATCATGCTCCACCAAGTTCAAAGCTCATCGGTATGACAATCACAAAAACAAGTAAATGGCCATAAATGACCTTAGGTGGTACCCACACCTTAGAGAGTCTATCTCTAGGCTTAGTTGAACAAATGGTAAATCCATAATGAAGCCTAAAGAGGATGCTGGACAATGAACTTGGAAATATGAATTATGTTCACTGTCAGCTCGACCAGTCGTTCTCCCCGACCCCTCGGTAGAGACAAGATCGATCCATCGTGGTCAAGTATTGGTCGGCCAGATTGACAGAGGTTCTAAATCAAAGAACTATCATCCTAGTTAAGCCTCTGACCAAGAGTCTCGTATGCACCTACCCCTCGGTGATGAACTTAAATGACCCCTCGTGGTCGACGACTCATCGTATAAAACTTATGAGTTCCGGACTGTGAACTCATAAGGGCTCTCGATAAAACAAACATCTCGGTATTTCAAGACTGATCGAGAGTAATAGGACCAACCCCTTTGTAAAGGGCGACAAGATCTTCTAAGTGACAGGTTTCTAACTTGAAACAAATGTCAGCATGGTTTGCCCTAGATCGAGACACTCGGTGCCATAACTGTCGATCGGGATGTATTAAGGCCGTTGGGAGTGCATTTAATGCTCAACGGTCGGGTGGTTGAACTGTAATAAATATGAACACCGACCCATCGGTTCTGGACAATCAAAAAGACCGTTAATACTCCTCTATAAATGTGGGTGTTGGGTGATCGTTTTACTATCTTCCTTGAGCTAAGAAGAGTTATATACTCTAAGGAAGAATCACCACTCCTGTGAGCAAAATCATAAACAACCAATCTATTGATTGTGTTTGAAAGTGAGTAAAAGAGGAGGAAAATCCATAAATAACCAATCTATTGATTGAGTTGTAGTGAGGAAAAGAGAAAGAAAAATATAAGCTAGGAAACTTGAAACCAGTTTCCTTGTCACCCAGAGATTGTGATTGCTCTACGACGGCTATAAGGAGGAGCGTCGGCACTTAGTGGGTGGGATCTTCAAGAAGCACACATTATAACACCTTGTCCCGCTACGGGCGTGTTATCTCCGAAAGGTCCTTTCCAAAAGATTCTAATACCAAAAAACACGGTATATATACATATACATACATATACATACATACATACATACATACATATATATATATATATATATATATGTACATATATATATGTGTATATGTACATATATATGGGTGTATATATACATATATATGTGTCTATATACACGCATATATATGTACATTTACACACATATATATGTACATACACACACACACACAGATATATATAAGTGTGTGTGTGTGTGTGTGTGTGTGTGTGTGTGTATGTATATATATACATATATATACATATATAAGTGTGTATGTGTATATATATATATGTGTGTGTGTGTGTATATATATGTATATATATACATATATATACATATATATGTATATATATATACATATATATATATATATATATTTTTATTATTTTTTTTTTGAATTTACGTGTAGGAAACCATGGGATACCTAACGTAAAACCTCCACGAGTGAATAAACTACCCCTAGGGCATACCAAGGTTAGGCCATAGGGATCGAACCCACAATCTCTCGCTTTCTAAGGTGTGAGGCAACTAGTTGAGCTACACTTATAAATCTAAATGTCCCAACACAATGAAATTAACTAATTTTGTAAGGAAAAGATTGGATATTTATTTGGAATTTATTGTCATGAATGTATGATGAGTAGACTGCCATACGTAAAACATAAATCTCTCATATTAATATAAAATTATCTTTGATTAGGTAAATTAAATCATATTTTTTAGCTTTTTAACTTTTATCATTTTATATTTTTATTTATTTGTAAATATAATCATAACTCAATTGATTGGTATGATAATTTTGAAAAAAAAAAGTAAATCAATTATCATAAGTACTTATTAACACTCGATAAATCAAAATCCAAAATTTTGTACTATCGTTGGGACTTATTCCCCGATTTAAACACCGGAAGCACAAAAATCACACAAGAACAAATGAATTTAACTTGGTTTGGCCAAAGTCTACGTCCATAGACAACAATCGGGAACGTTCTACTAATATTAAACGGTACAAATACAAATCTCCCAAATCCTCTCTCAAAACAAATTTCTCTTCTCTCACTCACAATTACAAATTGGCTCACCCAAATTTCCTCACCAATTTTCTCTCATCTCCAACCAAACTCTCGGTATCCCAAAAGCGGTTACACACACAGCCAACGAGAAAGTTTAGGAAGTTTTATAATGACCCGATCTGATTTTTCGAGACATTTTGGTGAGATCTACGTGTTAGCGTTTACAGCGGAATAAACAAGAATCGAACGGAAAAATTAGCACAATCCAACACAAGCAAATTAAAATGGTTCGGCCCCAGCCGGCCTACGTCCACGGAGCGTGAAAGATTTTATTAAGAGAACACAATTACAATAGAGATAATTCTTTGCTTAATAATAAACAAACCAACAGAATTAGAGAGAAACCCCTTTGTTGGTTTTTCCCGACTGAAAAACCTGGTAGCCCTTTCTTCGCCTCTGTGTACCTTCCCTCTGTTGTCCCCAACGGTGAAACAATAGCTGATGAGTGGCACGCACTGCCTGAAATTGCCGCCTCCAACTTAGCCCTCTTTTCTCTCTCTCTTTTGTGTGTTCTATATCTTCTGCTGATGTGTGTTTCAGCCAACCCCTCTTTATATATGCAATCCCATGTAGTCTGTCGGTTCTTAGAATAACATATATCTATTATAGTTGTTTCCTTATCATACAAGGATTCCTCTCATATGCATGCTTACATTAGCAATTGCCGCATAACCCAAAGAAGACTCCTCACGCCAGCACACCTTGGAAGCACCGTCCAAGATAATTAGAATTAGACTTTTAATTCAAACCAATCACTCCTCTAGGTGGCCGCCGTGTATCCTATCCATAGAAGCTGCTGATTATTGGACAACTCATAATGGAGAGACCCTCCAATAACAACTGCTATATTTTCCTACCGTGTATATCAAAGCATATACAGTAGGCCCTCTTAGGCAATTGCTAATTCAATTCAAAGTTTCCACTCTCTTTCAGCGGTAGAGTTGAACCACAGATCAAACAATCTCCACCTTGACGAGAATTCACCAAACCTTCACAGAAGAATTGAGATAACCGTCCTCCACAGCACTTATCTGTGCATGATGGCCAAACCCGGCCTTGCTCCACCTGCAACTGCAGCCCATCTACATCTCTGTGTGAGATGCGCGCATCCCCACGCTCAGAGATGCTCCACCTGTCTTCTTTAATTAGAAGAATTGCCCAAGCCCAAGCCTCACTTGAACTTGACGCCCGTCACCGACTTTGTTGGACCCGTCACCTATGATGTCGAAGCTGCCGCCTTTTTTTCTATGTGATTTTTCGTCCCCTTCACTTTTCCACTCCGCTAGCACCATGGAACTCAGACGGACCATCACAACCTGCAAAAGAAACTTTGTTTTTAAAGTCATACCTGTCACCTGACTTTTTGTTTCTTCTCCTCCTTCATGCGACTCGATTAGTAGGATTCCTCTGTCGGTCGATTACTGTACTTCCCTCCAGTGTGTACAGATTATTTTCCTTCTTCCCCTTCATGACGATCATGGCTCCTTTAATAACTCTCAGAGCTCCATCATTCGCCTTGAAGGTAAACCCATTAGTGTCCAGTGTCCCCAAAGAAATCAAATTTTTCTTTAACTCAGGAACATGCCGCACGTTCTCCAACTTTTTCACCATGCCATCGAACATCCTAATTTTGACTGTAACACCCCAATTTCTCAATGAAATGGATAATTATGAAAATGCCCCTGATGTGTTAAATTAATTATTTTGTGATGTTAAGTAAGGAAATGGTGGGGTCCATTGCTCAAATTAAGATCATATGAGCACATTATGAATGCCAAGTTTGATTTGGATGGGTAATGTACATCAATTGGGTCGAAAATGGCTAAATGGGTCAATTTGGGGACCCATCGGGTCTTACTAGATTATTTGACCATTTTGTGAACTTAAATTAAATGGGGTTAGGCTGATTTGATTGGAAATCAAATGGAGGAAAAATGGGTAGGCCTGATCCACATGTAAAAACCAACTACAAATGACCAAAATACCCATAATTGGGTCATGGAATAAAAAATGGGTCAAAGAGCTAAAGGGGGACCCAACGGGTCGGGTTGACTTTGTTGACCACAGCCGACTGTGTGGGCCCACAAATGAGTTCAATGGTGAGTTAAATCAGGTTAAGTGGAACTAATTTTATTTAATTTGAATTAAGAATGAGTTGACTCAAGTGTAATTAATGTATGATGTTTAATATGGTGAGTTAAGCCATTGAGTTGAGTGAGTCAAAATGGAAATCAAATGGGCTGTAAATTCAATGAGTTAAGTGGAATATGAGGAGGTGTTTTGATCTCAAACAAACCAAAACAAGTCCTACACGTTGGGGACTTGTTATGGTGATTTCCACGCAAAACATTAGATGGGAATATGGAGGGGTTTCCATCTCATATGGAAACCCATGCCTCCAACGTTGGGATGCCAATGGGTGCATTGGTTGGCAGCAATTGTCCCATTGGTATAAGCAAGATTTATGAGGGAAATGAGTGGATTAAGGGGCTGATTTAACAAAAGGAAGGCACACCCCATTTGGCCGAATTTCATTCCAAGAAAAGCCTTAGAATTCCATCTTCTTTCTCTCCCTCAAGAACACCTCTCTTGGCCGAACCAGTAGTGGTGTTTTTCACCATAGATCAAGCACTAATTCGGCTAGAAGCTAAGGAAGAAAGAAGGAAACAAGGGGGAAGAAGGCAAGGAGCAAAGGCAAGAAGAAAAGCTTGGAATTTGGTAAGTATTTCCATGGACTTTTGATTAATAAAATAGGATAAATGAAACATGATTGGGCCATGGGTTGGCCGAATCTACCAAAGATTCAATATGGATTTTTATGGTTAAAAGAGGGAAAAACATGGACCATAGGGTTCGGCCACTTTGGGTGGCCGAACCCCATGAAATTTATTTGTTTAAAGTGATGGTTTTTGTAAGTTAAAATCATGCAAAATGATGGACTGTTTTTGTATGTTTAATTAGACCTAAGATGCAAGTTGAAAGGGTTTTTAAATTATGGATTTGGATGTCATGGTTTGGGCCATGGAATGGCCGAATGCATCATGGGCTCAAGCCTTTCGTAAAGTCGGTGTAAATGATAAAAAAATGGACCATTGGGTTCGGCCATTTTAGATGGCCGAACCCCATGAAAATTGTGTGAGTATTTGATGGTTCTTGAAGTGTAAAAATCATACAATACTATGGGGATTTTTATGTGATTGAATGGACATAATATGTAAGTTAAAAAGGTCCAACTAATGGGCATAGGGTTCGGCCACATGGGATGGCCGAACCCCATAAAAGTATTTGATAATTTGGTATGGTTTTCGGAGAGATAAAAACCATACCAATGGTGGAGAGTTTTATGTGATTTAAATGGAAAAAGGATTGTTGTTTTGGGTTGGCCATGGGATGGCTGAACCATGTAGTTAACATGGCTAAAGAGTAGAACCTAACTTGTAAACAAATGATGGATCATTGAGTAGGAGGATCATAGGGTTCGGCCATATGAATGGCCGAACCCCATAGATTGTTTTGTTGGAGATTATGATTTGGTTGTATGATTTGGATTAAGGAAATATATGTATGTATCTTTGGACTTAGTGATAAGTAAATAATAAGCCATTATGTATGATGAAAGAAGAGACCAAAATCAGTATGGTGAGGTTCAGCCATGTAGTATGGCCGAACCCCACTAGTGCTCATTTAGTAAACCTAGTGGCTAACTTGTAAGTTGATTGGTTAAAAATCAAAATGAAGATTGATGTATGAAAGGTGTAAAGGATCAAAAGCAAAGTGGTGAGGTTCGGCCATGTTGTATGGCCGAACCCCACTAAGGTAGATTACTTTTATGAACTTTGATTATGAGCAAGATTAGACATTGGTTAGACCAATGGCAAATCTGTGAATACAAGTCAAATGAAGGGACTGATCAAAGGACTTACAAGTGGGGTCAAACCAAAGTGGTATGGTTCGGCCATACTGTATGGCCGAACCCTACCAAGTTATATTAGGTAATAAAAGGTATTTTGGTATTGATTAAAAGAAAGGGAGGTCAAATCTAAAGTGGGTAAGGTTCGGCCATGGGTATGGCCGAACCCCACAAGATGTTTTTGGGTTTTATATGTGAATGGACATTTAAATGATAGTATGATTTACTTATTGTTACATCACAAGGTGACGAGAGTTGAACGACGTGCGAGTCGTGACCGGGTGAAGCTCAAAAAGGAACGGACACTTAAGCAAAGTTTCAGTAGGTTTCCTACCTACTTGTAACCACAGTTTTATCCTAGTTTTCTTTACGAGACTCTTGTTTATTTTATGTGGTTTCGAATGATATATTATGCATTTACAAATGGCATACAAAGCATTGGCATCTCATGCATGGACATGGGATGATGACTGAGGTTCTACAGTGTTATAATTTATGAGTTACGTCCTCCTTAGGCGATGAGAGTCCCGCCCGGAGGACTAATACGTGATATGAATCAAGTCAATGATAAAGTGATGGAAGTGTATTGTGATTTACCTTGTCGGTGCGAGGCACGTCAAGTGATGGCTATGAATGTGCATGATGGGAGAGTCTCATTGCATGTGCATACTTCATAGTATTGTTTTGCCTGTTTTTACTAATCATGTACTATGATATATATGCATGTTTTATATGCTAATCATGTGGTAGCCCTGATCGGGAACCTACTGGGCGCGTTGATCTAACGCCCTAATTCTATCCTCAGAGGAGAATGCAGGTACAAGGAAAGGGAAAGAAAAGGTCGATGACCGGGAGGGGAGCCAAGCCTAAGCGCTTGAATGTTGGACTGGACTTCTTTTTATTACTGTCATTTGAACTATATTTTGTTGGACATGTAATAAGTTAATACTTGCTATGGTTTGATTAGATTATTAACTATGAATGGTGGTTTACCTTAATTAGCAATTGAGACTGTTACTTGCTATCTAGTCTTTCTATTCCGCAGTTAATCTAGTTTATTCCGCATGTTGTTGTTAGTTCCATGTGTGATTCATTATCATGGTCTAGTCCATGTACACATGGGTGGCCAGTTAAGGTTCAGACTTGAGTGGTCTGAACTTAACTCGCGTCGTGACGCCGCCCGCTCTCTTCTGATGTTTTATTATTTAAAGAAAAAATAGACTCTGATTTCTTAGAAAGGGCGGGGCGTTACAGTTGGTATCAGAGCGAAACGGGAAGTTGAATCATCGAAGTAAGATTAAGACGATTGCATGTCTCACTGACGGATAAAAATCCCAACTGACCGACTCTTCGGAGTCCGCTGACTGGGGGCCGGATTAATTTACTTCGAGTGACTCAGACTGAACAATCAATCTAAGAACGACAATGAAAGATTGCAAAGTAAAGTACAGTCATCATAATTGGATATATCAAACATAGCAGGTAGGATGCACTCCCCTGAAATCCCCACACTGAGAAACAAACAATAGGAAATTAGAGATTTCCCCAGAAACAAAAGAACACAAAGAGTGATGATTTGGTAATTTTTCCCAAACAAAGTACATGATATTATACATGATCAGATTCCCCTAAAAACGAAGAGTGGTTTATATAGAAATGTTGTTGAATATTCTTGTGTGCTACTGATGTGATACAGATATGTCAAGTAACGTGAAGTACTCGGAGTGGTACAGTAGAACTCCTAGCAATCCCATAGAAGTGGTGTTTGCTTCTAACAACACCAACGTGGAAGCTAATGTGGACCTTCAGGAAGGACCTCCTGAGGAAGATGATATGGACTTAGCACCTGTTCCAGAGGATTTGTTGGATGACATTCCTGGGATGGTGGAACCTCCTGAGGAAGAAGAGGAGGATCTAGGATTCTTCCATGAGGATCCTATGGAAGATTTTCCTATTATATTGGAATCGCTTGGGGAGATAGATCCCTACGATACTTATGAGTTGTATAATCAGGACGACCGCAACTGTAGGTATTGTCCTCATCCTTTAGGAGTGGTCTGTCTGGTTTGTGGACTGCAAGGGCATGGAGAGGCGAGGACTAATTGTCCTTATATTGGTGGACCTGGATTAATACCCTGCACAACATGTGAAGTATTGGGGCACACAGCGATGACATGTCTTGATAACCGTTTCAAGTTCGTTGATGATGCAGAATCTTCTACGGAAGATTAGGCTAGGGAGTAATATGTAGGGGTATTGAAAAAGAGGGTTATTTTGTAGCGTGTATTTTGTTCTATATAGGGTTTTGTTTCACCCTACCCACCTTTGTACAAGGATGAAGTATGAGTTTATATAAAGTATGTGATGTTATGATTCTAAGAGGATTTTTGGCACTAAGATGTAGGTGACGAGGTCACTTGATTATACTACGACGTGGTATGGGTGCGTCCCTCACGTGACGTTGATGAATTAGATGTGGTATGGGGTGCGTCCCTCACATGGTAATGATGAGATAAGAATATAGACTTCATGAGTATGGCCTAGAGTAGCTATGAGACTGTGGGAACCTTGATACGAAATACGGAGACTTGGTCCCGTAGGACTAGCGTTGAGGAGTGGGTCCCTCGCATGCTATGCGCTGGAGGGCGTTCTCAAGGCTATTTGGCACACTAGATGTGAGGGAAGGCGCAGAGCTAGGTACTATTTTACCCCGTGGGGGTGGTACTAGTCTCATCAGACGTGGATCGACCGCCTTAGAGCTTGACTGAATCACCTATGAGGTGAAGGGATGCAGGGCGAGGTAGACCGTATCACGTTGGACGTGGGTCTTCTTCTGCTTGGTAAGTCATGAGCCCTAAGTCTTGCTAAGGGGTCGAGGTATTTGTGACTTGATATGGTTGTCACAGTCTTATAGTGATTCATTTGAATGTTGTTCCTACGGATATTAATCATGGATATATGATACTCATGGACAGAGTGATACCAAGGATGGATGGTTTCCATGAATGGATTATACCCATAAGTGGGTTATTTCATGGATAGTTATTAATCATACATAAAGGATACTCATTGACAGAGTGATACCAAGGATGGATGGTTTTCATGAATGGATTATACCCATAAGTGGGTTATATTATGGATAGATGATACTTACTGGTAGATGAAATGTTCAAGGATGAATTATTTCCATGAATGGATTATACCCATGGGAGGGTTATATTCATGGATGATTATAAAACAGGGATAAATGATATTTACTGAAAGCGAAACACCAGGGATGGATGTATTTAACCATGGTTGATTATTCCCATGGTGGTTTGGACTGATACTGGGAATTGGTATCGTGGAAGTTGGAACAAAAGGTTGTTAGTCACATAGAGACTTATGTGCAAGGGAAGATGTACTTAGTGGAAAAGTTAAGAGTTTAGTGAATACTGAACTAGCTGGACTCAGATTTGAGTTCAATTATCTGGTGCTTGACATGTCTGAGTATGATATTATATTCGGCATGGATTGGTTGGCTAAGTTTCATGCCAACATCGACTGTTATCACCGAAGAGTGACATTTATGTCACCCGAGGGCAAGCAATACGTAGTTCGTGCAGATAAACAGAGTGGATTGCAGGAAGGGTTAAATCACGTGGTATTAAATAATATCACCATAAATAAAGCTCCAGTTACTGAACTTCCGGCAATTGTACAAGAATTTGCAGATGTATTTCCAAAGGAACTCCCTAGTTTACCGCTTATGAGGGAGATTAACTTCGAGATCAAGTTGTACCCTGGCACAGCACAAGTGTCGTTAGCACACTATCGGATGGCACCAGCAGAGATGTCGGAGCTAAAGAAGCAGATTGATGAACTGCTTAGGCTGGGTTGCATCCGGAACAGTACCTCATCATGGGGAGCATCAGTGCTGTTTGTGAAGAAGAAGGATGGTTCACTTCGGATGTGCGTGGACTACCGGAAGCTAAATCAGCTAACAGTCCGAAACAAGTACCCTCTACCCAGGATCGATGATTTATTCGATCAATTGAAGGGTTCCAGCCATTTTTCAAAATTGATCTGATGTCTGGTTATCACCAAATACGGGTTAGGGAGGAAGATATAGAGAAGACGGCCTTCCGGACGCGGTATGGACTATACGAGTTTGTAGTCATGCCATTTGGACTCACAAATGCGCCGGCGGTGTTCATGGATTTGATGAACAGAATCTTCCGTCCCTATTTGGATCAATTTGTAATCGTATTCATTGATGATATTCTGATATATTCCAAGAGTCAGGAAGAACATGCAAGCACTTACGGATAGTTTTGAATACTTTGAGGCAGAATAAGTTATATGCCAAGGCCAGTAAATGTGAATTCTGGCTATCCGAGGTCAATTTCTTGGGACATGTGATATCTGAGGGAGGTATAGCCGTGGATCCTGCTAAGGTGGCAACAGTAAAAGATTGGAAAGCGCCCAAGAATGTAACTGAAATTCGTAGCTTCTTGGGATTGGCTGGTTATTATAGAAGATTTATCATGGATTTTTCCAAAATTGCATCTCCATTGACTCAACTCACTAAGAAGGGAGTCAAGTACGAGTGGACAGATCTATGTAATCAAAGGTTTGAAGAGCTGAAGACAAGACTTACCACTGCCCCTATTTTGGTTTTGCCGGTAAGTGGCAAGTGTTACGAGGTATATTGCGATGCCTCGGGAGAGGAACTGGGTTGTACACTCAGCCAGAGTAATTGTGTGGTGGCGTATGGTTCAAGGCAGTTAAAAATACATGAACGTCTTTACCCCACATATGGTAAGAACACCCAGAATCTAAAATCCACTGATCAGTTGGATTATTCATACCTGTGGTGACTATGCACACGACAACACCTACAGCATCATCTGTGTCACTTTGTATGACATTTGATTGATCTGAACTTTGCGATCTGATTTCCAGATCACGTTTTTTTTTTGTTGCAGCCATCATCTTATGCCCTTCTTTCTCACAGTAGAAACATCTAAGCTTTCCTCCACCTCTCCCTCTGGATTTTAACCTTGACCCTCTGAGGTTGTCATAGTCTTGAGATTTTCTACTGTTGTTTCTCCCTCTGTTCTCTCTATAGAGAACCTGTGTCTGAGACTGTATCTGACAATAACCCAACGAAGATTTTCTTCTTATCTCATCGTTCAGCAAACTGCTTGTCACAGACGTCATAGTGACAATAACCTCTGGCGCTGAACTGCTGAGTGACACGACCAAGATCTCCCAACTCTTAAGTAGAGAACTGAGAAGTAGTATGGCCTACAACTCACCATCAAGAACCATCTTCATGGATGAGAGTTGATTGACTATACTCTGCATCTCATTCAGATGCTCCGCAATCGAAGTACTTTCATTGTACTTCAGATTCACCAACTTTCTGATTAGGAACGTCTTGTAGCCCACAGTCTTTCTCGCATATAATCCCTTCAATTTATTCCAGAGAGATTGCGCCGTTGTTTCAGTGGACACCAGATGAAACACACTGTCATCCATCCACTGTCGAATAAAATCGAGGCACCTCCGATCAAGATCGTTCCATTCATCATCAGACATCTCGACCTTTAGTTTTATCTACCCCTTGCCATCGGAAGACTCCGTCGTTTGCACCTTCGGTCTCCCTGTGATCGGTTTGTAGAGATCTCTACAATACAGAACATCTTCCATCATTGCCTTCCATAATAAGTAATTTGTTCCATTGAGATTAATCATTTGGGCGGTGTTCATTTCCATCACCTCCAACAACCCGAAGCCTCCCTCTGTGTTGTATCCCGTTCACCCTCGACTCCCTGGTCTCCAACCAAAGCTACTGATACCACTTGTTAGCGTTTACAGTGGAATAAACAAGAATCGCACGGAAAAATTAGGCACAATCCAACACAAGCAAATTAACATGGTTCGGCCCCAGCCGGCCTACGTCCACGGAGCGTGAAAGATTTTATTAAGAGAACACAATTACAATAGAGATAATTCTTTGCTTAATAATAAACAAACAACCAGAATTAAAGAGAAACCCCTTTGTTGGTTTTTCCAGACTGAAAAACCTGGTAGCCCTTTCTTCGCCTCTGTGTACCTTCCTTCTGTTGTCCCCAATGGTGAAACAATCGCTGATGAGTGGCACGCACTGCTGAAATTGCCGCATGCAACTTAAAAATCTTTTTTCTCTCTCTTTTGTGTGTTCTATATCTTCTGCTGATGTGTGTTTCAGCTAGCCCCTTTTTATATATGCAATCCCATGCAGTCGGTCGGTTCTTAGAATAACATATATCTATTCTAGTTGTTTCCTTCTCAGACAAGGATTCCTCTCATATGCATGCTTACATTAGCAATTGCCGCATAACCCAAAGAAGACTTCTCACGCCAGTACACCTTGGAAGCACAGTCCCACATAATTAGAATTAGATTTCTAATTCAAACCAATCACTCCTCTGGGTGGCTGCTGTGTATCCTATCAATAGAAGCTGCTGATTATTGGACAACTCATAATGGAGAGACCCTCTAATAACAACTGCTATATTTTCATACCGTTATATCAAAGCATAGTAGGCCCTCTAGGCAATTGCTAATTCAATTCAAAGTTTCCACTCTCTTTCAGCGGTAGAGTTGAGCCACAGATCAAACAATCACCTCCTTGGCGAGAATTCACTAAACTTTCAGAAAAAAACTGAGATAACCGTCCTCCACAGTACCTGCAACTATGCACCTCTGTGCATGCTGGCCAATCCCGACCTCGCTCCACTTGCAATTGCAGCCCATCTGCATCTCTGTGTGAGATGCGCGCATCCCCACACTCAGGGATGCTCCACCTGTCTTCTTTAATTAGAAGAATTGCCCATGCCCAAGCCTCGCTTGAACTTGTCGCTCGTCACTGACTTTGTTGGACCCGCCAATGACGATGTCGAACCCGCCGCCTTTTTCTCTTTGTGATTTTTTATCCCCTTCCTTTTTCCATCTCCTCTAGCACCATGGAACTCGGACGGACCATCACAACTTGCAAAAGAAACTTTTTTTTAAAGTCATACCTGTCACCTGACTTTTTGTTTCTTCTCCTCCTTCATGCAGCTCGATTAGTAGGATCCCTTTACCGGTCGATTACTGTACGTCCCTCTAGTGTGTACCGATTGTTTTCTTTCTTCCCCTTCATGACGATCATGGCTCCTTTAGTAACTCTCAGAGCCCCATCATTCGCCTTGAAGGTAAACCCATCAGTGTCCAGTGTCCCCAAAGAAATCAATTTTTTTTTTAAGTCAGGAACATGTCGCATGTTCACCAACTTTCTAACCATGCCATCGATCATCCTGATTTTGACTGTCCTAAAATGGTTTTGCAACTCGTACCATTGCCCACATAGACAGGTCCCTCATCAAAGGGTTTGTATGTGTCAAACGACTCTCTTCGTGGACACATATGATAAGAACACCCATAATCTAAAATCCACTGATCAGTTGGATTATTCATACCTGTGGTGACTGTGCACACGACAACACCTACAACATCATCTGTGTCACTTTGAACGACATTTGATTGATCTGAACTTTACGATTTGATTTCCAGATCACGCTTTTTTTTGTTGCAGCCACCATCTTATGCTATTCTTTCTCACAGTAGAAACATCTAAGCTTTCCTCCACCTCTCCCTCTGGATTTTAACCTTGACCTCTGAAGTTGTCATAGTCTTGAGGTTTTCTACTGTTGTTTCTCCCTCTGTTCTCTCTATAGAGAACCTGTATCTGAGACTGTGTCTGACAATAACCCAACGAAGATTTTCTTCTTATCTCATCGTTCAGCAAACTGCTTGTCACAGACGTCATAGTGACAATAACCTCTGGCGCTGAACTGCTGAGTGACACGACCAAGATCTCCCAACTCTTAAGTAGAGAAATGAGAAGTAGTATGGCCTACAACTCACCATCAAAAACCATCTTCATGGATGAGAGTTGATTGACTATACTCTGCATCTCATTCAGATGCTCCGCAATTGAAGTACTTTCATTGTACTTCAGATTCACCAACTTTCTGATTAGGAACGTCTTGTAGCCCACAGTCTTTCTCGCATATAATCCCTTCAATTTATTCTAGAGAGATTGCGCCGTTGTTTCAGTGGACACCAGATGAAACACACTGTCATCCATCCACTGTCGAATAAAACCGAGGCACCTCCGATCAAGATCGTTCCATTCATCATCAGACATCTCGACCTTTAGTTTTGTCTTCCCCTTGTCATCGGAAGACTCCACCATTTGCACCTTCGGTCTCCCTGCAATCGGTTTGGAGAGATCTCTACAATACAAAAGATCTTCCATCATTTCCTTCCGTAATAAGTAATTTGTTCCATTGAGATTAATCATTCGGATGGTGTTCGTTTCGACCACCTCCAACAACCCGAAGCCTCCCTCTGTGTTGTATCTCGTTCACCCTTGAGTCCCTGGTCTCCAACCAAAGCTACTGATGCCACTTGTTAGTGTTTACAGCGGAATAAACAAGAATCGAACGGAAAAATTAGGCACAATCCAACACAAGCAAATTAACATGGTTCGGCCCCAGCCGGCCTATGTCCACAGAGAGTGAAAGATTTTATTAAGAGAACATAATTACAATAGAGATAATTATTTGCTTAATAATAAACAAACCGACATAATTAGAGAAAAACCCCTTTGCTGGTTTTTCCCAACTGAAAAACCTGGTTGCCCTTTCTTCGCCTCTGTGTACCTTCCCTCTGTTGTCCCCAATGGTGAAACAATAGCTGATGAGTGGCACGCACTGGCTGAAATTGTCGCCTGCAACTTAGCCCTCTTTTCTCTCTCTCTCTCTTTTGTGTGTTCTATATCTTCTGCTGATGTGTGTTTCAGCCAGCCCCTCTTTATATATGCAATCCCCGTAGTCGATCTGTTCTTAGAATAGCATATATCTATTCTAGTTGTTTCCTTCTCGAACAAGAATTCCTCTCATATGCATGCTTACATTAGCAATTGCCGCATAACCCAAAGAAGACTCCTCACGCCAACACACCTTAGAAGCACTGTCCCACAGAATTAGAATTATACTTCTAATTCAAACCGATCACTCCTCTGGCTAGCTGCCATGTATCCTATCCATAGAAGATGTTGATTATTGGACAACTCATAATGAAGAGACCCTCTAATAACAATTGCTATATTTTCCTACCGTGTATATCAACGCATATACAGTAGGCCCTCTTAGGAAATTGCTAATTCAATTCAAAGTTTCCACTCTGTTTCAGCTGTAGAATTGAGCCACAGATCTAACACTACGGATATCCGCATTGATTTTGGTAATTTGGTTTTGTTAAATATTTTTTCATGAAAAAAATATTGAAAAACCACACAATTATCATTTTAAAGTCATTTAAAAAAATCCAAAACCCAAAACCTAAGACCACCCTATTTTTTTTCTCCCTCCCCCTTCTTTGAAACCCTAATCCCTCTAATGCACCGCCGTCCCTCTCCAACCCACCCTTTCCTTCGTCTCTCTCTCTTCTCTCCATTGATCTCTGTCTCGATTCTTCTTCCTTTCATTTCTCTTTTTGTCTCCTACCTCTCTTCATTCTTCTTTTCTTTCCTCTTTCTTCCCCAACCGAAACCCTAGATTTAAGCCCCATGCCGTCGCCTCCCCTACTCCTTTTCATTCTCTTCTTCCTTCTCATTTTCTTTCCTCTCCTCCATCCAAACCCTAATACCCCTTTTTGTTGTTGAGTCTCTGCCCCTATGCAACTCCCTCTCTGATCCACTGTGCCTCCGCCCCTGCTCGATCTCTCTCTTCTTTCTATCCTCTCTCTCTTTCTCTATTCTGATCGAGTTTGTCAGTCGAGCTACTCTGCCGTCCCGCCCTTTGTGGAGCTTTCGAACGGAACTCTAATCCCTTTCTTTTCCTCCCCTCTTTTTTTCTAGAACCAGTGCCCTGGGCCTTCTCTTCGCCTACAACTTGGGCCTGAGTTTCCAGGCCTTGTTGCAGCCGAACCAACCCCTCTTCTCAAGCCCAGCTCTAGTCCAAGCCCAACTCGTGCTCGGTCCAGCAGTCCAAGCCCAGTAAACTGAGCCTAGCCCACCCAATCCCAGCTCTGGCCCAGTTTCGTTTGACCCAACAGCCAAGATTCCAGGCCCATCCCAGGCCAAGTTTGGCCCCGTTTGTGGATTGGTATCCAACCTGTTTGCAGGCCCTTCTTCGGTTCGTTTGTAGTCCGACTTATCCTCGAGCACGTGCATTGTTTCCTTCGACCTTTCGGCCTATTTTCCTGCTTTGGATTTCAAAAACGCACTCAGGTGAGGGGATTTATCATACACGCTTTAACATATTCACTTACATTAAATATCCTGACTAACTTTGGGCGCGGAGTAGTGTGAATGGGGACCTTATGATATTGGACGCCACTCGGTAAGGGAAGCTGTTGAACTGATGATGTGGCAAAGAGCACAATCAGTTGTATTCGTGCAACTATATGCGGTACAGATGTATCTTGTTATGGTGATGCTGTTAACATGTTTGTTGGGTATGAGATAGAATGTCGTAAAATGTGATTCATAACATGTTAGTTGGTTAGAACACCATGCTATATGATGGATTTAATAACATGTGGTTGGTTGTGATAACATGTGGTATCACCCTCAATCATAAGGGAGTTGTGAGGTTTACAGGAGGTGGATTGGTTGTCCAAGCCATATGTGGGAGCATCTGGGGGTCTGCTAACTCTTTGGAACCCAGAAATTTTCAAGGTCACTTCAAGACGCATGGATTACAGATCCATACCAATTAAAGGTTTGTTGATCGAAGATGGATCAGAAGTCCATTTTACTAATGCTTATGGGCCCAATGTAGAAGGGGAAATAGAGGATTATTGGAATGAACTTGATTTAATCAATAGCTGGAGGCCATCGGCTTGGTGTTTGGGAGCAATGTAACAAAGATCTCTGATATTTTCATTTTTATCACGAAAATATCAGCAAAATAACTTTTACACGTTAAAAATTTGAGTTTATTGCGTATGCCATTTTAATAATAAATTCTCGTTAAAAATGTGTTTTTATCGCAAGAAACGGTAAATTCCCGTTAAAATCACGAGTTTTTACCATTAAATTTCCGTTGAAAACACTTTGGCCAAATATATGTTATTTATTATTTTTTAAATATTATATTTTCTGTGAGATTTTCCCGTTAAATTCTCGATAAAAACTCGAGAATATGAAATATCCCACTATTAATGATTGCCGTTAATATCCCGAGAACAAGATTTGTTACAATGTTTGGGAGGGGACTTTAACACAGTTCGATTTCTCTCAAAAAGGAAAGGTGGGCACTCTTTTTCTAGAAGCATGGAAGAATTTTCAGATTTTATAGTTAGAAATGAGTTATACGATCTTCCACTCATCGGAGGCAGATTCACTTGGAGTAACAAACAAGTTCGTTGTGCCATGAACAGATTGGATAGATTTCTCACTTTGTCAGAATGGGATATGTTATTCCCCAACACTAGCTAGGTGAAATGTTTTTGTCACATTTCAAATCACTGCTCAGTTTTTCTAGATTCAGAAGAAATAAATTGGGGTCCCAAGCCTTTCCTCTTCTATAATATTTTGTTGGAGAATCCCAAATTTTATGGTTTAGTCAAGGAATGGTGGAAAAATTTTGAGGTGCAAGGTTGGGGAGGCTTCACTCTTTCTAAGAAACTCATCCTTCTTAAATCAATGATTAAAGAATGGGTGGAATCCGAAGGGGGTCCCGATTACAGATAGAAAAGAAGTAGCGCTAAAAGAATGGAAGGTTAGAATAATTTAGAAGATGTAAAGGGATCTGGAGGATGATGAGTTGGCTGCAAAGAGAATTAGTAAATCTACTCTTTGGGATTGCTTAAGATTGGAAGAGGTTGTATGGCATCAACGTCCGCGGATGTTGTTGTTGCAGGAACGAGATAAGAACTCTAAATTCTTCCACAAATGTACCAATGATAGGAAAGCTGCTAATGCTATCATGTCCATTGTGGTTGATGGTTGATGGTAAACGGATTGAAGATAAATCAGGAATTAGGAAAGCTATCAGAGATCATTTGATCATTTCTTTTTCTCTTCTTGTTATCTATTCTCTCCTTCTGTTCTGCTCTCCTCCCCCCCCCCCCCCCCCCCCCCCCCCCCCCCTCATCTCCCGGCTTCCCCCTGATGGCGCCGGTCGTGGGTACTTTCTCCCATTTCTCTTTTTATTTTTCTTCTAATCCTTTTTTGCATCGTCTGCAGGGTTTGTTTTCCAGATTGGTTTGTTAGGTCGGTGCGGCGACCAATCTTGCTAGCTCTTTTGATCCAGTGTGCTAATCCTATGGTGTTGTTCCTCGCCCAGTTTTTTTCATCAATTCTTTTGAGGGTTCCCCTAGGCTTGGGCTGGGCCATCACGATTTGTCATCCTTGTTGATGTTTTAAATTTGTAAATCTCGCAAGCATACGAACCATATATAGTATAGCGATTGAGTACGAGGTCGAACCTAAAGGAAACATTCAAAATACACATGTTTCAATTTTTATGTTTCTTAAAAAATCAAAATTCAAAATTAAATCTAGGATAGAAATCAATTTTGATCTTAATAGTATATTTCCAACTAATCAAATCTTCATTCAAATAAATAGATCTACACTTTTAGAGCATTGATTAAAAGTGATTAAAAATAAAGTTTTAATAAAAAGTTTATAAACAATCTCAACATTAATTCCAATTCACAAAATCAAAGACCTAATTAAATTTAATCTTAATTAGTTAATCAAGTTGTTAGGGAGGTTTTAAATACATGAAATGAATACACTTTAAAAGAATTAAAGATTTAAAAATAAAAACTAAAATACAACATTCAAGTGAAATAACATGAAAAATAAATTGGCAAGAAAAATAAATGACAGAAATAAAAATGCAGTAACGTAAAGGATCGCCAAAAACATTTAAATAAACAAACGACCTAGATTTGAAATTCATTTAAAAATCTAAGATCCAGTTCATTTTTATCATCAATATTAAAAATCAAAAACTTTAATTTATAAAATCAAACCTTAGTAACTTAGATTTAACAATCATAACCTAAGTCCTAACTGTTGCATGTCCGATTAAATAATTAAAGCATACAATCTTAAAATCGAATCAAAGACAATCATAAAAGGAAATCAGAAATTGGATGTTTCAAGATTCTAAATGGGTGTCCTTTTGATTATTTAATGGAAAAACTAAGTACAAGCTTGATTGAATACAAGATATTTGGAACTTGAAATTGCAAAAGAAACTCACTGTAAAATTCGAATTCTCTATGTATCTTTGAGTCTTCTCTTCAATCCTTTGGTCTTCTTTGACTCCAGAGTCAAATTCGAGTTTTACATGTGGGGTACTGGGCTATTTATAGGTCTTGGGATTGGATGGATGGCTAGGATTAAATCTGGTTTTAAGTTGATGGGTGAAAGGTTGGGATTTATTCTAACTTAACATGGGTGTCTTGGATTAAAAGATAGAAAATCTAGGGCTTCCTAGTATTATGGTCGAATTTTAGTCAATGATGGCTTGGTGGCTAAGGTGTCTTGGAAGGAAAGAAAGGAATGAGAGAAATTAAGGATTGGATGTGGCTTGGTCGAATTTGGCATGGTGCTTTGGGGTTCTTTGATTTTTAATGCATGAATGATGGAGATCTAAAGCTGTCATGAATGGATGGATGTGACGGAGTAGATGACATGGAGGCTATCCTAAATGAGACATGCGCATGAATGGGATGATCAATGCAATATTCGAATGATGCATGTGTGATAAGGTGATGAGGTATATGCAATGAGCCTGGATGGATTACTAGTTAGATTCATGGAGAAAATAATGTGTAAAAATCGTGTGTGATTGGAATGGTGAGGTGGTAAAATCGTGTGTGGCTAATCTTGGATTGGATAGGGAGATAATGTAGGATCTAAATGATGTGTCAATCTTGGAGAGAAATCCTAGGAGGATCTATGTAATGTAGGCTTCCTAAAGTTGGGATTTTCGTGTGATGCACTAAGGGTTATGCGCATGGGCAGCTAAAATCTAGGATTTAATAAGATGTCTAGGGTTTTAAGAGATGGAAACATGAAATTGGAGGGCTAGGATTAAATGGTCCTAAATCTAATGGCTTTGATGATAAATGCATGATCTAATTGGATGGATGAATATATGGTGAATGGATGAATGTAAATCTAGGGTTAATCTAGATGATGAATGGATTGGATGATCTAGATCTAATCATGATGAATGAATGGGTTGGATTAACTAAGTGGATCTAGGGTTTGATGATATGAAATGCATGAGATAAACGAGATGCATGAAATGAATGGTTTGGATTGGTTGATTCGATCAATGGATAGTGTGGATGGGTGATTGAAGATTGGATGGTTAAGATTAGATGGGTAGGATGGGTCATGGACATGGGGTTTTGGGTTTGGACCTAAAATGGATTTGGGCTTAGGGTTGGTAAACTTGGATTTGAACTTGGAGCATTGGATCTTTAAATTAGACTTCAACTTGAATTGGAGACTTGGACTTAAGCTTGTTGGGCTTGAATTCACTCTGGCCTGGCCCACATTGGGAAATGCACCTGAAGTGGTTGGCCTTGCCCAGTGTTTGGCATTTGGAGCAAAGCTTGGCCTAATTGTAGTGGATCTCTGGCCCATGGATCTTGATCTCAAACTCTTGTCCTCTTTGATTGCAAACTTGATTTTAAAATTAAATAATTAATCAATCACTCATAAATCTAAGTATTGAATTAATCTGGACTCTAATAAATGGATCCAGATTATCCAATTTACATTTAAAACCCTAAAGTGGCATGGATTAATTAATGCATGGATTCGTAGGTGATGCTCGGATGAATATTAATCTAAGGTTAAAATGAACATGAAGATGATGAATGACCTAGATCTAATGATAGATGAATGAATGGGTTAGATTTCATGGTGGATCTAAGGTTTGACCTAATTTGGTATGTGAGATGGAGGGTTAAGATCTAAGATGGAAATTGGATGGTGTGGATGTGAGGTTGGGTTATGGGTTTTGGCCATGGATAATTGTGTAACACCCCGGATTTTCATCACCTATAAATATATTGGATTGGTCTATTTGAATTTCAAATTAATTGAAAATAAGATTAAATAGTTGAAATGGACCTTAGATGGGTAAGGAATTGGGTCAATTACCCAATTAAGCCAAATGAATCATGGGTAAGCTTGATTTTAAATAAATTGGATAAGTCTAATTAAATGGGTCAATTATCCAATTGGGACCAAATGGGTCATAGTGAACTTAATCTTAAGGTAATTGGGTAAGGTCAAAGTAATTGGGTCAGCTACCCAATTAAAACCCAACACATTAAATCCACATGATCAAGTGAGGTGGCATGTGGGTGATGTGGCATTGCCATGTGGCATGCATAGAAGCCAACTAGACAAGGTGGCCACATCATCGAGTGGCATAGACAAGGTGGGACCCGAATGCCATGTGGTGGATGGTCGGCCATGTTATGGTTGACGTGGTAAACCATGAATGAATTCAAGACTTGAGCTGAATTGAGTTAAGTTAATGCTTGAGTTGAGTTGAGTTGAATTGGAAAGATGAGGAGTCTCCATCTCAATGGACATGAAACCCATCACTCGATGGAAGTCAAAGAGTCTCCTTGGTTAAACCAAGGGACACATGGATTAGATGAATCATAATGAAGGGAAGTGAGAGGGATTGGGCTGGCATACAAAGGGACAGAACCAAGGGCTGCTTACACTCCTTGGCCGAATCCATCTCTTGCACCCAAAGAGATTTTTCTTCTCTTCTCTCTCTTCCATTCTCATCTTTATACTTGGTGAATTATTGAAGAGCAAAGGAAGAAGAAGGATTAAGAAAGGAAATGACAGATCAAAAGAAAAGAAGGAGATATGAAAGAAGGTATGGTTTTGAGTTTAACAATATATGATTAAGACTAAGGAAAACATAGGGTTGGCCATGGTGTGGCCAAACCTATGGGTTCCATATTTTGTTGAAATGAATGGTCAAACTGGTATAAGGCCATAGAGTTGAAAATACATTCAAGGATTGGTAATGGTTTGAAACAAAAGAAAGGTGATATCCGAATCCATGTTATAAACCAAAGATTGAAAAAATAATGGAAAATACTTTATCTTTGGCTAGAGGGTAGAACAAATTCACTAGGATTTAGATGAATGATAATATATATGTTTAAAAATGATAAGGAATGGATTTCATGAGGAAAGACCTAACCATACAAGAGAACAGAGAAGTTTGACAAACAGTCAGTCGACTGAACTCGTGTTGGCCGAACAGGAAAAGAGTATCTGGGAGTTTCAGCGAGTGAATCTTATGATTCAGTTGACTGAACATGGATTGGATTAAAATATATGGGATATAATGGTGTTTCAGCCGATTGAATCTAGTTGACTGAATATAGACATACGAAACAAGCAAAGTAATCTGGTGTGTTTCAGTCGACTGAATCTATGATTCAGTCGACTGAAAGTATGCTTATCGAACACACAGATGATCTGATCCCAAGTCAGCCGACTGAATCTGTGATTCAATCTACTGAAAATGGATTGACCGAGAACACAGAAGGGTAGACCCAAAGTCAGCAGACTGAATCTATGATTCAGCCGACTGAAAGGTTGCGGGTCAAATATATACAGTGTTTAGTTGGGTTTCAGCCGACTAAATATTGTATTCAGTCGACTGGAAGTATGCGGATAAGACAAAGAACAGTAACTGGGCATGATTCAGTCGGCTGAATTGAAAAGTTTGATTTTTGGTTCTGGCAGGATGTAAGGGATGATGAAAATTAAATGAATAGTCAAATTGATTTATATTTGTGATTAAATTTAATAAGGTAAAGGGATACGCAAAGGATTTGAGATTCATTTCGACGTGACCGTTATCGTTACCATCAGGAAACAGCAGGGACAGTAAATCGAGCATTGGTAGTATTCCTACCTTATTGAAGCACGATGGATTATATATATATATATATATATATATATATATGAGACTGATTTTATTTTCAAATGTGATGTTTTACTTTGGTTTAACAAATGGTATAGGTTATGAACTTGTTTTCAATGATATTATATAATTTGATATGAAATGACATTCTTGCATTCATTATCTCATACATGGCATGGGAGGGAATACATGGGACAGCAAGCCAAGTTATGAACTGTCCGGACATGACTTGGGCTTGAGACTAGCTTGTATGAAGCTATGTGAACTATTGATATGTTGGCCTTGTCCGGGATTTCTAGGAATGGGTAAGGCATAGTCTAGGCCAAAGAGCGCCTGGGTAAACAGTCCTGAATCCTGCGCAGAGGGAGGAGTCCGCACTCCATCGGTAATTCCGATTAACATATGTGGGGAGGTATAACAGTGACCTGGTGGTGCCGTCACAAAACATTGCTGATGTAATTGGCCCAGGGAACACCTTGATATGGTAATTTATCAAGGAAACTATCTATACATGAAGTGGTTGGATATGGATTTGGGTGATTGACCGTTTGGCATTGATACCCATGACATGTTGCATAAATAACATGGTTTATTTTTATGGGATGTTTTACAAATATGATATGATGTTTCTTGATTTTATATTGATTCTATTTGCACATAACCCTACTTGGAATTCCTACTGGGCATGTTGACTAACGCCCTACTTCTACCCTATAGATGATGGAACAGGGAATGACAAAGATATGGCACATGAAAGGAGTCAAGCGTAGGAGCTTGGACAGTTTTATGTTATATTACTTAATTTGATATTGAAAGATGTATTGGGAGGACTGATATTTTGGATTGTAATAACTTAGTAATATTTTGCTATGGTTTGATGATATTTACGTTTCAGTTAATTTTATGGTGATGGGCTTCCTTGCTTATTAATGTCATGTATATGAATGGTATTTTATTCATATAATAATTCCACAAGTATTCATAAGGCGTGTGAAATGTTTTAGTGGACTTAATTCATGCACACGTAAAGGTGGCTAGTTAAGTGTCGGGTTTTGGAAACTCGGACTTAACTTGCATCATGGCGTCCCGCTCTCTCTCACTTATTCTTTTTTTAAATATATCTATATATATATATATATATATATACTCTGATTTTTGACAAGTGAAAAAGGGCGGGACGTTACAATTGGTATCAGAGCGAAACCGGAAGTGTTGAATCTTGCAAAGTAAGATTAATACGGTATCATGTCTCACTGATAATATAAGAATCCCAACTGACCGACTCATCAGAGTTTGCTGCATGGGGGCCAAATTAATGTATTTTGATGAGAATCAGACTATAAGCATTCAATCTGAGAACAACACTTGATAAGAAAAACAATAGCAAGGGAAAAACAATCACTATGAATTGTAGATTTATCAAACATAGCAAATAGGATGTACCTTCCCTGAACAAGAAACATCATGATGAGAAACATTACATGATACATAGGAAATTCCCCAAAACAAGAAATACAAGATGATGATTAGGCAATTTTCCCCAAGTATGGAAACATAAGATTTTATGAGAAAACTAAGTCAATCAATGTTTCGATGACTTAGGAAAATGCCTCAAAGAAGAAGAAATACCCTACAGAGCCCGCAACAGGAAGAGAAACAGAATGGAGAGGGACAGGGCAGTGCGAACATTCCAGAAGTACCTCCTCAGCTACAGAGCTTGGTACAGTCAATGGTCACCTCCGTTCTACAGCAACACCAGAACGGCAATGGAGGCGCAACCTCTAATGAATCGCAAGACCGAAACATGGTCAGAGATTTCCAACAGCAGCGTCCCCTTATTTCAAAGGAAAAGAGGGACCCGCTGGAGCAGAAAACTGGATTGACAACATTACAAAGATCTTGAAACTGCTCAAGATCACTGGTGATGAGGATAGGATACTGCTGGCTACTTCACGATTGGTGGATGATGTCGACAAATGGTGGAGAGTCATAGAACATCAACAAGCACAGATTCCAGAGGAAAATAGGAAAGAGATGACTTGGGACCATCGCTGGGATGTTTCTGGATCATTATTTTCTAGAGGAAGAGAAGGAGCGCCAGACACAAGCGTTCATATCCTTGGTCCAGGGCACCATGACGGTTGCAGACTATTATCAAGAATTCCTCCGTCTATCATGTTATGCTTTATACATGGTGGACACAGAATATAAGAAGGCTCAGAAGTTTGAACGAGGCCTGCGACCTAACTTAAGAACCAAAGTTACTATATTCAAATCAGCTACTTTGGCAGAAGTGGTTAGTCGAGCTAGCATAGCCGAACAAGAGTTGACAAAGACAGTCAGGTTTGCGGATAACCGACGAGGATAGAGCGGGGGAAATACTTTCCGCCCGAACAAGAGATTCAACCCAACTTTGGGAGACCCTCAGCCTCTACTGGTTCTACTGGACGTTTTCATCCCAATCAGCCCTCCACATCTGGACCAGTCTCTCAGGTTCCTCAAGGTGTTAGCACCTGTTTCCAGTATGGCCAGCAGGGCCATTTCAAGAGGGAGTGTCCACAAAATAATGGACCTCCTCACTCCAGGGGTTCCTTCCATCCTCCAGCTCGACCAGCTCAGTCGCAAGCATCCAGAGCACATAACCAGACATGACAGGCACCTATTCCAACAGGATCTGGATAGCTATATACTTTAGTTCCTCCTACAGTGGTAGAGGATCACTCGGTGATTCAAGGTATGGCAGTAGTTGGTAGTTCTTATGCTTTCACATTGTTTGATTCAGGAGCATCCCACTCCTTTATATCTGCTACCTTCATATCTACTACTGGTACTCTAGTACAACAACTGTCCACTGCACTTACTATTGTATCCCCTATTGGAGACACATCACTAGGTCAGATCTGCACTTCCGTAGACACTAAACTTGCTGGGTTCAGATTTAAATTCAACTATCTGGTAGTCGAGATAACAGAATATGACATCATATTTGGCATGGATTGGTTGGCTAACTTCCAGGTCGGCATTGATTTTCATCTCCGCAGAGTGATATTTTGGTCACCCAAGGGAAAACGGTATGTAGTACATGCCGACAGACAAAACATTCCTATGACCAGAAGATTGCATGCAGAAGTGAACCATCTAGTACTGAACAACATCAGACTAAATAAGGCACAGATGGCTGAGCTACCTGCGGTAGTGAAAGACTACGCAGAGGTATTCCCGACAGAACTCCCTGGTTTGCCTCCAAAAAAGGAGATTGACTTCGAGATCAAACTTTATCCTGGCACTACTCCTGTGTCATTGCCGCATTACCGGATGGCCCCCAGCAGAAATGTCTGAGCTGAAGAAACAAATTGATGAGTTACTCAGACTAGGATGAATCCGGAACAACACTTCATCCTGGGGAGCACCGGTATTATTTGTAAAGAAAAATGATGGTACTCTTCGGATGTGTGTGGACTACAG